>JAJQXH010000023.1:742500-1342500 GCA_022343465.1 Oscheius sp. G VE-2021
CATCTGGTGGATATCCCATACACAAAGCGGTGTTTTTCCAACACAGAGCAATAGTTTAGAGGAAAGAAGATGGCATATTCCAAAACGTATATGCAGAATTCAACAATGGTCGTAAAACGAACTATTTTGTTTAGTTTGATGTTGCATTCCAACAGCTAGTTCTATATCTAGTAATATGCTTTCAAAAGGAATCTCTATCGTTTCATCCTCATCTAAGCGATGGTCCATACGTTGTAGTGCATGTTTCCTTTTCTGTGAACCGAAATAGCTGACACCCGATGCCTATCCGCGGTCTGGATCATCCCGGAGGCGTTGGGTCTGCGTCGAGTGCGCCCATTCATCAGCCGCAACACGGCCTATCGGACTGGGATAGAAACCCTCGGAAACTGCCTGTTTACTTCAGGAAAGCCCGTTGTTGACTCGTCCGACAGACTACTCACGTACTCTGCCAACCTGCGTCCACTACAGACGAGAGCACTCGAACACTTGCGCAACTACTCGCAATCAGTTTCTGGGAAAACGGCTGGTTCAGAGCACGCGTCCAGGGAGACACGTAGGAGCGGTGTAAAGGAGGAAGGGGAGTAGTGGAGATACCTGAAAGGACTCTGATGACAGCGAACACACAGATTCAGGACCTGAGGGTATAAAGAGAAATAAGCACGTCCTCCTCATCATCATGGGTTAAAGATAAGCAGATGCAGATCAAACAAATTTTTTTCAACCAAACCTTTTTAGAATCATGCCGCAACTACACTTATTGCAATGAAAGAACAGTGAATGCCATTGAAGAGACCCACGCGCTCGAATTAATGACAATGTCATAGCTGTATTTTTGCAATGATTCATTTTAAAAAAAACGAGGATACAACAAATGTTCCATAAATCACTTTTACACTTGTCGTTTCAGTGTTCGAATGTGTTTATTCCTGATTCTGCTGTTGTGTGTAGCCAAGCGGAACCACTCGACTAAACTCTCGAGTGCTGCCATCCCTCTCTCTCTCTTCTGAACCCTCTTGTCCACCTCTCTTCCTCCTTCTACGCCTTCTGATTCTCCGATGGACTTATACTTCTGACGCCGGTTGTTCGTCAATTCGCGTGAATCATCGAGTGACGGGATGGCTGTCGTGGCTGTGGAATGCGGGCAGTTCGAGAGGGCTCTCGTGTATCGCCTCAGGCAAAAAACGGGGCTGCCGGTCGAACCGATCATCAACCAGAACGTCCACAAGACAAAGTCTTTTATTTTCCAAGGAACTTTACTGGGCACGGCTCTTCTCGACTCCACGGCGGTACTGAAGGACTCCCTTACTCTTGTGAATCAAATAGTCGAGCGTCACGTTGAACGTGAAATAACGGAACAGGAAATCGTAGTTGGTCTCACTCTTGTAGCCGTAAGGAGTGCCCTCATAAGGCTTCAACAACTGAAAACAACACTTCTGAGTGTAAAAGGAATAATCTCACCTTCTTGATGGGCTCGGTGGCGTCCAGCAGGTTGTAGTGGGGGATCTTAGTGAAGAAGAAGTGGTGTGCCACATGACCTGAAAGAAATGGTTGAGCAGGATCCAATTGTTCGTTCAATAATCTTTGTTTTCTCCCGAACCGGATGCGCTCTTCAGAAAAACCGGAGGAAGGCATTTTTACAAAAGAGCCACACCCAAACGACACTCTGAGACCTCCACACAAATAATAGCTTTGTAGTTCAAACCCAACCCTTTTAAAGAACATATTCCAATTATCTAAAGGTCGTTAAAAAAAAGAATGTCATTTTTAGTTTCCCGCGGGGCATTTCCTGCCGAAAGAGGCTTTCTAATCTGTCAGGCCTGGTTCCTTGTGTTTTCTGTCCGTTCCGACTCGCTTTTCCCCTAATCTCCCACGTCAGTCCGTGACGCGTCAACAGTGTTCTCTGTCTCTCTCTTTCTCTCTCTCACTCTCTCTCTCTCTCTCTCTCTCTCTCTGTGACTACTGTCTCATATATCTCTGTCTCATATATATTGTTCACTTTTTATACGATCAGGAGCCAAACCACCCACTCTTTTTTGAGTCTCGCTTTTTAACACATAATAATTTTCTCCGTTTTTCTCTTTCCACATACCATCAGTTATATGATGCATAAGAGTGTCGAGTCCAAAGCCATAGCTCCTGTCAATGGTCTGGGTTTGTCCGCGGACGAAAGACCACTCGTCGTGCTCGTAGACCTCGATGTAGTCGTCCTGGTGCTGGAGATAGGTGATGATGACCATGACGAGGCCTTGGAAGGAGATCGGGATGTAGTAGTACTTGACCCAGTTGTACATGGAGTAGCCACACAGGGTGTAGGCCATCTGAACACAGTCATACTCCCAAGAGATCTGGAAATACTCACGTATCCACAGAAGATGGCAGCCAGGGCAGAGACGACACACTTGATGCGGTCCTCAGTGGTGGTGAAAAGACGAGACCAGGGCCAGAAGTGGGATCCATCGGGGAGGCCAATCACCGTGTAGATGGGGATCCATCTGAAATGTAGAGTAACCAAAAATGAGTAGCCCAATCCCAAGAATTTTGTGTAACAAACGAGGTGTTTCGAGTCTGATGCGAATGCTGGTAATTGGTTTTTTAGTAGAGCATTCTTTCAATTGGAAATGCGTAAATGTGTTTTCCTGTTTACTATAACCTTATGGGGCTGGACAGAAAAGAAAGAGAGCGCTCGTCCTGCGAGATTCTTTCTATTTTCGGCGTGGGAACGAACCTCGAGTGGCTGCTGTTCTTTTGGCTCGCGCCGCGTGGACATCTCCTCTGTTTCTGCAGAAACAAACAAAGGTTCGGACAATTATATAAATTCACTCTTACCACCTCTACTACCTGGCTAGCACTGAGTTTCACTCTTTCTTAGAGTTTTTGATACGCAGCCAAACGATTCCTTCTTGTGTCTCGCGTACCCCAAGTTTTCAGAACAGATATAAGCGCTTGATCATGAGCAAACTAAACCAAAGCTTATTCACGGTAGAACTTTTGTTCTAAACTTTACGTTTCTTTTGTTCGCTTACTCCCGAAACGGCTGAATTCCGGTTGCTAATTTGGGTTTTGGGACGCGCGAAATGGCCGTAGGGCACGCGGATTAGCGCTGTAGCGGCGAAAGTCAACAGAGACGGGACCGAAGGCACGAAGAAGCGGAGCAAGAAGTGCGCTAATCACACGGAATGCCGACGGACAACGCACTTTCGTCCGGACGAGCCCAAGGCTCTCTTTGGGGGGGGGGGGAAGGACCTGCCTATTTTCTATGTGTGTTATCTCTACTTTTGAACGGACTACACTGAAGGGTTTCCAAAACCAAAGAGCATCAGCTGAACAACGTGGCTTTCGTGTTTCTTCGTGTCGGAACACTGTGTGGTCTTATCGCCTCAGTGTCCTTAGATTACGAAGGAGCAACGACGCACGATGATACCCGAAAGACACGGAACTCTTCCGTCATCAGCAAGTGTTCAGAAGAAAGACAAAAAATGAAAAATAGGAAATTTTTTGAACCCTTGCGGGTTTTAACCAAATGTTTTGAAAACAAATGACTGAAGAAACAGTCTCTATCTGCCTGAAATATTCATGTTGTAGCATTTGCAATTAATAAGAGAAACGTATATTTTTTATGTAAAAAATAATTTTTTTATGAATAGCAGGCGAAAATTAGTTTGCAAATAGAAAAGAAAGAAGGGCGAACCTGAGCCATCCGGAGATGGGCAGAGCAGCGAAGTACCTCTCGACGAGAGTCCTGCTTTCGTAGTCCTTCTGAGTGACCCAGGGGTGGCCCTTGTCCTTGTCCAGATGACCCGTGTACTGGTGGTGTTGTCTGTGGGACTTCTGCCACGGCCAGTAGGGGGCCATGAGGGGGGCATGGGCCAAATGACCGCACAGGTCGTTCAGCCACTCGTAGTCGGAGAAGGTGCCGTGGCCGCAGTCGTGACCAACGACGAAGAGGGCGCAGAGGGTGAATCCCATAACCCAGTACCTGAAGGAGAGAATAAAATGGTTGAGAAGACGGAGTACCAGCAGAAGAGGCCGAAAAGGCCGAGATTGGCCTCGATGTAGGGAACGGCCATCCAGAGACCGAGGAGGATGACGTAGTCCTGGATGAGGTACCTGATCGACTTGATCGGGTCCTTGACGAAGCAGTGAGCGGGGATCACCTTCCTCACATCATCCACAGTTGGCAGCTTCGGAGGCTCCTGAAGCAGTTTTGTTTTGTGCTAATATTTATAATAAATGTTTAATATTTTTTTAAAGTTTTCTCTTTTCATTAGATTTTCATGTCTCCACTGTAGAATGCGTGCAACCCCTTTGCCCGAAAGTCACGCCACATCGGGCTAGACAGCGCGGCTCAAATTCGCAATCCTGGAACCTACATTGATAAGGTGGTTATCTTCCCTTTGTTTGCATCACTGATAGTAGTTGAGGAAGCGGGTACTGTAGCCGAGGGTCGAATTTCGAACCAGTCTGCCCTTCTAATGAACTGTTTGAGGCTCTTTAGGGTTGACCGGTCCGCCTGCTCAATGGCCGAGTAAACAGACAACCAGTAACCGCCGAGTGAACTGCCGCCGGCACGCCGGTCACTGCGGATGGGGAAAGTTAGGTAAAAGAGGGAGAGACGGTTTCAGCTGAAAGTATCCCTGTAGTTATGAGGTGGATATGAACGTGTTCCTAATTGGTTACAGTACTTCGAAGTCTACTGGACTTTGCAGCTGAAACCGCTGTTCCCACGCACTATACAGCATAGGGTGGCGTATGTCAGCCACGCACACCTGCTTAGGCAATGTCGGATTATTGATTTCCATTATTATCTATTTCTAACTGGATATTTAATTTGCTTATTAACTTTGAAATGTGGCACAAGTACATTGTGAGTGTACGTTATTGTGTATATGTGGGTACCAGAATTTTTCTAGTTTTTAGTTGATGACCAAGCTACCTCCGTTAAGCGAAATATAACAGTAACCTTAGATAAAGTGAACTTCCGCGGTCTTCTATAAATATACCAAAAACCGGCGAAAGTGGCGTTTTTCCGCGTGAAAGTGCAGTCTGTTCGGTCATCGATCACCCCGTGTGGTCAAAGGAAAAGACAGATGAACAAAGGCAGGGCGAGGGAGAATGGCTGATACTCAAACACACCCCTATGACTGCCAGACTGTTGATTTCTTCTGTATAAATGCATAATTAATTTATTATTGCAAATGTTTAGAATAACCACATCACTGTATCTATTAAGAATGTCCCACAAAATATGAATCAAATGTGTGGTTCAAATTAACAATGAGCCAAATGGCTGGACATTATTTCCAACGATCTCCCGCCACTCGTAACTTCCGCGCCACCTTTGTGGGCGATTGCTCTGTTCCGCCCTCGCCTCCTCACTTCTTTTCTCCTCTCTTTGAATATTCTGAAATGAACCCACCGTCCTCTCAAGTGTCTTCTTCTGGCGCAGTTGGGTGGCGACGGTCATGGCGTCGTGGTTGCGAGCGAGTGCTCGGTCGAATGGCCTGATCGGCTGGCTACGCACTTTGCCCGCCCGCCCCGAGAGATGATAGCAACTCAAAAAACACGCCAAGGCAACCGTCTGCCACGATCCGTAGCCACTGAGGACGAAGAGCAGAGGGTGGAGGACGAGGCAGGAAGAGAGAAAGAGAGAGAGAGAGAAAGAAGCAGACACGAAGAGGAAACGAGAGAGAAAAGAGACTGGCCGTTGCAAAGAATTGTATATATCATACAAGATCCATCAACATTGTCAACATTATTATTGAGTCTTTATTGACCAAATGAATCTGCATATGTTTGTTCAGATGCTCCAATTTGTACTCTTGCGGCTATAGTTTGTAAAGTCTACAGTTGCCTACGTGCAAAACTGCAAAATCGTCAGAAACCCGGAATCTCTTGCCATCCACATGCTAATAAAAATGAAGAACCGGGGTGAGAATCATTTGGAGCACATGTTATCCGCATCATCTTTCATTTGTCATGATCTTTTGATTTGCAAAATGTTCCTAAATGTGCATGGATGAGCACTGAAACACAATACAGTCAGTAGTCATGTTTGTTCTTTGTTCGAGTGTTTAAAAGAACAAAGGCAACTTTTGTTCCAAAAGGTGCTCACATTTGGGAATAAGGGAGAAAACAGAAATGCACCCGGACTCCTTCAATTAAACAGGAGCTGGGCATAATTAAAGGTCTACCTTCGATGTTCTCCCTTCTACCTCTGGCAACCCGGAGCCTCCGTATCAAGGCTTGTCCGACGGAAAAGTACTGGACGTCCTTGGCACAAAGTTTCGATTTTATTTTTCGTTTGAGAATCAAACGTCGTGGTCATCTTATATTTGATGTTTTTTTCTGACTAATTTTCAGACGCTACATAATTGCTCACGCTCCTTTGCGGCTGCTGTTTTTTCTACAGTACATTATGTTAATTACATGTGGAAATGAATATTTTCTGGTTATCCGTTTGAATGGTATTCTTTCGTGAATGAAACGATGTAGTTTTTCCGGGTACATTGTAACTTAGATGCGCAGGTGGGTCAAACTGCAGATAATCAGGACGAACAAAGAAACGAAGCGTAGAGATAATCTCTGATAAGCAAGACTTTACACTGGGAAAAAGGGATTTCCAGTTTTAATGCTAGTTTTGGTCTTTGTGACAGTTTCTATTTTTTCTTCGGCATTTTGCATTCTTTTTTATTTCCAATCAAGCCTTTCCGGTTTATTTGGCTCAAAAACTTCGGGCGTTATCGAAACATTGTATTCTAAAGTTTCAACTTCAGAG
The DNA here is from genome assembly GCA_022343465.1 of Oscheius sp. G VE-2021. NCBI lineage: Eukaryota > Metazoa > Nematoda > Chromadorea > Rhabditida > Rhabditidae > Oscheius > Oscheius sp. G VE-2021. The sequence continues at coordinate 749,276 of JAJQXH010000023.1, forward strand.
TGTATTCTCTGTAAGATTCGAGTACCAGCATGCCATTTCGCCCTACACCTTATTTTACAAAGGCATTCACTCGAAAATACAGCGGATGGGCTTCAGCCGCTCCGAGAGGTCAATCTAATTTTTCAGCGCCCTTGAAATAAATGGCGAATATGGTTAGGCAAAGGTGAACCAATAGGAGCTACAACCACCCGACTTATACGTGGAGCGTCCTCAACCTTCAGAGTGACCACCTGACAGAGTTGCATACATTAAAAACGACCAAAAAAGAAGAGAAGAATCCACAAGAGTTCATTCGCAGCACGTGGGTTCAAAAGACATTCAGCCCACGATGACACCAGTACAACACCAGACCATAAAATGAACAACGTGACAGTAGGAAGAAACAACAAAAGATGAAAAGAATATTTACGTTATCTATGAAAGGCTCAGAGATAAGTTAACAAGGAAATGGGGCATTTAGATCTTGGCCTGCACGAAGTGCCACTTGTCGACGTCGGCCGGGAGTGCGGAATCAGACGCCTCGGCAGCCGATTTTTCGACGATTGCGGTGGCCACATCGGCGGTAATTTGGTGCACAGCACCCTCCACACTGCACTCACTGAAACAATTCGTATAAAACAAGGTAACACTAAAAAACCAACGTGTTTAGCTTGGGCTCAGCCTCCTTAATGAGATCCTTCCAGTACTGATTGGTCTCCTCGATGACCTTCTGGGCGTACTCTCTATTTTTGTACTCGCCGTTGAACGCGAATTCGTTGGCAGGCTTTCCCGAGGGGATTTTGTAGATGCGGAACCATTCCACGGACGCCTAGACATACAACTAACTATTTAAGAAAGAATGCTTACGTCGAGCAGTCCGGGGAAGTACTTCTCCACATCGGTGATTTCGTTGATGTGCTCAGCCAGAGGATCAGTGACGTCGATGGCGACTAGCTTCCAGTCGGTTTCTCCCTCGTCAATGAGGGCAAGGGTTCCTACCACTTTGACCTGAAACGACGTGTTACAAGAAAACAAAAAGATGCACATAATACCTGAAGGACAGCTCCGCGGCCGGCCACCTTGGATCCAATCTCAATAACGTCGATCGGGTCATTGTCTCCAATGGCGCCAGTGTCGGGGACGACGTGGTTGGGATCTTCCCACGTCTGGGGGAGGGCTCCGTAGTTCCAGATGTATCCCTTGTGGGGGAAGATGTTGTGCACGAAGCGAGGTACGCCCTTCTTCTCGTCCTGCTTAATAGGACTCAGAGGCTCCTTGGTAGCCATCTGAAAAGATACCATCAACAGCGAACGGCGTTGTAGATAACTAAATAAAACACAAGCCTACCTCCATTTTGGCGTTGCTCCAACGGGGAATCTCGACGACCATGTTGAAGATCTTCTTCTCAGAATCGGCATAGAGGGGAATGTCGTGCCACGGGGAAATAGGACCCTGGGGACCCTCTGAAAACAGTATTATGCCTGGCAGCAAGGGATCTTACTGATGTAGATCCTGTAGTCGAGGGAATAGAGCGATCCTCGCTCGATGGTCTCGTACTTGACGTTATCTCCGTTGGCCATAATGGGCTTTCCAAGAACAGCGGACTGTGAAACTGTCCTGGAAAAAATACATTTACTATTCGACGATTATTTGATTGAGCAAGAGCAATTCAATCTAAAGAAGCACCTACACGGTAGCAACCGCCGGCTTAGCCTTGCCAAAACAAGCGCCACAAATCCACCACCACATGGGAACAACCGAACGAAAGAAGATAATTTTGAAAATTTTTACAAACTTATGGAAATGAGGTATATCTAGATTAGCATGAAACGTAACGTTGCGATTTACCCTTTTAGCTTTGAAATTGAAGGAGTTGAGGGACCGACCTAGTCTGGGCAATTGATGCGCTTTTTGCCTGGCGGAACATGGCGTCGGATGAAGCGGATCGCTGGCTCTGGAAGGCGCGAGGGGAGCAGAAACGAGCGGAAGAAGAAGCCGCACAACCCATACGCCAGAAGGCGACACGCGATGACGTCAGCATCTGCAGCGGAATCCTCCCCTCTCATCCCAAGCAAAGTTGTCATGGAAACGCAAGATAAACACAACGAATCCTTATTACTACGGGCGAAAGTATCACCCAATCCCACAATATACTAGATGCTTCAAAGTTTGGAAGAAATGGACAAAATAAGGTAAATCCCACCTGGATCCTATGCTGAGGTATAATAAAAATACAGCTACAAAGAACATAAGCGAAGCGGCTAGAAAAACTCGACCGACACCCGAAGCCTCACGTTTTCTACGCATTGGCCGTCTGTTCATGTCGATCGATAGAGACCAGCGAAGGACCAGGTATTTGGACCAGTCACAGGTGGCTTATCGTGAAGGAGTAAGATAGTGATGAACAGACATAGATAAGCTTGTACTTGTTTAACGCATACAGCATGGAAAAGGGAATTTTTGAGGAAAATAGCAGTTGGGGAATCGCTAGCACTTTTGTTTCCGATAAGGAGGTGGCGTCAGCGACGCGATAAAACGTCAAAAGACGCTTGACCCAGACGACGAATAGTGAATGTTGACACGTAGTTTGTTTCGAAGGCGACAAAATGAGGAACAACATTTCAAGAGAGACGTCTCGGTCATTGCTACTTTTATATCGTTCCCATACGGCGTGGCATGGCTGATTGTAGTTTAAAAGTTTATTTGAATTAGCCTCAAGCCTTCAGTGAAGGATGTTGGGGTACCAAAGTATGCAAAACAATGTTTTGAATGACACAGGCATGGAGATTTAAACAACCGTTATAGGTTCAGTTTAACGTTTACCAATACATAGGACAACTATAGGTTCAAGTTCTCAACTATCGACATGTTTAAAAAAGCGCATTGTGGGCGTTTGCCACGAAAACGCACATTCCTTCAGCCATGTCAACTGCGATTGCCGAATAAGATTTCGTTCGGAAGAAATCTTTTTACGGGAAACAACATTCTGAATCTTCTTAACGCTTGGAACGCAGTATATTGCAGGATTGTGTGATATTGATCGATTCGTTGAATTTTGCCAAAATATAAAAAACGAAGAAACAAAATAATTTGAAAATTTGGGCACAGCGGATGACGTCAACACTTACCGTATACCGAAATCGAAACAGAGCGCGCTTCTATTATTGCAGCTTTATAGCGAAATTCGAATTTTAAAGGAGTATTGCCGAATTCGAATTTTGTCTAAATTAATTTGTGTTTTTTCTTTGTTTCGCTGTTTCATGTAGCTTGCAGGGTTAAAACATGTTGAACGGATGGATATTCACCGACGAACAGATTAAGGTATGTTTTTAATTCAACGAGGGAAATATTAGTTTTCAGGATTCGCCTTCAATCAGAAAAGGAATGACGGTCAAGGAAGAAGAGAGGGCACGCAGGGATGGCTGCAGGATTATCATGGATGTCGGAGCCGGCCTTCGACTGTGGGTTTCCTTTCCATCTTGTTTTCTTTCTAAGATTACATGAATGAACGTTAGTTTTAGAAAAGCCAATCCTACCATGGCCACTGCTGGATTGTACTTCCATCGGTTCTACATGTGCCACGCGTTCCAAGAGTTCCCATACCAGGTATCCCCGATTTTCCTTATTTTTGCATTTCCGCTGCTTTAGTTCACCGCCCTCGGCTGTCTTTTCCTGGCCGGAAAGGTAGAGGAGACTCCGAAGAAGTGCAGGGACGTGTGTCGTCTGGCTGCGGAAAAGAACCCCAACTGCCAATACTATGCCGATCCAAGAACACTACAGGTGCCTGTCTAATATTCATTTTATGGATAATGTTCTGTTGCAGGACGAAGTGATGGGTATCGAAAGAGTGCTTCTGCAAACTCTGAAATTCGACCTCCAAGTGGATCATCCATACAAGTATCTCATTGAATACGTCAAGTCCCATAATCTGCCGAGGGAGGCTGTAGGTGGACTCTGGATTCGGAGCTCAAAATATTCAGGCGAATGGCTACATCCAAGCAGCGTGGACTTTCGTCAACGACAGCATACACACAACGCTGTGTCTCCAGTGGGAACCGCAGATCATAGCAGTGGCGATGCTTCATTTGTCCTTCACAATGTCCAAGAAAAGAGGAGAAGATACATACACGGTGATATACAAAAAGAATACATTTTAATCGATTTTCTTTGCAGCCGGTGGGTGAATGGTGGGAGAGGTACGTGCTGAACATGACCCCTACGCTCTTGGAATCTATATGTCACAGTGTAAGTTCCTTATTTTCTCCATTATAATTGTGCGCCTCCAGGTGCTGGATTTCTATACTGTGTCGCGGGTGGAAATGGAATCCCCAAAAACTACCAACTCCGAGCCGTCGGCTTAGCTATAAGATCTCACAAAACGCCACACTCGTTATAATGTATTTGTTTGCAATAAAAATACAACCCGTACAAAATTAGCAAGATGCAAAGGGAATAATTAAAAGTGAAATACTCGCCACCGACCCAGAGAAAGTAAGGCAAAGGGGTTAAGTAGACTGGAATGCGGGGAAAGACCGTCCTGAATGGCAGTAGATGGCTCGGATTCTCTCCTTGGCCGGGTCGAAACTGGCCTGCAGCGACAGCGTCGAGTAGTAGAATTCCAGGGCTCGTTCGTAGTCGCCCTGAAAGGAGAAGTTACGGGATTACGGTAGAATACCCACGATGGAGGCGTAGATGTTGGCAATTGTGAAGTGAATGGCCACGAGTTTCGGAGAGACGGAAAGGGCGGCACTGGCCACGATCAGGGCGGAATGCAGCAGACCCGCTTGGTGACAGATGTTTGCCAGGGACACCTGCAAAAGGTTGATAGTGTCAAAGGTCTAAATGATAGTGTATTCAAATGGAATCTCACCAGAACGACGTCTCTCATGTGTGGAGGAGCTGTCTGCAGGGCGCACTGGAGACAGCCCACTGCCCTGGGGGCATCGCCCACCACTCTCCAATAGAGAGAAGAAAGGACGCAGAGGAGCCAGTTGACTTCCCCATCTGAAATCGCTCTATTTTCTATCCTGTCCATCCCTTACTATGACCCATGGAATTGGCCACCATGGCTGTGTGGAGACGGGCAGCCACGTGCTCAATGGAGTCTCTCTCGTTTCCCAGCAGTTTCAGTGCCTACAAGCAAAGAAATCGAGAAGTGGAAGAGGCTTACGTCAGTCAGCATCTTTTCTGGCTTGTAGAAGAGGAACTGGTCGCTGAGGGCAAAGGCCGGGATGTGGTCCATTCCCAGAATGGGCGATCCGTTCGTTTTCTCTGAACAAACAAGTATTCAAATTCAAGCAAAGGACTAACCAATGTTAGGGCAAACTGGTAGCAGACCGGCTATTCCTGGCACAGGGCCACGCAGATCCACGTACTTCTCAATATCCTCTCCCTTGGCGGTTACAGAAACCCACGTAGACACCTGGTTCTCCAGAAGAACGGACAGCTTCCGGACGCCATTGCACATGTTGCTGGCTTGGCGAGGGGCTGGGAACACGTTCATTCCTCTGAAAGTATTCGTTTAGAATGAAGAACAAGCATATGTGATACTTGCGAATTTGTTGAAGAGAGGGCGCTGGGAGAACCTCCGGCAGAGGGACATCCCAGGCCAGCATTTCCGTTTTTTCCTTGATCCAGAGGAAGGACAAAGGCTTCTGAAACCGACATAAATGTCATTTGATAGGGTTACCGGTGGAATGGGGGCGTTGTTTCCCTCGTGGCTTTCCTCCCACTCGTCCGGACTGCTCTTAGCCTTCGTCTTATAGACCATCTCGTTCTGAGCCCTAGACCACCACTCGACGGGTCTCGGGGCGAAAAACAATTCGGACCCCCCGTAATCCAGGGGCAACTCCTCTGTTTCGATCGACTGCGCCGTACCCACGTCATCTCCAAATGGAGGAATGTCCCGCTTTTGAACTGTATGGATTGCATTAAAATGGGTTTGGAGGACTTACGGGTCTGGAAAATTGGAAGGAATGGAGAGACTATGCTAACGAAGGGAGAAGTGGGATAGCTGAGGCTCTGAAAAGGAGTTTCAGGGAGACTTGGCGGTGGTCTGACCGTGTAAACTCCGTTGCAGCGGGTGTAAATGAGACGATTTGTAGCAGCCTCCACCACGTAGCATTGTTCCTCTCTTCCCAACTGAATTAAACGTCTTTGGAAATTCAAAAGCAGAAACCTTGAAACAGACGGCGTTTTGAATGGAATTGGAGCAGCAGACAGTAGGGAACTGAGAAGAAATGGCTTGTTTCGTGGACTGAAATCCCTGATTGAAAAAAGAAGCCTTGGGAGTACCTTTCCACTGCAGGCCACCTTGAGGAGGTCTTCTGCGATTCTCCTGTCGAAGGGGTTTTTGTCCAAAGCGTCTTTCAGATGATAGAGGGCCGCATCGACGTCAGAAGCCAGCAGTTCCACTCGGCCTTGAAGCCAGGAGAGATAGGGCTGAAGAAAGGATGGGAAAGGAAATGGGCAGACCTACGTGGTCTTTGTCGACTCCGGCGGACATGGCGAAAAATTCCAGTGTTTCTTCTTTATTTCCCGTCGCTCTGAAAATGACCTGTGCCAACTGGAACAAAGCCAGGTCGGAGGTATTTGGCTAAAAGTGGTGTGTATGAAAGGATATGAAGAACACCCACACTAATGAGAACACTCTGCATGAGGCAATGGGCTGCCTGGCTGGGGTAGCCCTTGACACGCCAGTAGAGTCCGGCCAGATTCAAAACCAGCCATCTGGGGCCGATATCCTGAAAAGAGGTTTCTTTCGGAAGAGGCTATTTTACCTGTTCCAGTAGGGTTCGAATGCGCTGCCCCATCTCCGCCTCCTCCATTGGTCTGTCCGTGAGACGCACAAGAATCGCCTTGAGCTCCGGCTCCGCGTATTTGGCGTCGAAGCCTCGGATGGCAATCAGGGCTCGAATGGTGATATGCTGGAAGAGACATGACTGTGACATAACGGGACGGGCCAAGATGACCCCTTGTGGATGAAAAACTCACAGGACTGAATGGATTGCCCTTCATTTCGAGTTCCTTACAGAAGGGTTCATTCCATGGCAGAGGGTGTTCGTCCGTGATCTCCATCGCCAAATGCTTCGTCAGCAGCTCCGACACCCTAAACTGAATGAAGGCAGAAGCTGTCTATTCTCACAGATATCCCTTGTCCTCGGGCGAGATGAATAGTTGTGGCAGGGTGTGTTGGCTGAAAATGTCCGTCCTTGAGACAATCGCCTGGCAATCAACGCTATTCGGCCAGTCCGTGCGTCTCCAGAAGCGGTCTTTGATCTGCGTCATGGAAGAACTTAATGAAATAGTCTAGTGTTTTTTTTAATGGGACGTACCTCTCCAATGGATATTTCTTGGGAAGAGTGGCTTCAAATACAAAACTTTCCTTCACTTGCTTCAGTTTCTTCTCAAATACGCGGTCTCTTGGGTAGAGTTCAGCCAGTCGCCATGTATCATTCAGCTGAAACACTAATCGGAAGCGAAGGAGAGGTACCGGTGGTCTGGAGCTGAGAGTGGCCTTGCGTTGAGAAAGGAAATACTCCTCGTAGGCTTCTGGGTTTCTGGTGAGGCAGGTGAACATTCCCAGGTGGTTGTTGGGGTTGGCTGACAGGGGAAACCTCTTTGTGACAGTGGAACCACACTTTCGGTCTGAGGAGGGAAGAGAATTCAGAATATTGCATGAAACTCACGGGGATTGTCTCCGTATTTGGCCAGATCGTAGCTCATTCGCTGATGATTCCTCATTTCAGGAGGCGCCAGTCTGCTCACTATCTGTTCTTCATGTTTCAACTTAAAGTGAACGATTTGTAAGAAGACTGAAACCGTACCCTCTCTCCAAACACTTCGTTGTAATGTTCCTTTTCCCGAAGTAGCTTTTCCAAATTCTCCTGAATATTACTGTATGTATAACTAAGCTGTAAATACCCTCTGGTGCTCCAATTCGTTCGTGACAGCCAACTGGCACGTCAAAATGGCGTGTTTGTCCCTGACGCCCTTCATCAGATTCTGCCAGCCGGGGACAGACTGTCGTTCCGCCTTGTTCACCAACTGAAAACAACCGTAACCTTCCTTTCCCGATTACACCTGCCTTTTCCAACTCAATAGCCTGCGCATAGTCCTCCATGGCCCTTTCCACCTTCTTCATCAACATGGCAGCCATGTTCGGTTTTTCCTTCTCCTCTCTGAATAGCACAATTGGTCCACAAAAAAGACAGTCTTACGAGGAGAGGAGGATATCCGCTGAGGCGATGTGAAGCATCAGAAGACGGCACATTGGAGCAGCCAAGGGGAACTGAGCCTCCGTGAAATGCTAAACCACGAGCTGTGTCTTCAGAGCAGAAGGCTTACCGATAAAAGAACAGCTGCTTCATCCGGACTGTCGACAGCATTCAGGAGAGTGGCAGCGGCTATTTGGATCGTCTGCTGCAGTTGCAGTCTGTGTTCGTCTGTCCAACGACCGGCGTAGACGGTGGTGAGAGCGGTGCGGTAACAGACGAGGGCCTCCTGTGCACTTCCCTCGGCACGCCAGAAGGCAGCGGCAGCCATATGGACGTACGGGTGGTTCGACACTCCCTGCAATACCGAAAGTGGCACATAACCAAAGCACAAATCAATGGGTTTCTGAGTTCATGGCAGTCAGTTGGCTCCCTAATTCATTTTTTTCATTTGGCAGAAAACTAACTTACCTTGTGTTCAGCCGCTAACAGTCTTCCAATAAACTCTCCCGCAAACCGTAGATTTCTAGTGGAGAATGCCGAAACGCCAGGGAAGAACGTGGCTAGGATCTTGGCGTATTCGTCATCTGGAGGGAGATGTCCAATGTGCGATTCATACAAATCCTGAAGTTACAACTAAACGTAGTATGAGATAGGGCTTACCGGTAACTGTTCTTCTAAAGGAAACCTCGACTTGACGTAGAAATCCCCACAGCGAGGGAACATGCCAGGGATGGACGATACATCCAGGTCGCGGACAGCCTTGATCAGTCTGAAACAAGGTGTGAAAGACCCTAGGAAAAACAAACCCCATGTTGTAGTCGTTGAATTCAGCACACGCTTCTGGGGACACCGTGGTCTTGAAAAGGGCCTTGACGAGTGGGATCCCTGTACTTCGACGGCAGTACGGATTGTCCTGTCGGACACGCACCTCGATGTCCGGTTCATCCAGCTCCTGTCGTTTTTCAATCGATACCTACAGAAAGCGTTCAATGGGGAAATGGGGGTTTTCTAACCAAAATACTGCTGAGTTCCTGATATGTCTTTCCAGAAGCTTTTACAGTGTTGATCTGGCGTAAGAAGTCCATCAACGACCCAGGGTAACCAAGATTAAAAGGAGACACCGGCTAAATAAAGTCATAGTATCAACAGTCAGATTTGTAAAAACTCACTACTGCGACAATTTTCTTTCCATCATCGCTGATTCTCCAGTGGTGGACAGCGAGGACGTCGTGCAGGAAAATGAGTATAAGCAGGAATGTCGCCTTCTTCTTCACCGCATTCATTTTTAATTTCCATTCACTGGCCACAGGCCTGGAAATGCAATAATTAATAGGGTGTCGATGGAAATACCCGTGTTTAAATAAAACAAAAAGTGTACGCGAGTGAACCACAATCGGCGACTACGGTAGCCCCATCACGTATTGCCCCGACCTTCACTTTCTAGGTCAAGGGGGCAGCCAAAAGTAACCTACCTAGTAGGTAGGGGAATATAATACTCGTATATTATTTGTTATTAAAATCTTCCTTTAAAGGATAATACTTGGACTGAATTTGTTTGAAAATATGGTACAGTAAACTGTGTAATTCCCGAATAATTCAATGTTTATAAAAAAGCAGCTGGGTTAGGGGAGAACTTCAATACAAGTCTGATACAGTATGAGAACAGATGTAGTTCTTCAGATGAAATTAACATGTGGTGAATATTTCCAAACCTTTCAGGAGTCCAAAGAAACATGAGAGTGAACGATCGAATATTTGAAGTAAGGATACTCTGTTCTGTTTATCACTTGTTTGCATTTCTGTCTCAGCCGTTTCTTTTGGCATCTGAACTGTCAAGTGTTATCAGAGGTCAAGCCGTCTATCGATCTCCTTCCATTCTTCCCCTGCACTCTATGGTTCCTCTTCAATCCATCATTTTCTTTGTGGTTCTGGTTGTGGCTGCAAAGGAGGAATACAGAACAGTCACCACCACGTCAGTTTCTGGAAACAGGGGGACACGTCACATTTAGATTTGGTGCAGTCAGGGGCAGACGAATATTCTCCTACGGAGGGCACGAGGGGTTTTCCTTTCTTGGGATTCCTTCAGCCAAACCACCTGTGGGAGCACTGAGGTTGGAAAAGTCGGCCATTATTTAAATGAACTTTAGATGGAAAGAGGCCCAGGATCCTGACGAATGGACAAGTGTTCTGGATACTCTCACTTACAGAAATGCCTGCATCTCTGACCCAAAGTAGTTCCCTCTTTTGGGCAGCAAGTTTCTCTTTTAGAAAGACTTATAAGAATGCCAAAGGAGGTCCTGTCTCTGAAGATTGTCTCTACACTTATGTATTTTCAAGCAGAAAATGTCTAGACAAGGTTCGATTATGTCAAAGTTTTCCCAAAGTTTACTGCCATCGATGTTTCGTTTCTCTGCAAAAGTTTTAAAACCATTCTAATAAAAAAGTGATATTTCTTTACTGAAAGCCAAAATGTAGGGTAGTGTGATAGAAACAGCTCTGCAGGGTGGCTGTGCGGTGATGGCTGTGATCCACGGCGGTGGACATAAAACAGACTCTCCTGCCATCTACCGCCAAGATGTCGTCATCAATAACTTTGCCAATGAGGTTTGTACAATTTAGGTGAAAATAAGTTCAATTTTTAGGAACGAAACGTAGTGGTTGTCTTCATCCCCTACCGCATTGGGCCAATGGGCAACTTCCAGCTGACAGAAGGAACCAAAACCTCAGCCGATACTTGCATTGAAATCAGAGGTAGCGTATATTTCTGTGATCAGAGCTCTTTCAGACTGTATATTTGGCCTTCGCTGGATTCAAAGAGAGATTTCGGCATTTGGAGGAGACCCGAAGAGGGTCACAGTCCTAGGACACAGTGCAGGGGCCGTATCAGTTCAGCAGGTACACTGAGATAGATGGAAGGGCGGGGAATGGAGAAAAGACAAAGAGACCAGAATGGGAAAGAAATTTCTCTTTCAGATCTCTCTGCTACCCGTCTCTTCTGACCTCTTCTCCCAAATAATCTCTATGAGCAGACCTGGCACAGGAGGAGACCTCTCTAGAAGTACCTAATTGAACTAGTCGATTTTAGTGAATTTTCAGCTGTTAACGTCAAATATTCTCGTGAACTCACAAAACTTCTTGGATGCGCTCATTCAGAAGCGTTATTCACCGATTTAGCAAAGATAGAAAAGGTGGAAATTCCCTCCTGTTCCTTAAATTCCTCTTATTCAGATAATGCAATGCATGAGGAACAAATCTGACTTGGATATCCTCGGGGGAATATATGGGATGTACTCGAGGGTTGAGAACCAGTGGAGTGCCTGGGTGGATGGAGAGGTAAAGAGAAGAGACTTGCGTAGTCTGTAGATCTTTCCGAGATACGAAAGAGATCTGCTGAAGGCATTGAGAAGACCTCTGAATATTCTTCTGGGGAGCACCAGTGCTGAGACGAGGAGTGGCAGGTGGGATAATGCAAAGAGATATGATCTGTTTAAAGATACATAAAGACCGAAACTGGAGAAGTGAACACTACCAGACTCTACGAAGTGTGTTCTGTGATTGGCTACTGGAGGAATTACGAACGCCCTGAAAGATTTGTGGATGCGTGCGTCAAGTTCTATAGCAAAGGTAGAAAGAAGCGGGGGTTTAAAACACTAGTTTTTTTTAGAAAATAGAGTGGACTTTTTGGAAGACGACGTTGAATACTATATCCAGAATACGCAGTATGCAGATCAAATTTCAAGAGTGGGCGGAAAGGCCTACTTCTATAGGCGAGTTCTTTTAATTCCATCTTTTTCATTTTGTCTTCTAGTTCAACCGAAAGGTGTTTTCAGTTATGCCTATTCTGGAGCAAAAAATGTGTGGGGTAAGTACAATCCACTGAATTACGTTGGACCAGCACACACGGAGGACTATGTAAGTATAACAGATATCACCTTTATTTGAACGGTTCTAAGCGGCAGTGATTAGAGTTATTGAGACTGAATAACTAAAAGGTATTGTGGATGCACTATCCAAATCATTTGGAAAACATGGTGGTGCCTATCCAAATGAGAAGCGCTCATTTCAGAGTAGACCGGATTGTGTCAAACAGTGAATATCACTAATTATGACATTGCAATTCTTTTTCTATTCTGAATAATTTGCAGATCTACATCTTCGGAGTTTACAGAAATGATTCGCAAATGAAGGAAAAGGATTTCGTTATTGAGAGAAAATACTCTGGGATGTTGGCCAACTTTGTAAACACCGGAGATCCCACGTACCAAGGCCAGATATGGGAAACCTGGGATTCAAAGCGAAGGAACTTCTTTGAAATAGGTGTGCAAATTACTCTTTTTGGAAAGTGGTTTAAGATTTCGATGAAAATCAAAAGATGCCTGGGATGAAGGATGACTATTGGCTGAGAGCGAAGGAGTTCTTCGAGGAAATGGCAGTGAGGTAGGGGAAGGGAGGGCAGCCCACTTGGTTCAGGGAGGGCGGGGAATGGAATCCACTCGAGGACTTTCCGCAAGAGGCAGACTGTCTGATGGTCAGCGACCTAATCAATGGATTCAGTCTGTGGAAAGTTTTCTCTTCTGACAACAATTTCAGAGGGAATGTGGAAGAATATGTCATATGATAAAACATTGAATGCGACACAAGGAATCTACAGGGTGGCAATTGGCCACGTGGAAAAACTGAGGAAGGAAGGGAGATTGAAAGGTTGTAGGGGAATCGGGCAACTATTGTTTTGTATTGTAGAATCAGCAAAGACCAGGTCACTGACCGAAGATGCCGATGGAAAAGTATCTTCAGGAGGTAGGTTTTGTCTCTTCGAAAAACTATTTTTTATATAAAAAGTGAAATAATGCATTGACAACAGACATTCGTAGATCGTAGTCCGAGACACATCCCTTATTTAGACTGGCTGACGGCTGCAGCCCCCCTGGTCCTCGTCGTTTCCATAGGTTTCTGGAAGTTCAGGGAATACAGAAGAAGGAGGAACTACACATTGATATCCGATTAGACACATCAATAAACGATTCTTCCTACAAGACCACGGCTTCCAAGACACTTTGGGATCCAAAATTATTGACGGAATTTGGGAGAAAAAGAAAAGAAAAGTAACGACGGGATTCGCTGTGGGCGTGGCCGTCGATGTCCTCCCGAACTACAGTTTTTTTTTTGGAACAACTATAAGTGGCTTTCCCTATAAAATCCCACTCAACAAGTGAAAAAAAGTTTTAAAAAAGTCGTTGTTATCCAGTTTCATTCTCAAACTTGATTACGTCCGCATAAAATTCACAAATTACAGTCAGTCTAATCGGACGATTCGCGGCGTTCCCTTCGCCTGTTCTTCTTCACGGCTCCCATCTTCTGACGCTCCACCATCTTCACAGGATTCGTCGTTCCAGCCTTGATGAACTCAGGATCGCGGACTACCACCTTGCTGGATCCAACCAAACGAACTCCTCCTGAAAAACAAACATAATAGCCGGTTTAATTGCATAAGAGTAATGCAACTAGTTCTGATACTTACCGCTAGGCGAATTCTGATAAACGGCCTGCTCGCCCATCCAAGCGCGCACAGGAGCCATGCGGTTCCTCTTCGATCGCCTCAGACCTGCTTCTTCAGGAGATTCCGCCGGAACTGAAAATAATTCTTAATTTAGAACAGGAACCTGGAGGTGAACTGACTAATTTGTCTGGGCTTCATGACCATAAGGACGCTTCCAGAGCTGGCCGGTTCCTCCACCATGGAATCTAAATCCAAATAAGTACAGAATCGAAAACAACAAACCGTCTTCGGACGCAAGTCTGTGCTTGTTTATGTGCCTGAAGCGGGCAGGAGTGACAGGAGCTTCAGACGCAATCGAATCACTCAGCAGGAACGCCTTCCGTCGCACGACGACTTCCGCCTCCTCCTCCTCATCTTCGTCGTCATCATATGCTCCTCCAGCGAAACTGTCGTCCACGGGAGCAGGAGGCGGGGCTGCGATAGACCTTTCCACCGGCAGTGTCACAGCCACAGTGTTATCCTCCATCCGCGATTGCGAATGGCCCCGCAGTGAGTGGCCCCTTCCGTCGATGGTGTTCCCTTCCAGAGAGTGTCCCTGAGCTGAGATCTCCGGGTGGTTCTCGTGGCGGACGTCTACTTCCCTGCGAGACTGCTCTCGATCCCTTTCCCCATCCATCACTTCATCTGTTTGAATTACATTTAACAATTGCTAAAATCTGCCTAACCGATGATCGCCAGGTTGCTGGCTGAGTTGTTCAACTCCTCCATAGATTCACGATCAGGAGCGGCACCGGCTGGCAAGAGCTCCGGCTGGGCCTCCACAACAGCCACCTGAGCACTTTCGTTGATCCTAGTGCTCTCATTGATCCTGGCAGCGTCGTTGATTCTACGTTCTATATTAATCCTTCTGAGGTCGTCCTACAAAGGAAATATACTAATTGTTAGATGAAAGGCCACACCAGCGACGATCGATTGCTATCGTTAAAGCGGTTGATAGGCAGTCGGGAGACATCGGTCAGTCTGGGGCGGTAGCCACTCCTCAAGTTGTTCTGGATCATCATCTGATTCGGATCTAAAGCAAAGATTGGGAAATTTCCATGTAAAACATACCAATGTGAAGGTCCGGTGACAGAGTCCTCTCGGGCTCTTCGTCCTCGATCGGCACAATGGCCCTCCTCTTCGATGCAATAGTAGGTTTTGCGTAGTGCGGACGGGCAAAGGAACCCGCCGCGACACCCGGGGTCGTAGGCATAGAATTCTATAAGAATCCAAGTAAGCCAGCCCTTACACAACGCACCCGACTGGCAGGCCTAGATGGGCCAAGACGGGAAGACGGACGCTTTGGGGTCGTGGGGGCGGTGGTGGGTTCGGTGAGGGGATCGAGCATGGAAGAGTCCTCGGAGTCCACAGTAGCCTGGCTGTGATCCAACATCTGGATAGATTTTTGCTCTTGCGAAGAAACTAAATGAACATGTAATGTAACTGAAATGAATTGAAAGACGTACCAGAACTGTGACGGTTCCTCGGAGGAGTCTCCGTACGGAAACGGCTTTGCTTGAAAGGTCTAAACACATAACCTAGAGAGAAAAAAATGATTTACCTCGCTTTGTTGAAACCGAACAAGTCTCGTCCAGGACTGGGCATCGTATTTGAGAGATTGTGGGCTAGAACATCCAGGCCATTCGGGCGTTTCTGAAACACCAGATATTTGAATTCTTATATAAATTACCTTCTTCTCAGGAGCAGGAGACTTTGCCTTCGAAGGTCCTGCGATTTCAAGGTCAATGTGCTCCACAACAGGGGGCTGAAAATGAATGTATTAGAAAGGACAATATTCGTTTTCATTGGAATGGGAGGATAGGGCTGCACAACAAGATTAGTAATTGTTTCAAAAGCTAAATCACCTGAATCTGATGAAGAGAAGGTTCTTCTGCATTCGAAGGACCCGGCCGGTCGTGGATGTCAGTCTTAACAGGAAGCTAAAAAGCTTGACGTACAAGAAATTGGCCAAAACAATACCTCTTTCGGTGTGTCATTCGCGGCCGTTGCAATAGTGAAAGTGGCGTTGTCATTCTTCGTCTCCATCGTGAAGGTCTCCCCCACTTTGGCAGCTGAGTCGTCTTTTCGAACGGGGAAAGTCTCGTTCTGCGGTCTCTCCACGGCCATTTCCCTCTCCGGATTCCTCTCGATGGTAACCGTCAGATTAATCGCAGGGGCGGTGTCCTCCTCGACCCTAGGCGTCTTTTCCTTCAGTTCCTCCCTGTCCGTTGATGAGGACTCTCCCCTAAAACAAGTCTCTGCAATTTCCTGTAAAACCCTAACCTGGCCTTTCTGTCCGTCTCGTCTTTATGAGTGCTCGGGTGTTCTTTCTGAGACCCACGGAATTGATCGAACACGTCATCGACCATCTCGGGCTCGTCGACTTCCATTGCTTCAACTTCAACGGATGACTCCTTCTCCTAAAAAAACTTTTTTCTGTTTTTTTTAAGAACAAACCGATGATCTTGCTCCGGGCACAGAGCCATCCAGAGAAACTGCCGACACGTCGATCTGGCGAAGGGGAGCCAGGGTGTTGTTGACGTTGCGAGGGGTGGAACAACCTTGGCCCTTTCTACCCTGAACAGAAAAGACTCCATATTTTCGAACAGATTTACCTGCGATCCGGCAAATTGTTCCACACTTTCGTCCAGCGCATCCGGCGGCACACTTCCATTCACTTGCTCAGCCACACTCTGGTTGACGCTGTCTTGCTCCAGCAGAGTTTTATCGCCGGTTTCTTCGAAGTTCTCCTTTGATTCATCCTCGTCCTCTGAACAAAGGCTAAATTTTAAAAGGGTCAGTTACCAACCATCTGCAGAGTCTTCCAAATGCGGAGTAGGCGGAGCGAATATCTTGCGGGGATCATAAGGTCCGAGATGACGCTCAATCTCAGCTTGGCGGGCCTGCCTCTGCTTCACCCTGTCCTTGAACCTCTCACTGTACGATCCTCTTGGCTCGTCTTTGTTTCCCTGAGGAGTGAGGACGATGCTGCTCTGAAGGAAACAAAATATACTCATCAGGAGTGCCAAACCTGGGAAACTTGGGAGGAATTTGGGGATCGCACGGAGTCAGTGGTTGCATCTAAGGATCTCCTGGAGTCAAGACCGGCTAATTGGCGGCGCTGCAGTTCAGAAATGATTTTCTAAAATAAATACATTATTCGAACTGAACAGACTTACTTTGCCAACTGGAGCAACACACTTAGGAACAACGCATCTGGCATTGAGGGCGTCAATGCGCCTTAAGCGACTAGTGTCCATCGAACCTAAATTAATATAAAAGTGAAAATATTGCAAATAACTTTAATCATTAAAACGGAAATCAATTAAAGTAAAAATAAAAACAAAAAATTCAAAATTTGGATATTCGCGGCTTTGTTTTGCCAACAATCGTGTCGGGACCATTTTCGTCCGTACCTGTCGCAGAACGTTTGGCTCGGAGTTTAAAGCGGAGCAGTTTCTGACAAAGAGGAGTTGGGGCTCTTCATCAAACATCAAGGACTAGAAATTACTGAATGGAGAGTAAAAATATTAATTTTTTGTGGGTGTTCTCTGAATATATAAGAAATGGAAATATAAATGAAAGCCCTGGGAACCATTTTAAGGTGTTGTATGATTAATTTAAGTAGAGAGAAATTTCTAGTGTTCTACTTCACTATCAATGCTATCTAGGATATCAATTGTAACAGCTTTACAAATACTAGAATCTCTAAAATGTTTAGCAAGATCAGTAGTATAAGAACAAATTCTATGCTGACTCATCCTCTGCTTTAGAGGACATTTTGTTTCGCCAACGTACTGAATATTAAAACCATTACATGCCAATAGATTTATAACGTTTTTAGAGTTGCATGTGCAATCTATTGATATCACGGTGGAAATTCTGTATTTTGTTACATTGAATGTATATTTGCTTAATCGAAAGACTGGGTAGATTTTGCAACGAGGGTTTTAGCACTTGTTTCCTTTGTTCTCTGTTTAAAAAAAATGAAATGTCAATTACTTTAGTATTGTGTATAATAAATTAGAAATCTTAGGTAAGCGGGGTTGAGTGGATGGCTGAAACCGTCTTGTAACATTCTGCCCCGCAGTCTTTTCCCCTGTCCCCTCTAATCGCCCTTCCTCCTCGGCCGACGTCTCCTGGCCCTCGGCTGTCTCCAGGTGTCACCTGGTTTGAAATGAGCCCGTGCCGGTTACACTGTGTTCGTCAGGAGCACAAGGAACAGTGACGTCATAGTGTAGAGTTGCACGCGCAGTCATCTCCTTGCAGACGGGGTAAACATGTTTCGGTCTTTTAAAAAAGACCTCAAAAGACCAAATTTCTAATGCTAGTGGTTACTGTGTTCCCATGTTTCCCTGTGTCTGAAAGGAGCCCGCTGGAACCTCGTGCCATTCTGACAAATTGCTGATGCATGGCATCTGCGGCCATTTTTCCACCGAAAATGCCAATCATCTTGGAGCTGCCGCCGCAATTACCGCCGCCTTTTCAATGGAATTGGGGGAAGAGGAATTCTTTAGGGGAACATTTCAAACAAAATGAATGTTTGGGTCATAATACTAGGTTTACAAGTGCTTGTTTGAACAAAAATATTCAGGGGCAGGGAAGATGCAAGAAATTCTTAAATGAGAGTAGTATTCCCAGGCAGATCCATTGTAATTTCGCTGTTTCCGTGACGTGGAATGCCAATTTCGTTTATTTTTGGCCATTCTCCTGATGAAGCAGTCGGCAATTAGGCAGCGTCCACTGCAACATTCGCAATTTTGAATTTGGTTAAATACAAATAGTGGCAATTTCCCCTGGTGCTCAAATGCTAACCCAACCAATTCTTTGCTAAAACATTTCTGTTGATTCCTAAATTCCTTTCAATGTATCTAAGGTGCACTGGGAACTTGGTTCTTAAACAGTCGGTCTTTTTCATTTTTTAAAGAAATAAGACCCTCTCCCTCTCTCTTTTCTTCTTCTTCTTCTAAAAATAGAAGAAAGAAAGAAAGGAAGAGAGAGAAAGAGCGAGAGAGAGAAAGAGAAAGAGAAAGAGAAAGAGAAAGAGAAAGAGAAAGAGAAAGAGAAAGAGAAAGAGAGAAAGAGAGAGAGAGAGAAAGAGAAAGAGAAAGAGAAAGAGAGAAAGAGAGAGAGAGAGAGAGAGAGAGAGAGAGAGAGAGAGAGAGAGAGTACTATTAATCCATTGTCCGTTCACAACCTTTCCCACTGCTCCAAGAAGTTTTTAAGTTCTCCTTTCGGCCTCCAAATCCTCCGTTTCCCCAATTCCAAACTTCCAGCAGCCGCTGTGACGTCACAGCCACTTCCTTCCGATGCCTCGTCGTCTGCGTCTATCGCCCTTCAGAATCTCTCTCTTCTTCTCTGGTGTCTCTGCATCTGCCTTTCCCTCCTTTCTCTTCTCCCT
Source organism: Oscheius sp. G VE-2021 (assembly GCA_022343465.1). Classification (NCBI taxonomy): domain Eukaryota; kingdom Metazoa; phylum Nematoda; class Chromadorea; order Rhabditida; family Rhabditidae; genus Oscheius; species Oscheius sp. G VE-2021. Next base: position 768,408 of record JAJQXH010000023.1, read on the forward strand.
CGACATTGCAAATGCTCTCTTTCGGCCTATGTTTCTCGTCTGCCTCTACGCGTTTCACACTATTTCCGTCTCTGCACCCTCAACCATTGGCGTACTCTCTCCCCGCAGACATCCCGCCCAAATGAGCTCAGAGCTTCTCCCGGGCTCAGTGGAAATCGCCTCCCAGCGGTTACTTCAGATTATACCCCTCCTTCACAGGGAAGTAGATTTACAACGGATTTGGGATGGTTCTGAACCAGTTTTTTCATCTTTGAAAGTGGCTCCTCTTGCGTCTGAATCGTTCCGTCTCTTGCGAATGCCGTGTGAAAACGAAAGTTTCCTGTTATCCAGCAATTGGAGGAATACGTCAGCGTAAATACATGAGCATTGCTTTCCATTGATTCCCACCACGAATGAATAGCCGCCGCCGCAAATGAGGTAGGCTTTTTGGGGAGAAAGCACCCAATTCCACCCATCAATTCCCGCATTTCCCCTTGAGGTAGGCTTTTTGTGGAGAAAGCACCCAATTCCACCCATCCCGTATTTCCCCTTGCCCATGGGTTTTCTTTCGATGGACAAATGGATATCTCTTTGGATTGTTTGTGAAGCATTGGCTGATTCATCCATTCCCTCGGAATAGATCTCACATGCCATTCCATTCCCCATCCGGTCGTTATTCACGGCAGCCGTTTCCCTGGGAACTATACGACGCTCGCCGTTTCAGGAATTAATTCAAATTGGCACCTGACAAACCGCAGAAAAACGAAAACAGCCAAAGCGAGGCAATTTCTTCACGCCTGCTTAGGAATGGGCTCGCTGGGGCCCTATAAATGAGGGTTCCCCACAATCAGTAGTTTTGACTTCTCCCTTCTCAATTCTAAGCGAATGTATCTTTTAATTTTTCAAATGGTTAGAATTATTATACTTCGAATAACGTCGAATTTGTCTATAGAACTTTAAACATCTCTATGACTTTTACATGAAGTTTGAAAGTTTGACAATTTGAAAAAGCTACTTTGACCGTATGATGTAATTAACACAGAGGAAGCCCACTATAGCTTTCGCCAAGCTGGAATCATGCCAAAACGACCCTTAGTACAGCGGAAGAGAGATACTCAATGCGAGAGATAATGTCGAATGAGGAGATTTAGGTATTCTAATTAGTAGGCAAACATTTGCCTACATTTTTTTCATTTTGGCAATAACTATAAATGTCTCTCTCTTGTTTTATCGCCATCTCCTTCTTACCATTCGTGTGTAATTGTCCAGGAACAGTACTTCCTACAAGAGTCTTTGCCCGTGTTTCGGTTGAATAATGCCATCATGCCTGCCCTCAGGGCATAAAGCAGCAGTCATGTGTGGGTGACGTCACTGCGTGGGACATTTCGGAGCGGCGATTATTTAACCAGGTGATTAGAGCTCAGATTCCGCCCGCTTCGGCGATTGTCTTCCGAGAACACTCCAAATTCCATTCGTTCCAGGACCCTCTTTTTGTTTCTCTTCTGGGACCTCCTTAGCCTGCTCTTCTTGCCTTTCTCTGCCCTCTCTCTCCTTGTACCGTATCCTTCAGATGTCTCTGCTGCTGTCCGGGTGGCCAGACTCTTCCGAGTCGCGACAGCGCATGTTGGAGAGCTCCTCGAGCACACAGTTCCCAACTGCCTATGCTTATCCCGAGGTAAGGAAAGTTCTTCAGAAGAAATGGAATCAAAAACCAAATTCCGAGACTTTGGTAGTCATTGCGGACATTCCAATTTCCGTCTGCGGCGGTTCCTTTTTTATTCAATCAAGGGCCGCCCTTCGAAGGCTCGTACGGTTGCCCGCCTTCTGTTTGCATTCTTCGTGTAGAATCCGGAAAGCCTCCCATTAGTATCTTAGAAATGCACGATCAACCCATTTGCAAGGTAGGCCATTTCTTGAGAGCCCAGAAGAAAATGCGTTTAAATCACTTGACATGGAAATCTTTTAATTATTGGCCTTTCGGAGAGAGACAATATTCCCCTGGCGCTTTACCAAAAAGCGGGGAACCTTTGGGTGGAATTTGACACCCTTACAGCGACTTCCGTCCGCGTGAGGAGCAAAGTGCGGAAAGTGCGTGGAGGCTTATTTTACACCAGAAAAAGGGACTTTGGGGATTCCAATTGATTGTTTCAGAGATCGCGATGGCTGACGTTCTTGGGAATGATGAGGAGGTGCAAGAATCCCTTGATCATCGGCCTCACTCCACTCGTTTTCTCCCCTCTCGTCTTCAGTGAGAAATCGGTCAGTGAATGTATGGGAAAGATTACATGCGCACGGAAAATTGCAATAACGATAAAACTCTTTGTACGAAAAACTCCGTTACGATTTGCAAATGTTTGAGCCATTCAGCAGCCATTCTGAATGTCTCAAGCTTTCCAATTAGAGTGTACCTAATGCTCTAAGAATGATTTTCATTTGAATTTGAGCTGCAGCAGACTTTGGTTGTTGCACTTTCGGAGCGACATTACAAAAAGCAAGTGCAGAAATAGAAACTCTGGTTGCTCTCCGTGGTGTTTCTCTTTGGTGTAATGTCTCCCGTTAATCAGATTACCCCAGCGTCAGGTGTTGAAAGAAGCGGTTTCTGAAACCAAGAATCCCCAAACTGTCCTCTTTTGCAGGAATGGCGTTGTGCGTGGTGCGTGTGTGTGATGGCCGTCTACTGGATGCTGGAAGTGATGCCTCTGGCGGTCACAGCCATGCTCCCGGTGGTCCTCTTCCCCCTCACCGGAGTCCTCGACTGCAACACAACAGCCAAGGAGTTTATAAATGTAAGTCTGATACACTGAGTGATAGATTAAACCGATTGATCACGTGTTCCGTTGAAAATAACGCCGTCAAATATTGACAAAGGCTTTTATTTGAATTGAAGGCGCCGATCAGTCGCCTCAAGCGAGATCACGGGGATCCAACACGTCCGGAAACCAGTGATCTCAACCAAGCAAAGATTCGGTTAAAAATGCTTTTTCGGGATTCAGAGATTGAGCTGACAAAAAGAATTCATGAAGTAAATACTGCCGTATTTACTGATAGCATATGTATTTATCTTCAGGACACCAACTTTCTGTTCATCGGAGGGTTGATCATGGCTGCTGCGGTGGAAAAGTGCGACCTCCACGAGAGAGTTGCCCTCTTCGTTCTGAAGATGGTCGGCGGAGAGGCCCGTTGGATCATGCTTGGTTTTATGCTTGTTACGGCTCTATTGAGGTGAGTACTCCTTTTCCTTGGTTTTATATTGTATGTGAAAAATGCAATTTGTTTTAGTATGTTCATCTCAAACACCGCCACTACCGCTATGATGGTTCCAATAGGCCAATCGGTCGTCTCCCAGCTCATCGCCTCCTTCGAATCTCACCCTCAGAATGCGTACGTTGTCAATCCAGATCTTTTCAAATCTATTGATTTCAGTGAATCTGGTCGTTCCGGCTGCAAAGCTATGGCTACCGGATTGGTGATGTCCATCTGTTTCGCTGCCAACATTGGAGGCACAGGAACAGCCACTGGAACCCCGTCAAACCTTGTGATGCTCGGTCAACTCACAAAGTAAGTCTCTCTCTCTCTCTATCTATTTCTCTCTCACTCTCTCTCTCTCACTCTCTGACCGATAGTTTCAGTCTTTTCCCTCGTGCGGACGGCAGTTTGAACTACATCTCGTGGATTTTCTTTGCCACTCCTCTGATGTGCATATGTCTCTTCTTCGCCTGGGCTCTTCTGTGCTTCTTTTTCCTGAGAAATGCACCAGAAAAAGACGAGCACGTGACTGAGATGCTTCATTCTCGCTATGACAAACTACCTAGGATGAGGTTTGAAAAAAACAAAATGTCCGGTATAAGAATAAGAGTTCAGTTACGCCGAGAAGTCGGTTTTGTTCTGTTTTTGTCTGCTGCTCTTTCTCTGGATTTTCCGCAATCCAGGAGTTTTCACTGGTAAAATAATGATTAAAAAAAAACCTCTCTCCTTAGGTTTCGGAGCCCTCTTCCCCAAAGGCTACTACACAGATGCCACTTCTGCCATGATCGTTTCTTTTTTGCTCTTCATTCTTCCAAATGAAAAACCGAGACTTTTCGAATACGTAAAGGCAGAAGACTTGAAGAAGAAGTCTTGTCTGATGGATTGGCCGACCATGCAGAGGACATTTCCCTGGAGCGTGGTTCTCCTCCTCGGAGGAGGCTTTGCCTTGGCCGCTGGAGTCAAAGAGTCTCGTCTTTCCGTCCTCATTGGCCACTCCTTGGCAGAGTTTGGTCATCTGCCTCTCTGGGGCCTTCAATTGCTCACCATGTCAATCGCCATGGCCGTCACCAATATTTGCTCAAATACCGTCACAGCCAGCATCTTTGTCCCAATTGTGGCCACTTTGGTCAGTGATTTTCCATTTGCTTAACCCAATCGTTTCCACCCCTTAACTGTTGTTTTCAGGCTCAACAAACAGGAAACCATCCGTTCACTTTGATGTTGCCGGTCACTCTGGCCTGTTCCTTCGCCTTTGTGCTTCCGGTGGGAACTCCTCCCAACGCCATAGTCTTTGGCAGTGGAATGGTCAAAGTGTCTAACATGGTGGGTTCCTTCCCTTTCCCCTAAAGTCTTTCTGTTCCAGGTGTCCGTGGGTCTCTGTCTCTCCCTGGTGACTCTACTCCTCACCGTCTTGTACATGAACACGATGGCTCTGATGTTCCTCCCGCTCTCCCAGTTCCCCGACTGGGCTGTCTTTGAGAATGCCACGGTCGCTGCTTCGTAGCTCCGCTGTCCTCTCTGCTCACTTCGCGCTGTTCGCCAAGCGTCCGCCGCCAATCCGGTCATCTTCAATTACGGTTATCTCTAGGGTTCATTTTAAGAAAACGACGCATTCTATTATGTACAGGTCTCGGAGCTTCCAGTCACAAAGTGGCCGCCATGTGCTTTTTCAATAAATATGCAGATTTTATTTGTATTTCATTTGGAGATCTTCTTGGTAATTAATCACTGGGCTTCTAGTTATTTGTAAGGGTTAAGCTCTAGAATTAGGCATTTAATTGTTCTATCTAATTTAAAATAAATTGTAAGATTTATCTCCAAAATCAGTCTGTTTTTGTTGAAACGAAGCCCCACTCACCGTGTTTTTCCATTTTCCATGGGTTTTCGTGTCTCGATGGGTCGGATTTCGGCTAAATTATTAACAGCGGAGCCAGTCGGCAAACAGCCATATATGTGAGAAATTGCACAATTATTTGCTTTCTCGGCTACCTCTCCTGCGATACTCCAAGGAGCCCTGGAGACTTTCCTCCAACTCCTCTGGTTTCTTATAAACTGATTTTTTGTTTGACTATCCGACAGCACTCTATGTAGATTTTATGAACGTCTTACAGCTGTAATAAGTCTACTGACAGTTCAGTCTATCAGACTTTTTGTATTGGCACCTTCAGAAGATATTGTGAATGAGATGGTACTTTGTAAACGCAATGGTCGGTCACAATAAAGCTGTAGGATGGGCACCCGAAGAACTGCTTGAATGAGGAGCGAGGGTTGGAATTGTGTGGAGGAGAAAGAGAGGATCAAAGGAAATTAATCTGTCATCTGGTCGGATTTAACAATTTGTCTGCTATTTGTGTCTGCATTTTGGCATTGTCTAACGGTTTTATGAGGCTTCGCAATAATTAACAATGTCGCATTTTGTTACTTCCCAGGGATGTTTAAACCTAGGCGGCTGGTAGTTTTACACGATTCTTCCCCGGTGAAATGAAACTAATTGTCATGTTACTGCAATTTTTAATTACCAGTCGGTAAACGCGCCTACGGCGCGTTATGGATGGGTTGGTCTCGCACCCGAAAGTATCCATCCACCTCTTATACAATTGGCTTAATCTCCCTGTGTGTGTATGATGTCCCGGGGTGAAAGTGCGTTAGCTGCGTGCGCTGCCTGCGCCTCCTCATTTCCCATGCTCTCTCGCCTTTCTCTCGATGGTTGTCTCGGAATTAGCCTATTTTGGTGGCCGGCCATTTCCTCGCGGTTGTCGGGCAAATACGGCTAGAGGTGCCGGAGGCACCGTTTTGCGGCCGTAGGCCGCCTACTGAGCGGCCGAAGGCCGCGAACAGTGCGGCCGCAGGCCGCCTACCCTAGCGGCCGAAGGCCGCCTGCTTGAAACTAACTTTTCCAACAAGTGTAGTATCAAACAAAAGCTACTGATGTGCTGATCCCACACTTTCCAGGAGTGGAGGACCGCCTAAGGCGGGCCGTAACTCGGATCTAAGTCTATATATACATTGGCGGAGTGGAGTACCTCTCTCTCTTTCTCTCTTGGTTCGCACCCCGCCCTTCATTTCCCAGCTGGAGAGAGGCCGATGCGGTGGTTAAGGCACCAATTTAGCATAAATGCTTTCATTTTAAAAGTTGTATTAGAGGCCGAAGGCCGCCTAAGAGCGGCGGAAGGCCGCCTTAAGAAGCGGCCGAAGGCCGCCTTAGAGTGCGGCCGAAGGCCGCCTACGCCAGAAGGCTCAAACCCGGGTTTGGGACTTCTGGTGCTAATACATTTGACTGCCTTCGGCCTCTTAACTGGGCGGCCTTCGGCCGCTTCATCGGACGGCCTTCGGCATCTTAATTGGGCGGCCTTCGGCCGCTTCATCGGACGGCCTTTGGCCTCTTAACTGGGCCGCCTTCGGCCGCTTAATCGGAGGGCCTCTTAACTGGGCGGCCTTCGGCCGCTTCATCGGACGGCCTTTGGCCTCTTAACTGGGCGGCCTTCGGCCGCTTCATAGGAATTGCATAAACACGGCCTGCGACCGCACCTACCCTTACACTCGCGGGAAATGAATGCGAAGGTGATCCACCACACACACACACACACACGCCATAGCGTTTTGTTATATAAGGATCTACTTTTCTTGGAGAAAATTTAGAAGAAACCTTTGTTTTAAGGTAAATATTATGACTCCAATATCAGTAATAAGTTCAGCAATTTGGAAGTCCTTCCAAGAGAAACACAGTCTTGGATGGAATTGCAGAATATGTAGCTCTGTTCACAATGGTTCTAAGCAGCTGCGAGGGAATCCAGTCGGCCAGTCCAATCCGCCATTAACAACGTGTCATGTCAAATGCGTAATAAGCCGTCGTCCCTGCCCAATCTGTATGCTAATCCCAGAAGACAGCCCTTTTTGGCCTCCGAGACCATTTCAATTCACAAACTCACCTAATCTGTCATCTCAAGTGATTCCGGTCGTCGAGTGCGTGTTCGTTTTGCATGCGCAGTAGAAATGCACTTGTCGCTGCCAATCTCGCAGACTTATGGCGGAAATCGGCGGAAACGAGCACATTTCAGGCGACTCGACCTCTCGGCACCACAATCGACAGGTAGACCCCGCTGCCAGCCTCTCAGCCGATCTTTGCCAGAAACGACCCATTCTGTTTTGTGCTCAGTGTAATGAGCTAATTAGATTCGCAACAAACTTATTGTTGAACAATGTGCTAAAAATGTACCATCATCTAATCCTTGTGACAATTAATATCCACTGCAAATTTTCGATGCCTTTTTATATCAATGTCTCTCGCCAGAAACCCCTCCCTCCATGGCCTCCAGCCGCTGGTCCTCCGTCTGATTGTACCCTTGTCCGCTCAGTCGTGTTCTGGCATTAGCGTCGAATCCGGGCTTACCGGGATCATCTTGTCGTCCATTATTCGCCCGGCGCCCAATATGAGCTGTCGAAATTTCGGCGCCAACTGGCCTAATTGGGGTCAACGGCACTCGAGGCTTTGCTTCAGAGTAATGAGGCCTTGTTGTAAATTCTTCTCGAGTAATGAGTGCGTTGTTTATTGCTAGGTACCGCTTACCCGCATATGCTCTCATTTATTCATGGTTCTGACCGCCGCCGTCTTCGTATCAAAATGCCCTTCAATTTAAGCCCGTTGCAAGATACCCCTCCAAAACAATGGCACAATGAATTTTTCTTTTTCTGTTCAATGGTTCTCCCATTAAACTCAGTGAACAACAAATGTGGAGTTGTAAGAGCCATGCTGTCTATATTTAATGGTGACTCTGGGGAGCTGTAGTCTTCTCCGATCCTTTGTTGGGGTTATTCTGATTACCACAAAACTGTTTATTTTATCCATTGAACACGTCCCTTTTCTGTTAGATTTCCCCCGACATCCATGCCATTGTGGCCCCATATCCCCTTTTCCCGTGAAAGAAATGACTTCGTAGCGTCGTCGTGTTTTCGTCAAAGAAATCGAGAACCTCAAACTTGGATTCTCGTCGTCTGCCCCTCTCCCCTCCACATTCTTCCTCCCTCCCAATTTGCCAAAAGCGCTGTTGTCTCCCGGAGACCTCGTTCGACCTATTAAACTAATTACCAAAACGGCGACCATTTCGTCTTCCGAGGACATTTCACCTCTTAATTTTCCCTTGAATTCTACAGAACTATCCTGGGAACATTCGCTGTACTTCTTATGGACTAACCGCTGCCCCCACATGGGAAATCACAGCCCTTTCCCAGAAAATCGCACGTTTCCAATTGCGGATTTGATCAGTGGTTAGTCACTGAGAATACAGAAATAAGTTTTTAGCGTTAAATATAGGTCAATTCATAGGGTACATTCAGATACAGGAGCAAAATACGCTGTAAGATCCTCGGGTTAAAGGGACAGTCAGGCGGCTTTTTCATTTCCTTTTCATTGGATACGGTCGGTTATTTTGCATAATCAAAAATGCTAAATCGTCTCGCGCCCTCCTCATTTCCCTCATTCTCTCATTCAAATTAGACTGCCACTAAACGCAGGACACATTGACCGTCCGGGCCATCCGCACTTTCTGCGGATGGAAACCCGAAATCGGCTACTTTGAGGTTGAATATCTCAAAAACTAGGGATTTCCGACATAAGGTCCCAAAAAGTTTTTTGTACAGCTGAATTTTCTCTTTCATATGAGACAAAGTTGCAAAAGCCGCCTGACTGTCCCTTTAAGAAACCATTTCATATTCGTATGAGTTGAGGGTTATCCTTTATATAATTCGTTCGTCTGGCATGAACATCAGAGTGTTTCTTAATTTTAAAGCGATTTTTAAAGGGACCATCAGCCTCCTTTTCAAAATGTAGGCTAATCCTATGCTAACGAGCCCATTTTTGAAAAAAAAAACTGTTGCTTGGAGCGGTGTTGGAAAAAATTATCCTAATTGAAATGGGCAAATTAGCATAACAGCGATCCTCATTTCAAAAAGGAGCCTGATGGTCCCTTTAATTGAAGAGTGAGTTGAGCATAGATGGTGTTTGGAGGTTGTTCGCTGCCTCCTCCATCTCATTCCCCTCTTCTGCCTCCGCGTGTTTCAGTCTGAACGGCGTTTCGAGTGCAGCCGAGTCTATAATTTCTTGTGTGGGAATTGAACTCGCCCCGCCCCTGCCTCAGCTGCCTCTTAACACACTCTCCCTCTAACTCCCGTCCTTCATTATCTCCTCTCTTTCTCTAATTCTCTCCTCATCCTCCATTTCCCTGTTTAGTGCCTTAGTTCCCTTCCCTCCATGTGAACAATGCACGATGCTACCGTACCTACTCCTCATCAGCCTCTACGCCGCAGCCGGACTCTCTTCCTCCAGCTTAGGTGAGAAACCACTGGGATTCCCTTTCATTGACTTTGTAGTGAATTACGCTCCAGTGAGTTTTCGGCCGAAGGGCGACAGAATGAGCGGCTTCTTTCGAAGGAAACCCCGTTGAACCATGTTTTTTTTAAATAGGACAAACTACTTTTGTAATAAAACACTAAAATACACACTTTGAAAGCCTGCATACCTAAACGCGCTAACTTTGTTTTTAAATTCTAGCATTCCATAAATCAATGATTGCAATACTTATGAAACATTAAGAGTGAACATATGTTTGCAGCAGTTAAAAAGCCTTCAGGATCAGGAACCAAGTGCTATAGCTGCATGTCTCGCTACTACGGAGCCACGTGGCAGTTCGCCGGCTACTCCCGCATTTATCAGGAGCCCAGGGCCTTCACCGACGGCTGCAGGTGGGAACCCGGGGAATGCGAAGAACGGGCGTTTCGGGGGAATCGCTCATTTAGCGGAATTAACTGAGAGTACAGCGTGTTTTCAAGGGATGAAAGAAGCCGCTGATAGCCTAAGAAAACGACTATGATGGATGGCCGCAGGGCAATCGGGACCGGCCGACAACCGGATTGACGAGGTGGCGAACAACAGCCCCGGTCATTCCGGGATGAATGGGTCCTTCTGAGGCATCTCAGACCAATCCAGACTGCACATGGAGAAGGGGAATTTGGGTTCCAGTTGTTTAGCTTCTGAAACTTTTAGTGAATATTGTTGTCTGCTTTTCATTTTTATTATTATACTGAAATCTTATTGATGTGAAAACGAAATTACGGTGCTGTTATATTGACCACAATATTTGTCACGCAACATGTTTCTGATGTATTCAATCGATGAACCACAAAACAGTAGTGAGCAGACTTAAATTTGTTTCTCTTCGACGTATAGTTCCCCAATCACTGAAAATTACTTCCGGTAAGGTAAAGTTTTAGAGGAACCCGGGGGCGTAAACAACATTCCATTACTTGGCAATTCCAGGGTTAGACATTATATAGTGCTTATTTAAGTCTGCCTGAATACTTTAACTAGTCGTGGATCCTTCAACTCCCATAATCTGCTTCCAGAGACCCCCAAGGGAGTAGTACCGAGGTTCCGTCGATGCACTGCGACCAGACGGCCAACTGTATCACAATGGTCGAGGACCTCCGCATCGGTAAGGTTTTACCATCGGTAAGGTACCGAGAAAGGTTTTTAATTCGTTTAAAAAAAATTATAATTTCAATTTAATTCGCTTGCAAGTTTTTTTTGGCTTTTTTTATATTGATAAAATTGATTATTGATAAAAATATGTTTATTATAGCAATAATGCAAATAAACCTTAATATTTACAGAAAAAGACTAAATAAACAACCATCAACTAATTCCTAGTCGGAAAAAACAATTCCGTCGTGTTCCATGTTCATGAAACAACATTAGTTATTCGCATCGGTGGGTCCTTTCGGCGGCCAAAAAATAGTGTCGGTGTGAAAAGTCAACTGCCACCGACACCTCGGGTTCCAATCAATCAAACCCTCTGAAAGCTCTGAAGACAACAGGTGCAGACCTAAATGTTCCCTTTTGAACGTCATTCTCGGAGGTCAATTGCCCTCCTCGTCCTCAACTCAATTTCCCCCTCGCCCGATTACGGTGGCTCTCTGGGACTTGGGTCCTTCGTAAGACTAGTGTTTCAGGCACCGGTGCTAAGGGATTTATCCGAGGCTGCTGGGGGTCTCTTCTTCTTTTCGGTTTCAACCGCACAGGGTCCGTGGGGGCCTTGGCCTCCCACACCTTTTGCCACACCTTCAACCTCTCCCAGCTTATTGCCGGCGGTCGTCCTCAGGAGTCTTCTATGAGGTGGGTTTACTATATGGATGTCTCTGTGCTTTACAACCAAAACTAATCCCCGCTCGCTCCAAAATGTCTTCGATGATGGAACACTCAGATTAGCAAAGCCGAACACGCTTTGGATGCAAGGGCGTTTGAGTCGCGAACAGGGACCGCAGTTGGTTCCATTTGGAAGATGCGTAATCGCCAAAATAAGGCAGTGTAATATTCTTGTGTATGCGAGTTTTTTGAACAGATAGATCCTCGACAGATGTCGTAATCCCCATACTCCTCCTTCACATATCTGTGTGTCGTGTGTGTTGTAGTGCCAATTATCAGGTGTGTATCAACCTGACAGTTGACGGATGGGCGTAGTGCTATTTGTACCCTTCGTCATCGCTGTTGTAATATTTTGATGGATATCACAAAGCGAAATGGACCTCCGTCGCTGGGAAAAGTGCCCTCGGGTCCATTTTAAACAAAGACTTCCAGGGGAAATGCCATCGCTGAGATTTATTATTCTGTCATAGGCTTTTATATTTTACAAATCTTACAAAATTAATGGGCTGTGAGAATAAAAACTAAAAACCAATAAAAACGAGATTATTGCATATCCTTTCCAAAAGTTGCAGCTTGGCGGTTGCGCAGACCACACTGTAAATGAATAACGCTGAAATGATCAAAAAAGAGCATTTTAGGCCCTGCAGGCAAGCATTCCAAAATATTTTCAGTGTGTGTTCCTGTCGTGGGTCGATGTGCAACGGCCAACCCCTCCTCAACTCCTCTCCCTCCCTCCACCCAGTCTGGTTCCTCCTCCTCCTCCTTTTCTTTTAGGCACCACATCCAAGTCTTTCATTCACTTCTCACAATAGAATTAGAACCAAATTTTGTGCCTATCGTTCATCATTTCGTGTGTTTTTTCGAAATAAAGATTCAATATTGTTTGTTGCTCTTGTTCAGATCATACGCATAGATTAACTAAGATAGATTTTGGGTTGTGAAACGCCAAACCCTTGGATCGAGCCAATGTATGAAGAAGAAAGTTTCTTAATACAAAAACATCTAAATTAAGATATGGCTTACGTACATTCGCTTGAAAAGATATTCGCTTTGATGTGTATTTCCGAATCGTAATCGAAGCCGACGAAAATTCCCCGGTTGGCGGTAGCCGACTCTTCCTAAAAACACACACACACACACACACACACACACACACACACACACACACACACACACACACACACACACAAATGATTTGCCATTTATGTAGGCTATTTGTACTTGAAGTATCATATTCTTCTCATTGAACGGATGATGTTAACATTGATGAAAGAGCATCAAATGACAGTCTTCGCCTAAATTGTGGGCTGGCAATCGACCCCTCTCCCTCGAGGCAGCAATAGTTTCCCTTTCTCTCAAAGCCTTTCTCTTGTGAAGGCTTGTTGAGTTGTTTGTGCATTTGGCTTTCGTCATATCAGTAGGCAGGAGGAATTGAGGGATCGAATCCGATCATTTACGTAGAAATCCCTCAAGATTAGGCCTCCGACGCGTCGAAATATCCCACTGCCTGGCTTCTTTCCTTCGCGTCATTCGAAAGATACCTCTTCCAACGTCAGAAGCATCTTTACACTTTCCTAATGTTCCAATTTCTGATTTAAAGCACTTCTTAAGTCATTCATTAGCAGTCAACGTTTACTTTTTGCATATTTGCAAAAGATTTTCTTGAAAATAATGATTTTTCCTTGTTGGTATGAAACTTGTGGGGTTTTTTGTTGAATAAAGGTATAAAAAAGCTCCGACGTTGATTATTAAGGTAGAGGTCCACTGATGCTCTGTTTCCATGGGGATTATCTCAATTACTGCGCTTATCCAATAACAACAAAATATCAATGGCACTTTGTAACATTTCTATGCGGGATCGGGTACTTGGAAAAGCAAGATCACGGTTGCAAATCCTTAAGTTCATTGGCTAGTAGACAAGGTCTGATTTCCCCTCTTCATAAAATCGAAATCTAAACAAAACATAGGGCAGACGCTTTGATGTTTCTCTTTTACCTTGTAATTGCTCCTTGCATCCGTAATCTTTTCCTAAATCTTATAGGTTTGGAATTTAAAGACGAATATTCCCTTCGCCTGATCCTTAGTCTTTACTTTTTTTGGAATCCAAAAACTCTGTTCTGTTCCGTTCCTGAATCATCATATGAAAACCGTGGCATAAAACCCCTTTCTTTGGTGACAGTAGGCTTGTTCTTAGAGCTACCGTAGTCAAGAGATGCGTAGGAGCATCAGGTGATAATGACACATTGCCTCATCGCCTGCTCAAACACGCAAAATCAGAAGACCAGCCTCATCAAAGAGCAATTCTTCCTTTGTTTCTATTTTCAGCCAAAAAGAGTGTTTTGAGATGAAAAATAGGTTTATAAACAACAAAATTCAGTCTTTCTCAGCTGCTCTTTTAATTTTAAGGATGTTTGGTTAAGTGTATTAAAAGAAAAAACTATGAACAATAGAATGAAGACCAATCAAAGGAAAAGCTGTAATTTTAAAACGCGAATAGAAGTGTACGGTTTGTACGAAATATCTTTGTTACCCGTTGTCTGGGTTTTGGAAAATACAACAATATAGTTTGTATAGCAAAAGACCGATTGTCCAAGTTGTTGTGAAATCACCTATTTTCCTTCCGAGAGCAGCTAAAAGGCTCCAATGCTTTTCCAAAGTTGCCTGAATGCGTGAGCGGAAGGATAAAGAGTGGATTTCCCCGCGGAGGAACAATTTCCTACTTGGATGGAAAGGTCGTCGAGCAGAAGCCATAAATAGAGGTGCATTAGTGCTCATCTCGTGTGCCGCTCACGCGGAAATCCATCGACTCGCCGATTTCCAAACACGACTGATTAGCTGCTTTCCCTGGACAGCCAACGAAATGGAGAAGACCGGAATGTTTTCATTAGAGAGGATGAATCTGGTTAATCCGTTTGATTCCCGGCGGAGGAACACTTTTCACCCAACAACCTCGTCATTCTGACCCAGAGGCCTTTCCAACTGAACTTGTAGTCAACCAATTGAATCATAGACGTTGATGCTACAATTTCTTTTGCAAAGCCTGCAGTTCTCAGTGTGCCAAACATTGGACACGTGGCTTTTGTACCTAGGCGAACATTTAGTTTATACCCATTCTGGTTCAAAGTCTTTTTCACCTCAGTAGTTCAAATATTCCAAATGACGTTCCATGTCAATCCCAAACTTTATTTTTTTGTATGAATCTAACCTTAATCCTGTCATTCCCGGTTGGATGATCTGATTCGGTAATTTATGGCTTTCAACCGCTCAAACCTACACTTTTACAAAAGAGTTGTGTAGATTACTCTGTCTACGTTTATCTTCAGACAAGAAATAATACTCTGTCAAGTTGTAGAAGTCAAAGTAGAGTAACTTCCATGGATATAACTAATGTTGTGTTCCTAGAGGTGATTGCCGTGAGGTCTTTAATGAGCGTGTTACTTCCCGAGCCGTCTGCTCTTTCCCTCTTCTTCCTTTCCCTCTCCCTGTCCTCCGGTACATCCCCTGTGCGATGGCATCGGCGCTTCCTCGGAAGAGCACGCCCCGTGTAATTGCAGGTCTTTTCCGCATTTCCGATTGACTCCTGGCCGCCTCCCTGCCCTCCGGCCGCCGTCGCCAACCACAAAAGCCACAGGCTAATTGTCGTCCTGTTGATGCCTTGCCTTACTCTGACGGCCAGCCAAAACAAGTGTTTACACTCGCTTCCTATTTATGGAACGGACCTAAGCCAAAGATTCCTTCTTTGTCGGCCACAAGGAGCACATCTCCAAAACTGCACAAACACGTCTAAACCTGAACCACAACTATTTAAGGCATGATTGATTAAATGTGCATTAAAAATAGGCAGAGCTTTATGTTTACTATGGTTATGCGCTGATGTTGTATGTTTTGAGTGTTTTCTTTCCTTGATCACATTTAACCTACTTTATTAATCAGACCCCCTAAAGCAAAAAAAGAATAGGAAAAGGAGAATTTTCTTTCACATCAAACGGCTTTCGAACAGGGAGACTGAAAGTTTTTTTTTAAATTGAGGATGAAGCAGAAATATATCTATTGTAAACACAATCCGTCATGCATTGAAACAAGTGGCTATGCAAGTAAAATACACGTTAGGTGTAATTAGGGTTTCATGTGCGTACCCATGAACTCAAAAGCGTTCCCTTCTAGCTTGTGAAAAGGGACGATCCCTGAAATGTAGTTTGGTGCATTGGTGTGTCTAAATACAGCCTAACAAGTGTTAATTCGCCCTGTTTTTGTGAAAGTGTCCTCCATGCGTCTGTCTATCGCAAGTGCACCTCTTCTTCCACCCTCATTAGCCCCTGACGTCCGAAGGCTGTGTCATCTCCTTTCTTCGCAAGTGCTGTCTCTATATTCCAATCGCTCCTCCCTCTTCCTCTTGTTTCCCTCCTTCTACATTTCCTATTCATTAACTATCCCAAGGGCCTGACGTTTCCGCAGCCTTTCTTCTACTCTCTCCCTCGTAAACAAGTTCATCATCCTTTTGGCGCGTACGTCTGTTTTCTGCGCCCAACGGCGAAACATCTTTCAAACCATTGATCCGTTGGTTTATGCATATTTTTATCTGAAATTAAGCATTTCCTGTTCTACTTTCATGCTAAACTCGGAATTTACTATTCGGGTAATATTTCACAAATCTTCCCAAGCATCTATCACCTGCCGATTCTAAAATGGGCTGAGTTTGGAATCCCCGTGACAGCCGTTTGTTGACAGCCGTTCCTGATTCACTCTCTTCATTGGCTTCACTATTTTCTTCACACCTCCCTCCTGAAAAAGTAGAGTTGAAACGCCTTTCAGCAATTTTAGAACGAGTTTTCTCTGTAAATATTTCAAAGCAAATCTTATCTCTGTTTTTCTATTGTTTCTGAGCCTTTTCAGGCGGTAGGCCCTGCGATGGGCTGTGCCCCCAGCTGCGGTCCTTCCGACGAGGCTCCGAGGGATGAGTTCGCCCCTCCGCCGCCCATCCCAGTGGACATTGGAACTGGCGTCCGTCGCTCTCCTCCAGCAGACAAGGCCGTCATCTTCCTTTTTGGTTGGCTCATTTCTCCCTTTTCATGAATTTAACAAAAACACTGAACACTCACTCTTTTTCCTATTCCTCTGATTCCTTTTATCTTTCTGTGATTCAGCAGATGTGCACTTTCAAGTGCAATTAGTAGACAGAGGCCTCTAATTTCATAAAGAACCTTTCATCTAATCTTGACAATTAGTCCAAAATATTTTGAGATCAAAGTTCAACATGGATAAATGAACCCCCAATAAGTTTCATTTTAGGTGGTCCCGGTTCCCAGAAAGGGCTTGTTGTGGAAGAAC
Organism: Oscheius sp. G VE-2021; assembly: GCA_022343465.1. Taxonomy (NCBI): domain Eukaryota; kingdom Metazoa; phylum Nematoda; class Chromadorea; order Rhabditida; family Rhabditidae; genus Oscheius; species Oscheius sp. G VE-2021. Next base: position 785,158 of record JAJQXH010000023.1, read on the forward strand.
TCAGTCAGAGATTCCATTTCGTGCCTATCTGTGTTGATGAGATTATCTTTTCTTATCTTCCAAACAAACTGGCCAACACGGTGGAAACACCGTCGGAGATTTTAGCAAAAGTGAAGGTAAATCTACGGAGGAATAGGGATTTGACAAGTTTATAGGCAGACACGGGGCTTTTGTCTCTTGACTGGATCCTCTCGATGATCAATGCAAAGATAACCACGTCGTATTTGCAGAGATTTGTAGTTGGTTCGTTTTGAGAGAAAAGAGGAGATCACATTAATTATGTTTCTAGAGAACTACGTTAGAAAGGGAGAGAGTGAGAGAGAGATCGAGAGATCGAGAGATCGAGAGAGAGAGAGAGAGAGAGAGAGAGAGAGAGAGAGAGAGAGGGAGAGAGAGAGAGAGAGGGAGAGAGAGAGGGAGAGTGAGAGAGGGAGAGAGAGACTTTGCCATGAACAACAAGAAACGTTTCAGACATAGTCCCTGAGTTTTCCACCTTGATAAAAACGGAATGTTTTGCTGCCAGAAGCCATGACCGAAGCATGGAAAAGTTTGAGCGAACGGTAGAAATCCTGAAAAGTTGCATTTATTTCAATGTTCCAGTGTCCGATAATGTTTGCGATTGATTTGAAAGTGGTGGATGAATCAACCCACGAGGAACACAAAAAACAAACGACGGGACCCCAGCTGAGCAAAGAATTGCGAAATTTCATAACGGACGATGTGGACAAGGGAAGACAGCAGGTTTGGAAGGAAGGTGTGAAATAAACAAAGGTTGCAGAAAAGATCAGAGTATTACCACAAGGCAGCCGCCCCCTTCCTCAGCTACTTCAACGACTCCAGGAGGATTCTGAGACTGCACTTAAAGGTTGCACTCTTCTCCACAGATTCTTTCTTCTTGTCTAATATTGTCTCTTTTTCATTAATTTACGATGTTTTTAGTCTTCGCCGTCCAACACAGTCTCTTCGGTTCGGACACTTTTGCACAATTTTGGCTTCTCTTTCCAACGACATCTTCAGAGAGTCACAGTATTCGCAATAAGTAAGTTGAAAACGTGCTCCATTGCAAAAAATAGACGCAGGAGAGCATTGTTTCAACGAAATCGACATGGACTTTTACCGGATGAAGAAGATCAGAATCAGCGATATTTGCAGAAAAAGAGATGATTTGGTTGGTTAGAATTAAAACAAACAAACAAAACATTAGGGAACCCAATTGACCAAACTACAAAAGCACATCGAGCGCCAAGGCGCCGACGGAGAGAACTTTGCAGTATTCCTGGACACTCTGAGCACTTCCCAGGAGAAGGTGAATGATCCATTAAATATCAAGTGAACTGGCTCAGGTTCCAAAGCAACGAATTATGTTCTACGAAAAGACATCCGCCTACTTGGATGAATTCATCAAAAACAGAAATTTCAGTAAACTTCCATCGCAGAGGTGAAAAGAAAGAAAGAAAGGAAATGTTTGGTTTCAGGGAAAGAGTGGAGGTCCACGTGATGTCCTCCACGGCGGAAGATGTCCATCTTTTCATGGAACCATTCTCCGAATCGGTCGCCAAAACCATTTCTCTCGTTTTCGACTCAGAAAACGTAGTGTTTTCTTATTAAATTAATCGAATATTGGATGGAGCTTAGTTCTTTATTTCAGGCGGTCGACCTCGGAAAACCGGAGACGAGCGAAGACTGAACAGACGGACTTTTCAAGAAAAGTGCCTTCGAATGACAGCCATATCCTAGGAATTCTTCCGTCTCAGATCTCTGTGATGATCTTACAAATGCCTCCCTTATAAACACATTGATGAGAACTCGTTTCACCCCAAGGAATATAAAACACACAGATTTCGCTTCAATTATCGACTGTTTTCAGCTAACAATTCGTCCTCCACATGATGGGAAAATCATACCAGACCCTTTTAACCGGCAGAAATAGCAGTTGTCGGTATTCCATTTCCGTTCTTGTCATGCTAAGAAAGTACATTTCCGCTTATTTGAATAGTTCAATCTGATTTATTAGAGAGGTAACTATTTACGATAAGATTGAATTCGGTTAGAATGTTAGTTTATGAAAAGGGTTGCAATCGACACAACTTCTACTTCACAAAAGTCTCTGATGTAGTTTGGAACATAAAAATGAATCGATGCAAAGCATGCCAAAGAAGTCTGTTCATCTCGTCAAGTATCACTAGGAGGGTACACGTAATAAGTCGTCACAAGCTGATTCTATACCGTAAAGCTGCCGGAACAAATAAAACAACGGCGAATTGGGAAAGGGGAATCTTAAGCGACGCTTTCAGGAGATACATGAGGAAAGAAAAAATGGGATCAAATAAATATAAAATGGACTAAGACATTACCCGAAGGGCACCGGTAGACTAGAATCTGGCTACTGTAGGTAGATCAAATGACTACGGTTGGAGGAGTTTACGGGCCACGTGGAGACAGCCTCCCACGAGGTAGCGGACGAAGTGGTCTCCGGCCACAGCTCCCACGGCGAAGAGGGAGGGATCTGAAGAGGGAATTAGGGAGGGAGGGGGTCGGTCACCTGAAGGAGACTCGTAGCAACCGTCGAAGAAGGTCTTTCCATCGAGGACCTTCGAGACTTCCGATTCACGACCAATGCACACGGCGGCCAGACGATACGGCTCCTGCAATCCGGCTTTTATTTATTGAACTAGAAACACTTCTAAAAGAATCTAGCAAATGTCAGTAAAGAAGATATATTTTTCGCTGTATCCAGTTTCCGTCTATCCGCTGACCATAGTCCATGTGCCCGTCGTGTCAGCCCTCGTTCCATCAAAATAACAGGGAAGAACTTATCAAAGAGCCCTTTCCAGCTATAAAAATGAAAGATAAGGCTTCCAATTGCCGACCAATCGGAAGCTGCTTCAATTCGTACAAGAGGCATTTGAGCTTACCTCAAGGCGGTCTCCTTTGGGAGTGGAAAGAACCACGTTTCGGTCGTTGATAGCCGTCACTTCTGATCCCGTACACCTTTCGTACAGGTCATGGTGGTCCTTTCCGGTCATCAGACGGTAGATTGTGTGGTATTCCCCGTAGTGGGCAGGCGATAGACGGGACATCAGAATGCCTTCAAAGCAAAGAGTTATACCTCATAAGACTGCAGTGACGGTTACCCCTTGACTTTGGAAAAAGGGAATGTTCTTTTGGAAGTAAATGACCCACTCCTTAGTTGGCGGTCGTTTCTCCTCATTACGTGGAGGACGGGGATCTTCTTCTCCAGACAGTGTCTAACCACATCCGCCGATGAGATTCCGTCTCCAACCACAACCACTCTGTCTTTGTCCTCACTGAAACAAAAGATAAAGGGACTTTGCAGCGCTTCCTTCTTCTGTTGACCTTCACATGAAATAATTATCACATATTCCCGTTATCACATTTCTACTGTAATCATCGGAAAGGTCATGCATTACTGATTACAATAACGTGTAAAAACGAAAAAATCACGTACTTGTTATTTTTCTCTTCCGAGTCCTGCAAAACCCTCGCCTTGAGCGAAGGAACGTCATAGACCACTTTGCTGCAACTACTCTCTTTGGGAACCTAAGACATGCGTTATATGAGAAAAGAGGACGGGAATTACTCCAAGAATCCTGGGCTTGGTCTTCCCGCAGGCCAGAACCACGTAGCTGGACGTGATTGTGAAGGGACGGCCGTTGGAGTGAGTTCCCTTGGTCACCCACAAGGCGTCTTCCTTCTGCAACAGTCAGCTGACCATTGTTTTTCATCCAAAGAACTACGGTATCCGCCTTATCTCTCTCTTTGCTATTTTTTAACCACTGGATGAAAGGGAAACGCCAAAATGGGCAAATTGGGGTTGCGTCGTTTAAATGAAGTAAGCATACGACCCCATAGTGACGTTTTTGGTAAATCAGTTTAGTTTCAATGTCAGAATGGCTTATCTTCATGGCATGGCTTCGCTCTCTTTTCCTTTTCTCATCTCTACCTACCGTAATGCTTACGACCTTTGTGTGTGGTCTAAAGTATTTGCGAAGTCCGACTTTCTTCGTGTAGTTCTCCATATAAGAGGCGATCACAACTGACGGGAGTCTGAAAATCACAATTTACTGGCCAAAGCCTCAAAAACCTCGGAATGAGAGGAGTTCCTTCCAAATAGTCCGAGATGGAGTACCCTGGGAGGTCTAGCCACGAAGCAAACGACACTGCGATCATCTGAAATCAACTTACTCATTCTTTTCTGATGTTTTTTTCTGAAATCCCTTATAATCAGGTTTCCCTGTTTTTTTCTTCTTTTGTGACGTTTTCCTTGTGAACGATGTTATTCGCGCGAGTGTCTGCCGTTTCCTAGCAACATGTAATAAATACATCCAAAGAAAAACATATTTCCCTCGAGAGTCAAAGTTCTTTAGGTGTAGATTTTCACTTGGACCAAGGGAATGCTAGTTGTTTTCAGGATGAGCCCTTGTACCAGGGAGTGACAGCCGGCGGTCGAATAAACCGGAAGAACCCCCTTTCATTGCAGTGAATTCACCTCTGGGTCGTAGTCATTCCAGCTGCCTCCGATGGGCGTCTCTCCTAGGACGATATGGTCCACCGCCCTGTCTCTCCTCCGCTCCCATCGCAGACACGAGGGATTCGTCTCTCCAATGTCTGCTCCTGGTCGAGTCTGAACATTTGAGGTTGCCTTCTATGGTTGAACTCCTCACCAAGGTGTCATAGAGGACAGAGAGACTCCGGCCAGTTGCGCACAGTTGTTCCACATTTTCACACCAAGACAAGTCCTGAAATGAGAAAGAGAAATAGATTATTCGAGAGACATCAAGGCAAGAGACGCGGTATATTTTTAAATGCCCATCTAGTAATCAGTGTTTTCACTCCATATGTAAGAGGTTGACTCAATGTAAAGTTCCAATGTGTTGTTCTCAGTCTCTGGCCTCAGAGGCTCTTCTGCAGGCGCCAGGCTTCCTTTTGTCATCGCGCCACGCGCGAATTGTCAGCATTTTGCGAAATCGAGACGGCGCGTCATTATGAAGTGTTGTCAGAGAATAGTTGGGTGTCCAAGGACACACAGAGAACTAGAAAAGAACTGAAAAATAGAAAAGTTTCCCTCTTTGCCAGAAGTCAAACAGATTCCGACTGTTGTTGTGTCCTCCGTATTCCCGTTCTCCCTTTCAGTACGTAACCCGAATGTTTCAGCCGGCTGCCACAGCAGAACGACGGCCAACAAACTGGAATCGCCTCGGGGCACATAAATTTCCCCTGGCATTGACACTACGTTTTTCAAGGATATCACCGGCTGGCAGCAGAGACTGGAGCCGTGCCAGGGACATTACAACGGACATTGCACCGCGGGTTTGGAAAGGAATACGCCGGAATCTGCGGAAAAGGGGAAAACAGTCAATTCAGCGTCAATAGATACTTGGGGTACTGTAGTCTGGGGGAAGAAGTGAATGAAACGAGAGGACGATTCGAGAGAAGGCGCTATCATATTAGCCACTGGTCGCACCGAGGCCTTGAACTAGAGACGTCAAATAGCAGAAAAGTCAAGTGTTAGAAATTTTTTTATAAGAAATATAAAAATCAGTAACATATAACACAACTGAACACCCTTATTTATATCCCAATAACTTCACAGTCAAACATATGTTCTTTATTTCAAGTGTTTGCGCTATCTAAAAGCTCTTTGGAGGTCTTGTGGATTGTTGTCGAAATAGAGAAACTAAGCGTTTAGATAAGGGCTAATCCCTTAATCCCACAATGGCAGTCTCCCGATGGAAACGGATCCTGCAGGAAATGACGTAAAGACGGGTGTTCTCACCTGGTCCACGAGGGATTCCTTCGTCTCCAGCAGGTTCTTATGGATCTGTGCATTCGGATGAGGCTGAAGTCTGTTGTAGATGGGCGTTAGCCCCGAGAGAAAGGCCGAGAGCGAAATTCCCGCCGGTCCATTTCCTGGAAATTCCTTTATTTTCTATCTTTCATTCTCTCGCTTCCGCCGCGCGTGTTTTAAATTCGCGTTGTAATGGAATCCAATGCTCCCTTCGAAAGCCGGGCGGATCTATGCTCTCTGGGCATTGAGAGGCCGAAAACCTCGAGAGAGACCAAGTATTTGCCAACTAAAGACTGAGAGTGAGGGAACAAACTACAAATTGTGGTTGGAAGGTTACGAAAGAAAGATAACCACAGGGACGTTTCAATGAAACAATTCCACGGAAAGACCAACAGAGTGCGCACGTACGAGAATTCGAGAAGAACCGACGAATCTCATTCTGGGGAAATTAACTTTTTCGTACTTTTAATGATAAACAAAAATATCAACCACTCTTCCTATTCAAATCATAATCGAGATTAAACGAATAATTCCATGCAAATTTTCGTGGAAAAGGGACCCAATAAAACTAGACCAATACAATAAACGAATGTTTGGCAAATAAATGTACGAAGAACTGTAAACTATTATTTTCTATTAATTTAAATTTACGAAAACTACAATTAAATCCAAATAGCGAGACATTTGTCATTTCTTTTGTCGAATTCTCCCGCCCTCCTTTGATTAATAGTCGCGGGCGGCGGGTATTTTGAGTCACGGCTGTTTATTTTTGCAAAATCCGCAGCACTGTGTTCAAAAGCCGGAAAAACAGGAGTGGCGAGAGTACTTGTAAACAGTGATTCAAGTATTTATCTTTTTTGTCGTCATTTGAAAAGAGGACACTGGGTGGTCTCGTTTTCAGTTTACCTTTTGGTGGATTCTTCTGATTCAATTCAAAAAGAAAAAGGAGATGAGTAATTCTAATTGGATTAATTGCAATTACAAACCTAGGACGAGCACTTTTGTGTGAGCATTCTGTTGCGGGTGCATAAGTGGAGTGGGACAGGACGGGGCGGGGCCAAGCGACCATCGATCGCCCAGAGAACACGGCTTTTGGGAGACGGCGGGCCCTCGCCGGTCTACCGGACGGATGGGAGGTCGGAGGTCACAGGGAGGTCTGGGGAGAGGCTACAGGGAGGTCTGGGAAAGGGGATGGGTCGGAGGAAACTCCATGGATATCTCCACAGAACAGAAGGAGTCTTGTCTTCGAGAGTATTCATTATTTATTTCAATTTCATGCGTCTATTTTATCTATTTTGATCATTTATTACATCGAACACTCTACTTCCTTGTTTCATTTCTAAGCATCTTCTCCACATCTGCCCTTTCTTCTCGTCTATCTAAACCTCTGATCTTTCCACGAAGTTGTAAGTAACGGTGTCTTCAAAGTTTCAAGAGTAGTTTTCATTCGCATTGATTCATCCGTGTTGATCACAATGGAGAATTAACCAAACGCTTAAACCAAGATAAAGACTAACCCTGAATGTTAGCCGAATGGCCCTGATGAGAAGTGAGATATGGGTTAGTCACAAACGAGATTGATCATTATTTTGCAAGAATACTTGATTTTCGAATGGTTTCACAATCCAAGTTCTCTATTTGTTTCCAATATCAGATAACTTTTTTACTTCTGTTCTCTTACATTTAGAACTTGCATTCAAACCTCCGCCAGTGTTTTCCCACGGTTCGCCGCTTTTCCTTTTTTTGCTGGAATCTGCACAATGGAAGTCACTTCAAATTACCGCCAATGCACCGTAACCCTTATCGAATCAACAGTTTGTGACCGCTTTGAAATTATCCGAAACGAAGAAACGGAACGGAACACCCAGTGAGAAAAGAGGTGGGGACTGATTCATCACAGACAAGGTTTTTATGCAAAGACTTGGTCTTTCATTCCAGCAGTATAAAAACGGCTGCGTAAATGCGGTTCCCGCAAAGTACACATGAGAGGAAAACAAAGAATACCGGACACCGACTGGGCGACTGACGGACACGTGGGACCAAGGGCGATGAGGATATGTCGGGGACGGAGGTGGTTAAACGTTCAGTGGAGGACATAACACACGGACGCTACATATCTTAACATGACTCTCCGGGCTTACAGGACTGTTCGGCACCTTTCATGCTTTACGCTATTCTACTTACAGACCCTATAATTAAAAAATCCTGTTTAATTGCAGTTCCAACTGCTCCCACTACTGGTCAGGGAAATGGCCCAGGGTATGCCCCCTCAAACTGGTTTAGCACATATTTTCTATTGATAACCCGCGTTTGATTTCGCTTTACTAACAACGGTATGTCATCAAATCTTCAAATATTTCAAAAACAAGCCGTTTTGAGGCAAAATAAAGTAACTATAGTTATTACCAAAATGAAATGATCCCACACTCTCCAGGAGTGGAGGACCGCCGAAGGCGGGCCGTCACTCCTGGTAGGTATTACCAAAATGAAATCAACTGCTAAAATTTTGCATATTAATTAGAATATCTAAATCTCCTCAGTCAACATTGTCACTCGCATTGCGTATCTCAATTCCGCTGCACTAAAGGTCGTTTTTGGCATGATTCCAGTTTGGCGAATGCTACAATTGTTTTTAACGTCACCAAAGCTGGAGGGTTTAAAGGTGTCGGTCTGGCACTCCCAATGGATTCAAGTGGTCGTTTTATTTATAGTCGAAACCTAAAGCTCCTCCAGTTTTTTAAAGTTTTAAAGTTTATGTTACTGCATTCAGTATATCAACATTGAACATTTCACTCATTTAAAAAAGTAACAGAACTATCAGTATAGACGGTTGCAGGAATTGGATAGAGTTAATTACGGAGCGGAAGATCTTTAGTTGTTGCATGCAAGCATCAAGTCTACACTTTCCACTAGAACTAAGTAACTATTACTATTGGTTAAACTTAGAACGAACTATTGGTTAAATGTTTAAAGGGACAGTCAGGGGCCTTTTCATTTCATTATGATAGGATACGGTCGTCCATTTTGCATATTCAAAAATGTTAAATTGTCTCGCGCACTCCTCATTTCCCTCAATGTCTCATTCAAATTTGAATGCCACTAAACGCAGGACACATTGACCGTCCGGGCCATCCGCACTTTCTGCGGATGGAAACCCGAAATCGGCTACTTTGAGGTTGAATATTTCAAAAACTAGGGATTTCCGACATAAGGTCCCAAAAAGTTTTTTGTACAGCTGAATTTTCTCTTTCATTTGAGACAAAGTTGCAAAAGCCGCCTGACTGCCCCTTTAAGTCTTTGAAGTGAGGCGGAACACAAGGAAGGGGACATTGACGTGGGTTTGATATTGTTAGACGAACCACGGATTCCGGCCACCCTCAATGACAAGGGTCCATGGGTACTTCCCGTGTCCGGTCAAGCACCGGGCGATCCAGTCAGTCCGGTCGGTTCGGCCGTTGGGCCAATCCAATTGGATCATCTGGTTCAGCCTCAGCCAGTCCGTAAGGTCCCGCCGCAGCCAGTCCAATCAGTCCGACAGGTCCGGTCCTTCAACCAGTCTAGTCAGTCCGTTCGGACAGCCGCAGCAGGTCCAGGCGGTCCGTCCTCAGTCGGTCCAGCCAGTTAGTCCGGTCGAGTCTCTCGGCTCAACCAGTCAGTCCGGCCAGTCCAACCATGTCTAGCCAGATCGGTCTATCCGTCCGGTCCGGCAGTTAAGCCAGTCCATTCAAAACCAGACCCATAAACCCATGTAGTCAGAGGAGAAAACGAGAAGACCGAACGGCACATTGGAAAGGAATGAATTGAGGCATTGGATCCTCACCTCCGCCCAGCAGCACGTATTGCAACGTCGTTTTATTTTCATTTCCTCGCGTAACCGGTGAATCTCCACTTTGAACACCATGGCCACTAAGAATCGTCTATTTGACACTGATAGTGAGCATCCTGAAAAACGACCATTCATTAAAATGCGCCTACGGAAATGAAATTACTTTGTCTAGGAGTGCGCAAGGAAATCATCCTGTTTCAGTGGATGTCCAACGCAATCTGTCTTTGTTTAAAGAATCTCATAGACTATTAAAATCCGTTTTGCTCTGCGTATACATATCGTCATGGCGTTTTAATATGGGTTTCCTCTAAGTGAGCGGTTCGAAACCCCGAAAAAATTCTTAAAGACTTCAAAAGAGCCTCGCGAAGTTAACAATAAGACAGAAACAGATCTTTAAATGTGTTTCTCAGTTGAGGGTTGTTGTTGCTGGAAAATACTTCATTTGGAACGCTTGTAATGTTATAATGTGGGATTTACGTTGGTAAAGGATAAACCTAGTTTCTCAAAAACAAAAACGGGATGTGGCCTTGAAAATATTCGAATAACAATAAGACTATCGGTAAAAATGTGTAAATGTAATCTGAGAACCCAGTACCCGGGAGAACCAAATTAGAATAAAAAGTATATATATATAGTTGTGGCCAATCCTAGTTCTCGGAAAAATTCTAATTTGTGCCACAATTACGATGTAGAAGTTAGAATTACTAACTTCGACATCATTTTGGCACGAATTAGCATTTTTCCAAGAACTACACTGCGGGCCATAATTATACGGCCACCTTTCTCTGTTAAATTTTAGTCATTGCGAAAATTTCTAAAACAGTATGCTATCATCCAATGGATTAAGCATGCATTTGTGAACAGATTCCTTTTTTAAAATCGGAATTTCATTGACATACGACTCTGTCACGTCCGTTCCCGCGAGGGCCCTTGTTTCAGCATACGAAGGTAATTTTTTCTTGGTGCCAAAACAGACACCATTCGAGAGAGCACAAAAAGTTACCCAAGAATCTGTTCTTGTTTAATTTTACAAAAAATCTTGTAGCGAACAGAACGATTTGTAAAAGCAATTTTTGGGATAAAACTTTGGGTATTCAAATGATGAATAATGAAAAGTTCCCTTTTGATGGCCAAAATTTATGTTTTCTGTTGCACAGTGCTCAAAACAGATTTTTTTGTAAAATTAAACAAGAACAGATTCTTGGGTAACTTTTTGTGCTCTCTCGAATGGTGTCTGTTTTGGCACCAAGAAAAAATTACCTTCGTATGCTGAAACAAGGGCCCTCGCGGGAACGGACGTGACAGAGTCGTATGTCAATGAAATTCCGATTTTAAAAAAGGAATCTGTTCACAAATGCATGCTTAATCCATTGGATGATAGCATACTGTTTTAGAAATTTTCGCAATGACTAAAATTTAACAGAGAAAGGTGGCCGTATAATTATGGCCCGCAGTGTATGTTTGGCGAGAGGTATAGTCATTGCCAAAATGAAATCAGGGCGAAATTTTGCATATTAATTAGAATATCTAAATCTCCTCAGTCAACATTGTCTCTCGCATTGCGTATCTCATTTCCGCTGCACTAAGGGTCGTTTTGGCATGATTCCAGCTTGGCGAAAGCTACAATTTATCAAAAAATTTAATTACGCGTTAAATATGTAAAAGCGACTTATTCTATGTGCGAACGTCAATTGAAACACTCACGGACCATTTAAACTGTCCGTTTTAGACACATTTCGATTTATCCTCACTTTGAAAAGCTGAGCAAAGGGCAAGCGAAGGCATCAGGCTGATTGTCGCTAATGTCTTTCGAGATCCGAGATTTATTCCTCGCGTTTCGGCTAGGGCGGTCCGGTTCGGCCGCCGACGGGCAGCCATAACATGCAGAAGACCTCGTCAGACAAGGTACGCCCTTCCAATTTACTCTTGAGACCTACACTTTGCTGAAGCAAAAGTGGCAAGACTTTGATTTATAAATGTATCATTTGTTGGCAAATCAACGACATACAAATAAATGCATTACCCACAGTTAACATTTTTTTAACTGAGTAAGATTCTTCTCTGAACTTTTTAACTTGTTTCAAATCGTCCATTTTTAAGTGGGCTTCTCCTTACAAACCAGAAAACACAGTTTTTAATGTTTAATTCACAGAACACTCCTCTCATTCCGTAAATTCTTGAACCACCTCTGATCTATGACGTCAATACCGATTCGTCTGACGAAAGGGCGTAAAATGATGTTATTCGGAAGAACTTGTCTCGTGAAAAGAACATGTGACGTTGGAGGATGGAATTTATGGCAGAAGATAAGGCCCAGCAGAAACTCTAAAACAAACAAAACTCAAACATCAACAACAATCAACAATTTGCCTATTTGCTATATTGTATACCACATTCCAACGACAATGAATGCAGCAGAAAGCTACTTTCCAATCAAAGTTCAATATTTCCTGATTCAGACCGCAGATTCCTCGAGAGGCTACGGATGGCTTCTGGCGGCAGTCTTCATCGTGGGAGAGACGGCCGGAAGTGGACTAGTGGCCATGCCAAGGGCTATATCTAACACCGGTAAAGCATCCTTTACGAGATAAAATAAAGTTTTTTCAAAAAGTAAAGTGTGAATGAGCAAAGACAAAAAGCTTTTGTAATAATTGCAATGTTTCTTTTCAGGTTTCGTTGGCGGCGTGTTCATGATGTTCCTAATGTGCCTCATGCTCGGCTACACAGCCCATCTCCTGGGGTCCAATTGGCTTCTGATGCGAAAGCGATGGTCCAAGTACTCGACTGAGCCCTGCAGAGACCCTTACCCCGAAATGGCCTTCCGAGCGATGGGTCCAACTGCCAAGTAGGCTCCCCTTAACTCTAAAAAGGCTCTTAAGGAAAGTTACACAGATTTTTATATACACCACCCTTTTCGGAGGTGTTTCCGTGTTTTCTCTGCTAGCAGCGAAGAATTTCTCCGAGCTTCTGGCAACTCTCGGCATCCACGTTCACTTCTGCCTTGTTCTGCTGGCAGTAGCCTTTGTCCTTTGGCCTTTTATGATGCTCCGCAGTCCTGCTCATTTCTGGTAAAAATACAACATACACATCCTTTCCTTAAAGGCAGGTTTCAATCGGAGCTGCTGTCTCTACGACCGTCGCCGTAGTTCTCATAGTTGTGGGAGTCTTCCTCGATCTACCCAAATGTCTGCCGGTACTCTGGACCATTTCAAACCTCATTTGGCTTTAGGAGGCCTCATACCCTGAGACCAGTGCCGTCCAATTCTCTCTTGGCTTCGGAACTATCGTATTTGCATATGGAGGTACATCCAGTTCCTTTCAAATGAAAATCCATTTTAGGCCATGCTTGTTTTCCTACCATTCAGAATGACATGCGGCAACCAGCACACTTTTCAAAGGCTGTCGGAGTCAGCTATTTAAGTGGGTTTTCAAACAAAACGCGATTTTCGAAAGAGCTCACATTTTATCTTCAGTTCTACTCTTTTTATACACTCCGGTTTCACTTTCCTCCTACCTCACCTATGGAAACTCAATGACGGATTCTGTGATTGCTTCTGTCCAAACGACTATTTTAAGGTATCCAATTGAACTCTCTCTCTCTCTCTCTCTCTCTCTCCCTCTCTCTCTCTCTCTCTCTCTCTCTCTCACTCTCTCTCTCTCTCTCTCTCTCTCTCTCTCTCTCTCTCTCTCTCTCTCTCTCTCTCTCTCTCTCTCTCTCTCTCTGTTTCGATCTCTCTCTCTCTCTCCCTCTCTCCCTCTCTCTCTCTCTCTCTCCCTCTCTCTCTCTCTCTCTCTCTCTCTCTCTCTCTCTCTCTCTCTCTGTTTCGATCTCTCTCTCTCTCTCCCTCTCTCTCTCTCTCTCTCTCTCTCTCTCTCTCTCTCTCTCTCTCTCTCTCTCGCTCTCTCTCACTCTCTCCCTTTCTAACGTAGTTCTCCAGAAACATAATTAATGTGATGATCACCGTGCACATGTTGCTTTCCATCCTCATAATTGCCAATCCACTAAGTCAAGGAGCCGAGCAGTTCTTCCACATAAAACACGGTAAACGCTATTTAATCTTCAGTCTTTGCTTAGAATTTGGAATTGGAAGAGTATTTGTAAGGTCGATCGTCTTCTGGACCGCCATTCTCACTGCAGCCACTTTGCCTAATTTCGGGGTTTTCCTTGATTTGGTATGTTTTTTAATCATTTATAGCAACCATTCAAATTAAGATTGGAGCCTCTTCGATGACGTTTCTTTGCGTTGTTCTCCCCGGACTTTTCGCTCTTTTCCTGGAGGCAGGGGATCGTCTTTCGGAAGAGAAGAGTGGGGAACAAAGGGAGACCACATTCAGAGAGTGGGTTAATCGACTACTTTCGAACTCTGCTAAAATGACATTTAAAAACTATCTTTCAGTGTATTTCGTGCCACTCCGAAAGGTCGTTTACTAATGGAATTTGCTATAATAAGTTAGTTGATCTCAATATAAAGAATCTAGCATTTTCAGTCATTGGCATTTCCTGTGGTGTCGTATCCACCATTAATTCACTTACTCAAATGTTCCAATCTTCCCTGTCAACACCATGTTATGTCCAGTTATTCCAAGGTTCACGAAAGGTAGTACATCTTAGTTTATAATTTTCAGAATCCTCTCCTTCGGCTGTATCTTCTACAGTTCGCTGTTGTGGTGGTTATGGAAACGTGTCTATTTATTCTGAATACACCTGTTCTCAACCTTCTTTTCTTGTTTTGTAATACTTGTCATATATGTAGAAGAACGATAAAGCTTGTTTGGAGATCCCCCACTCAGAAGTCCGCTCTAATCCGAATCTAATACGGTAGGGCCGAGGTAGACCTTCAATTCCCGGCCTTTCTCAGCTGCTTCAAATTGTTCATTCTTTGTATGGGCTCTATTCTTATCACGGTGCCTCGATAAGGAGAAAATAGATAAGTTTACTATTGGAATGGAACCAAAAAAGTGACAAAGAACAAAATACGCGTGGTTATCAGACAACTCTAGAGGAATAAGTGCATTTTTACACCCTTTCGATGTCCCAAAGATAGATTTTTCACTTGTGGCCGTTGTCACATAAGTTCAATCATTCAATGAGGGCTTGTGTAAGAATGAGTCCCCTTTCGATGGTGCTCGTCCAAAGTTGATCGAATGTATTGGCTGGTTGGAAGACTCAGCGGGGAAATATATTCGCATCTGGCCCTTTTAATGCATCCCATTCGCCATTTCTCTTTCTGTACACCGTGCATTTGTGAATGTTATGTCTCCTTTCGCAATCCCGTCTCTCGAGTCCCACGGCTTGTTTCCACCACAACGGCCCTTTCCCAACCGCCATTCTTCCTTCCCATTGACTTTCCGCCACCGAACGCCACTTTTACATCCTCCTTTCGTGTTTTGTTTGTACATTTATAAATTAGTGTTTCAGGGTCGGTTAACCACTCCCCCTGGGCATGGGAGAGGCAGGTGGCGGTCGCCACCAACAAACTCTTCACTCTGGCGAGAATGTTCTCACTCTCTTCGCTTATCGTTACAACAGTCTACGAACGGTCCGTTTTACGCTTTCATTGACTTCTTTTTAGTTTATATTTTACTTCCTCTGTGTTATTTCCCTCGGAATCTTCCGGCTGATCCTGCATTGGCGGGCCGCCTGGCATCTCTGGTTCCGGGCCGAACCCTGCGACTTTGAAAACGCCGATCTCATTTTAATTCTGTAAGTCTAATAGAGCCTTTCATTCTGTCTTTGGTGACTTAGTGCTTTTGGGAGACTCGCGGAGTTTTTAATTTTGTAGTTGTTGCCAATTCTAGTTCTTAAAAAAATTCTAATTTGTGCCAAAATTATGATGTCGAAGTTAGAAATTCTAACTTCGACACCATAATTTTGGCACGAATTAGCATTTTTCCAAGAACTAGCATTGGCCAGAGGTATAAAACTCATGAGAATAGCTTCAGTAATTTTATATTTTTGGTGGCACCCGAGTGGCAGGTGTAAAAGAAATTATAGTTTATTTAAGCAATGTAGTATGCAAACTTAGGTGTTAGATATTATTATGTTGACATAAATTCATATTGTTCTTTCAGTGACGATCACAATGCTAAGGAAGTTGTTTCTGTTAAAGAAAAGCGCCGAACGGTCTACTCTCCTCTGGTGAGTCCCCGTCCCTACCTTTTATAGTTCTCTTCAGTTGTTGCCCCGCGGGGACGGGTCCATGAGGGAGGTGGAGTCCTACCGGTGGTTTTCCTTCCGTCAGCTGGAGTTCGTCTGGATGGACTCAAAGGACGGCGTCTCTGGCCACTGGGCGTCCCCCAGTGAAATTGACAGCCAGGTGGCAGCATTAATAACTTTTTATTTCCTTATTTTAGATCCCCGTATCTGCTTTCCACAAAATTTACTCAAACGCCACGGGTTTTTCCAATTCTCAGGTAAAATTCCTCCTTTCTTTGGAAATCTTAGCATTAGGTCTCTCAACGGCTGATCACGTATGGGAAGAATTTGATAGAAGTGGAACTGCGCCCGATTCTCGTTATTTTGTTTTACGAAGTAATTTCGCCCTTTTACATTTTCCAAGTCTTCAGGTAAGTGATAAGCAAGGGTTTAATTATGCTTAATTCAGTGTGACCGTGTGGTACAATGACGAGTACTGCCTCTACGCGACGCTCATTGTCCTAATGTCCACCATATCCATCGTTATGGACCTCCTGAACACCAGGAAACAGGAAAAGAGGTATTCCCTTCCATCGTTTATCTATGTTTACGTTTAGTTTGCGAGGGATGGTCCATTCGAGCGACGAAGTGGAAGTTCTGAGGAACAATGGACAGGCCGTACGCATTTGCTCGTCTGAGGTTAATTCAATACGTGCAGTTTGCTATTTATTTTATTTGCAGCTGGTTCCGGGGGATATTCTACTGATTTCTCCACACGGCTGTCTCCTTCAATGCGACGCCGTTCTTATGAATGGAACCGTCATCGTCAATGAGAGCATGCTCACGGGCGAGTCGGTCCCCGTCACGAAGGCACGTGTTTTCCTTATTTTGTATAAAATAGTTTTTCAGGTAGCTCTTGTCGAAGAAGGGCCGGAAGTAAAGTTTTGCCTCGATCGCCACTCGAAGCACGTGTTGTTCGGAGGAACACAGGTCTTGCAGACCCGCTACTACCACGGAAAGAAAGTACAGGTTGGTAGCGGATAGGAATAGTTCATATGGTATCGTCGCGTTAATGCTTTGATTTATAAGAATCCCCTCTTCCTCCAGTGCCTCCATAAGTTCCTCCGGCAGCTCCCGCCTTCCGCGGTGGACAAGGGCAGTATTCGGCATCCTACATCACGTCTGTCATTATTTATTGGCCAACTTACGTGTCCCGGTCGTCCCATCTTTCCCTCTGGCCCGGGTGCTCCTTCAGGTCCTGGCCCTCCCAGAGGCCCCTGTGTTCCTGGAGGCCCAGCGGGTCCTGCAGGTCCCTGTGATCCGTTCTTTCCGTTGTCTCCAGTAGGTCCCTGTTCTCCTGAAGCTCTCCGTCGCCCTCGCCCTTCTTTCTCTCACCTGGTGCTCCCCTCTGTCCCTTTGGTCCTGGTCTTCCAATCGGCTTCCTTCCATCCAGTCCTTTCTCTCCCGTTGGCCCCGCCGGTCCCACTTTTCCAGCACTTCCGCCTGCTCCCATTTCTCCCGGATGTCCAGGATTTCCGTCTCTGCCTGGTTTTCCCTGTTGTCCATCGGCTCCTTTCATTCCACGAGGTCCTGGCCTTCCCATTGGTCCGGGAGAACCAGGAGGCCCAGGGGCACAATAGAAGCAGGTGGAAATGGTCTGTGACTCTGGCGTCACGTCCTGTGAGTCCACTCCTGGCCTTCCGTCTAATCCGGGGATTCCGTTGGGGCCAGGCACTCCTGGGTTTCCCTTTGGACCAGGGGGCCCTGACCGACACTTGTTCTCAGCTCCTCCGCGGCATTGGCAACCAGCTCCCGTCGGAGCAACTCCTCCTGGAGCCATGGCCACGAATTCATGGGCTGGAGCTCTTAAATCAAACTTTGGATATCTGACCAAAAGTTCTCACCCTGGAAGTGTTTCGTAACCGGATCCGTCTTTGTAGGCTTGTCTGGCATGACGGCTGACCTTTGCGTTTGAAATGGTCATCAGATCTTTCCACATGTCGTCTGTCGTCGTCTAAAATCTCCATTTAAATTGAAATGGGGGGAGTAGATTACGCGAAAAGTGTCCATTTCTCCGTCGAGCTCCCTCCAGATCACCTGCACGTCGTTGTAGATTTTGGAAATGACCATGAGACAGCATAGTAAGGCCACTCCCGACAGGCAGCTGGCCAGGAAGGTGGCCACGTGCACCTGCATCTCGGGAAATTGGCTAATTCGGAGGGATTCGACATGCGCCGATTCCAGCGTCATTTATACCTTGGGCTTAATGGCCTATTTTCCCGAGCGCACCGCCAGAAACAAGTCTTACCGGTTGCGTTTCGAAGTAATTGAGACCAATCCGATAAA
This sequence comes from Oscheius sp. G VE-2021, assembly GCA_022343465.1. Lineage (NCBI taxonomy): Eukaryota > Metazoa > Nematoda > Chromadorea > Rhabditida > Rhabditidae > Oscheius > Oscheius sp. G VE-2021. Next base: position 803,275 of record JAJQXH010000023.1, read on the forward strand.
AGAGTGAATTACTTGTCTGGGTCATCTGGTTTAAATAGCAGTCTTATTGCTCAATGCGAAAGTAGGGGCCAATTGGGCATTTAAAACATAGGATTAAAACCTTATCCAATGACTTGTTCTGTTTCAGGCGATTGTGCTCCGAACGGCCTACTCCACGCTCAAGGGACAGCTCGTTCGCTCCATCATGTATCCGAAACCTGTCGATTTCAGATTCACACGGGACCTTTTCAAGGTATTCGTCGTTCCAATCGAATGCGTAATGCATTTCAGTTTATCGGTTTCCTCGGTCTGATCTCAGGATGTGGCTTTATCTACACCATATTCATAATGCTCTACCGAGGAAGCTCCGTCAGCCGCGTCATCATCCGAGCCCTCGATATCATCACAATCACCGTTCCTCCCGCACTACCAGGTTTGTTCAGTCACAGTTTCAATGGTCATCGGAGCTTTAGCGGCCATGTCGATTGGAATGGTGGCGGCAAGGATTCGGATGAAGAAGGAACAGATCTTCTGTATTTCCCCCTCGGTCATCAACACCTGTGGAGCCATCAATGTGGTCTGCTTCGACAAGACGGGCACTCTGACGGAAGACGGACTGGACTTTCACCTGATGACTGCGGTACATCCGGCGACCGAAGAGAAGAAGGCCACTTTTGCCGAGGAGACGGAACGAATGGAGAGGAAGGAACTGCCACTGGACGGAGAACTGGTCACAGCAATTGCCACTTGCCATTCACTCACGAGGTAGGATATCCCCAATTGTTCACTGTTTAATATGCACCACTTTCATTATAGAGACTATCTTTCAGAATCAACGGAACTTTGATGGGAGACCCTCTTGACCTGATCCTATTCCAGCAAACCGGTTGGTCTCTGGAGGAGCCCACTGGCGATAGTTCGGCCGGGGAGACGGACCTGTTCGACCAAGTCCAGGTGAAGTAGTCCATTTTCTTCGTTCTAATCCATGTTCAGCCTTCGATTCTGAAGCCACCCGCTGCCTCTGGGATCCTCGAGGAGGAGTACTCCGTCATCCGCCAGTTCACTTTCAGGTGATTCCCACCCCTTTCCATTTAATCGCCACTCCAGTTCCTCTCTCCAGCGGATGTCTGTCATTGTGTACAACCCGAGCACTGACGAAATGTTCCTCTACTGCAAGGGCTCCCCCGAGATGATCTACAGTCTCTGCAACAAGGACTCTGCCCCTGAGAACTACTCTGTCAGTTCTGCCCATTCTCTAACTCCGCCGCTTTAGGAAGTGGTCGACAAATACGCCCAACATGGCTTCCGTTTGATCGCTGTCGCCCGCCGAAGGCTGAATCTCAGTTACTCGAAGGCTTCCAAGATTGCGAGGGAGAAGGTGGAGTGTGAAATGGAACTGCTCGGACTGGTCGCCATGGAAAACCGCGTCAAGGAAGTCACCCGCGAAGTCATTAACAAGCTCAACAGGTGCATTTCCCTTCTTTTTCATTATCATATGCTTAGGGCCCAAATCCGCAACGTAATGGTGACTGGAGACAATGTGCTTACGGCACTCAGTGTGGCCCGGGAGTGCGGTATTATCCGTCCGGAACGGCGCACCTTCCTCCTGGAACACGACGTAAACCAGAAGGACGAACTAGGCCGTACTGCTCTGCGCATCAGACAGTCAGTCTCCTCTTCGGCCGACATCGTGGACGACGAGTCGCTGGAAAGAAGCGTGACTGAGGCGGAGCTAGGACAGTTGATGGTCCAGAGCAGTTATCATATCTCAGTCGCAGGTTATATTTTTAGTTGCCTATCTAAGCCTAGTTTAGGACCTACATTTGCCGTTGTCACCCATGAGTACTCTGAACTACTGGATCAGTTGGTATGCGTCTGCGATGTCTTCGCCAGAATGGCCCCCGACCAGAAGCAGCAGCTAGTCAACCACCTCCAGGTTACCTACCGTATTCGCTTCGAATACTCTGGTTTGCAGGAGGTAGAGTATACGGTAGCCATGTGTGGTGATGGGGCCAACGACTGTGCCGCCCTGAAGGCAGCCCACGCTGGCATTTCATTATCAGACTCCGAGGCGTCGATTGCCGCTCCGTTCACTTCGAAAATCCCGGATATCCGGTGTGTTCCAACTGTGATCAGCGAGGGACGCTGTGCTCTGGTGACGTCATTCGGAATGTTCAAGTACATGGCTGGCTATTCCCTCAACCAATTCATGACCGTCATGTTGCTCTACTACATCTCCAACATCCTCACCGATGGACAGGTGGGTCTTCCTCTCTTTCCCATCCATATGCATTTTTCAGTTCATTTTCATCGACATTGTGCTGATCAGTTTGTTCGCCGTCGTCTTCGGAACCGCCTCTGCCCATCCCCACCTCCACCACAAGCCCCCGCCCACCCGCCTCCTTTCGATAAATAGCATAGCCAGCGTCCTGGGACAGCTATTCATCAACGGCAGTTGCCAGGTACAGCTCTCTTTCTGAGCCATCTCATTGATTCTTCAGCTGACAGTGTTCGTTTGGACCAGCTACCAGCCGTGGTTCATTCCTTATAAACCGCCGATCGGAGACGAAGATGAGGACAAAAAGAGCATGCAGGTGGTGTAACCGGTTGTTAGAATCATGTATGTTCTAGGGAACGGCCATCTTCTACGTCTCCATCTTCCAGTACATCATGTTGGCGTTGTTGTACTCGAAGGGACCGCCCTACCGTTGCCACATCACCAAAAACAAGCCCTTCCTAGCCGTCACCGTCTTCACCACGCTCTGCTGTCTTTTCGTAGTATTTGTTCCAATCGACTGGATCAACCGTCTGCTGGAAACGGTCGAGTTCCCCGAGTGGAAGTTCAAGGCCGGCCTTCTGGTGGTCGTGGCCCTCAACATCTTGCTTTCCTACATGTTCGAGGTCTTCTTCGTGGATCGCTTCCTACTTCACTACTGGGACGAGTAAGGACTATCAAAATCCCAGGATATTTCTGTTTCAGAAGGAAGAAAGTGCGCCGCCTGACAAAGTACATAGACGAGGAAGACTACACTCTTGGAAAGGGCCCTCTCTTTGAAAGGATTTTACTACGGTATCCTTACTTCTCTTCTATCGAAAGGTTATCCTTACAGGGTTGGAGCGGAGCCTTCGTGGCTGAGAAACGCCATCTCCCCGTCGACGATCCCCCTGTCATCCAAATCTATGATGTTGAACGGGACCACCATGACCAGCATCGCCGACCATTAGACCCCTCGCGAAGAGCTTTCCTTGTTGTCTGTTTCTGTTGATTCATAGTTTGTTTCCGCAAAGAATGTGCCTTACTGCTGCAATCATCCTAGCCATGTCACTTTTCAGCTTTCACTCTGCAGCATTCTAGATTGTGACTTCTATCCATTTGTTGGTTCCTGTCCCCGTGATATTGGAGTTGTTTCATTTTCCTTTTTTAATAATAATAATAACTCTATCTCTACTTTGTCTGTAGTTCAAACATTGCCAAACACCAAAACGGCCGTTAGTGTGCGACGACAAATCACAATCTGCCATGCGGAGGAACAGGAGAAGGTAGAACCAGTATTTCGAAAGAAGTAATCATTCATCGGACGGTGTTGAGCAGCCTATAAATGGACATTTCTGCACAATCTACACATTCTTATCATTTGGTTTACCTTTATCTGAGTCCAGGGCGAGTGTTTTTCTCCCTGCCAGGCATTTTCTGCCACTTTACTCTTTTTCCTGTTGGTGGGAGATCAAGATTGCTCATTTGGCAATGGGAAAATCAGGCGAGATATTTATATCAGCCTATTTCCGAAGTGATCCACACAGATTCACAGATTGGTTTCGAGAAAATTCACGGAATTGGCCAGACATTCGAAATGGAAACTTGATCGTTTGCTCCATTCTCTGCGACCTCAATGTCTTTATATTTCTGAATTTCCCTCTTCCTCCGTCTCTAGTATTCCTCTGTTTCATCATGGCAGACTTGTCGTCTACCATGCCAATTGTCCCAATTATACAGAGTTTAGAAATGAGGGTGTTTCCAATTCTCCTTCTTTTCTTTTCCACAACATTGGCCTATAAAGTAGTTATTTTTGCTCCTGACATAGCAAATAGCCAGGTGAGCATTGATCAACCAATAACAACCACTCCCCAGGTGATGTTCAATAAAAGAGTGGCTGAGACTCTGGCCGCAGGAGGTCTTGATGTGACACTGGTCCTAACGCAGACATTCACCGGAAGAGACAACAGCGACGTGAAGATTTCAAAAAATGTGAAAAGTGAGTGAAAATGTGCTTGAATGGCAGAATGCTTCCAGTACACAATGTAAATGCTTCGATTGGAATGACCCGCCAAGAAGCAGATCAACAACAGTCACAAATTATATTTGGGGTGAGAATTTTGATAGAAAAATCTGTGATAGATTAGGAATAGGATAAATGAAGAATGGAAAAGTAGTTCAGGACCTCCCTCCAATGTCATCCAAAATGAGGGATCACTTCACTCGCTTCATGGGAATGCTCACCGACACTTGCAGAAGTAAGGATGTTGGTTAGAAGACACCGTGCCTTTAGATACTCTGCGCAACAAGGCGTTCCTTGCCTGGCTCGTGGCTCAGAAGTTCGACGTTGCCTTTGTCCACCAGTACCACGCATGCCCCATTGGACTGGTCCACTACGCAAAGATTCCTTCTTGGATTTGGTTAAACAGGTGAAATATGTTCCTCAGACGGAAGACAAAGAGAGTAAGAAAAACAAGAAGGTGTGTTTATTAAATGTTACCCCGTGATTTCAGTGGTCAACTGATGGATTTCGTAGCTGACAACATTGGTGTTCCGTTGATTCCCAGCTACGTCCCTCGTACGTTCTGCAGGAGAGAGAAAACCATTGATTTCAGCCATGATCCTTCCATCGACCGATGAAATGGACTTTGTCACCAGAGCCAAGAGCTTCGTCTTCCACGCAATGGGCAAAATGTTCTGGCCCCGAATGATAGCAAACGTGGAGACAAAAATGTTCCGCGAGGAAATCGATCCCAACTTCCCAGATCTCGTCGGGCTAGCCCGCCAGTGCCCTTTGGTGATGGCAAATTCGAACGAATTCTACGATTTGCCTCGTCCTACGCTGGCCAAGGTCATTTACATCGGAGGAGTTGGCTCACAGAAGAAGGACGCCAAGCCACTGCCTGAGGTGGAATAACTGATTCCTCCCGTAAAAGAAATTTTCAGAACTTTAAGAAAATTATAAACACAGGCAAGGGTCTAATTGTGGTTTCCTTTGGCTCTGTCGCCCCCGCTCATCTCATTCCGGATCACTGGAAATCCGCCCTCATTGGTGCTTTCAGTCGTCTGCCTGACTACCAGTTTGTGATGCGCTATGAGGGAACTGACCTCCAAGGTTTGAGTTCAACAGGTGTGTTGATGGAGGAATTTTTAGACAAGATCCCTCCCAATGCTCATTTGTTCAAGTGGCTGCCTCAGACGGATCTTCTGGCTCACAAGAACACCCGTGGCTTCCTCACCCACGCCGGATACAACAGTCTCCAGGAGACCATCCACGCAGGAAAGCCAATGGTAACCATTGCCCTCTTCGGAGATCAACCGAAGAATGCACAAATCGCGAAGAAACATGGATTTGCCGTCAATCTCTCCAAGGGGAATATCTCTTCTGATTCTGTATATGATGCTTTGAAGGAAATTATCCAAAATCCCAGGTTGGCTTATCTGTTATAAAAACTAACTAAGATTAAGCTATGAGGCCAAAGCAGCCAGACTCTCGGCCATGGTGGCGAAGAGACCAGTGGCCCCTGAGAAGCTGTTGGTGCGATGGACGGAGTTTGTGGCAGAGTTCCAGACGCTGGAGAACATGGTGCCAGCCGGACAGAAACTGAACTTTTTCCAGTATCACTCACTTGACGTCATCAGTCTTCTCTCTTCCATTGTTATGCTCTTTCTTTTCATTTTTTCTAAGATTCTCTCTTGCGTAGTCAGATGCATTTGCTGTTCAAAAAGGAAGACGAAAGTTGAATGAGCAGAAATAAATATCTAATGGTGAATAAGTTAATTTTGAATATCGGCATAGACGTATCAGCACCAAATTTGGCTGAGCTGTAGGAACCCTTTGCAGGTCACTGCGCGCCAAGTTCCAGCCCAATCAGTTGAAAAACGATAGGATCAGAGCCGAAAAACTGCGTTTTTGGCGAAGCTTAATTGAAACGGTGGTGTATTGGTGTAAGCATTAGACTCCAAATCTATGGACGCAAGTTCGATAACCAACAGTGGTATTCGTTTTGCTTTTTGTGTTTTAGTCCGGTGATATTTTTATAAAGTCCGTTAAAGTGGTTTGAACGTATGCTTTAACTTTGAGACCTGCTATTGGTAAGTGGAGCTGCTTGCCCAGAATGTTCTGTTCTAACTAGTACTTAGTTTGTTTTTCAAACACTGTTATTTTGAAGAAAAAAATGTGACCGACCGCTGTGGTGATCCGCCAGGGCAAATGGAGTGCTCACTTTTGCTACTAGATTGTCCCACCGCTCCGGTGGTCGAATGGTGTACGCGTTAGACTCTAAATCTGGCGACCCGGGTTCGACTCCCGCCTTCGGCAAACCTTTTTGCCTGTTAAGAATTATTGTTTCCACTGCGTTTGGAGGAATATAGTTACGTTTTCAGTTTGTTTCTTTTTTGGTTTATGCGTTTTGAAACCTTTTTTCGTTTCGAAAGACTATGTAATTGTTTCATGTATAAATGAACACAATTAAATAGCGGTTATTCTTTTATATTATTAAACAATACTATAAAATTAGGTTTGGGGTTCAAGTTTGGTTGTTCCGTTTACATACATGCAATGTAATCGTGGATTTGTTTTATCATTCAAAGAATATGTTTGTTGGGTGTGAAAAGAATGTATTATTCAAAGAATAATTATAAAAAGAGAACAATTCATGCGTGAAAAAGCGAACCGCAAAAGGAGTTGGTGGTTTGGTTCCTCATCGTAGGAAAAGAGAACAATAGAATTGTAAGAACGCTATAAAAAGAGAAAAAAAGTTTTTCAAAACGCCAAAACCACCTCTGGCGCAATAACGATTTACTTTTTTAAATGCATTCACTTAATTAATTTTTTAAATGCATTCACTAACTGACAATAAATTGTGAGCCAGAGGTGGTTTTGGCGTTTTGAAAAACTTTTTTTCTCTTTTTATAGCGTTCTTACAATTCTATTGTTCTCTTTTCCTACGATGAGGAACCAAACCACCAACTCCTTTTGCGGTTCGCTTTTTCACGCATGATAATCTTCGTGTCAGCCTCCAATCATAAGTGTTGTTCATTCGCAGCTAACTTTGAGAACAGACTGTTCCTCTGGCGCAAGAGATCCCTTGGGGCTCCAGACTCGGCAATGTTTCCATTGTCCAAGAGTAGAATTCTTAAAAATAAATGATTAAATCTGAAAATAGTACCGGTCATAATCCATGATCGTATTAATGCGATGAGCGACAGTGATGACAGTTGAAGATGAAAATTGATCCTTAATTGTCTTCTGAATTCAAAGATGGTTTATTTCGTCATTCGGGATACCTGAATCCAGGATTCCGTGGCTACATCGACAGCCGCCGTGGCTTCATCCAACACAAGAATCTTCGATTTGTGAAGAATGGCCCTCGCCAGACAAATCAGCTGACGCTGGCCCCCACTGCTTCAATTTTAATTTTGACTGAGCTTTTACCTTAAACCATCGCCTCTACTGGAAATGTTCATCTGAAGCCCCTTCTGAGACGAGGATACGAGGTCAGTCAAATGGGCCAGTTCGATTGCCTCCTGGAGTTCTTTTTCCGAAAAAACACCCGAGGGGTCCAGGTTGAACCGAAGAGACCCCGGAAATAAGACGGGGTCCTGAAACTATTCAAATAAATGCAAAACAGGAGAAACCTGGGGAATTATGGTGAGATTTTCTCTCAGACGATGGAGATCCAGAGATTTTATATCCACCCCGTCTATTTTTATTTCTCCCTCTTCTGCCTCTATCATTCGAAAGAGTGCCAGAACAAAAGAACTTTTGCCTAAGGGAGCTCTTTGTGATTAAATTAGCCTAGGAACCTGCTCCTGTTCTTCCGACGATTCCTACCTTCTCCCCCGAACGAATATCCACATGTATGTCATTTAGAACCAGATCAAGAGATGGCCGATATCTGAGTGTATAAAGATTGCCTGCAACCAATCGAACTTTGCTGAATAATGAATGAAGGAAATGTTCCCAGACTCTGGCCAAGACGTGGGGATAGAGGTCTCCAAAGCGTCCTTCACCTCCTGTTCCTCCGTTGGCAAAGAAGAAAATTCTCGAATTCTCTCCACTGCAGAGATATTGGCTTCTGTGAAACATATTTGTCTGACAGCCACAAGGAGGGAATCAGTAATCTGAAATAAGTCGTGTTCACTCTGTCTTCTCCCCACGTTTATGGAAGAGAAAATGATGAAAGCCACTGTTCCAGGGCTTTCCGTCCATCCAAAAGACTGTGAAAAGGATGCAAAGAGAACTGCAAAGAATACCTGAAATTGGGTAATTCTATTTACATTCTTCGTTTTAAAACCACAAGATTTCCGAGAATCGCAAGCCGAGTGGCCAACCAACGCTCCCCCAAGGCACTCATATAACGACAACGGATTAGTTGGTCTACAGCTAATCCAAAAGAGCTACGGAAATATTCCATCTAAAGATATGCGCAAAACAAACAACAAAGTCTACCTTCTGGAAAGCTCTAATGGAAGAAACACCACTAGCCATTTCAGAGAGTTTGGAAACAATCGGGGATCTGAAGAATCCTTCGAGTCTCCTCAGTTGGCGGGTGGTGGGGACGGAGATTGACTGAAATAAGTAATTTATATTTGGAATGGGAATTACCAGAAGGTTCCAGTAGACGACAGCCAAAGGAACAACCACAAATAAAAACATTGGAGTGGAGATTATAATAGCAGAAACAGCCATGGTTGCCTGTAGGATACTTGTAATCAGCAGTCGAAATGTAAACGGAAGGGCAAAGTCGATCATGTACATGTCCTAAAGGAGGTTTGGATTGACAGAAGATTTACTCACAGTTACGAATCTGTTCAATACATCACCAATGGGTGTGGAATCGAAAAACAGCATTGGAGAGCGAAGGACAGTTCGAAGGAGTGGTCTGTGGAGGTTAAGTGAGACGGCTACAGTAGCACTGGTGAGACAGAGCATCGACAGAACAAAGGCCAGGGCTAAAATCTATTTTGAATGTTTTTTTTAATTTTTACCTTCAGAGGCTCCAGTAGCAGCATATATAGCTAGCATTCTGGAGTCTGTCTGGTTAGAAGAGAAAGTGCTCTGGGCAGTCCTAACAATCAATTTCAGAGATCGGTGCTTCGTAGAACAAACCATGAAGTCAAGTGGAATCCACGACATGTCTGGAGACCAAAGAAGGCAGTGGATGTCAGTAGGAATCCCAGACATCTTGAATACGAGGCCGATTGGAAGAAGGATTGATAGACTTTCCATCCGACCTGTGTTTAGTGAGGATGTTTACAATAGCTTTCTTACCCATCCTACTTTCTCTTTTTCTTTCTTGAGCAGTTCTGGTCCTACAGCCTTCGCAGTGTCTTCTTTATCCTTTTCAAGTGAAATATCTTCCCTATAAATTTACTTTTACGTGAATTCTGACCACCTACTCTGCGTCCAATAAAGTTGCTTCCACTGAAGTCTCCCTTCCATCATTTGTCTTTAGTTGTTCTAGGAATGCACAGAATGGACCCTTTCTCTCCTCCAATTCGGAGTGTCTTCCCATTTCCACTATTTTTCCATCTATTTCAATATTTCCCTCGTTAATCACATTGTCCTACCTTCCATGACAACAATCGAGTCTGCGTTTTGCACGTAAGACAATACATGTGTCACCAGGATTCTCGTCTTGTCCCTCAGAATTCCTTTGTGTCCAATGACCTGCAGCCATAAAACCGATCGTACCCCCTTGTCTTACGTGTTGCATAATATGTCTTCCCACGTGAACATCCACCACCGAGAGAGGATCATCCAGTAAATAAACATCGCCGTCTTGATAGATGGCCCTTGCCAAGGCCAATCTGGCCTTTTGTCCTCCTGAGAGATTGGCCCCTTTTTCTCCTATTTCCGTGAGGTCTCCTTTTGGCAGAAAACACAAGTCTTGTTTAAGACAACAGGCAAACAACACCTGATTTATACGTATAAGAGTTAGAGAAGAACGGACCTGGTTGTAAAAGGTTTTGTCAAATGGCTTGTTCATCAGAATGTTGTCTCTTACGCTCATATTCTGGATCCAGGGTTGTTGGGGAACATAGGCCACGGTCCCTTGCATTCCTATATGCCCCTGGAATGTAGTCAGTTCTCCTGAAAGTATCCGGTGTTTTTATTGAGCATGTCCTACCAAGCAATGAACCAAAAAGACTACTTTTCCCGCTCCCAACTTTTCCAACAACGCATATAAACTGTCCCTTTCCCACAGTTAGATCAATCGAAGTCAATGTTTCTTTTGTCGTCTTGTCCCAGGAAGCTGTGTAATCACGCCATTCCACCGCTGCATTCTTCTCTGAAATATTTAATTAAGATAAAACAGCATTATATACCCTTTGGGATTGTGGCGACAACTGAAGGGTCCACCTCCCCCAAAAAGAAGAAGGATTTCAAACGGCGAATTGTCACAAGGAGCTGAAAAGAAAATAGAACATTGTGGGAAAACATTTTGCCGCTTTGCTCATAGTTCTCCTCTGCTTAAAAGTCAGAAGTATACCTGTGCTGCCTGTCCAAAGTAGAATGACAGTAGAAATAGAGGAGTCCATAAGTAATTGAATAAAGTGAGGGAGACAAAGGCAGTCTTTGGAGAAAGAACGTTGTCAGAAGAGGAAAGTACGAAGCTGCCGAAAGAAAACAGGGCGACCTAGATGACTGAATGAAGAGAGCGGAAAGGGCTACTAGGAAAGGGGAAGAATAGCTGAATGCATCTGCAAGGCCATCCACGAGAGAGCATTTCCTCATGAGAGCCACCTCCTTCCTCCAGAGGTCTTCGATGCATTCCTCCATTGGTTTCTCCCAGGAGTAGAGTTTAACGACCTGCATCTTACGATTAGCTTTGTGCATGAATAGTCTTGCCTTTATTCCACTGAGAACTTCATGGATAATTTTGGATCTCTGATCATTCAATTTCATTTTCTCTTCCTGAAATAGTTGTAGAAAATATTTATAAAACGAATAACCTGCCATGACTTTGTAATTTTTGTTTTTAAAAGAGTAATTGGAAGGGAAATAAGCATTATTATGACTCCTGGAAGAGCGGAATATCCAAGAGTATGGAACAAATAGATGAGGCAGAGGATTATCTGAGGCATTCCATCTGTGTTTAAGGTGTTCCTACTTGGAAGGGACAGCTCCAGAACTGTTGCATTTGAGGCACAATTATATGGGCAGTTTCGACATCAGAAGACAGGAGATTGACTATTTCTCCCGTGCTTTTATCTCTTCTGACTTTGGAAGAGAGGGAGAGAGTCTGATGGAAGATTAGAGGAAGAAAGGAAGAATCACCTTCTGGTATATGGCATTTGAGAGGAGAGACTGGACACTGACGCCCATCCGACTGAGCAGGTGGAAGTAGCGATTGGTCACAAAAGAACGCATCTGATTTAGAGATTCCATCTTTTTCCACTTTTTTACCTGGGAGACTGAGAACATGAGGATGGCAAAGTATATTCCAGTGGATAAGGAGGGGGTTACAGATGAGAAAACAGATATTATCACGCTTAAGAGCTTAATATTTCACATTTGAACAATCAATTACCTCATCATAAAAGGATTGGCAAACTGAAGAACATCAGAAAATAGTTTCATTGCGAACATTTCCAGGAACTGCCATTTAAAGATGGAAAGTATGGCTATAGCCAAGGAGGGCCCAGCGGTATAGTCTGGTCTAAAATGTCACTAGGATAGAAAAAAGACAGAAACTTGCCCTCCTAGTCTCTTAGAAACCTTCAGTTCTTCCATATAAGCTGAAACAAAAGAATTCAGTTCCAGTTGATGTAATACACAGAATGCCACACCTTTCCTTTTGTTTCCCCACTCTTCTTCCCATTTTTCTTGGAAATGGGTTGACGTCAATTCTTCTTCAACATCAAATAAATCCTCAACCTGAATTAAATTCTTTATAAAAAGTTAAATTCGATAACCTCGAGAGTTCGTTTGTGTCCAGTAAGGGGTATTCTATTAAACCAGTTCTCAGTCAGTTGGCTTAGAAATGAACTGTCCTTTTCTGGTTTCTGAGAAAATTTAAACAAATTCTAAAATTATTACAATTTTAACGCCTTCATGACGAGAATCCGCAAAACAGAGGAGGATAATGTTTAATACTAGAAGCCATATATGCAATGCACTGATCGAATTCTGAAAATTCAAATGAACAACATATCTTCTTTCTTACTTGGTGTTTGTTTAAACGAAATAAAGCACAAATAAGGAAGAAAAGGGCTGAAATGTGCTGAGATCCCGAAGTGACACTTCCCAAGCGTTGTCTTTGAAGATGGATAAAAGTATTAAGTGCCTAGAAAAAGAAGTAGAGTTGATATTTTGGTTACCAGAGAGGAGAAAAACAAGGTGTCCCCGAGGATGTCAGTGGTTTCTGTGGAACTGAGACGATGGAATAACATTAGAATTGCCATTAAGACAGATACAGTCTGAATCGAGCTTTAGTTAAAAATACTCAGAATACTTACTATTTTCAAAATTAAAAGAAGTGTGAATGGGAGGGGTTTTTCCTTCTTTGTTTGTTTCATGAGAATTAAGGCCGACATGAAAGCAAAGGAAGTTGCGATGGTATCTGTGAGAAGAAGAGGCTGCAGAAAAGATGAGCGAATGAATCTGGCCTACATACCGGGGATCCTTCACCAGAAAGCGGGGGATGCATGGCTTTCTGAAATATTGATGTCACATTACTGCAGATTCACAATTTGTAGAAAACTGTTTGCAAATCGGAAAAAATAAATAGGTAAATCAAATCTATTCTGTCAAAAACTGTCATTTGGAATACTTCCTTTGTTTACTTTTCGGATGGCTGCTATTGCAGCCACGAAATTTTCGAAATTCGAAAATTGAATTACTTTTTCGATTATTACTTATTTAATTACCTTTTATAAACATATACCCATTATAAATCTATTGCATTTAAACGTATTTGTATTTCATGAAGTTTCCATAAATTTACCTTCAGAAACCAAAGATCCAGGGGAAAAAGAGAGAATCAATACGACGCCTGTCCGCACGAGAAGGCAGGCACTGTTTCCGAGGGAAGGATGGAATGGAATATCAGCCGTTGAACACCCTCAGGATGGGAGGAGCCACTGATGTTCGAAACTCAAGGCAGTTGCGAAGGAGGCGGGATTTCTTTAGTCATTGATCCTTTGAACTTTTCTTTTTTGATCGAGGTACCCATCATCAAGAGCGTATTGGAAAATGGTATTCATTTATCAAACGGGAAATTTGCATTAATAGACAAAACGCATGGTCGAATAACCCAAAGAAAAGCATGGATGTCACAGAAGACATTGGAGTTGCTGCAGAAGACATCAAAGAGTACGGAAGCTGTTCCAAAGACTTTAATCACGGCATCTGAAACTTCTGAAAGTGTGCGTCTCTGTATAAACAAATGTGTATTTTTACAAGTTAATCACTAGATAAGGGCATTCGCGAATCTTACCAAAGGATTGGTTTATATCAGACCACCCGTTCTATCAGTTCTTACAAAAAGTTAAGATAGAAGTTTTCGGATGCCAACTGATGGCCCTACTGTCCAGCAATGTCCTTTCCAAACGTGTTTGTCTTTGACTCCCTTCTGAAAAGAAATAATAACCGATGCTACCCCCAAGTGCCCAGATGACCTCTACGGCGTCAAAATTGGTATTTTTATGACCCCGAGTGAAGTCTCCTCACTCCGGGAACATTTCCTCCGCGACCTTGTCGTCTTCGATTTTATCTGTGATTGAATACCGCCGCAAAACACCATCGATCCATCAGAAGTCCCTTAACTCGACTGTTTCAATCAGTTGTGTTTTCGGTTGGCTGGTTCTTTGTTTGCCCCTCCAGTCTTCGAGTGTCATCAACCGACCCGGCCATTCGCATGTCCTTCGCACCGAAGAAATGACACTCGTCTGCCCCTTTCTATTTCTTTCTCTACTCCTAGGTGAGACATTTCTCAAGTAAAAACCACGAATATTGAAGTATCCTTTCACAAATGTTCTTAAAACTTATTTGTGATGAGAATTTGAAACTGGGAACTTGAAAATCTCATAAAATGGGACTTCTCATATGGAAAGTTTAAAATTCAAAGCACTTTAATAGCAATGTATTTAAAATGCAATTCACAAGGACACCGGGTTTCCCGACTGAAAGCAAGGCCAAAACAAGATTTTTACAATTAGGGTCTGTCTCCTCGGAATGTTCTTTGTACGGCGTCTGTCATGAGACAACATCCTATTTCAACTACTGTCCATCGTCCAATTCAACCCGAACCCCTCGCCCCCTCCCGGCTGAAGACGACCATCTTCAGTCTCAGCTAATGTCAAAATGCCCCTATTTATTCGCCGGTTTGTTTTCTTTATTCCGTTTGGCCTGATTTTCCAGATGGAAACAGAAATCTCTGTTGTGATAGTAGACAAGTTGAGGCCCTTTTCAAAATGATCAGTGTGGCTAATTCTCTCTTCTCCCGCTGTTCCTCTTGTATGGATAATTTCTACAAGTACTGGTGTATGTACACATGTTCTCCTCAACAGGCTAATTTCCTAAAGGTAAATGGATAGGTTCTTTAAATTGTGATAGGTCTTGGACACAGAACCATCCCCGACGACCAACAGAAGCATGGCTGTCAAAGTACAGTACGACCTATCTAGACAGTACGCGGAGGCTACCTTCAACTCTTGCAAGGACGTAGGTTGCAAAGGCAAATAAAACTGTCGGTTTAGGTGAAACTGAGCTCTTCATCTGGGACAGCTATGCTTATTATGTGTGGTAGACTGAGGGTGAATGAGACATGTACTCTTGAGAGATGGCTCAACTTCATGGGGACCAGGAGCCACGGATTGGGGGTGCCTGTTGACATTGTCCACAAGTTTCATGAGGCGAGTTTCAAGACAGCATTAAAACGTGTCATTCTTTTGATAAATGCACCGCCATTTAGAACACAAAAAAATCAAAATATTGTTGTAAGATTATTTCCATGTACTTTCTACTGTTCTTTGTTTTCATCCGAGTGCTTCAGACGGCATCTCCTGAACCTTTCATGCACATCAACACAACCCGTTGTGACCAAGCCCCCCGTCCTGGTCAATCCCGTTGTCTTCCAACCGACTGCGCCATTTCTCCAGTCAGTCAGCAGTTTTCCCTCGAGCAAAGCGTCCCCCAGGTCTTCCTCTAAATTACAGTAACCAACCGGTCTTCCAGGAAACATGTCGACTGCTGGGCCTTGGCTGTTCCGTGTACTTTCTACTGTTCTCTGTTTTCATCCTGGTCGTTGTGCTTTCCTGGGCCATCTTCCCTTTTTTCAGCAAAAGTAGAAAAGAATGCCAAGAGGTTAATCTATCAGTTTGTTCAATTATTCCCCCGTCTCAGTCTGAAGACTCCATCGAACGCCAGGCTCATTGGATTCCAAAACAGATAGAACTGAACACCTCGCTGTTCGGAGAGGTTTTATTTATTTTGTATCCTGGAACAACATTTCAGTTTGTATTCCGGCAACCCTACCTAACCCTTTTGTCCGGTCTTCTTCTGGTAATCGGCTGTTGCACTGGCCTCCTCTTCCTCACTGTCATCAGTGATCCAATCAGAGTCTGGGTTCCTCCCAACAGTCGAGCCATTGAAGAAAAAAACTTCTTCGACAGTCATTTCGGGTAAATGAGAAGAGACCTCATATGCCGTTTTAGCCCTTTCTACCGTGTTCAGCAGATCATCTTCTACCCGAAGCCAGGTCGCATACATCCGCTTGCTGGAAATATCGGCCCTGTTTTCCAGAAATCCTTCCTCTTGGAAGTGGGTTTTTCATGTGTTCTCTCAAAAGCTATCAGGTGTTCCGTGTTCTCAACGACATCCGCCACCTCTCGCCGCCTCTCTCCGATGGACGTAGGGTTTCTTTGGAAGACATCTGTTTCCGACCGATGGGCAGTGGCCACGACTGTCTCATCAACTCCCCCACCAATTATTTCCAGGTTTCTACTCTAAAAGTTTATTAATGACAGGTTTCAGCATGATTCCACTATTCTGGACAAAATCGTTGAAGAAGGGCCTCTGAAAGATTCCGACGACCCCTTCGCCTATGATGAAGAGACTGAAAGAGTGAAAAGAACTTATCTTGACCATATTGGGGACTGCTTCAGGTATATTCCGTGAAACATTAAGTAATCTCCGTAGAAATCCCTACACCCTACAGTCGTCGCTAAACAAAAGCTGTCTGGCCTCTTGGGGAGGACCAACTTTTCCCTTCCTTGTCTTCGGCGGAGAAGGGTCTGACCCCATGAATGCCACAGCGGCCATAATCTCCATTCCACTCAGCAGCAAAGCAGATGTCTTAAAAATGAAGATTTGGGAGAGGAGGTGAACCTTCCAAGTTTCAAATTATTGGTGAAATCAGTTTTATCAAATTCTTAAAGAAGTACGAGCACGAGGACATTCAGCTGTCATTTATGGCAGAACGCTCAATCCAGGATGAAATCAAGAGGTCAAGTGAGGCGGATGCTTTCACTGTCGTTTACGCAGCCATGTTTATGGTAGGTGGTTCAAAAGAACTAACCAGAGCGATTCAGGTTGTTTACATGATGATAGCTCTCGGCGGCTATCGCAATAAACTCTCATCGGTCAACTGTAAAATCCTTGTTGGATTCGGCGGGGTTTCCTCTATCTTTGCAGCCATTCTTAGGTAATAAAATGTATATTTTATTCAGAATATATATTATAGTTCACTGGGCCTTCTCTCCTTCTACGGCCTTCGTTTGCCCTCGGCTGCCATTGTCATCCACTCCTTCGTCATCCTAGTCATTGGATCCCACAGGGTCTTCTCAGTCATCAGTCGGATGGACCCCCTCTTTCCCTCCTCTCTTGGATTCTCTCTCCCGAGTGCCCTCGTCTCCTCCGTCGTTCAGAGCGTCGTCTTCATCATAGGTAACCAGTCCCACCCCCCTTTCTAAGTCTTCAGGAGCCTTCATCCCTGTACCTGCTGTCCGCTGTTTCTGCCTCCTTTCATCTCTCTCCGTCGTTCTTCAGTTTTCTTTCCTCTGTGTTTTATTCCTTCCTATATGTGTTCTTCATTCAAGGAGACAACTGGTATTGTAAACACTTAGCATATTGCGTTTGTTTAGATATTGCAAGAAAGATCCGCCGTTTGCCGGTTGACAGGAGATTGCGAAGAAAACAAAGAAATCTCCGAACGCAGACTGTTTAAAAGACTCTCTTGCTTCTTTCACGAACCATTATCGGCAATATTTGTGGTGAAAATGCCCACAGGAAATATATTTCCATCCAATTTAGATGGTGCTTTCTCTGATTATTCTTTTTATTTCCCCATTTTTCATTTCCAAGATTGAACTTGGATTGGATCAAAAATTGGCTGTTTCAAAGGTAGAAAGAGTGGCAATATTTTTTGAATCTTTTAGGATTCCTACATGTACACCCATTTCCTGGACATGGAAAGATTCCTCAACGTCGGTCCTCCAGTGTATTTCGTAGTCCAGGGAGATGTAGATTTCAGCAAAAGGTCATGGCAGGTAGAGTCTCTTCTTTCTTTCTATGATTCTTCAGAACAAGTTTTGCTCCCTCGGTGGCTGTGAAGACAATTCAGTTGGAGGAATTCTATCCCAGGCTGTGGCTAATCCATCAAAGTAAAATTCCCTTTCTTCCTAAACAAAGAAGTTCAGGTCTTATTTAACTGGGGAAGTGCTTAATTGGTTGGACACTTACATGGAGTGGATCACACCTGAGAATCAGTGCTGTAGGGTGGTTGATCGCAGTGACAGCACTGTTTACTGTTCAAATGGTGGGACTCAAGACATCCTTTCTAACCGTGGCGCAATTCCAGCGAATGCTTCAAAATGCGTGAGTTGTGACTCCTTCAATGCCGATGGCCGACCGACCGAGTCTATTTTCTACCGCCATTTGGTTCGTTTCACAGAAGACGTCCCCGGACCCCAGTGTGTCAAAGGGTTTGTGGAAATTTAGCTGAACTCAATGTTTCTCAGAGGAAAGGCTGCCTTCCACGATGCCATTCACATGGACCCCAGTGGCCACGTAGACGCCAGTCATCTGATGACATTCCACGTTGCTCTCAAGAATTCTTCGGCATATATTTCTGCCATGAACACTGCGAGACAAATCGCCAGAAAAATAGAATCTTCGTTGGGAAGCGGAATACGCGTTTACCCGTACAGGTGACCCAAATAACAGCAAAATAAACTGCGGATTCAGTGTATTCTACATATTCTATGAGCAATTTGCCACAATCCGAACAGTCTCTGCCTATCAGTTGGTCTTTGCCTTCTCCACAATCTTCCTCACAGCCTTCCTCCTCCTGGGTTTCGACGCCCTCAATGCCTTCATCCTCCGTTGGTCATTCTTCCCTTCGCATTTCCCCTTTCAGTATCTGTCTGTTGCTTCCAACTCATCCTACAAGCCATGGGAATGGCTCTATGGGCCGTCGACCTCAACAGCATCAGTGCCGTAAACCTCGTCCTAGTCAGTCATTTATTGTCTCTTCACGTCCTTCAGGGTGTTGCCTTAACAATCGAGTATTCTCTGCCTGTCCTTCTCGCTTTGGCTTCTTCGGAGGATTCCAAACCAAACGCAGTGGTTGTGGTTTCTGATGTGAGCGTAATTCTCTGTCTCTCTACCTTCCTTGCAGTCTCTGACTGGCCTCACTTCCCCACTTCTTCTCGGAGCGTCCCTATTCGCCTTCGCCCAGTCGCCTTTCTTCAACGTTTGTCTGTTTTCCGTCGCATATTCATCTTTGCAGGTCTACTTCTTCCGAATGTTGATGGTGACTGCTTTGAGTGGTCTCTTCTCCAGCCTTGTCTTATTGCCCTCCCTGATCTCCTTATCCTCTTTTTTGAAAACAAAACGTCAATTGACCCAGTTCCATCCCGTCCCCAGCGGTTCTTCAGCCCTTTCCGAACTCAGTGAAAACAGGAGTATGTCCCAGGCGACTGGTCTTCCTCTATTATCAACTGTGCTTTAATTAAATGAATATACTTTGAACGCCTGTCCGGAAGTCAAATAAATTCCTAAAGCATGAATGCCAACACAAAATGAGCATTTTCACAAGAACTAGGATTGGCTGGTATTTGTTTCAACAAGAGCACATCCTACAAATTAAAATTATTGATTTACAAAGAAGCGAAAAACACACTTTCTAGGTTTCTCACGAGGGTTGTGAAAAATGTTTTCCGCGGAAAATTCTCACGCGTCGTTTCGCGTGCTTTCAGAAGTGTGGGGTTTCAGTGTTTGCAGAGCCCCGCTCATTAACCGGCACTCGGTTTCTACACAAGAGACATCGACATTAGCACACATCATTGTTTCTCAGGCACCGATCGAAGTTTCAATTGTTAAATCCCATTTTTCTCATCAGACCTTTGAAATGCGAAATCATTTATGTGTCTTTGTTTCAGTGTTCTGAAGAAAATAATCATTACTGCAGAGTTCGGTCCAATAAGGCCTCTCACTATTCTTTGTCTGTCTCCCGAGCTTCCCTGTTATATTTGTAACAAGACACCGTTGTTTTTTTCTGCTGAATAAGCTCCTTGTCTCAACCAACCCTTAGACCCAATCCTTCTTCGAGCAGTGGTCTTCTTCCGCATGCATTCCTAATGAAACTATATATTTTGTGCTGGATAATCCTCAATTATGCAAAACTAGTCACCCGAAAACGCTAATGTGCCTTCTGAATAAGCAAATGAAAAACTGGATCGAAAGGCTAATCGGCATGAATCTGGGGTAAACGGCCTTTGAACGGATACGGGCAGAAAAAGAAGAGCGGATGCAATGGACTCTAATTACCACATCCACAGGTATCTTCTCTTCTCTCTCTCTCTCTCTCTCTCTCTCTCTCTCTCTCTCTCTCTCTCTCTCTCTATTTCTCTGTCTATCTCTCTCTGTCTCTTTTTCTCTCTATCTGTCTCTTTTTCTCTGTCTATCTCTCCCTGTATATCTCCCTTCTTTATATTTTAATAGCTATCAACCGTGTACTTCCTCGTCATAAATCCGTGCGTGCGCTGAACCCATCAGCCGGTGGACAACGGATTTTGGCGGCAGACATCACATTCACTCATTTTTGGTTTGCCTGCCATTTTCTAATTATTTTGTAAAAATGACTATTTCAAACGGATTATATTCAAAGAATAATTGGGTTTCTTTTCACGGACACTTTTTCACTGCCCATTCGCGACGTTTTTTTAACGCCGAGCGCCGAACGCTAGCAATTTAACTATTATTTTCATTTTTGAGCAATTCTTGCAGCTTGAATTTTTGAATTTTTATTTTTTATTTTAAAATCGTTCCTAATCATAGTTTGCCGAAATGAGAGCTGGAAGGAGTGCGGGGGAAGGGCGTCGTCCGATTGTTTGACCAGTCAGTGTCCTGAATATGCCTGATAAGCAGAGATAACCTCCCCTTGCTTCCATTGATTCCGCTGGTTTCCGTTTCCTCAGATTCTCCTCTTCTTCGGCTGGTTTCCGCGGGAATCACTCGACCTTGCCTTTTATTCAACACTGAGCTCAGCCGCCTTTCAATTACGTTTTGGAACTCTCCTTTCGTGCCACCATGGAAACAAAGGCCAGATCCAGGGAATGGGATGGGAACCCACTTCAGCATACAAAGCCAAGTCTAAATCTGAAGTAGCATCGAAAGCATCAAACTTTAGTTTTATTATCTAAAGGAACGAATGATGTTATTTTATATGACAAAAAACCAAAAGAAAAAAGAAAACGAATGCTCCAGTGCACTACAGTAATCTACTTTAGCATTGAGAAATCATTCACCATCGTTCTGTGTAATTCTCTTTTGGATTCTCCTTCCTTATTTTGAATAACTCTAGTCAACGGACGACAGTCAGAGATTTACTTTTACCCACGCAAATGATAACTTCTTCATGTAAATAAATTCCTATTTTTGTGCTTATTAAATTGCGTTCATAACGTCATAGCAGTTTACAGAAACCATTGGAGCAATTTCATTGTACTTTACAATTGCCTTCGTAACTTTGTCTATTCTTTCGGTTTCTTTCTCTATTTATAGTTTTTCTCTCAAAGATGGTTGCAAAGTATTGGATTCAGTGCGTTTTTTGACAATCACAAATGTAGCCTTATCAGGCGATTGTTGCAAGAGTCTTATGCGTAGTTCCCTTCTTGGAAGAACTTCATTCCCTTTGTGTCTGCCACACTCCCTTCCCTTTGTCCTGGCACCGTGGCCATCCATCAGTCGTCCTTCCACTGGTCTCTCCTCATGCATTCCATTATCAATCGACCTCCTAAAGCCCACGAACAACGAAATCCCTTGGATTTCCCCCGATTACCGGTTCGGAAGATCGGAATCATCCCACGTGCACTATTTTTGAACCGCGCTGGCTACAGGTCGTAAACTTTGAAGGGCAAACATTGCGGCAACACCGGATGGGAGTGTATTTCACTCTTAAACGGATTACTCAAGACCACATCCTTTTTCTCAACTGAATTCAAACTAACTTAACTCTTTCAGACAGTGTCTATGCATATTTCCTGATGCCCCGCATACCATGGATAATCAAGATGCTGCTGGTTTGTTCTCTGAGAACCCTTTAACTCTTTTTAGGTCTTGGCAGCATTTCTCAGCCTTTTTGGTTTTGCCACTAATTACCATTCCACCACTTCTTTTCTTCTTTCTCCCACTCTTCTAGCTCCCACGTCACTATTTACATCTCGGCCCGTGCTCCGTTTGAAGGATGAGGCCACTCAAGTGCATATTCCATCCAAAGAGGAAGTCTCCATAAAAGAAGAGTCTCCCGTTTTGTCTGTGGAACCATCTATCCTCCACCATCCATTTGATAATCATTGCAAGTTCGCAATGATCAATTCCTACGCCAGCGACATAAACAATTGGAAGCACAGCGAAAGGATGAGGCAACTCAAGTGCCCCACTGACTATCCTATGGCAACCCAGGTAAGTGCCTCGCTTAAAACACTTTTAATTTTCAAATTAACTACATTTGTTCTGTAATAGAGTGAACTAGTTAAATAGAAAGTCAAATCAAAAAGATAAATTGAAGCAGAAATGATAAAGGAAAGGGTGAGAAGGCAGAATGGGGGGTATCCCAAAACTGCCCCCCATCATTCATCAATATCACCCCCCACCCCTACACTATAGTTGTGCCCCCCACCACACGGAAAGAAGGCACGCCTTTTTCATAAGCTTATTGAAAATGTGCCAATGACGCAACTCTATTTTTGGTTCATTTTTATCATACTTCTACCTATGTGCGGCTGTCCTTCATTTTTTAGACTCTACCAATAGGAATTACGCCAGGTATTTCCTCTTAATTCTACCCTTGTTTAGCTACCAAAAAGTAAAAAACCCGCTACGCGGGTTTTTACTTTCTGAGGAAGGCGGCCTTCGGCCGCCTCTTAGCCCTTTTGCTGCTCAGATAGACAGCTTTTGGCCGTTTAAATAGGCGGACTTCGGCCGTTTAGACAGGCGGCCTTCGGCCGCTTAGATGGGCGGCCTACGGCCGCTTGAATGGACGGCCTTCGGCCGTTTAGATAGGCGGCCTTCGGCCGGTTATATGGGCGGCCTACGGCCGCTTGAATGGACGGCCTTCGGCCGTTTAGATAGGCGGCCTTCGGCCGCTTGAATTCGGCCCAGAAGTATCAAATGTACCCCACCAGAAAGTAAAAAACCCGCTACGCGGGTTTTTACTTTCTGGGGAAGGCGGCCTTCGGCCGTTTAGATAGGCGGCCTCTGGCCGCTTGAATGGACGGCCTTTGGCCGTTTCAATAGGCGGCCTTCGGCCGTTTAGATAGGCGGCCTTTGGCCGCTTGAATGGACGGCCTTCGGCCGCTTGAATAGACGGCCTTCGGCCGCTTAGATGGGCGGCCTTCGGCCGCTTGAATTCGGCCCAGAAGTACGAAATGTACCCCATGGAAATTTTGAGGCTCATGCTAATTTAAGGCCTTTCCACCGCTTGACCGGTCTCTTTCCTTGAAAATGCGGCTGGTCAAAAGAAACGTTACGCTGCTAACAAAGTCACACCAACTGCCCAATGTTTAAAAGGACCAGGAGTTACGGCCCGCCTTCGGCGGTCCTCACCCTGGCATGTGTGGAATCGGCACATCAGTAGCTTTCGTTTGATACTAAACTTGCTGGAATAGGTAATTTCAAACAGGCGGCCTTCGGCCACGAAACGGCGCCTGCGGCACCGCCAGCCGCATTTTCCCACCAACCGCGAGGAAATGGCCGGCCACGAAAATAGGCTAATACCAAGACAACCATCGAGAAATGGCGAGAGACGGCGAGAGATAGGGGGAAATGAGAGAGCGCAGGCTATGCTAATTCTTACAAACAAAGATACAAACACACACACACACACCGTTGCTCAAATGTATTAAGGAGGATGTTTAAAAGGATTATACCACCCACTATGAATAGGAAAAACTATCCACCTATTGTGTCCCTCGCGATAGTCTAAGGCCTCATATTGCTTGATAAAGTAGGACATTAAGACTACAAATGGGGGGTGCCATTGCGATATAGTGGTTGGGGGGTACATTTGAGATCGGTGGGGGGTTCAAGCGGAATAGGTCCTGGTAACCCAGATGTGCCCCCCACCTGGTACCTTTCAGATGATCCTATATTAAAACTACCCCCGCCATTACCGGTTGGTTCGATTGTCATAGGTGCCCCCCACCCCCATTTTTGTAAGGGTGGGGGGGGGCAAAACTATAGCGTGGGGGTGCAACTGAGGTGGGGCACTTTTGCGATTTTCCCGGCAGAATGTACTCTTTGCGGCGTTTGATGGAAGAAAGCGCGCGAAAATGTGACTTTAGCGCCAAAGGGTGACCTGGACGCGCTAATTATGTCTCAACACCCGTGGTCATCGGATAATCGATAATCACACCCACCCATGAAAGAACTCTGCTAATGAGGATCAAACAAGAGTTCCACAAAATTAGATGTCATATAGAATAGATCAATTAATTTTGAATGCGTTTAATTAGATGTTTGACAGAATTCATAGTTTTATATCCATATTTTGCTCTAATTTCTTTAAATCTGCAAATAATCTTAAAGAGAGAGAGAGAGAGAGACAGAGAGAAACAGACCAACAAGAAAGCATTGTGAAGCCTGCTTACTTTGAAGATACTCCTGTTCCAGGATTCAGAAGGAGCTCTCTATGTGCATCCCCACTTTGCCTATTACCCCAATACCACCGAAGGAATAACCTGCGAAGTGGAAATAATCGAAGGCGGCCTCAGAGACAAAAAGACGAACAAAGGAAAGGACGTGACTAAAACAGTGGCCACATTTGATGTAAGGCAAAACCCTTCAGTAAACACGAATTCAGGCTCCTGAGAACACGAGGTTTCTGGTGAATGCCGATGCCTTCCTCATACGCTGCATCGGAAAAGACAAGACAGTTGTTTGGGAAAAGCCGTTCGCTGGGATGTCGGATGATGAAAACCCCAGGAATACGGTAGCCGCAAAAGTGATTTTTTGAATATTGAATGCAGATTATTCCAATTCCGGATACGCCAAATTTCGATAAATACGGGAGGAAGCTGATTCACAGAAATAAGAAGCAATCGTTGGATCGCTTGTCCATTGACATCCTTGGATTTGACTCTACCTCTCGGTTGATGTTCCAGAGGCACATGCCGAGGACGTGGGAGACGATGCATCGTCTGGGATACGAAGTACTCTATGGATACAACAAGGTTATTCCTTCCAAGAATCCAATTTAAGGAACTTTAGGTGGGGGACAATTCCATGGTGAATCTGGCTCCCATCCTCATTGGAGACGTCAAGGAGGCCCTTCAGATGCCAAAGACAGACGTCAGTGGAGACATCAACCCACAGTGGATCCTCCCGACGAACCTATCTTTGGACCCAACTATGCTTCAATTTCTTTGGAAGGAAATGAAAGACAGTGAGCGAGGAATCAATCTGAAACACACGATTGCAGAATACGGTTGTACATCG
This sequence comes from Oscheius sp. G VE-2021, assembly GCA_022343465.1. Lineage (NCBI taxonomy): Eukaryota > Metazoa > Nematoda > Chromadorea > Rhabditida > Rhabditidae > Oscheius > Oscheius sp. G VE-2021. The sequence continues at coordinate 828,456 of JAJQXH010000023.1, forward strand.
ATGCTAAATGAGGACATTTCTATGAAACAACTCGGCCTCTTCCACTATCCGGCGAAGGAGTTCCTTCCTGGCTTCACAGAATCTCCAGCCACTCATTTCTACCGCGCATTTTACCTTGAAGTATACAAAGTGGGTACTTGAATCAAACCTAAATTTAATCTTTTAAAGAACTGGAAGTACGGTGCCTGTCGGAATGGAGACCAGGTGCAGAAACAGTTTTTGGATCTATGGCACAGGTTTGCCAAGAAATACAAGGATATCTGCCACTTTGGGTTCTCCTTCATAACTACGTAGGCATCAGAAGAAGCCAATTGTCTTATTTATTTAGGCTCACCCATGAAACAGGAAAGGTTCTGGAGACATTGGATGAGCACTTGACCCAGAGGCTGGAGAACCAGCAGAGCACGGGTGAGGGCTGGCACATAGGCTAGTAAACATTTGCTTTTTAGGAGCATTGGACAATTCCTTGTCAATCATCCTTGGTGACCATGGGAACAGAATTGGGCTGGTACAGTACACCTACTCTGGAAGGATTGAAGAGCGGATGCCACTGATGGCAATCAGGATCCCGGAAAAGATTAAGAAGGAATACCCCCTGCAGTATGCCAACTTTCAGAAGAACAAACATAAACTGACTAGGTAAATTTAGATGGGCATAAAAGAAACATACTGACGATTACTTACTTGCTATTCGTTTTCAGTAACTTTGATATTCATCAGACGCTGGTGGACATAGCTCGGATGGAATTCGGAGAGCACCGTCCGTCGGATGGCACAAGGGGAACCTCCCTCTTTCGAGAGATTCCCCCCAACAGGTGAACTATCATTTCTTTCCCATTCCCCCCTCTTCCAGAACATGCTTCGATGCCTATATTCCTGAAAATTTTTGTTCTTGCCTCGTTGATCGATCCCAGGAAAAGTCTCCCATGGCCGGTCAACCTGCAAAGAGTACCGTACACCGCAAATCAGTTGGTCGTTCTTCTTTCAAATAATCAAAATTCCGCAGAAAGTTCTCCTGGCAGTGAGAAAGTGGATAAGTGAGAACGGTTTGGACGCCTGTCTCAAGGCATCCTCCCTGCCAGTCGATTTCTCTCTCGATACAATGGGAATCAACGCCCTTGCGAGACACGGACTGCGTTCCAAGGGAAATCTCACGGTAGTCGAAAACGCAATAAAAGCTCAGCCGAAAATGGACGTAAGTTCCTTTTTTCCCCGGATATTTTAATTTCCTTTCAGTTTCTCTTCCACGAGGTTCGTCTGCCGACGGAGCTGATCCCCACAACGAAGACAGTGGACCTTCTATTCCGGGTGGAGGACAACATAGCCCTCGACGAGTTTTCTGTAGTTTTTGAGCCGTCGGTTCAAAACCCACCGACCCAGTGCCTATACAAATCGATAATCGACATATGTGATTGTACACTTGCCATCTGAGTCTTTCTCATTGCTTTATTACGATATGCCAATGGTTCAATTCGGGTATCCATCGAGTATTACATAAATATTTTACATTGTTTTTCACACTGTGTACTCATTTAGCATTCCTGTAACCCCTAATAAAAGCGCAAGCCGGCGACACATGTTTGAATTCAATCCTGAGGATTTGCACTACATGTCTTTTGCTGTGGAAATCTCATTGTGAAATTTTGAAAAGGGCACATATAACACGAACTCTCGACTCTGTCCTGCTCGCGACGAAATACCAAATGCAAGAAACTTTCTAATGATCACAAGTGTTTAAGTGTGTGTATACAACTTTCGTGGTAAATTATAAACTTGAAGTTCCAATCTTATAAACGGTAAATAACAGCCTAGTAAAACAGCTTTAAAACATGTCCGATGTCTCTTTTAGAGGACAAATTAAAGGACTGACGCGTATGGGTCCTGTACCGCGCTTCCACAGATAAACCGCGAAAGAAAATAATTCAAACATGCCAGGCATTCTGGGGGGACGATGCTCTTTCTTCGTTTTTGATGTTTTATGTTTTTTTTTCGGTTGCCCTGTAGTGGCGTCTCTTGTTTGGCTCGTCATTATCTTCCTTTATCTTAATTGCAAAATGAGTGATTTTAGACAATGAGTAATGCGCCAAAACACCACACCCTCGAAGATTTTGTTAAACTTGACAAATTGGGCGAAGGTACGTCAATCTTTGATTATACGGTTAACCGCAATTAAAGGCACGTATGGGGTGGTCTACAAAGCGAGGAGCAAGATTACCGACAAAGTGGTGGCGATGAAGAAAATCAAGCTGGAGAACGAGGATGAGGGGGTCCCCGCCACCGCCATCAGGGAGATCTCGCTCCTAAAGGAACTCCAGAATCCGAACGTCGTAGGCCTCGAGGACGTCATAATGCAGGTATTTCTTTGTCTGACATTCACCAATTAGCTTGCAGGAGAACAAGCTCTATCTCATTTTCGAATTCTTGTCGATGGACTTGAAGAAGTACTTGGATCAGCTCCCCAGCGGAAAGATGTTGGACAAAGCTATTGTCAAGAGCTACTTGTTCCAGGTATTTTTCAATCTAGCCTTTATGGAATTTCTTTTAGATATGCCAGGCCCTTTGCTTCTGCCATCAGCGCCGAGTCCTGCACCGTGACTTGAAACCGCAGAATCTCTTGGTCGACAACAAAGGAGCCATCAAACTTGCTGACTTTGGACTTGCGAGGGCCATCGGAATCCCCGTGAGGGTGTACACACACGAGGTACATCTTTGCGCATTTTTCTTCTTTTTGAATACACGTAAGCTTATGTATCAAGTGTTTCAGGTTGTTACGCTGTGGTACCGTGCTCCTGAGGTACTTCTGGGTGCACAGCGCTACTGTATGGGTGTCGACATGTGGTCCGTTGGTTGCATCTTCGCTGAGATGTGCAACAAGAAGCCCTTCTTCCAAGGCGACAGTGAGATCGACCAGCTCTTCAAGACTTTCAAGCACGTTCAACTTTAGATATGTATATTAAGGGGTATTTCAGGATTCTTGGAACCCCACAGGAAGAGACTTGGCCCGGTGTCACCATGCTACAGGACTGGAAGGCCAGTTTCCCCAAGTGGAAGGGTCAGAACCTCGAAGATATCATGGGCAAGTGGTTGGATGCCAACGGCATCGACATGCTTAAGGTGGGGATACTCCTTTCGGATTGAACAACGCTTATAGGAAATGCTGATCTACGACCCCGCTGCTAGGATCACATCGAAGAGGGCTCTTCAACACCCCTACTTTGACGACGTAATTCTGCTATCTTTCGCGTTTTCAATACCTCTTGTTCAGGTCGATGTGACATCCATCCCCGCAGGCAACTACAGAGGCGAGTTGCGCCTCAACTAACTGCCTCTTCCACGCGAAACCACACCTCCCTTTCATGTACAGAATGGTGCTGTATCGACCGCGATGTTACACTACCCAGCGCGACTATTTATCCCACGAGTCCGGTTTCGAGGCGTTTGCCCATCACTTGATGAAATAAATATTCGCACAACTAGTTTGTACATTGGGATCTTTTAATACCCTGGATGATACCAGTGGACGGGACTTCTTCACACGGAGCTCCATTATGAATTGTAGACCAACAAAGTATCATTGGGTAGGTCGAGTAAACCAAAAAATAACCAACCTTTGCGTGATTACAGAAACTACCAAACGGAAACCACATTGGGTGAATACCATATATGGAATATATTCCGAGTGACCCGAACCATACACTAAACTTTGTGGGGGGGCCGCAGGGCCAAAAATTTTAGGGGTAAGGTACCTATGGCTTTTGGGAGGGTCCGTAGATAAAAGTTCCATTTTGGGGAGGGTCCGCGGGAAATTTTCGACGTTGTGGGGGGTCCGCAGACCTCACCCGGACCCCCCAATTTAGTGTATGACCCGAACTCAAATGATGGGCCGAGAAATTTTTTGAGCCAACCCGGCGTATCCGACCCGTCTAAAACCTGAAAAAGATTTTTTACAACTCAACAGCTGGTGGAATTCATTTTTAAACTTTAAAATACTTCAAGTATATCAGCCAATGGAGTCGGACAAAAAAGTGCCAGTGAGCCGGATCGAACCTTGGTCGTGTGGTTGGTAATTTACGGTTGGACAGACACGGACCGGCCACAATTTCCCAGTCAGCCCGGCCCCTGAGAACCCGATTAATTTATTACTCGTGGGGGTACTCTGAATTCGCCACACAATGTTTCCGTTTTCCTTGATAAATTGGGTATATTTAAAAAGAGGAAACTATTTTCATAATTATTTATACAGTCCAGACACGAGGATCACCGGTTCGCAGGAAACGGCTGATTACGAGACGTCTTCGGGGGCTATCCAGAATGTCTAAACAGTTTTTTCACTCGGATCTTTTTGGAAAACCGACCAGATTCTGGCATGCGGTGGCTAGCATACAATGCTTCGGGTTGAAACGGCAGATACGGAAGTTGCTGTCGTGGATCGTCTCCTGGCGAGACAGCAATTTGCCTGTAAACCGTGAAAGTTGACAGAAAATGCATATAATGTGAATTGGGAAAATACCGAACCAGTTTCGACATTGTAGGCGTAGAGACAAGTGTCGGACGATGGGCAGAACACGTACTGCGAATCGGGGGAGAAAGTGGCCTCGAGTTCAATTCCCTTCAAAAGGACCAATTCTGGGGAAGGAAGGAGCAACTGACCTTTTGGTTCTGATGACCCATCAGAGTCTGTTTCACATTGCCGTGGAAGGAATCCACTAATCTAAGCAGGAGATAAACCTCTGTCTCCAAGACACGCTCACCTCACGAAATTACTATCCGTATTCACTAAAATTAGTTTTCCATCGGGCGAAAACTCCATTCCAGTCCACTCCGCCGTGGTTTCTCTGTCCAGTTTGAACGTCGTGAACGGTCCCTTAAATATACAATCGAAAAAATTAAAATTCACACAAACCTTGTCGAAAGACCTCAAATCGTATAACTTGATGCATTCATTGTTGATTCCGGCGGCAAAGATCAGGCCCTCGGGGTCGAAGGCGGCCACCGAACGTCCCTGCACTTGCATCAGACCCTAAACCACGAGATTTCCAACCCACGTTGGTCCCCCTTACCTGGCAGGAATTCGTCTTAAGGTCCCACAAACGGATAGTCTTGTCCATCGAAGCCGAAAGAAACATGTCATCCAATGGGGACATCGCCAGGCACGTAACTCTGAAAGTTGAAGTGTGGCTGAACATAGGAAAATGCCAAAAATGTCATTCGTATTTGTTTTCCAGGATGTGGTAAGTAATGCAACCAAACTCACGTGTTTGTGTGTCCAACAAAATAGCGAAGATACTTGTTATCGTACAACGATAAATAGCGAACAGTATCTAAAACAAGGTTACAGCACGGAATACCGTAACCCACTCACTGTCAAGTTTCGTGGAGGAATGAATGGCGTTGTTGGGGTCGTGGGTGAATCGGAGCAGACCGACGCCATACTTCTTGCTATTCACCTGAAAATGAAGTATAACAACACTTCCTCATAATGGTTATACTTGATCACTACAGAGGTTAATTGAATGACATAACACCAACCGACGCGTTGTTCTTCGTTCCCGTATCCAAGTCGTACAAGACTATGCTGTCATCGCTGCAGGAAGTAATCAACGTATTTCCATTGGAAGTGTAGTCGATGCAGTTGATCGTGGTCTTGCCATCCGAAAACTTCTTCGCTTCCACCAAACTCCCCGCGATTCTATCGTCCATTCGCATGTTCTGCATGTTCTACCAATTAAATATAAAAAAAATAAAATCAAATAAATACTTTAAAAATACCGAGTAAACACAAAACAGCAAATATAGCAAATATTAATATTACCAAAACCAAGCGAATGGCAGTTCGAAAACTACCGTAAATCAACATCTTAACGTGTGCACGAAAATAATAGAACAGGAACCAAAACGATAGCAGGAAAAGTTTTGGCAGTTTGCCAGTTTATTAGATGTGCAGGCACGAATTTTGCGACCAGCGATGGGCTTTTTTTTTTATTATTTGGAGCGCAAATATTGCCTCGGACCTCGTGGGAGATGCGTTTTTTTTTAAATTTTTTTTTACTAATTTAGTAAATTTAGATGGACGACGACCCCATGAATGACCTACACAATGTGGATGAATTCGAGCCACCCGTGGATCACATCAATCCGAACGGAAATGCACAGGTAGCGGATGTTTACTTTCATAGGACCTTGAAGATTCAGATATATTCTGGAGCACCTCAGCCTGCCGTTGGGGAAAACGATGAATTCTCTCAGGACACCTCATTTGACGATGTGGACAGAGAGGAGCCTTTGTTCTGTCCTCCCATCAAGTGGAAGAAAGTCAATGGTTCCCAGGGGCCTGCGCCCAGGTAGCTTATTTGTTCTTTCCTTTCAAATTGTTATATTCAGACCCAGACATGGCCATCGTTCTGTTGCCATAAGGGATCTCATCCTTATCTTCGGAGGTGGAAACGAGGGCATAGTCGATGATTTGCATGTCTTCAACACGGGTTGGTGATTCCCCCATAGCCATGACAATATGAGTTTAGTCACAAACCAGTGGTTTGTTCCCCACGTCCGTGGCGACATTCCTTCTGGCGCCGCAGCGTTTGGTTTTTCTGTCAATGGAACTAGCTTGTTTATGTTTGGAGGAATGGTCGAGTTCGGCAAGTGAGTTTCTTGAGAGATCCGTCCCAGAATAAATGATTTTAAGGTATTCGAGCGACTTATACGAGTTGCAAGCTTCTCGTTGGGAGTGGCGAAAGCTGCGTCCCAGGCCGAAGCCACCAGCGACTCGCGGGCCTATGGCTCGTTTAGGCCATAGTTTTGTCGTGACGAAGGGCTCGGTAGGTGGCATCATTCCGGTTTTGCAAGCTGGTGTTCTTCAGATCGGATACGTTTTCGGCGGGCTGACAAACGACGCCACCGACCCCAAAATGAACGAGCCGCGTTACCTCAGCGATCTGTGGCTCATCGATCTGAAACATTCTATTTCAAATCAGCTCTGGGAGGAACTGCTGGTTCGGTGCTTTATTAACCCCTTCCATGTGGAATTTCAGCCACAAGGACCTCGTCCGCCTCCGAGAGAATCGCACTCCGCGTGCATCCTGGAAACACCGACACGCAGAGAAATGATCATCTACGGCGGAATGAACGGCGCCCGACTGGGAGATATTTGGATCCTCGATCTCAACAAGAACATGTGGACGAACGTATTGGTGAGTGCATCCGGGAACCATCTATTGTCCGTGTCTAGACCGAAGGAATGTCTCCTCTGCCTCGTTCTTTGCACACGGCGAATATCGTCGGAGAACGAATGTACATCTACGGAGGATGGGTAATTAGTGTCGATTTCCCTTCATTCCTGGTCTTGTAGGTTCCTCTGACGGCTGAAAACATGGAGGAAGGAGAGATGCAGGACAAAGAGTGGAAATGCACCAACACCCTCGGTGTGCTCAATGTCAATACCTGGTGCTGGGAAAACACAGGGCTGGCCTATTTCGATTGTGGGTCTTTATGATTTTTATATTAATTAGGTGTTTCAGCTGGTACAATCGAAACATTTCCCCGCGCAAGGGCTGGACACTGCTCCGTTGTGGTCCACAACCGACTGTACATCTGGTCCGGCCGAGATGGCTACCGAAAGGCTTGGAACAATCAGGTTTGTATTTTCCCTAATTGTGCAACGGATTGCTGTCTAGGTTTGCTGCCGTGACATGTGGTTCCTCGAGACTGAGAAGCCCAGCAAACCCACCAAAGTTCAACTGATCAGGGCGCAGGTCAACCAGCTGGAGGTGGGTATTCATCCTAATCGGATTTATTGCGCGTAGCGCTGCGCGGTGGTTTGATTCCTCTCAGCTGCCTGAAATGGCGATGTCTCCCGTATCATGGAAGGTTCTCTTTTTCAGGTCAGCTGGACAGCCGTACACGTGGCCGAGGCCTATCTTATCCAACTTGTCAAGATTGAACCGGAAAAAGATGGTAAACTAGCAGTTTTTCATTTTTAATATTAATTGATACAGCCGCTAAACAGACGCCAACCAAGGATCCGAAATTACCTGGAACATCTACCGTCGCTAAGGTGTTTTCGTCTATTTCAGTCCTTTTATTCATTTTAGGTTGTCAAGGGATCCCCCACCCTCGCCGGTCAGCAGCACGTCTTCCGCGTAGTGAAGCAGCCGAGTGGATTGGCCGTTCCTGGACGGACTACAGGAGGGGCCACCAAAGCCATCATCATAGCCAAGAGTCCCAGTGGCACGCCGAACCAGAAGTGTGTCCCATTTTTTATTATTCATTCATTAAACGAAGTAAAACCATGTTTTAGGGTTCTGATTTTGCCGAGTAATGCGGAGGCCGCCCCGGGTGCTTCCACTCAGGGAAGCAACTACGTTGCCCCGTCGACTGCTCCTCAAGGAGACGATGTAAGTCGAACTTTACCTTGTCGCAATAGTTTGCTTTACAGACGGGGTTACCACAGAATTTCATTGAGGGAGGATCAGAGGATGCTCCGGAATCGCGTTCCGAGCCACAATCTGAACCAAAGGTTTGCTCATTTATTTTGAGACAACTTTTCGTTTTTAGTCCACTGGTAGTGAGGGAGAAGCTCAGAGTGAAATGAAGGACGTTAGCGTGTCTCAGCCGCTCACAGATCTCCAGCCGGTTAGAATGATCTTTTTTGGTTTAAACATTGCTTTGCAGAGTGCCCCGCCCGAGGAGGTCTGGCACGACGTGGGGATCGTGAAGGGCAATTCGTTATCCGTGTCCCATTATTTCCTTCCCGGAGAATGCTCTCTTGAAAGCAGCTATGTTGTTCGTTTTCTCTTGGCAACATGCATTTTTATCGATTTTCAGTTAGACTACGAGAACAACGGAATCCACGCGGGAGAGGAAGGATACACGCGGAAAGAGCCGCTTCTGCCTGGGACCACCTACAAATTCCGCATCGCTGGACTAAACTCCATCGGGAGAGGGGACTGGTCGGATGATGTCCTTTTCAAGGTACTTTGAGATGCCCGCCACTCAGTCATTTCTTTGCAGACATGTCTTCCTGGATTCCCCGGAGCTCCGTCCTCAATCAAGATTACAAAGAACGACTCCGGTGCAAATATCACCTGGGAACCTCCCGCCAACACTGCCGGTTAGAAATTTAAGATTTCCTAAGAAAAACGCAGTTTAGGCCGTATTTCCGAGTACAGTGTCTACCTCGCCGTTAGAAACTCTGCCGCAGACTCTCAGCTAGGATTCACCCGGTATTTTCACCGTTTGACTTCTATTAATCGTGTTTCAGTGTCTACACTGGAGTATTGCCCGAATGCGTCGTCCAGCAGAACGTGCTGAGCACTGCTCATATGGAGGGTGGATCGAAACCAGCCATAATATTCCGCATAGCCGCTAAGAACGAGAAGGTTTGTCTCTGATCAACAGTCACCCATCTAATGTCTCATTCTAGGGCTACGGACCGGCTACCCAGGTGCGCTGGCTGCAGGACCAACGTGCCGCCCAGCCTCCAGCACCTCAAGCCCGTGCGCCCAGCCATGCTCCGTCCTCCTCCTTCCAGGCTCATCAACCGCATCACTTCCAAGCACATTCGCAGAACCAGCAGTCCCACCACCCGAATGTGCTCCAATCAGTCCATCACAACAACCAGACACTGCAGCCCCTGCAGAGTCAGGAGAACCAGCAGGGTGGTCCCTTGCGTCACCATCCCCAGATTATGTACACGACCGCAGCCAGAAGAGTGCGCTATGAACCTTACGGACAGCAGTACCAGAACCAGTCACATGGCCACCAGAACCACCACATGTAGCCCATATGTCGCAATTATACTGTTGATCGCCATCTACAGTCCTCACAATGATCTTTTCGGTTGTCGCATTCTGACCCACCCATTCTTAGTTCTCCTCTGATCTCAAGCTCAGTTGAACCCTTTTCTCACCTCGTTTATTATGTGGAATAGTTTGCCTGAATAAAGAACACAGTTCACTGGGATCTCAAAGGGCAGGCAGTTTCTTCCCAATAAACGCCTTCCAAACGCACTGCGCCGCGTATGCCAGAAGGTTGATGAAGTGCTGGATGCGCGTAGCCGTCAATTTGTCACTCTCCTGCTTTAGTTCCGTCTGTTTCTGGAATTCTGCAGAGGGATTGACCAGATGGTCCCACCTACCGATGACTGCCTTCGTCTTCTCCGCCGCTGCCTCTTCCTCCTCCATCTTCTGTCGCTCCCTCGCCACAAGAATCTCCGCCTGCAAATGTTAATTCTCGAGGGCGAACATCCATTGTTTTGCATCCTGAGCGACTCATTTGCATTATTCTCATTCTTCCCATATTACGTCGAGATCCCACCTTGTGAAGTTCCACTTTCGCGAATTGAGCCGCAATTTCTGCGGGAATCCTTGGCTTCGGAATCCCAATCGCACTGACCTCAACTCCTCTTGGAAGGCCCTCTTGCACATTTCTCCTGATTTCATCCGCCATTCCACCTAAGAATATATTTTTCAAGATTGTAAAATCTTACGAAATCTATTCGTGTATATCTCCTGAAGAGTGTGTTTGGAGCAGAATTCATGGATGAGATGCTTCAATGGACTGAGGATGAGCCAAGTGGAGTAATCTCTCGGATACTCTCTGACCACAGCGAGCACTGGAAACACGAATGAATTGTCTTCAGTTCACCCACCACTCTCTTTCTTCAGCGAATAAACAACTTCAATTCTCTCAAAATGACCACATACTCCATTCCCAGTGTCACAGGAGACATTCCTCACAACCTCCGTTTGGCTGGAAATGGGGATGGACACACAGCTGGTGAGAAAAGGCAACATCACTCCGAAGCCTGGATCAGCCACTTGGCTCAGAAGAGCACCGCCCTGCAAGAAAATAGGGAATCCTGAGGGGAAATACCCTGTAGAAGACTCCGACATTGCCTTCTTCCACGAAGATGATAGACTGGGAGAGAGAAAGGACGGACAGAAGGATGAAGAGGCAGGCCAGGGAGAAGAAGAGACGACGGCGAATGGGAGAAGGCTTACGGAGAGAGATGACAGGGGAGGAGACCGACTCCAGGTCCATTTTGGGCACCAGAAGAGTTGCAGCTGCCATTTTATCTCCCTGCTGATTCAAAACATGACCAATCAGTGACTCAGACCATGCAAAACAGCAGAGTTATTCGAAAACAATGATTGTTTCAAAGGCTGTAATTGTTATTACTGGTGCTCAATTGCCCCCTTGTAGAAAACTATGGATGTACATATTCCTCTTGGACTCAGGGGCGTTTGGGAGATACTACTGGTCGATAGTTCTTTTCAAATCTCTCAACTTTCTTTCCTGCGCCTGTCTGACTATCAATTCAGTGGTGAAACCTTATTTTAATTTTTTTAATGGAACCATTTTCAAAAGAGACTCAGAGAACATCCTATGACAGTTGAGTCATCTCCGTTTGTACACACTTTACTGCACTTTGTTTGTCGCTTGCTGGCCAGAAAAATGAAAACAGACCACTGGGAAGACGTTTTTATAACGATGGGTCATGTCTAACGCCTTGCCTACATCTATTGAGCGATTGTAAAGACTAAAAACGCTAACTTTTGCTTGTATGGTCACCAGAGATCCTGGATGTCAATACCGCTGAAGATGATTCTACTATATTCTAAATTCAAAGTAAACCCGCATAGAGAAGGGAAAGTTGTGGTATGTAAACATTGTTTAACTTAGTAAAAAAATCAAAACAGAGAAAAAATAAAATGCAAAATATATTCAATTGATGGAACCAAAAACATGTCCTAAACACAGGAATAATTTTCCTCATTTGTACATTTCTTTGACGGAGAGTATATTTCTTTGACTTTTTTCCAATTTGGAATAATATTACGCGAAACGCAAGAAAACTTTGCATATAAATTAGCGTAAAGTTCCAACAACGCCACGTACTTGAAACTCTCCCGTTCGTCGCTTGTTTCAGCCGAGGACGGTCGGTGTCCCTCCTCTCTCGGGATATCTCTGGTTTTAGATGTCGACTGAATCTCCCTCTGATGGCCACTCGAATGAAAGTGGCAAAGTGGCAGATGTGAAGGAAAAGTCAGTTACAAAAGCGGCAGAGGAGACTCCGGTGGAAGGAGAAGGTATGAAGTGCAGTCTTGCCTTCTGACATAGGCCTTCAGAGAAGAGAGCGCAGTGGGACAACCAGGTGCAGTTCATCCTGACGGCCGTCGGACTGGCCGTCGGACTTGGAAACATCTGGAGATTCCCTGCGATGGCTTACGAGAACGGAGGAAGTGCCTTCATGATCCCCTACATCCTCTGTGGCATCTTCTTCGGTCTCCCCATGGTTTACGCTGAAATGACAATCGGACAATTCTCCCGTTCTGGTCCAGGAAAGGCCTTTGGACGTTATGCCTACGGATTCCAGGGTGTGTCTTCAGAGGCCTCTTATTTCATTTCTGCAGGAGTTGGATGGACGATGGCTCTCATTTCGCTAACTGTGGCCTTCTACTACTGCGTCATCATCGCTTGGGCGGGGGTCTATCTTGGATGGGTGGTCTCCGGTCAAAGCTACAAATGGACGGAATGCGGCAATGGATGGAATACTGAATGTATACATAACTACAGTTACGATTCTATTAATATTTTCAGATTGTGTTTCACAGAAAGAGCAGATGAGTTGCAAGAACTCCTCGAATATGACGTTCTTCTTCAACGGCACGTGTTGGCCAAATGCTAACCCTATGGCAGTTCAACCGGCGGAGGAGTTCTTTGTGTAACTTGCGACGTCGTCTTTAAACCTCGCTTTTTAAGTAACTACCTGACAGTGCGGGGAGTGAGCATCAACAGCGTCGGCGGCGTCATCTGGCCAGTGTTCGGCAGTCTGCTCTTCATGTGGATTCTCACCTGTACCACCCTCATCAAAGGAATCGAGATCATGGGGAAGATGTCATATGTGGGTTACTATACCTTTCTCAACCTGTTGTTTTAGGTAACTGTCCCTCTGCCCTACCTGGTTGTTGTGATTCTATTCATTCGAGGAGTCACTCTTGAAAATGCGGGGTCAGGAGTGTCCTACCTCTTTACTCCTGACTGGAACAAACTGTTGACCCACGAAACGTGGGCAAACGCTCTGAAGCAGCTGATGTTCTCGATGAACATTGGCTACGGTGGATTGATCTCTCTGTCGTCCTACAGCAAATCCAGCAACAACCACTTCAGAGTCGGTTGTTCTTCTAGTTTAATCAACCGTACTTTAGGACACACTGATCGTTATTTTCGGAGACACTCTGATGTCTGTGATCGGCGGCGTGGCTGTTTTCTCGGTCCTCGGATATCTTAGCAAAATGACCGGCCGACCCATCTCAGAAGTGGTCGAATCGGGGACCTCGTTGGCCTTCATCGCTTATCCAGAGGCAATGGCTTCCATGCCAGTTCACTACATCTGGGAATTCCTCTTCTTCATCATGCTCTTCTTCCTCGGAATCAGTACGGAAGTTGGTAAGGCACTCTGTCTTTCTGTCCCTGATTTCAAATACTCCAGCCCTTGTGGAGACATTCACTGGTTGCATCTACGACGTCTTCCCTTCGCTCAAAAAGAACAGTTCGGCCTGGGTCACAATTACCGTCTGTGCTGGTTGCCTTGCGTGTGGATCTTTTATGTGCACCTATGTACGCAATTATCCTTCCTGCTTGAATAATGCAGTTGTTTAGGCCAGCTGGTACTGGTTCCAGATCTACGACAGCTTCACAGGTTCCACCACGGCTTGCTTGGTTTCGGCTTTGGAGGTGGTGCTTATGACAATATACGGTATTATTACTCAAATTTTGATTCATCCAAACGTTCAGGCTGGAAACAAATCAAACAAGATTTGGTTGAAATGAGAGGCAAGCCACGTTGTGGAGGAATCGGTCGTTGGTTCGGACCTCAGTCGCCCCTGCTCGCCTTTTCCTGGGCGACCGTCTGCCCCATCCTTGCTCTGGTTGTCATGGCTCTCACTCTTCTGAGGGAGGTTATCCCTTTCGAAATCGTGCAAGGCAAGGCTTCCGACAACTCTGAAGTCGTCTACATATTCCCCATGTGGGCTGAGGTGCTGGGATGGATCCTCAATTTGGGCCCTGCAATTGCGATCCCCGCCTTCTTCTTCTACCGATTCATTCAAAACAGAAACATTGGAAGGGTAAGTGAGGTTTCAGATATGGAAAAGATATGGGTTTCAGCCTTTCCACTATCTCCTCCGGCCGAACATGGAACTCCGATCGGCCAAGCGGTACTACAAACAGAAGGGATTGGCCCCACCCGACGCCTTTGGAAAGCAGAAGTCGGAAAATACTTCTGGGAGGACCAAGCGAATGACGAATTCTCAGTCGACGAGTTCCCAGAAGACTACGAAGAGTTCGAGAAAGCCGGCCACCGAATCGAAGAGATCTTCGACGGAGAACATATCCGTCTGAATGGAACCACCCTGTTGTAGATTCGATAAACTCGCCTTGGACTCGCATTTGTCTTCATAAACTATTTGTAAAATATGAATTTATTTAAATTAGAGAAAAGAAAGGTCCACATGTCTGCACACGTAGTTTAACGTTTAAAAATGAAGGTTTACCAATCCTTCCTGAAAACTGCATGAAAAAGGCCTCTTATCCGCCTCTAGCTCCTTCCTCGTCCGTTCAGCCGTGTCGGCCTCTCATTAACATATCCGCGGCCGAGCCATTGTATCATATCGTCAGTTGCGCAACGGGCGCACAATAGTGCATTGCAATTACGACCGCGGGCCAATTCAGATCGATCCGGGTACAGCAGTCTCCTGAATTCCCTTCAGAACCCACAACATATATTCAAGTCCCTTCCCCTGTTTGGCACTGCGGAAAGCCGCGGCCGTCGCGCGATCGTTCTCGAGTGCCAAGCAGGGACGAAGAGTCCTGCACAGCACAAACGACACTGTTACCGATTGGGTCTCCTCAGTCGGCTGTCACTATCGTGGTCGCCATCTGCCTCGACCCGTGTTAACGTGTTTTTCGCAAAGCGATTCACACACCGATGCACTTCTTGATCGACTGGCACCTCCGGGAATTCCTGAAACGCTTAGAATGCATTTTATTTAAGGTTACTTTTATTATATGAATGATTACACTTTATTTTGAAAATAATGATACTCAGGCGAGTGCTTTTTACAAAAGAGAAGTGTGCATTCGCAGATCATCCATCTGGAGATCTCATTATCAGGAAAAGGTGATTGTGATCATTATGCCAAAAAGCGAGACAAAAGTGTATTCAGAGTGTTCCGAGTGTCCAGTTCTCTTAATCTGGAGTGGCCACAAAAAGAGAGTCCGCTTCCGTCGGCTGTGCCTGCTGGTAATTGTTCACATGAAGGCCGCGGTGACAATGCGGCGTGCACTCGTCGCGTGCATTCAATAAGCGGAGAATACCTGTCGGGCCTCGATGATCCTCTTTCGCCGAACGAGGCCGACAGACTCCGGATCCATCCGAGGACCCTCTGGGAAAGGCCCCGAAACTTAATTCGCAGTGACACAGGAGCTTCCTATCCACGGAGATGAGAAAAGCAAGGATTTTACGTAAATTTGCAAATGCAAAGATTAATATTGCTTTGATGACTTTCCCCTCTGTTTCAAACCTTAATTTGAGATATTCTGTTGTATACACGCAATTGCTGCATTGGACACGTAGTTCAGCGGGTGTTCAAACTCTATTTTAGTGTGCTTGTTTTAAGAGTTATGGTACTTTCAAGTTTTACAGAATCCAAATGGAAATAGGTAGATATTTAACCTCTATCTAATGAGTTTAGATGAATGGAAAACCTGTCAAATAAAAAAGGCAAGAGTGGCTAGGATTAGTATTCCTCTTTTGCACTTGACTAGCCACAAGTTCTCTCTTTTAAGAGGATCAATTGGAGTTCTCTAACCCCTCCACCGCCCTGTTCTCCCCTCCAATCACCTCCCCGTCCGCCGCGTTCTCTTTCTTTTCGCAGCGAACACGCGTTTTGGCGCCAAAAGTCGTCTCGTTGACAGACGGTCGATGGAGATCATAAAGGACAGTCGATGGCGCGAGAGCCTTGGCGACCCTTGTGGTGCAAATGGTGCTTTCGTGGCTACGGTAAACAGAGCCATTCTGAGTCACTCTAACAAAAGTCTGGCACCACAATCGAGAGTTCCGTACTCGACAGATCGGTTCCTCTTCTGACAGCCGGCAGTCGCCTCGTACAGTAGTAGGGGCGATCGATCGACGCGCGCCCTCAACCAGCCGAGTATTTGCATGAATTACGACCAGATTCGGACTGTTGTGCTGTCCTCCCGCGCCGCGGCGCCGCCTGAATCAGGCAATTGGGAAACGGCCGAAACTGCGAATTCGCGTTTGGCTCTCTCAGCCCAGGGGTTTCACAGCGTATAGAGCTATACCTAAAGAGAGGCAAATTGGAAACAATGAGGTAAACATGCCTTGCACTTTCAGATCTCAGATGGACATTTTGTGGCACATGGCGATTGTCAAAAAAGAGCTCGTCGACCCGGCATGTCACCCCAGAAGGCACGGGCCGTAGGCCGTGAATTCTGTAGTGCCATTCCGAGGCAATGGCGAGAGTGGCGGCGCCGGCGGCAGAGGCGACTGTCGACTGGCGCCCACGGCCACAGAAGCCCCGCCCCCCGCAGTTCCTCCCCCACCCGCTGCGACCGAGGGGAAGGTCGCGGTGGGAGAATGACAGAGCCAGCCATGGGAACCGCAGGGGAACCACTGGGATTCGATGGGAGCGAATTCCTCAAGGAACCCCCTTGGACATTCTGATCCTTGGGAATCACTATTTACTTTCAAAGGAGGGCCGGACATTTAGATAGCGTCGAAGTGTCAGGTTCCGAAAAATTGACTAGAATCCGTCAATTTATGCGGAACCAACGATTACACCGATTGGCAAGTAGAAAACTGAAAAATTATATGTGTTTCGGGGCTCAAATAGTGCAAAAGCAAAGTTTATCTTTTCGTTGAAGAATTGTATTTTAATAACGGGAACACTTGTTTTAAGAGCTTGGTCGATAGTTTACAGCTCTTTCATCCAACACTTAATCTGGAACCACTTGGTATTGTTCATTTCCTGTTCGCCCCTCTACGCAGCCATCAATAAAATTCTATCTTGCACTAGCAAAGCCGTTTGTGCGATTCTAACAACCATGTAGATTATATATTGTCTTCAAAGAGCGTCCCCTATTCTTCCTCGGTGAATTGTAAGCCAAAAATCGTCATACAGAACACGGATTTAGTATTTTTGAAACCGTACCCGACTTTCACTTTGTCCTACATCCATGAATACGGTACCCATTTCTTCTAAACACAAGCAAGACAGTTCATTTCACAAACAACATCACAACTACACTGAACTCGCCGGGATAAGACGAGACGGAGACTGCGTTGGTGAGCAGCCGACTGGAGCTGCGGAGGGAGTAAGAACGCATATCCGGAGGGGAGTGGCTGGCAGGAAGCCGTGTGGCTAATCCGGGCACCTGTGCTCATCCCTGATACGATCGATGTGCCAGTCCTAGTGTAGTCGGAACCCAATACACCGGACAATTTGCACAGGTGCGGAAGGCACACGGACAGTCGACGGGACGGGAGATTTGAATACGTCTACGGACAGGGGACTGCCGCAATTTTGTATTCAAAACAGTACGACTGGAAGATTATGGGGACCTTGGCTTCAGTTTTTGTATTACTCAAAAGCACTGGTCGCGGAAGATGCCCTCTTTCTAGCAGATTGCAACAACGAATAGTTTGCCAATTAAAATATTACTACGTTTTTTCGCTGCACAACCGGAGATACTCTCATTAATCCAGGAAATGAAGGGGCGCCCGAGTGACCCTTCCATTGAAAATGAGCCACTAATTCGGCTCTTGCGAGACGGTAATCACAGGGCGGCGAGGTCAAATGCAAAGTAGGTGAACTGGGAATAGATATTTGGATTCACACTACTGAATCACACTGAACCAAAGGAAACTATTCTTACGTCGCTTGGGGTTTGTTCGTGTTTTCTTTGCAAAAGCTCAAATATGAATTTGTAAAGTCCTTGTCATTTGTCCTGATGACATTTTTCTTTGCTTCTTTCGTCCTTTGAATGTTTTTTTTACCGTTAGGAAAGCTTTCCCAAAGTCCTCGAAGGATGCAGGTGATGAATGCCTCCTCAGACGTCCTCGGAGGACCCTATAAACGGATGAAACCCACTGCAGGCCACTCCAATTTGAGGCTACCGTAACCAAAGTTGACGCAATCATGTAATGGCTGATATGGAGGACGAGGATTATCGGTCGCCCTGCCGCGGATTATCCGTTGATGGCGCGGCCTCCGCCGCCGGGGATCAGCCCCAATTTTCCCTCCTTTCAACCCTACTGTAGGGAACTTCTTCCCCGCAGATATCAACCATTCCATACTGGGCGAAAGGTGGAGGATGAGGGTTGGTGGGACAGTGTCTTCATCCCTGGGACGCACTTTTTATCCGTTTTGTTCATTTTCAGTGGAATTGCGGGAAATCCGGTTATTTTGGTGCAAATGGGCGTCCTCGAACGGTTGACAATTAGTCGTGAAAAAGAGCATGCCGTCCACAATTAGGGAGCGGAACGTCCGTTTTCACAATTCAGGCCGAAACTGCCAAACTGTAGGAAGGCCAGTAGACAGTCGATCTTATCGGATGCCAAAATGAGCCGTGGAGACAGGACGGACAAAGCGGCGGGAGAGACAAAGAGTCGTTGGCGGGGCTACCTCCGCTGGCGACAACAAGGACGGATCGCCACGCAAACACCGAAATGCCTTTCGAATTTGGCGCGCAATCGCAGGGATCCACTTCAATCCTTCAATTCAACGTTTGATGGAAAGCAAAAGACTTGGGATTGACCGTATGTGATTAGCAGAGATGCACGTGGCGTTGTAGGAACACAATAGTTTTAGGAGCAAACAGACCCTGGAACTTGAGAGCTCATTTCATAAAAGGGTTTCAGAAAGCACATCCCGAGTTCAGCTTACAATCTAATAACGTTGTTTTCTTATTTAAAAAAAAGACGGTTTTATCTCATTTGCCCTTTAGCGTGAGTGCAAGGAAGTAGTTTAAATGGTAAACGTCAAATCATTTTGGGGCCCAGGGGAACAATCATGTCAAAAATTCCGTTCAGCATTTTCCTCAATCGCCATAATGTGAAATGGTCCACTTTCTGCTGGAAAATTATTTGTTTTCCTGGATTTCGTAACCGTGTGAAAGATGGATGTTCCTGAATGATCTGCCCATGTCCTCTTGCGGTCCCTGAACTTCATTGTTTACCTTACATTTAAGCGAAATCGTTCCCGCCTAAATTCAAATTCTACCCGAGTAAATTAGAAAAAAACACCACCTATACGTTTCAGGAACTCGAATGTACAAACCGATTCTTTCACATGCGAAAAGGACAAAATATGGCTGATATTACAGAGATGTTCTTTTGAGATGACAACTCTCAGACTGAACGACGCAGGAGATTCTACGAAATCCTTCTTTTCAAAATAATCCCCACTTATCTTAAAACCAATATTACGAAAAGTGCCCCCTCATGCCGAAAGAAACAAACATACTGTAGATGATATTTTTATTTTTGCATAAAAAGCGGGAACGATGAGGACCGTCCCATGTCAATCACAGCGCTAGAGACAAAGATGACTAATGGTGAGGTGACAAAGGGTGAAGGCACAAAGTACCAGGACTATGCACAGGTGAGATACAGGGCGAATCGAATATACAGTATGTACCGCGAGAGGGGACCCGTCTGGGAGACGAAAGATCTCGTTAGAAGAAAAAGTCGTGGAGCAGCGTCTGGCGTTTGTGTTCCGCCCGGTGCATGTGGCCTTCCAGGGCGCCTCGGGCCGTTGCATCTGCCCTTTCCACGGCCCAAGCCAGCTCCTCCACCTCCTTCTCCAGCTGCGCCTGCTGGTATTCGAACTGAAACGGAGACATATCTTATGAGTGGGTAGTGGACCAACCAGTTGTTTTCTGGCTCCGCTGTCCAAATAGTAGGCAAAGGGGTAGGTGTACTGTAGGGTATAGCGACATTTGGCCAACAGAGATACGGAATTCAGGAGGTACTGCCAGTCGATCCATGTCCCGTCGTGGTCATTCACCTAAACCAAGGCCTTTCAAGAAATCCCTCAAACACGAACCCTGGCGTCTATCTTTTTCCTGATCTTCTCCCGCAGCTGCTCCTCCATCTTCAGTGATTTGTTGTGGTTCTCGAACCTCTCGTAGTAGTGCAAGTACTTCTCCAGGGCTCGTCTCGCCTTGACGTGATTTGCCTCGGCCGCCACCGATGGATTTTCCTGGAAAGCTCTCGTTTTCCCTGGATGACGCTGTCGACCGACCTTATATCGACTGCACTCGTAGTACTCGCTCCCATGCGTCTTCCAATCTAAATCCATCATTTTCCTTCACACGCAAACTGCCAACCTCCAAAGCACATCCAGCAGAAGTGGTGCTTGCACTTGGCGCATTGCATGTGATTACATCCGCCGTTTTTCTCGATGCACGTATGGCAGCGGGGACAATCCTTCGTGTGGGCGCTACAATCCGCGTTCCATGGAAAATGGGGAATTGTACCTAATGTAGTTGGCCGTTTCGCTGTCGTCCGCACATTTGACCAGCCACTGCCGAATGGTGTCGCAAGAAGTGGGAGCATGGTAATCCACGCCGCAAACCACACTGAAATCGACTGATTTAACCAGAAATACCTCTATTGACGATTATCACGCGCAATAGTTGAAATGAAGCTCAGCATTTGTGGATCAAAGCACTCGGGGAACGGAAGTGTTCGCGAATGCAATTGTCTGGTTGACGGGGCGACGAATGACAAGTGCATCGGACAGAGGGAGGCGTGGATCAGCGAGTGCAGGCCAAACTTAGTTACCCACGCGACGCAAAATAACATTTGGTCGGGCTCAACGCATTCCAGCTGATTGTGAATCATATTTAAATCGGAACAAAACGGGCTTTAGGCAAAATTCCGGGTCGTCATTTCCGGAGACAGACGATAATCCAGTGAACAGTGGTGGATTGGCCATCGAGGGGCGTAAAATACCCTGCACCCGTCAACAACAAGCCAGACGGCCACAAACCAACGACTATAAACCCGTGGCAGAGAATAATACGCAGGGAAAACTCACCAAAAAGAGGTTTTGCATTTGGTGCAGGTCACACGTTTGGCCTTCTTTTCCTTCGAACGAATCACGGCCTAAACGAAGCACAGTTCATTTGGAGATCGAAGCAGAGGTACCGGGCAGTCCTTTCCCACGCAGAACTTGAGTTCCGGGTGTGACGAGACGTAATCTCGGAAGATAAACCGCTCATACCTGAAAATGCGAATTTATTTCGAAAGAATGGCGGGATTTCAGGGATAAAATGGAGACAACCGGCTGGCACAAAGATCGGAGCAGAGAAAAACGAAGAAAATTAATGTTGGAAAATGGAATTGCGCCACAATATTATACCTGACATTCTATGTTTGTATCTAATCCCTTGTTCCGCCTGCAAATTGAAAAACAACCCAAATAAAATGACAAGTTGCCACTACTGATGAAAAGTTAGTCAAGTGGTCGCTGGCCTGCTTTCCCAATATCCACGGCCTGGCCCTCATTTCAGCCACCCTCGATCCCGGTTCGACTGGGAGAGTATATATGTTCACCCCGGAAAAGATTAAAAAATCGATTTTTCTTTAAACGAAAAAGAGGGGTGAACCCACTTTGCCCTAAGACTCGGTTTGTCGAGTATCCGAACGACAAAGTCAGAAGAACACAGGAGATTGCAGCCGGCGTCCATGCATTCCAAACGAGCGGCAACTCCCTCCGACAGCCTGAAACGAGGGACATGGAAAACAAAGGATCCATTAACCTGGCTTCGATGTGAGCCCTCCAGCAGGAGAGACAGAAGGAGTGTCCACAGCCGAGGGACTCCATCTGCTGAGAGGACTCTTCCGCACACACCACGCAGTATTTATCGGCAGAGGCCACAGCCACCACGGAGGGCTTGATGCGACATTCCCTCAGAACACTTTCCGTGTCTTCGAACAACAGACGAGACACCTGGAACGAAGGAAATTAGTCTCTAGTAACTGGTGGACCTTGAAAACGTCCCACTCGTGGTTGTGGAGCAACATTCGGGAGAGGGAGGGCGTTATCCGCGCCTTCTCCGCCAACGAGGCAACCGATTCGTTCAGAACCCGCTCCACCTGGAATGATCCTTAGAATGAAGGGTCAAAGGAAAGGCTAAGAGATAAGGACCTACTTCGTGAACGGTAAGGCTCTCGAATTCCGCCTCCTCGCAGTTCACGGGCAGCGTATTTTCGGCTGTGGCCTCGTCGTGGATGCCGTCGTCGCCGTAATAGTCATCGTCATCATCTGAATCGAATAAAGCATGATAAATGGGCTACTTACCACAATCAAAGTCGTAGTCATCGCCTGAAAACATCTCTTCGTCATCCATTTTGAGCAAACGGACGGCAGAAGAGGGAAAGATCTGGAACAACTGCGATTAAAAAGAATAATAAAATATGAGTTGGAGAAAAATAGTAACGATGAAAAAAGTGAGCATTTAAAATATTTTAAATCTAAACCGACAACATCTGACAAAGGGCTCCAATATTTTCACACATTTATGAATCGATTGCAATGTATCGATTGAAAACGGAAAAGTGAAGGTGCCAAGGGGCGCCTGCATAAACCAGTTCCCGTGATTACGGCCTGCCACGGCTGGCACGAACGGACCCAAAGAACAGAGGACAGCCGGCTGGCAGTAGGGAAAGTGAGGGGAGGGGTCTGGACTTCTGACGACTGAGGGATAAAGACCAGAACGCAAAAGAACGAGGAAGAGAAAATCTGGGCGGGGCTGCCAGTCGGCTGGCGAAAACAGATGACAGCCGGCGGCGGAGAGAGTACGCAAACAGTGGAGGGGGCAGACGGCAGTCGTGGCAGAACCATTTATGAAGGAGGGCCAAGTGCAAGAAAACAGAGGGAAGGACAGGAGCACTCAAGGAAAGATATGGGAATGAGGGGGACGGATCAGACGATACAAGAGAACCCGGAAAAACTTTATTCGAATTATTATGCACCGAAGATCCGAAATTACCCGAGGGAATACACGTACATAGAGCACACTGAACATAAAATCAACAACTCAATAATTACAGAGCCGTGAGGGCATCTGAGCTATTCAGACGGACGACAAATAGTTCAACAATATCAATTAGACAGGAGAATCAACTGGAGGAGGAACTTGATGCCCATGGCACCCGCTGTGTCGAGGGACATGCGCAGCCTCGCACCAGTCAGCTGTCCCAGTTTACCTTGAAATAGAACTGTGATTAGAATGGAGCAAGATTACCCGAGTTACTAGAGTCGATCTTGAACACCCACTCGTCGTTTTTTGAAGTGGTCATCGGAGAACCCAGAGTTATGCATGGACGAGGAGTACCCCCGTCAGGATCCACCAGTCTGAAAGGGAATAGTAGAAGGAAGGGAGGATTTGTACTGCAGACATAATTCAAGGGAACTATTTAATTCAAGAGACTCACCTAAGCGAAAGAGGAGCACATTCCTGGTCGGAGGAGACAGGAGTGAGCGGTCTGATTATGGTCTCTTCCTTGGACTGCTCCACTCCCCCACGGAATTGAATGCGGAAGACGGAGATCATCTGAATCAGACGGTGGCCCAGTTCATTTACCGTACTCACAATGAGGGCCTCTCCCTTCTGCACCTTGGCAACCAAATCCTTCGTTAGAGGCTGGAAGGAGTAGTCCTCGGCGTCAAACACGTTCCATCCTTCGTCCGCAGCCAAATGAGTGTAAATATTCGCCTGAAACCCGTTGTATACCCTTCACTGTGAAAATTACCGTATGACTCGGGCCAACGGAGCGGATCGTGTGGACGGGGGTCAGCAGATCTGAAAAGATAGGTAAGGTGGACATAAAAAAGACACCTTGTCTTCCAAAGGCGGGGAACAGCTCCTCTCTCAGACGACCCAGCCGACCTCCGACGTAAGACTTTAGTCGATTGTCGACTGCCTTCAGCCCCTGCACCAAATTGAAAGTCCACTTTTCGTCGCTGAACTGAGAAATTTCGGTTTTGCTCTGAAAAGGGAAATATAATATATACGTTGGAGGGAAACTCGCCATGTTCTCCAGGAACTCCTCCACCTGAATAGCCTCGAAGGAAAAGGGCTTAATGGACATGGGAGTGGGTACTTTCAACATGGCAAGGGAATTGACACAAACGCCCTTCTTCAACATCTCAACCACCTGAAGAAGACCTTCAATTGAAAGAAGGGAGACCCACGTAGCAGGGCTTTCCCTGACACAGAAGGACGCCAAAGTGGTCGAAGATTGTGTAGGTATCCTCTGAATGATATTCCTCAGAAGGAGCAATGCAGAAGGGAACTCCTGAAGAAACGAAGGGGTAAACAGAGGGGAGAGGTCCCACCTGCGTCGATGAACAATGCCTTCTGGCAATGGGCACCGTATTTGAAGCAGTGCATGAAGACTTCCGGGCGGAAGGGGGACTTCGAGTGGAAGCGGAACTGCTCTGGAAGGAGGTTCAGAAGGACTTTCAGCATTCTGAAAATGATACAAGTGGGACAGGAAGGGGAGACCCACTTGCACTTTCCGTGTTTTCCTCCCCTGCAGTTGTCAAAGCTCGTCGAATATGAGGAGCCGTGGCAACCGTCTGCTTCGACAATCCACCAATGGCTAGGCTCTTCGCAGTCTTTGGGAGGGACGGAGAGCAGTACCTCCTGAAGACACACACTCTCTGGAAATGAAGAGAGAAACTACCTTGATAAAACGGAGTCGCCAAATAGCACTGGAACAGCCAGAGAGCGCCTTCTCCATTTGAATGCGGTCCAATCGCTGGTATGCTTGGACTACTTGCGAAAGAATGGGCACCTGAACAACGAATGATGACTCGATGCAACTGACGAACCATCGGCATTCCCATGTTGTGCTCGAGCATCATCCGACGTCCCAGAATGTCAATAAGAGAAGGAAGCTTCTGCTCCTTATCGACCTAAAACACAGGTTGGAAGATAGACATAAAACAATAACCTCCGATCGATCGACCTTCTCCTGTTCCACATAGTCCTCCTTTGCGTTGTTGTTATTCAATTTAGCATTAGTGACATCATGGAGCACCAGTTTTTCCCCAAACTTGACCTCCAAATCGTCCGGGAGGGGATGCTTCAGCTGAAAATGGGTAATTGAAGCGATCCCTCCGCCGATTACCTCCACAGGGAGGTCGTTCTTCTGAAGACATCTTGCCGCTTTCTCTGCAGCATCTCCCGAGGGCAGTTTCCAGGAGTAGGTGCTCTGAAAGAGAGAAATGAAGAAAACGGAATGAGATACCTGGTCCCAAGTCATAGTCACTCGGAGGTTATACTTCGAAAGATGCATATCCACCACTTCGGACGCTTCGGCCCTGAAACAAAAAGATATTCATCAGTCTTTGAGGAATACTCTATGGGGATTTCTCAAGCAGGTTTAAAATACCTGATATAGTTGTACATGGCGATAGTCATCTGGTCGAAAGACTGCCACACTCTCCCCTCCTTCCTCCAACTGTCGTATAAGGCGTCGGTTGTCTTACTGCGTCTGAAAAATAGTGATCGTTCCTTCTGGCCTCGTTTTTCTCTCCAAACAGACCCATCCATACAGTAAGAATATACTCACTTGCCAAGAATTCCCAACTTCTTCAGAAGCGCAATGCGATTCAAAGGATAAACCTTGGTTCTCAGTTCACGGAAGAGGCGAATCGGCTCCTCCTGCTCTTCAACCACGGCTTCAGGGACAGTCTCGGGTATAGCAGCAGCCTTAAAATGCAAATGTGTAATTAAGAAGGCAATGTTAATCCCACAGTCTTCGGAAGAGGCTGACTGGCGACGGTTTGTTCAGAAGACACGTCCACAACCACGTGGTCCTCCAAGGGGCTGTAGTCGACCTCCTTCGGCTCAGAAGTGGAAGAGACGGGCGAACGGGCACGGTCCTTGGGACGACTGCTGAAAGAAGTAATGGAGTGGAACAGGAATCTTACTGAAATGTGGGAACCTTGGATGGCGCCTTGTTTTTCCTCCAGGATTTGAGCATCAGATCCGACCGACTTTGTACGACGAATTCCACAGACTGAGGGCCAGTGGAGGAAGGGAGGGCGGACGGCTGCAGACTGGTCTGATCCATGCCGGATAAGATGCTGTCCATTAGGTTAACGGAAGACAGGGGGAATTTGGAAGCCTTCGAGATGATCAAGGGAGGCACCTTCGGGATTGGCTTCGCGGGTGCCTGCGTAGCGCACGCAGCAGGGTGGGTCTTTTTCTTAATTGGAGGCAGCGAAGAAACAGAAGGCAGCTGGCGTATCTGCTTCTCAGCCTTCTCCTGCTTCTTTCCCTTCTCCCTAGTCTCTCCCCTCGCAGCCACCAGTTCCCTTATCCTCGCTCTGTCCTCATCGCTAACTTCCTTCTTCCTAATGATCTGCGAAGGTTGCATCTTGGCTGGCAGTCGTTCGGCACTCTCAACCACAGGTTCCGGCTGGACGCCCCGTTTCTTGGACGAGGTTTGAGGAGCAGAAGAGGCGGAGCCACCGTCAAAGACGTCAGTGTTCGAGTACATGGCAGCCGCGGCAGATGCCTTCTTCCTAGCACGATTCGCATCCAGCTCTTTCTAAAAACAAAGAGGAATGTAAAGGGAAATCAATAAACAACTCGTGGCAATCAAGAAGGTACGGCGAAGTATGCGTCACAGCCACGGAACAGTGGAATAAACGTATGTACCTCCCTCTGGGCGAATGAAATTTCCTTCTTCTGAGACTTTTCCTCGGTTTTCTTTTTCTTCACGTTCAGCGCATCATCACTGCCGAAGAGATCGTCATATGAAGTCTGCAACAGACAAAGGGTCATTGAAAAATTACATACTACAGATTTTGAAATTATTTTTAAAAACCGACCGACTGTTTCTTGGAAACCCTGCCGGGGCTGGATCCCCTCGAGGAAGAAGAGCGGTCCTTCGAATGAGAAGCTGCGTTTTTCTGAACAAAAGATATGCAGCCAACGTTTGGACAAACTTACGCATTTCAGTTTTTCCGGGGAAGCCGCCTTGGATGTCTCTCGACTTGGACGCCCGTCCTTCTCTGCCTTATTCTTCTTAAAATACAGTCAATTCTCGGTAAATGCGTAAATTACCCATTTCAGCTGCTTCTCCAGGAAATCCAGATTGGCATTCTGCTTCAGTCGGATCTTCTCCTTCTTCTCGACATTCTTCAATTTCTAAACAACAAATGAGAACGACATATTGAAATGCTACCTCCAAGTCCATCCGCTTCTTTTCTTTGTGGGATATGTACACAGCCGTGATATCTTTCGTAGCAGCTGACTTTGCCGACTTCTTGATAACAATCTCCGGACTAGAATCCCTCGACGATGAACGCTCTTTCGGACGAGCAACGGTCTGTTTCTGAATAGAAAAGCATAGAGACGCAGAGAACAGCGGCTTCTAGCTGAAACAAGCTCCCACCTCCTCCGACTTCCTCTTGGACGTCTTTTTATCGGCGTTTCTGCTATTCCTCGAAATGGAGGACTCCCTGGAAGTCTTTTCGACGGGAGTACTTGTACTTTCCCTCAGAGAAGCAGAAGACGACGATCGAGTCTGAAGGACAGTTGGGAAGGAGGGACGAAACAGAACTCACGACGTCGTCTCCGGCAACTCCCTCTTGTTTCGTGTTCTTTTTACCCGTGAGATCTAAAAGAACGTTAGAAACGGAATACAAAAGGAATAGGAACCTTTGGCCCAGAATCTCTCCCTCTCGATTCTCTTGGGCAATCCGTTCTTCTTCTTGTACTTTTTGTACTGCTCGTTGCCGCGCAGGTTGTCCTCCACCTCCCACGTGTTGTGGCTGTCGTCAAAGTTCAGCCATTTCACCTGAGACAACCGGATACTGGAGGAACTGGGGATTTCTCACATGAAACACATATTTGCAGTGCTCAAATTCCTCGATGCAGGGTGGATCGAACTCGGGTATCGGAGGTTTCAGTTTCTTGACGGCCTTTCGGTAAGTCATGTGGTCCAGGATCTTGTCCACGTAGAATTCATTGTCACTGAAATCATGTAAATGTTAGGTTGAAAAGACAGAATAGCCGGAGGGGTGCCTCAGGTCGATTATGAGAATTTCGGTACGCATTGTTAAGACAAGTTACCCCACGGGAATGGTCATAATCAGAGCCTCAACAGATTGGGAAAACTACCTCATCTGATCAATGTTTATCTAACTAACCGAAACAGGTTGTTTATAATTACCAGTCCGACCTCCTAGCCACTGGGCCATTAAACAACCCTAGGGATAGTTCGAAACAGCATCTTCTTACAACAAAAAAGAAGACTTCATTTCGTAAAGAATTTCCACCTTGGGTCACCCCGGTTGTAAGCAAAAAAACTAACCTAGCCGTGGGAAGCGACTGTTCCTCTTCATCGTCACTCATTCTGAATAATGCGTACATACCGTATTTGCCGGACGATGTGGTGGTAAGAGTAGCACAGGAACTACAAAAGAAAGAAAACAAGCGGATGCTTCCAGTTTATTCGGTCGTCTAGCGTACAAGTCCCGGTGAAAAAGCGATAAATGAGACACATGGACTAATAAATACAACACAACCGGGCTAAAATCGAAGGGTAAAAAAGAGAATGATGTACAAACTAGGAAAAGCACCGCAAGTCATGGCTAAAACGGGGAATAAAAGGGAAACCACAACACGAGGGAAACCGGAGTAAGCAGACTAGCAGAGGACAGGGAGGACCCGTGAAGATCGCAGCGGCGCACGACTACCACAGCTGCGTCTCGCGGACTTCGCTGATTATCACACTCGCCTTGTTCAACGCCTGCAATCACCTTTAAATTTAATAAGAGAAAAGAACACCTTCATGGTCTCCATGGTTTCCCTCCTTCTCAAGGCCATGTCCTCGGTCTCAGCCAGAAGGTCATCCAGGAGCTCCATCTGGTACAACTGACGCACAAGCTCCGACTGCAGGTTGTCCTGAAGAAATAGTCCATACAATAAGATGGCAAATGCGTCCTGCTTGTGGTGAGATGACCATTGCAGAAGGTGGGCTTTGATTACTTTTTTAACGCATTGCTCACCCTGACGTAGTTGACCAAAAGGAGCATCACAGCCTTGGGAACGGCGTCCTGCACATTCTTCCGGATGATATTGAAGTAGCTCTTGATCAGCCTTTCTGGAGCTCATTTTTGAAGAACATCTTAAAGGACTAACCGATGACAATGCAGTCCCTCTGTTCGCTGGAAGTCAATTTACGGGCCACTAGGGGAGTCTCAGGAACATCCGGAAGGAAGCTCACGGCCTTGTGGGAAGTCTCTGCTGAACAGGAGCATTTTTAAACAAAATTAATCAAACGGGATTGTTCGGCTGTGGGTTTACTTGCGAAGAAACTGCCGAAGAGGCCTTTGGAGTCTCCGTTCGTCTGCGGGACCTTTCCATTCTGCACGGGAAACGCTGCGGGGACGGCGTCTCCAGCTGCAGGGCCAACACCCAACTGAAATGGATGGATGAATGTGTCAACGGAGTATTAAACGCGTATATAAGTGAAAGTTATAATAGAGGCGGATTGGGACAGGGGGTGAAGACACAGAAGCTGACCTCTTTAATGAGATCGTAGGAAGAGAAATGGACTGATTTGACCATACGACGATCTAGCCTATTGGAGGGACGACGTAGGATCGACTCGGCCCTCAACTCTGCCACCACCGCCTCTTCCTAGACAATCACACAACCATCATGCAACACAGGAGAGACTTCAGAAGCAAAGGAAACTCAACGGCAGATGAACCTTCGCTTACTGGGGCATCGGAGATAACGAACCTCAGGTGCATGGGCGGAGACGGTCCTTTCGCTCTGTGAGATGGCCCTCTGCCTGCTCCTGGCCTGCCGCTCCTCCATCGAACAGTCCTTCAGAAGAGTCGCCAGGTTAGCGTCTGTGAATTCCGGGTGCTTCGTGTTGATGTAGGCCAGCTCAATCGCCACCAAGTTTTCGACCTTGAACCAAAATTGTTAGAATGACGACACAAACCATACCATGGAATTGGTGGGCTTCAGACGTTCCTTCAGAAGACCGCTTACGACTTCGTTGATTTTGTCGTAAAGACGAGGAAAACGCTGCATTTCCTGCTGAAAATGGATATTGTGAAGGCCTAACAAAATATTTACGTGAGTGGTGACTCCGCAGTGTTGAACCATCCTCTGCATCTCTTCGTGAACCATCTCCACGCATCTCAGACTGGGTTCCTCCAGTCGCTGGATCTGCCGTTTAACCAACAATTCGAACGCTACCTCAGGCACGAACAGGGCGGGACGAGGACCCTGAACACAGAACAAATGAGAAAGTAAAGGTGAACCAACCGTTGCATTACGAATAGCCGTCAGAATGTCCATCGATGTGAGGTTTTCCAGCGGATTCACAGCCTCGAGTGAGCGGCCAAAGGTCTCGTGGAAAATGTAGCAAATACGGGCACCCCCGCAGCTAAACAAATCATCAGCTAGTACCAGTGGTCAACTGACAGTTCTGTGGTTTCTATGTTGCGAGAGGTTCCTTCGATGGTCGAGGTGTAAGCAGTGGCAAAGCGAGTGATAATCTGGAGGAGAGTGCGGCTCTTATCCTCCTGAAACTGCGCTAGAAAGAAGAAGGCAGAACCCCTACCACGGGATCTCCGAAGGCGAGGAGGTCGGCCTGGCACTGGGTATGCATGATGGAGACACGGGCCTTCAGGGCAGGCAGGCAGTTCCGAATGTGGTGCATCAGGAGCTGAAGGAGAGATATCCAATGAAAAAGAAGGACCAACCATGTTGAGTTTCTTGGCGAGATAGGCGGTTCCGTTCCTGCTGGCCAAGGTGGGGTACTTCCTCTGGAGGAATGCTATCTCATCTTTGATGGCGTCGGATATGGGTTTGCTGTCCTTGATAGCTTGCTGAACAGACCGTTTGTTCTTCTAAAGACACCCCAACCTGTGACCTGTTGACGACACCGATGATGCCCAATTTGACAGGAATGACCTTCCCCGTGAGCACATCCATGGCATCCGTGCCCTGATCCATCAGATCCAGCTTCGTGATGACTGCGAGGGTCCTCTGTCCATCGCGGTCCACTTCACGTGCCATTTTGATGGGCTCCGAGGTGGCAAAGTCCTGATTGGCGGGAGTAACAGCGAGGATGATGGAGGAGGGGTTAGAGATGAAGGAGAAGATCATCTCGCGGATCTGCTCCTGGAAAGAACAAAGGTCGCGCGCAGTGAGCTAAACGAACGAACCTCGATGTTGGACGGCTGATCGCCAACGGGGATTTTCGTGATTCCCGGGAGATCGACCAGAGACAAATTGACGACGTGGGAAGAGAATATCTTGAGGGTGATGGGGAGGGCCGAAATACCGTAAAAATAAAACAAAAATACACATAACAGGGAATAAAACTAATCTTATTTGAGCCGGTCAGTCTGTCCGTCTCATCCTCAATCTCCTTCCGAACGAGGTTGAAATCTTGGAAAACCTTTCCACCCGTGTGCTCGAACATGGCAAAATCACCCTCGACAAACTTGGCTGGAGTAGAATAGAAGTGCTTCATAGAAAACCGACCGTTCTTATTCCTCCGCTCATCGTCTTCTGCCACGTTGTTCAGCTGAAGGATGAGAGGCCGCCTTGTTACAATCCCCGTGCCTCTCGGAAGGAAGTCCCGTCCCACGAGATTCTCCAACACGGAACTTTTCCCCGCACTCTGAAGCCGCGGCTGTGAGAGAGGAGAGGGGACCGACCTGTGATCCTACGACGACGATCTGTGGCAGCTGGATGTGGTCCTCTCTCCTTCCGAGGGTGGCAAAGACGTCCTGGAGTTTATTGACCACCGGGATCAAGGACTCCATCCTGTAATCAAATGTGAGAAACAATGTTTGACATGTGCGGTTTGAAACCGCCCTTGGAGGTGCTATTTGCCTCAAAATGACCCTAAAAATCACTTTTTGGGGTGCTATAAGCAAATTTGGGGTGCTATTTTCAACTAATACTGGATTGTGTCAAACATTGGTGAGAAAAGGAATCGGCAATGAAGAGACGTCAGTACTGACCTTTTACATCAGACAGCATTTCACAATGCGCTCAATGATGCAAAGTGTGACTAAGAGAATAAAAGGGAGAGACAATACATACAGAACGTTTTCTCAAGGAAAGAAATACACATGAACCCAATAGTTGAAAATTGTATTATAATTATACAACATTAACCACCATTTCATTTTTATTTCAAAAATGTTAAAATTTAAATATCGTGTTTTAAAACATCTCGAATATAAAAAAGAAAGAAGAATGCATTCGAATGGGGTAAAACTTCAGAAAATCGGATATTCAAACCATCGGGTATTTCAAGGCGCCCTGTGTTTACCAAATATTGCGCACCAATTGCATTTCTTGCATTGCCATTGAATTTGTGTGCTTCTTTTTAAGACCCGACTTAATCGGGTGGGGACCACACAAGTTCCTTCTTCTTATTAAACTAATTAAAAAAGGGTTTAGTTTCTTTAAAAAAAATACAACAAATGGAGGACTTAATGGAGAGGGCATCCCTAAAAAATGTTTTAGACAATAAAAGTGAACTGTCGGAATCTAATAGGAAACTTGAAAGACGAATCATTAAATTCGCATTGAAAGTGGAGAATATCAGTGTAACAACATATGAACTTACCCTAAATAACATGTAAGGGGTCCTGTTACCACTTTTGTTTTCATTGGGGGCAGGGGCCACAGGCTTCTTCTGCGGTGATATCAACAGTCGACCAGGCAGTGCTGGGTCACAGTTATTTCTCAATGAGAACGTGATTCAACAACATTATTTGAAAATCCCACATTATTTTATTAATATAAAATAAAGTATTGATTAAGGCTGGGTGAGTTATGAAAACAGAAGATTTATAAAGGTAGTGTCATTAGAATGAAAAGAGTACTTAAGTTGGTCAGGGGGGTTTATTTGTGTTGAAGGCAATAATCAGCCATTCGCATTTCACATAATTGCAGGCGTATTTCCCACCGTTTCATAGAGCAACTGAACGGCGCAGTTCCCAAAACAAAGGGTTTCCTGTAGGAAAAGGCGGTTCTAGATGCTTCTAATAAGTGACCCAATATTCTCTTCCCCGGTGAATGCAAAATTTTCGTCTGTCTTTCTTAGCAACATTCGAATTTTCTATATAAACAACCTATATCCTTGACTGTCATCAATTTTAACCGAGAACTTTAAGGTTGTTTACGAAAGAGTGTGTGTACGTCATTATTTCAGAGAACAATCCGGGCAATCCCTCCTCCGCCGGTCTGATTTCCATACCGAAATGCTTCGACCAAAGGCACGGCCACGCCCTCTGCCCGCGAATTAAAGGGAGAACTGGCCAGTTGACATCCAGAATGTCCTCTTCCAAGCCCACAGTGAGATTCGCTGAGGACACTGAGAATCGTCCGCAGAAGCCAAAGGAAGCAGCTCCCAAACACTACGGTTAGCCCATTCTAAAACATAGCAAGTTTATCTCAGAGCCTCTCCGTCGACAACTCGTGTCAGTACAGCCACCATCTGCCATATCTTCCCTTCCCACAGTTTTCGAAGACGAAATGTCAGATGAACAGGAGAAGGAGGAGGCTGCAGACTGATTGGATGCCGGGAATCTACCAGATCTCTGAAGAAGCATATCTCCATTGTACTTTTTATTAAATGCCAGAAAAAGAAATTGTCAATATTCCACTATAGATCAATTTCCCCCCCCCCCTGGCAGGATAAGAATTACATAATTTGACAGGTTGACGATTGAGTCGGCCGATGGGAAATTTCCATAAAAGAGGATTATTGCTGGTTTTTGAAAGTACCAGACTTCGGTCAAATGACAGTTCACGGAATCACAAATTTGAAAATGGAAAACAAATTCTAGATTAATTGGTCAAATGTGAAGCTGAAAAAGTTGGAAGCGGGAGGAACAACCACTCATATAATTAGCATCCCATATTCGCTCTAAAGCAACCATATTTGTGAATTCACACCACGATACTGCCGTTTGTTCTTATCAAACCTCAATCGAATGATAAGAAAGAATTCATCTCCAAAAACCAAATTTGTTTCATTCAGAGGCTATCAGACGACCTACAGCAGAGGCCCTTTGTGTAAGAATTCAAAAGACCGAAGAGCAATGCTCAGCCCATGCGCCACCTGTCGTTACTCTTCTAATTGAGGGTCAACGTGGGTCAACTGGGAGGGAACGTGTCTGCGTCTCCTGGGACGAGTGCTCTCTCGCAGTCTCTGCCTGCCTCTTACAAGAGAAAGGGACCCTTGGCCGACAACTGTCCTACTCGGACGCAGCCATACCACCCGCCGCCAGGCACTCTGCCCCCTCTCTTGCACTAACCGACAGTTGGCTATTCCCACTGCAAATAAACATCTTCTCCATCTTCCTTTTCTCAGTCCTTTTATCAAGTGAAGGACACTTGCACTTGCATTTCTCTGCCATTGAAATGACAAATAAACCGCTCTAAATCATCTGAATTGTTGCAGAGATGCGGCTGTGGGCAGCCGTCCTCCTTCTTGCAGCTGCAGTCGAGGGCTTCAGGCACCGCTTCTCCAACTACAGGTCAGTAATTGAAGGAATGCATATTTGGGAAGAAAATATTCGACCATCTCAGATATTGCTGTAAACACTTAATTTGAAGAATAACCTTGTTCAAGTATATTTAAAATTACGTATGGGAAGGCAAAGATTATGTTCAGGAAAAGGAAGCTCATGTCATATACATATATGAACATAATATAATTTGCCATGACTTATTGACCTGGGGCGGGGACTAAAACCTATTTTCCTCATTGTGCACACATAGTTTCAAATGGAGTGAAGAGGTTCGGGAATCTTGCTGCTATGACAGTGATCTCTACTCTAAGTTTCTATCTGGCAAAGTCAACTATGCAATCTTCAATAGCAGCTGTGAGCAAGCTTGTTCCAAATATTCTATATAGTTTGACACTCCTTTTCCTGTAAACCTAAAATAAGTACTTCTTGGACCTCAGGTGTAGGCCTCCGCCATGATAAGTAATCACCATCCGCTGGCTGATACTTTGCTCCCGTCAGCTGTGCAATTGGTCACCTGATATGACACGAGGAAATCCCCAAGGGGAGATACATTAATCAATCAATTATTTACTTTTTTCAAGTAATCAAGATAGAAGGGTTGAACCTTGCACCCAATTTAATGGCAGGTACATCAAGGATAGGTCACATACAGGTCCCCTCCCACGGATGGAAATCTCTACGCCTTGCTGGTAGCTGGTTCAGATGGCTGGTTCAATTATCGTCATCAGGCGGATGTGGCCCATGCCTACCACGTGCTCAAGGACCACGGAGTACCCGCTGAGAACATCATGTAAAACTTGAAGACACGGTGCAACTCGGCGAGTTTAGAACGATGATGGCCGATGACATCGCCAACAATCCACAGAATCCCTACAAAGGGAAACTGTACAATAGACCTCACGGGGAGGACGTCTACCACGGACTGAAGATTGACTACAGGGTGAATGGAGGATCAAACAAGACTAATCACGGTTTCAGGGAAGAGATGTGAATCCTCACAATTTCATGAACATTCTCAAAGGAAATAAGGAGGAGGTCAAGGGAGGAAACGGTCGTGTCATTGAAAGGTACATTTTCTGTTACAGAAGGAAAATGATTCCCTTTTCAGCACCTCGGAGGACAGAATCTTCGTCTATTTCACAGATCACGGAGCAGTGGGTCTCATCTCCTTCCCGAATGACGTGGTTTGTCTATCAAATATCAGCCCATAACCACAGTTGCTCAGCTGACGGTGCAAGACCTGATCCACACCCTAGAATGGATGCACGAGAACGAGCGCTACTCTCAACTTGTGTTCTACCTGGAGGCCTGTGAAAGTGGATCTATGTTTGAGAAGGTTCTCAGCAAGGATATCAATGGTACTGTTTATGCTATCCTGTAATTGGTTCTTCAGTGTATGCCATCACTGCCGCCAATGCCCATGAATCTTCCTGGGGAACTTACTGTGAGAACGACATGGGTCTTCCGTGCCTTGGAGATCTCTTCTCAGTCAACTGGATGAATGACAGCGATAAGGTCAGCCACAGTAATCCATATGGTTCAACCAATGTGCAGGAGGATCTGGATGTGGAGACACTGAACACGCAGTTCGACATTGTCAAGAAGGAAACGAACAAGTCCCACGTCATGCGGTATGGAAATCTGTCGATTGCGGTGGAGCCAGTCGGTTGGTTCCAAGGAGCAAAGAGGAAGGGAAGACGCCACATGGTCAACCTCCTCGATGATGTAAGTGGGAAGAAGAGGAAGAGGCCCGTGGATTTCAGAAATCACAGTAGCTTTGTGTCTTATTTGCATTTCAAAATTAATTTAATGTGAATCTCGCTTCTTCTGTATTCTTGTATTTCTAGGAAAAAAGCAAGAAATCTGCCTGGCCTGCACGGGAGATTGAACTGAAGACGCTCGAGCACCTGAGACACATGTATTCTGATGACATCCACCACCAAAAGAAGATCAACAAGCGCATCCACAAGATCCACAGGGACAGGAAAATGATCAAGGAGAAAGTTCATGCAATTGTGAACATTGCTCTGGATGATGACAACGACAGGTAAACGAGCTCCAATTCGGACAAACAGCTGAATTTCTAGGCGTCGTATGTTCAAAGAAAGACACCCAATTGAGGACCTCGACTGTGCTCATCACATGCTTCGTGCCTTCCACGACTTTTGCTCCAACTACAACATGGTTAGCCTATTTGGCCTTCTGATAATAGGCTATTTTAGCACCCCGATGGGATGAAATACGCGTATGTAATGAACAACCTGTGCGTGGAAGTGAAAGACGTCGACTACCTACTAATGAATCTATTAGACGCCTGTCTGCCAGCCATTCCCGCCAAATACTTTAAGCCCTAATTACATAAACAGTGTATTTTGTGTTTAAAAACATTAATAAAAAAACGTAACGTGATAGGGAATGTTGAAGCAGTGTTGTAATTGGAGGTTCACCGGTTACGCATAAGAAAAAAAAGTTTATTACAATACGTGCGGCTGACCGTGGAAACGTGGGCCGCCAAAAAGTTACCCATTGCCTCACTTCATTTCTCTCCGATGTGCCGTTCGGTCTTTTCGTTTTCTCCTCTGACTACTTGGGTTTATGGGTCTGGACTGACCTCGCGGCCGAATCGGACCTTTTGAATGGACTGGCTTAACTGCCGGACCGGACGAATAGACCGATCTGGCTAGACATGGTTGGACTGGCCGGACTGACTGGTTGAGTCGACAGACTCGACCGGACTAACTGGCTGGACCGACTGAGGACGGACCGCCTGGACCTGCTGCGGCTGTCCGAACGGACTGACTAGACTGGTTGAAAGACCGGTCCTGTCGGACTTATTGGACTGGCTGAGGCTGGACCTTACGGACTGGCACTGAACCTAATGGTCCAACCCATGGACGCTTGTCATTGAGGGAGGCGGGAAACCGCATTCGACGTTTTTCTTTTGATTGAAGTAGGGAACATCAACGCCAAGGCGGTTTTCAGAATCATCCGGTGTTTGAAGGAGATGCAAAAGTGATGCACACCAAACGATCGACAGGACGGAACCGCTGATTTTGTATTTGTTTTTGTCTTTTTTGCCTTGTGTTTATTTGGCGGAACAAAGGAAGAACATTACCTACGCAAAACGCACAACGTTATACCTTCTATATGTAAGCAAATAAGGAGAATTCTCAGCTAATTAGTGAAATCTTTATCTTGGTATGTAATTTTCGTTTGGGCCGTTTGACAAAATGGCAGGAAGAGGCTAAATCATAAGCGGTCATGTGTCTATGCTAATTTTCGAACTGTCCTTGCAACTTTGAAATTTTCGTTAATGAAATTTTGCAAAAGAATTTTTTGTCTGAAAAGTGTCTTCAGCGAAATGACGAAGAATCTGGTTTTCCAAATACCACATGCGCAGATTTATTTTCCTTACGGAATACTTTGCGTATATTTATTGTTCACCGTATGCACTTCCTGCCAATAACACCTTTACACATGGTATTGATCGTGTGGACTGCTTTTCCATGCCTACATCCAAAGGAGGATTCTTGGTCGAAAAGAGAAGACAGTCGGTCAGACAGCCGCCGAAGTAGCGAAGTGAAGAGAGTGACTTCAGAAGACACCGAGTAGCACCAGTAGAGGTTCCAGTCGCAGAGGTCAAAGTGGGAGGGGTTGGAGTACACCTAGGACAGATCTTGTTTAATTTGACTACAGGGGAGTCGAAGTTAGATGCAATCTTTAGAAGCAACTAACCATCTCAATGACCTGTGACCTCAGTGACGTATTTGTGGGTGATTGGGCATAAAAATAGCAAAAGTCCGACACGAGCTGTGCCCTTCCCACGGCGGAAAAAGTAGTCGGCTCTTCTGACATGTAACTAAAACTCAAAAACTTGGCTATAACAAACTGATTTACCTGAAAATAGCTGCCCATGTGGTTTGATCGTAGTTAACCCGGTAGAATGAGGTAAAGTTGAGATTTATGAGGAGGGGCGTTTGTGTGATTGTGTTGGCTGAGGTCATCTGGAGGGCAAACAGGAACGGAGGAAGAGGCGATGCAGAGGAAAGTCTGAAAATGTGTTTATCATTTAAGCTGGGGCTGTGTAATTAGAAGGTGGATTTAGATTAATTACCTCAGAGGCCAAAGCTTTCCACCGGTTTGTGTAATTGTAATGTTTGGATGAGAATTGTCCACCCCTATTGAGGGAAATCCACCAGTAAGGAACCAGTATTCGTAAATCTAAATTAGTGTTCCTCTCTTGTTTTTGAGACTCCCTGCCTGAGAAAGTGGCATATCTTCGATCAAAATGCCATCAAAATAAGCGAGAAATGTAGATAAATTAAAATGGGAGAACTGCCCGACTAGATTTCTGAAGAAGGAAAAAACAGGTGAGAATTAGAAGAAGATTTTGCCTAATGACGGATAGCATGTAGTCTTCTCCGACAATGCTCTCAAGTGACTGCAGATGGACGACTCCTTTCAGATAGCAATGAGAGGAGATCATGGCGTTGTCGATGTTCTTCGGGAGGAGAAGGGAGTGGTCGGGGGAGAGAAAGTCCTCTGCCAGTTGGATCTCCACGTATTTCGACAGGAGGAACCGGGAGAACCGGTCATCGTGTCCTAGCAACACTCCAACCACTTTGTAACTGATGTAATCTGTAAGGTCCTCCTAAAACAATATTTCCTTAGGAATTGCAAGGTCTCACCTGAAGACATACGTACTCCCAACTGTCCACGGTCGCCTTGTCTCCAATCCAATGATGAGCCAGTTCGTGTGCCACCACGTACATCATTCGAGCGTCGTCTCCTTTGGTTGCAAGCTGCTCCGAAATGAGCACATGACCCCAATTCTCCATTCCACCGTCGTATTCAGGAACCAATACCAAGTCAATCTGAGGCAGCATTGGAGTGACTAACAAAGCCTGGTTATACCTTGTTCAGCAACAACGGAGTTCTCATCATGTTGTCCAGCAGTTCCATGGCTGCGAGGGCTGTGTTCAGTACACGGAGAGCAGCCTCTCGCTCTCGGGCATGCACACGAAGGGTCACACCGAAGGTCGTCTGACGGGAAAGCTGGAAATCAAAACATGCGTGGAAAATTATCAAGAATATGTTCTTTTCTCATTTTTTGTATTCCTCAAGAGATTTTGCAAAGTTTGCTTTGTCTGAGTCAGCAGGTGGTCGTCGGATTTATATTCGTATTGTAGACCGGCCTTGTATATGGAATCTTTCTACAGAGTTTACGTATATATAAATGACTGAGGAACTAATCGAAGTGCATAAACTACACACACATAAGATAGCATGGACAATAGGAGGCTGAATTTTAGTGAGCGCTGTCGATAAGACTCATCTCTTCATTTCCCTCGTCCCCTTCACTCTCTCTCTCTCTCTCTCTCTCTCTCTGTCTCTCCCTGTCTCTCTCTCTCTCCATCCCTCTCCCCTCCCTGCTGCTCTCTGTGCTGCATCTCGTCGTTGTGCCGAGTGAGCCGTCGCGTGTGTCCGTCGTATTTACGCGCCGTGTCTATTTTGGCGGCAGTCTGTTGTTGAAAATCCGACGGGAGGCGATGTTTGGTTGCCTAGTTGTTGTCTGTGTTGCTACACACATAATAAGCGATCTTAGTAAATAACACCGTTGAAAACCCGCTACCGTATCCTCCACGTGGTCGAACATCAACAATCTTCTAAGTGTATGCTAATGCTACAGTACCTACAGTAAACATTCGCCCCTTGTAATCGTTGAATTTATTCCGTTCCAGATGACTGGCCTGTTTTTCTAGCACCACTCACTGCCCAATGCAGGTGGGTACAGTCTCCTGTATTTATTTTACGTAGACCCTTGTTTTAAATTAATCGAAACCGAATTAATCTTAAAATTAAATCTTTCCGTTTACAACAAAACCAACTTCTTGAAGCTATTGTCTTATTTGGTTAATGCCTCATATCTACTTTACAACCTTGACCTTTGATTTTTATTTGTGTGAATGTTCTTTGCCAAAAGAGGACCGTTTGAAAACGTACGTCAATCGATTTCCATTTCTTCGGGTACTGTTTGTTTGCGTAAAGGTCCTGTTGTGAGTTCCATCCTATCAAAAAATGAGTTGCTCCCGCGTTTTCCTCCGATTTCCGGGTTATCAGCGCTGTTGACGCCGACCGCTGTTTACTGCGATGCACTCGCACGCACCACAAACCGACACACACAAAACACTCGGAAACGAACTGAAAACTAGGAAAAGGAACAGGTGGAGCAATGGAAGGAAGACGAGGAAGGGACTGAACAAGACGACAGAAGGCAGACAAAAAGAAACCCCGAGAATGCTAACTACAACTATGAATCAGTGTTTCTGGCGTCTGGTACATAGTTACTTCTTTCGGTTGTCTGCTACTACATAAACGAAATCTAAAATTTGCACTGGAATTTAGTAAATGTAAATTTTAACGTCACAGGCTTAAACACATTCCGCCGAATAAAACTTTGTCTGACGTATGATTCTTTATAATTTCGTCTCTTTCTGGCTGTTCATAGACCTTACGTCAAAGATACAAACAATCCCGAAACTAAATATTTACGTTTGTGAGCGAGTGTTTTCGTTTTTAAATATTTGGAGTTACAAAACATGTAATGATCCGTTAGTGTGTTTAATTTTCTTTCCATCTCTTCACTTTCCATTTCGCATCTTCTATCATTTTAGTACTCTGTCTCTGGTACAATCGAAGCTTCACCCGAAATCTCTCTGCTGATTCATTTCTCCACTGTAACTAATGAATCACTCAAGTTACTTTTGGTATTATTTGATCTCCTTCTGCTGCTCTGCCGATGAGGTCCCACCCCTCCCCAACCGCCATAATAAACTATAAGTGTTCCCATTGAACCCCAATGGAATTTACTTTCTTGTTATGAAACCAACGAGACATAAAGTGAAATGACTCTATAAAATGACGAAAACGCTGGTTTTAGAAGCGGAAGGTTTAGGCCAAACACAGGAAATCCCCGATGGAAGGCTCATTCTGAATTGCTCTGAATCAAGGCAGTGGTTGTACGCGAGATACAACTGTACTTGTCACGCAGGCAGTAATCCAGGTAATCTAGGACGTCCTCTGGTGGTCCGACCATTCGGCATCTAATCACAGGAAAGGGCCTTTGCCTGCACTTTCAAAACACAGCTGACTCGTGACGTAAATTAAAACAAGACCAAGGAATGAATTCTCTTTTCAGGTACAGGTTTCTTCAATTCTACAAAGGTGGCCTTTTCAAAGAATTTCAGTGTCCCTTTCAATTTTCCAGTGACATAACGATACTCAACAAATGGTAGAAGGAGACTGAACAATAGTAATCTAGACACAGCTTGAAAGACACCGATCAGATTAAAAACACCCGATTTTTCTCCAAATAGACATACGTACCACGTCATGTCTTTCAGTGAAAATTTCAGATCAATTTCACCAACTGAGGAAAATAGTTTTAGTGAGGATTTTTCGTGGGGAACAAGTTCACAAACTGTATTACCCTTTGGACCAAGGCTGTGGTTCTATAGATTTGGTCTATATATTTCTGTGGGTACTGTATCCGAAGACATCCATTATGGAAAACTCTAATTTCGGCCGGTGAGAAACGTAAGGCCTCAAGAAGAAAGTGCAAGAGCAATTATTGAATGCTGGAACTGCCATGTTGCTCGAAAACAGCGACTGAATTCTTCACGAGATTCCGTTTTCAAGGCCTTCCCCTTTTGGCAACAATGTCTTGGCTTCTGTGATAACAAGGTCTCAAGTGTGTTTCCCTCATCTTTTCCCAGGGGACTCCTCCTTCCTTCTCTGGGTCTGTTTCCGTCGTTTACAGTCCATAAACCCCAGATCACACCAAACATTTGCTGTGCCACGTGAGCGCAGTGACCGTCGTTTGCCACAAACAGTTGTTGTTATTCGATTACGGTAGTCGCCGCCTACCGTAGGCCATTCGCCAATGCCACAGCATGTCGTTCCCCCTCTGCCGGGCTCTCTTTCGCACTTTGACAGGCCGGTCCGGTCGATTTGTCGCAGCCCAGCAACACGGTGTGCCACGCAAAAGACACGACATGTACTTGTGCGCTGAGATCAGCCAATGGCACAAACAGGGCTTGGATTGTCATTTCCTCGTTGGGAAACGCGAGGGAAGGGTAAACTTGATTCTTTCGAGTACTCGAGGGTCACAAGACGAGGAACACACGCGACCGCCGGTAAACACAGAAAGGGCGGGACGTCTTCAACCCACCGAACCCCCCATGCAACCCAGTTTTCTTCAGGCGGGGTTTTATGACATCCTGTGTACCGTATGCGGTAATACAACATTTAGGAGTCATATCACCAGTGAGGAGAAATGCTCCCAAGAGACCATGACACCAGTAATGTATAGGTTGTTTGGCGCCAAGATAACTTGGAAATATTTCCAAGGATTAAGGAAGTAATTTAGTACATTTCAATTTTATTTCTCGTCAGCAAAGTTTTCTATCTGAGAACACTATTTATTACTCACAAAATTACATTCCATTCCTTTCAATCTTTGTTTTAATTGAAAAAGAACAAACTCTTTTGAAACTGGCGGTTTCGAATTGACTCAAATTTTCCTATTCACAAGACACAGAAGTTTTAATTGGTTTAGTCAGCAACTATTTAGCATATAAACTCCAAAGCTTTTCGATCACTAGAGCTCCACAAAAAGGACGACTTTTCATAAAAATCCGCACCTTCCATTCCAGTCATGGAATGCAGTAATTTTCTGTACTTTTTCTTCGAAGTCAAAGATCAAAGATCTTTGATAAAATCAAAGAAATACTTATGATTACGGATGCAGGAGTACCAGAGTGGAAAGCTTAGGCATTTTTCCTTTAATTATTCTAAATTCATCTTTGGAAGAGGTTTCATGTCAAGAGTATTTTAAAGCGAAATTTGGAGAAAGAAGCAAATGTTGCGTTCCGAACAACTTTCCTTCTCTTTGAAAATACAGTATCCCAATCCCAGATCGCCTGAGGCGCATTGCGGGGGCGGGACTTTCCGATCCGAGCAAAAACCCAGTCCCGCCCCCTGTTTTTCGAACCCCTAGCCTTGTTTGTCGTGTTGTCTTCTGGCCACCGTTCACACAACAAATCCGCGCCTTCCATCCCAGTGACCATGCTCCATTCTCTCTCTCTCTCTCTCTCTCTCTCTCTCTCTCTTTCTCTCTTTCTCTGTCTTTCTTTCTCTTAAGTAAAGTCACCTGGAGATAGGTGTCAGGCATTACAGAGAATGCCAGCAGATACGTTGGCAGTCGGGGAGTGACGGAGAAAATGGTCCTTTGCCAGTTTTTGTCGACGACCTGAGTCACTTTGTAATCTAGAAATAGAAAATTGCAACCTGCACATCATTGACAATAGTGTTTGACTGGCATACTGTATTTGTTGGATGGACAACAGTAAGACGAAATGAAGCC
Organism: Oscheius sp. G VE-2021; assembly: GCA_022343465.1. Taxonomy (NCBI): domain Eukaryota; kingdom Metazoa; phylum Nematoda; class Chromadorea; order Rhabditida; family Rhabditidae; genus Oscheius; species Oscheius sp. G VE-2021. The sequence continues at coordinate 872,517 of JAJQXH010000023.1, forward strand.
TTGGCAGATGGGGCGTCGACAGAAGGCAGCAGCTGCCGGGCAAAGTCAGGCTAAAAATGGTCGTTCACTGTAAATTTAAGTGATCATTTGGTTAATAAAACGAAATCACATAATTTGGGGGCTTTCAAATTTGCTATCGGGAGCGAACTAAGACGCGATGCAAACATTTGAAGCGAAAGATAATAAGAGATTTAAGTTAAGATGTTTCCAAAATACAACCTACAATTGTTCACGTGAGAAAACGTTTCGTCTTCTTTTGTCTTACCTGGAAGTGAGTAGTTATGAAACGACCATCAAGTCTGGAAAAGACCCCGGTTGAAGTATTCCCGAATATTCTTCCTAAACTTCCATTCATCGCATGTCGCCTGCCTGGGTTTACCTGTGTATTCTCCAATGGTCAGTAAATATTGCCCAGGTGTCAGTGTTTGATCCACCACCAATCGAAGCTGATCCTTTTCTATTCTGATTCCATCCAGTGGCAAATCAGTGTTTTGAGACACGAGAGATACGTTTTGGAAGGAATACAGTCCGTTCGAATGAAGAACAATTTGACGAGAAGGTCGGTTGAGAACAAAGTGAAGTACGAGAGAAGCAGAGAATCCGTAGAAATGCTTTTCCACTGGCACTTTGACAGTCAAGTCGTAGGCCAGCGGACGAATCAATCGAGAGACTTCATCCTTCTCTCTTTGAATCTTCGCTGGCTCATCTGCTAATCGGGGGCTCCAATGGACTCCTGAGGAAGGGGAGAAAGAGGGGTCCTTCAGACGAGATGATATAAAGTCATCGAAGTAAATCGGTCGAATGGATTCGTTTGAGCGGGCGACGGGGGGCCAGAGCAGAGCCAGAAGAAGCACGAGAATCGCCATTGGCTCGCAGTGACAATCGCCGACTGTTTGCCAAAAAGCGAGAGTTAACCCCGAAAAGAGTTGGGCAAACAAGGTAAACGGAAGGAAGAAGATGACCGCCGCCGCGGATTAACGCCGGCCGACACGTAGGTAGCCGGAAAGAGAGGAGCCACTTGGGAAGACATGCGACATGGGGGCAGAAAGACTCCTCTCCTAAAGACATAAGTCATTTAATTGGTCCCGGGAAAAGTTCGGTGATTAAGAGACCATTTCCCTTTTCCGCTTCGGAAATAGGCACTGTGGTCATTTCCTCGCGAAACAGACATAATTGTCCTAATTCAACAATCGTTTTCCGAAAGTCATTTTCATTGTGACCTTCCGATTAGTCAGCATTGTGTTATTAACAAATTGATAATAATCGCAGCTGAGAGTGAGCGTGAAGAGAATGTATTTGCCGAGACAAAGGAAAGGAAGCAAATAGAACTTACAAGTTAAATGCTGCTTTCTCATTTAACTGAGAGCTCTAAAGAAAATTTTTGCCGTTCGTAATAGAAAAATATATGTTCTTTTTAATCATTCGTGTTTCGTCTAATATAAATCCTCTTTTAATAAAATGGCGTGATGAATTCAATAAATGTCAATGATAGTGTTAACTAATAGGTTGATTTCCTATTTTCCAGGAACAAAAAGTCTTGTCGATGGATTAACAAATGTAAAAGTGTAGATTTTACTCGCAGTCAAAGATCTGGGAATGCGTAATCCTGGACTTCTCTTAAACTGTTTAAATTGCCAGGATTTTAATCAGGCTTTTCTAATCAAACTTCATAAGCGTCCGCACGTTGTGAACAGAAGAAATAATTGGTAATTTGTCAAAGTAGTCAGTCTCGCCAACTCTTAGCATTGATGCATTTGTTGTGTGGCAACCCTCCTAGAAGACCTCAGTTCAATGGTTAAAACGTCTCTGGTATCTCTCGTATGACCAACGCCTTTAGATTGAATCCTTGCAAACCAAATGAAAAATGATTCAGATCTGTCCATTTTTGGTGCTTCTAGCACATTGAAAACCAATGAATTATGCCATATATTACAACTGCGATATGTTGCATACCAATCGACGCCACATGTTTTCTCAAAATGCAATTGAAACCAACAAACACCAGTTATCGAATGAAACAAGAACTGCACAACAAATAAAAATCAAATCTTACCCATTTCATGAGTTTGTTTCTTTTAGGGAAAATATTGACGATCCCTTTTCGAAGGTTCCCTGGTAATCTCAGTCGAAGACGTAATTTCAACGTGAACTCAATACACGTTTCCCAGAAATTATCCTCCGGTGTACTTTGGAACTACGAGAATCGTTCCTTTTCCTTATTTACCGAGAATCACAGTTCAAATGGGAGAATAAGTTTATTACAAGCGAACTCATCTTAAGTTCAGATTGGTCTAATCAGGTTCATTACCTGAAGGAATCATTTTATTGAGAGAAATAAATTCCCTGAAAAGTGACTTGGAGACCTTCACACTAACAGGTCCATGCCATTCACTGCCCACTTTCTTCAGGAACCCGTAATCGACCATCTGCGCTTCTCAGGCCAAGTAGTTGCAGATAAAAGACCGCATTTCTCAGGAGAGAGCGGTGAAACGCCTGGTTATGCAAATCGAGGGGCTCCATGTGTTTTAACGACTGGTATTCGAATTCCTTTCTTTGAATGTTCCCATTCAATCGGCATGTCACAAATTATTCACCCTTTGCGCGGGCTAAGTAACATCTCATTCATCTCTATCGGAGCCTAATGCACTTCTTTTCTTTAAATAGAACCAGTGGATGAAGACGAAAGATAGCGAATTTGAGTTTCCTCTTTTCACCAGGCTATATTTAGCCTTTTAAGAGTCTTTGCCCAGAGCCTAGTTTTTGGACATTCACTAGTGGAGAATTCACTTGAAGCTTAATGACGTTTCCTATTGCCTTCCTCTTTATAAGTTAGGGTTGTTGGAAGAGAACTAAATATTTCGTTTCATTGCATTTGAGAGTCCGAAACCTGAGATCTCCAGACGTCAACTGCACTTATTTATGGTCTCCCCAGCCCTGATGATTACTGCGGTGGTTGCTTCGCCGGCGGCCTCTCTGCACTTCGTTGTGTAACTTCTTCTTATCAGCCCAGAGTTCCAAGTTTCGCAATCAATTGCCCTTTGTGGCAGTCATCCGAGGGGTCCGAATGCCTCTGTCCTTTCCTTCCGGAAATGGAATAGACTCTTCGAATGGCTACAGTCGATGAACCTCTCCAAAGGGGCGTGTCCTGTGCCGCCCCTCGGTGTGTGTTCCCTCGAGAAGCCGTGTCTCTGGCGTTGTGGGAAGCGAACCAAGAAAGTGCATGCGGAGGGCGGGGTCTCGTAGGGCGGGGCGTGTCTGAGTCTCTCTTCGTCGCGCACTCTCTCGCTTGTTTACATTCCTTGGCGAGTAAACATCTGGTAAACAAGCGACGGCCGCATTTGTCTACGCCACCCCGTCTGCATGTCTGTTCCCAAGGCACAGGTCAGCCCAATTTAACCCTTGTTTTGGGTTTCTGGCCCCGCCCCAAACTTTTCTTATCTCCTTTCTCGCCTTCGATCCACTGTTTCACTCCTTGATCAAAGAACACTTTCACCCAAACCCTTACTTTCCGTCTTCAGAACCATAGTCTCCGTGTCTCCAAAGGGGAATTTCCCCTAGTATTCCATTTTCTGCTGAAACTATTTGATGTCTTCTGTATTCCACTGAGAATGCCAAATTGTGTTGTTGTTTGTGCTTATTTCCACGTTGTCTTGTTTTGGGTCACGGCGCGTCCTCTTCCGCTTTCGCCAAATGCATTCCCGTCTGCATAAAACAGAAACTATCTGGAATCAGAGTATTCAGTCGGATTTCTTTCGTCTTTTCTTTTAAAATCCCCATTTAACCTCAAAGATAGTTTTAAAAAAATACTTGACTTTTTGAAATAAAAATATAAGCAACAACTTATTGTAGTAATGTGTCGGGGGAGACTATACTTACATTTAGCACCAATATAGGTCACTTGGGATCGACCGCATGGTATAGGTCTGACCTAACCTGTGGCTAATCAACACGCGTCTTCGAAATATTCTAAGCCTCTGCTGCCCTTCCTGATTGCCTCCTAAGTATTCGGTGTACTTGTTTTGAAACCCCTTTAATTGCTTGTTTCTGGGTATATTTCCGTCGTCTTGACTCGAAAGAGTGCGAAAGGTAGAGCAGCTGAGCCGCCAGACGGCGTTCGGGCGTTCGGCTGATTGCCGGCGGCGTTCTTTGGCCGTCGCTCACGTGCCATTGATGTATGCTTTGGCTTGCACTTGGGGTTGTTCCCGGGGGCGTGGCCTGGCTGTACTCGTCCGTCGCCCGTCGTCTGTCCTTCTGCGCCATGCTGGCGTCCTTCGAGGAACCCCCAATGCGACGCATCAACAAGCCTCTGCCCGTCTACCCTCGCACAGCCTCACTGAGTTCTCTCCAGACGCTTCTCATGATGGTATGACTCTCTTTCGCCCTTTCCAGTGACTAACTAATCCCCACTCTCCCTTCCTCTCTCTTTTCGTTCTTTGATCCTCTTCTGAGGCATGGAAACTAATAGAAATTAGGCTAAAAGGCCTATCTGGTGACAGCCGACTGTACGTTGCTTATCGCACGGAAATAGAATGTGGCGTTGGCTGAAAGTGCCGTTGTTGTCCTCCTTCTGGAATTATCGCAACAACGTCTTTTGTGGGTCTTTCGAGTCATCTTCCGTTTTCCCCCAATCAATCTTCTTTTCTTGTCTCCTTCCCTTCTCCCAGACATTCCCCGAACCGTCCGAAGGGGTAGTCAACACTCCGCAACACGGAATTTGTTTGTGTACTCTGCGTCTCCGGCTCCCCCGTGCTATTTCCCGGGGGGTCATGCGTACTTGTGTTTACTCTCGGCCCCGGTGGTTCAGTCGCCTCCCCACCACATTGATCTCTCCTTGTACCGTTTCGTCAGCCACAACACAACAATCGTCGGTCCGTCGACAAACATGTTTTGTTTGTTGTTTGTTTACTCTCGCCCTGCCCTGTCTGCAGTAGTCCGTCTGATCCGTTGTCTCTCAATAACAACCTCCTCAGTCGTGCAAATTCCTCCTTCTTTTGCAGAATCCCTCGTTCGTTCCCGGGTATTCCTGCTTTATCTGCTTGTCGGGCGTTGTCTGTTTGTTTCCGTGGCCGCCCGCTGTCCTAGTTGGCGCGTCGTATCGCGCAATTCGTTCATTGCTCTCCATTTCCTCCCTTCCTCCTCTTTTCCTTCTCCGTCGATTCGTTCAATGTTCCACAGAACATCTGGGCGATTTAAACAAAACCTGCCCTTGTTTTTTTCTCCCCGTCGTAGATCGGAATTCGTCTTTTCGCGCTTCCAACGCAAACATTTCGATTGTTGTTCCTGTTTATTCCATTCAGTGATCGCCGAGTTGGATTCTGATGTTTCGTGTCTTTTATTTCCAGGCGCACAATTAGGAAAACTAGGCGTAAACAGGGTGTTTTCTGACACCGAAAGCCAAACAATTACACCTTTCGCTCGTCGTCTAGACGCAGCCGGCCCGGTTTCTCTCGTCTTAAAACGGCGCAGCGTGTTGTGTGGTCGGTTGTTGTTCGAGGCGAAACGTGTGTTTTCGGGAGTTTCAATTCCCTCCCAGCAGCTTGATCGATGATTTGTTTTCGCTCCTTCTCTTTCCGCCTCAATATGTGCAACCGCGACAACACGCGAAGACAACAAAAGGGCAGCCTCGGCCGAAAACTCCCAATTCGCCCAAATGACGCACGTGCCAGTCCGTGCCCGTGACTCAGATCACATGAGACACAAGGCCGCTCGAGGGAGTACTACTCACACCCCAATCCACTTGCACTCTCCCTAGTCTTTGATCTTCGGAGGGGCACGGGCTGGCCCGCTGGCCTTGATTGCACGGTCAGACGTAGGGATGCAATCCTGATCACGTAAAAATTTGACAAGTTAACCAATGCAAATGATAGGTTTTCCTACCTCGGAGATGGGTGTTACTAAATTCTGATGATTGTTCCCTTTACAATATTCAACTTTCTTGCTATGAGTTTGAATTGATGAGAGAGTTGATGATCCCTTTTGGAGGAATCCGAAACAATTGAGGAACCCTCTCTGCGACGGTCCGTCGTTTCCACCCCTGCCGACAGGTCTCATAATTTCTTTGCAGGAAGAAAATCCACCGAACAACAATCCGAACCAGAGCGGGATGCTGAACGACGCACGGGCTCCCGAGGTGTCTGCACCGCCCGTCACTTCAGCCACAGACAGCATGCTTTTGCTCGCCCTCCAGGTCTGTTTTCCTCGTCTTCTGGAAGGGATTAGGCTTAGCCTAGACACCAAAGTCTGGCTTCCTAATCGGAACATTTGCGTTCTGATCCAAAGTGAAGAATTGTCGTTTTGTTGACGTCGAGGCAATTATCCTCCGTTCCTCAGGGCAATGACGCCGGTTTTGTTCCCCACGGTTCTAATTAGTCGTGGCGGAAGGTACAACTGACTAAAAATGTGATTGAGGCTCACGCCGAATCAGAATCCAAATTCCAAGGGGTTCGCCTTTACTTCTTTCTTTCCTATGCTTCTTTATATAATCCGACTAAATTTCAAAGGCATTTAATTCCATCGGATCGAAAAACAAAAATGTTTTCGTGATTGTGTTTGTCTATTTTCCTATTCGCAATATTCCGTAATTTTCTATTTGGAATACGTGACTCAGTTCTAAATTTGACTTCAACTTGAAATAGCAATTCTCTGATAGAGTCCCTCCCCGCCAATCCACGAGCTAGCTGTTGGCGTGGTTGTTGGTAAACGCCAATGTTTGTCCTTTCGGGTGCCAATATTTACACGCCCTGCTCGCCCGTGCCCTCGTCCTTTGTGTCCTTGTGGCAGGCCGTGTTAGGGCGCGCACCTGGCCGCTCCAGTTCATTTGCATCAAACAGCAACGAACACTTATCTGCCCTTTCCCACAAACTCCTTGCCTTTTAATTGCCCAAAGGGCATTCCAATTGCCGTTTTGAACTCTTTTCCCAACTGTTCCACATCACTTTCCTTAGTCATCCCTCGGTTCCTATCCGCCCTTCCCACCCTGAACTTTCCTGCCATCCTCACTAATCACAGATCTCCTTCCCTGCTTTCTCCCGTGCCTTCCCAGAAGGTCTTCCCCTCCTCCTTCCTTCCTCGATCTCTGGTCCTTGTTGACGCCGTGGTAGTCCAGCGGGCGGTGTCGATGACGCCAGTCGGGTGGCAGAAGACACTTATTTTTTGACGCTCCGAAAAATGCACTATAAACACTCGCGGGCCGTGTCTCTGTGTGCACAACTCGCGTTTTCGTATATTGATCGTTGTTTTGCGCCGCTTTCTTCCACGGATTGTCTGAAACTTTCCACGGAACGGACTATTCAACGGTGTCGATTGGTTGGCGGCGGCCCGATGGGTACCCGCGTCCTTTGGCGATCTCGTTGGACTATTTACGAAACACGGTGCATTTGATGAACAAGCGGAGAGTCACGAAATGAAAGGGACCAACACACTGAAAATTTCACAATTCTTCAACGATTCTAATTTTCTTTTGAATTTGGTGAAAATAAACAAATAAACACAGACTAAAATTTAGAAAATTCAGTTAGTATTTCTTGCTTTTGGATCCCTGGCATTCATGAAATTGAGGAGGTGTAGTCTTCGCTTCATCGTACATTTAGCATCACTTTTGGGGACACAATGAAATATACTTTTTCGAAATGATCGAAACTTTTGAGAAGACCAAAAGAATCAACTAAAAAATGGTTGAATCCCATGCTCCCTTTGTGTGTCCTATCCTTTCCGAAGGGCATTTGTCCTTTGGCGACCTCGTTGAACCAAATCCCAAACAAAGGTTGTCATGTGTTATCAGACTACCGTACTGACCATTCGAGTCTTGTTGTTACGCCCCCAACTTCTGAGATTTCAGGAGCGCCTGGCCAACCAAATCCGGACAGGCAACCAGCAGTCCTTCAACAACATGAACCTCAATGCCAACGGCGACACGACCCGGTTGTGGCAGTCGCTGATGCTGGGAATCCCTTTGGTTCCACAACTGCCGAACCAGTTGGACCTCAACTACTTAACACAAACGGTCAGTTTACTCGCCCTTCCCTCGCACTTACCGTAATCCCGCGGTCCCCATCGACCCGCTTGTCCTTTTCTTTGGAGCAGTCACTGCTGCCAGGGGAGGAACCGGAATTCTCTGCGGATCTGATGTCGCAACAGACACTCGCTGTAAACACTCATAATTGACGATTGAAGAAGCGTTTGAAACAAAGAACTTTAAGCAGATAATGCACTTGAAACAGTCATTTTAACATGTAATAAATATATTTAAGATCCTCTTGCAGGGCACCATGAGCCATCCGTTGTGGCACCACAACCTGTGCGTATGGCCCGAGTGCAACCAGCCCTGTGAGACTCTGGCCGTCTTCCTCGCCCACCTCTCCCAAGCCCACTGCTCAGATGAAAGGTTAGTGCACGCACCGATGGTTCTCCAATCAAAGGAAACAAACGTCGTTTTCCCTGCAATTAAGATCACGCGCGTTTCGAATCAGGTGCTTTGGACCACCCGCACAGGGATCCCATGACCACCAAAACACAACAAATGTCCCACTTGAAATACATTAGCTAGGTAGAAGTTCTTTTGATCGCGATTTAACTAAAGGAAATCCCACTGGAAATTGCACTGAGCCCTCCAATTGCGAATGACTCGTCGAGTGAATTTCTATTTGTCGGCCGCCAATTATCTTGGTTTTGTGCTCTGAGACGTCAGAAGGCAAGTACAGCTGGCTGAGCAGAACATTGATTGTTGGCGATTTGTGGGCAGGCAAGTACGCGGTCGATTGGTTCTTGTGGGAGGCCGTTTGCGAGGAATGTCCTTTGGATGCAGGGCAGACGCACTCTCAAGGGGAGCAACGAGCACTCCAAACAGACAGACTAATTTAAATTCACAACTGCAGGCCACTTCTCAGAAACACACATGGTAACGTGGAACGCGTATTTTCGGGGAAACGCCTGGTTTCCTATAAAGTGCACAGGAACACTGGGAATTTGGTACGGAAATTGGAGAATTATCCATAAACCATGAAATTAGTTTAGAAGCACTTGTTTGATGCGTAAAACTGACAAAGATAGGATTAGGCAATGGTTGAGCGCCCAATTAGAATATAACACACGAGATGTCAGTTGTAACGCAGGTAAAATGAAAGTTAATTCAAAGTTTGCTTGTTAGCAACATCAGACTGAGTTTAAGCAACTAAAACAAACCTGAAATACAATCACAAACATTTCTTAGGATCATTTTCAGGGCAACCGCAGATATGCGGAAACAAGTGGAAGTGGTGGATACGTTAGAACACCGCTTAACAAAAGAAAGGAACAAGTTGCAAGCAATGATGCAACATTTGCAAATGAAGCACTCTCCAGACACAACAACACCCTCGGTTGGCAAGGTGCTTCCAATTTCTTCCTTTGCTAAACCCTCTTCTTTCAGATTGAAACCACCTCTCCGATGAGGTCCCCTAAGACGGAGATAGGCTCTCCTCCCCAGCCGTCCGCTCCCTCCATCGCCCTCTCAACGACGGCTCCTCCCAACCAGATCCAGGTCTCTTCTTTCCCATTCTTTCGGCAAATATCATTGTTTGTGTATGTGTCATGCTATTTCACAACCAGCCGTCTGTTGTGGGTGTATCGGATGATCCTTGACTCATTCGACCGGTGGCTGAGTCACGCGGGTCGCCTGGGTTCCTCCCACAACAAATGCGGGTTGTTCGTCAAAGCCTTCGAAGGCCTTGTGTTATGTTTACCCGTCAATCGATGACGCGGATAAACAAAACACACCGCCCGCCCGTATACAAACGAGGACACCGCTCGGGGATCCAAAGGGCGATCTTCGATTGGACACAGCTGGCGGCAACGGCGTTCGTGACAGTCGCCAACTGTATCCCCGCTGTTTTTATGACTGACTCAGGGTGGCAAGGAAGGGAAAGTGCAGGCAATGTTAGATTTGGCTAGGGGTTTCAGGGGTTAAAAGTAAATGAAATTAGTCGGAGTCGGGTAGTCTTTCTCCTGCTGCTCAAATAGAATGTTTTGTGAACATTTGACCTCTGGCGTTCCTTCCCCGTCCCTCTGTCCTTTCGATGGTCCCGTTGATCCGTGTTTTGGTTGCTATCTCTTTCGATCGATGGTCGCTCAGGTTATCTGTCGGTTGTAGGTAGTCCTCGAACTGTCCTTTCGTCACTCTCCGCGTCTGGCGCTCGCAAACAAGTTTATTTGATGCCACGGGGGACCGGGAAGTGGCCCAGCGACTGTTTTCCAATCTTTCTGGGATACTGATTTTGTAATTCTAAACAACATCAGGAATCAAGCCCAGCTTCTTAGCTTATATTTGCGCAATTCAATTCCAATTTACCCAACGAAAATAAATTTAAAAATAAGCTTTAATGTTTGACTATTTAGCGTTTAAAGGTTGAGGAATCTCGTGATTATCTTCCTAAAATCTCTTTTTCCTAATTGTGATCAACTGAGCAACTTCGAATTTACGCATGGCATACCAAATATGTACTTATTTATATAACAGCAGGATTGGAACTTCAAAAGACATCTTTAGTAGCCTTGATGTCTTTTAACTTTTGATCCATGAGTGTTCGCATAATGGAATAATAACGAAAGAGGCAGGGGATCAAGAACCATGTTGTCTGTGTCTGACTAATGCTTCTCGCCGTTCAATCGACTCGTAAAAATGAAAATTACCTTTATGAGTAAATGGGGAAATGGCATACTATGATCTGATTGATACTCTTCGCGTTCCGAAGACTAAGGCTGTGATTGTGAAGTGTCTCTTCCATTGGTTGCGCAATTCAAAATGGCCTACAGAAGGCTGTTTATCGTAATGTCGCTCCTCCAGAATGCCTTTGTTTGCGCAGTTAGCCAGAATGTTTCAGCTTATGCAGTTGCGTGTGTTTGCCCGCGGCCATCGACGCACACACTGCGCCCGCGTACGCTCTGGTTTCCGGACGATTTGTATGTTTCCGGACGGATTGTATCCCAAAGTGTGTATATTGTGAAGGAAAACATGGCGCCTGATAGTGCATCCCGTGACTCGCCATGCGACTGCCGGCAAGAGCGTAAACACAACGAGAGACACGGAAGATGCCAAATGGGGACAGACGCAACACTCGCATTTCGAAAGACTCGGAGGCGAGGAATAATTAATAAGAGATGATCTTTTCTCTATGGATCTGTTCCTGATATAAAGTGAAATTTCACTAGAACTCTTAAAATAGCCTTGAACATCGAATTTCAGATCACAACATCAGCTCCGCTCCTTCTGGGAGAGTCGTCCTCAGCCCCAATGGTCCAACCCGACCCGTCCCCTCCCGCCGACCAGAAGCCCTTTGTCCCCCGGAGGAGTCGGATATCAGACAAAACAGTTCTTCCCATATCAGCAGATATTGCAAGAAATAGGGAGTTCTATCGACAGAACGACGTACGGCCACCGTACACCTACGCCTCCCTCATCAGACAGGTGCACTCTCTCTTTTTTCCCTTTTAATTGGAATGATTTCAGGCGATTATGGAGTCTGCAGATTGCCAATTGACGTTAAATGAAATCTACACCTGGTTCACAGACACTTTCGCGTACTTTAGAAGAAACGCAGCCACATGGAAAGTGAGTGAAAGGGCTTAATTGAGTTCAGACTCCGCGATCTCGTGCCGATTCTGCTTATTTTTACCCGTGGATCCGTTTTTAGTTGCGATCGCTTGTTTTCGCATCTCCAGTGGTTTTTGACCATGGCCTCGTCTGTGTTTTCGCTGTTTTGCCTCCAAGTGCAAGTGTCGCGCGACGCGACGCGCGCGGCTGTTTTCTTGTTTCCTAGTGTATGTGTTTTCGTAGTCAACACACATACGCGTGATTTGTGATCGGCGACCACACGTGATAGACAAAACGAAAACAGAGGGACCACGGAGAGGAACGCGGAAGATGAGGAGAGCGTCAGAAGAGGAGAGGGGAGGGAGAGAAAGAGGGGGAATATGAGAGGGAGACAGAGACATGAATAGAGAAGAAATAGTGTTGTGTTGTCCAGAGATCGTTTCTCCCGCGAAAACACCCCCACCTCTTGTTCTCTGACCAATTGAATAGTTGTGTTGTTCGGAACACTCGGGGACTACCGCAGTCATTGTCCGAACGATTTTTCTAAGAAGGGGTTGTAAAAGAAATAGCGTCATCCAGAAGAATAGTTTTCTTTCAGAACGCAGTCCGTCACAATCTGTCATTGCACAAATGTTTCCAACGCGTCGAACAGAACGTCAAAGGGGCCGTATGGACAGTGGATGACAGTGAATTCTACCGCCGGAGGCCACAGCGCAGTGCAGCCACTCGCAGTCAGCCGAACACTCCGATGCCAGATGACATCCGACCGAGCACGGTTTGTGGAGAAGAAGACGATTCTTACGGACGCATTCAGCTGACGATGACACAACAACTGCTGGACCATACCACAGCACTCACTATGATGGAGGGAGCGAGGAAACAAGAAGCAGCCACGTCACACGACGGAATGCTGCTTTCTCAGGGTCTTGAAGGAGTCCTTAGTCTTCTAGGTAAGCATTATTCTTCAAAGGCGGAATACAATAAATGCATGGTATTGTAAATGTGCTTGCTTCCACCGTCCTAGCTTACAGTAGTCGTAGTTCACCGTGCTCATTAAGGGATTGCAGCGAGCCATGCTGGAGATCAGAACCCCCTCGCCCTCTTGTCAGCAGCAGCTGCCGTCTCGGAACATTCCTCTGCCAGAGGGACCCCTTCCTTCATCAAGGAGGAACGAATCGACGTCGAGGACTGCAGCCAGTATAACGGCTTAGGTTGGTTCACTTACAATAACGGGTATTCAAATACATCTCATACTGTGCAAACCAAAGTAGTTTTACTTTTAGTTTTTTTGTTATATTGAGATAAAGATAACCAAGGACAGACAAGCGTTTCTTACATAAAACTTCCAGTTTCAACACAAAATATAAAAGAACCTGAAAAAAAACTGACGTTTTTTAGCAGATCCCGACGCCACTCCTCCAGCGGCGGAATCTCGACTCGACGAAGCGGATGTGTCGACGACGCGGCCGTCGTAGCCTCCCTCCTCAGCCTCTCCTCAGGGTCTCAGATGCTTTTCCTCATGTTACCCACGTTCGAAGTCTAATCTGTGAATACCGTAGCCACGGGAGGGCGTTGTGATAGCCTTCTCTTCCGCGTAGGACCCGCCTTGACCAAATTTCTATTGAGCGTGAAACGCAAGTGTATCCCAGCCGTCAGGGATGATCTCTGTGGCCCTTGAACACCCTCGAACCCGAATTCCACGCTGATCTCAGTCGGGTAACCGCCACTGTTAAATTGTTGATGCCTTGTTAAATAATGAAGTTTACAATAAATTATTCATTTCTCTCAAATCTCCAAAGTCTTTGGCCGACTAGATGGCTGGTTCTGCAGTTCCTGGTACATGTTTTCAGTCATCATTCTCGCGAAAAGTACTTTGGCTCTCGGGCGAAAATAAACATGGGCACGTTTCTGCAATTTCTCCATAAACAAGTGTTTTGTGGATTGAACTTTACGTCTATTTCCATATCTAAAAATATGGCTGAGTTTCCATTTATGATATGCCTTGTCTAATTTGCATATGAGACATCCATCAAAACTAAGTTACGTCAATCTGGCTGTCTTTTGAAACCTCGGATGATCTCACGTTATCCATATAAATGGGAATTTAATAGCAGAGTCACTTTTAAGCGTACTGTCGGTGAATCCTCATCTGTCGAAAAACACTGCGGAAATACTATCAGCATTAATAGCCGAAAACCCGGAAGGAACATTGGATAGAAGACAACACCAATCTGAAAGCGTATGCAAAACCATGCCTATGCGGCGAGTAGTCCACTCGCTGGTCCTAAAAGAGGTTTAACGAACCACTGTTCTCCTATTCGAACGTTAGGATGAGTAGCATTTTTCTGAATATCATGTACATTTACCTCTCGCTAATCGTAGTTCTTGGAAAAAAGAAAAATTATATAGGGAATTCAAAAAATAGTGAATTCAAATGTCGAAGTAAACATTTTCTCACAAATTAACATTTTCCTAGAACTAGGATTGACAAAGTGTATTCAACGCTGGAAACTGTGACTTTAGTCCAAAATTAACTTTTCTGGAGACGTTTTGATGATTCTTTTCACTTTGAGAGATGCGTCTGTCCAACATACCTCTCGACCTTCCCATGATTCTTATGGTATCGAATTCACGTTTAGTTCCTGCTGATTTATTTCATGGAAGTTCGTTGGAACTTTAAAGTCGAAAGATATTAAAAAAAAACTCTTTTATTAAAATATATACAAATCCTAATATCGTGAGAAGTCGCCGTGGCCGAAGGCAGAGGAAGTGTGGCGGTTGCCAGGCGACGGCCGACGATTCCACACGGCGTTTACCCTTCGGAGCTCATTCTCCCATTACAATTCCATTTGATTCTGAAGATTTTCGAGGATGGGAGACGAAATCCCAGAAAAGAAGACTTCCTTCAAACCTCCTTCTTTGGAACCAAAGCAGAGGACTCTCAGTGACGACGAGAATACGGACGAAATAGCCCTCAAGGTCCGTTATTTACAGTAAATAAAAATCAATTAGGTTGTCGTTTGTGGAGACGGCACTTCGGGGAAGACTTCGCTTTGTCAGAGGTTCGCTAGAGATGCCTTCGACCGGGAATACCATCAGGTCTGATTTCAATTAAATCATAGATATAAAACCATTATCGATTATGGAATTAAGTGTGTTGTTTATATTTTCGATTCCTGATGTTTCGATTGCTGCTGACGTAAGCACTGCGTCCGTAGCCGAGAGTCGCAGACAGCCCTTATCTGTGACCGGACACGTTAACAATCGGCTACAGTAACCAGACGCAGTATCTGGCGACTGAAAGCGCTGTTTGCTTGTACTTGCAGCCCACACACGGCGTTTTGCTGTCTAAATAAAGGCGATCGATCGGGCGTGTTTACGGAGGACGAAGGGCATTCCAAATAGATGCCTAGACGAAAGGGCAGTCGAGCAGGAACTGCCCCGCTCCGACGACGGAGGGCAAGGGGCCGACAGAGGCATTGGGGTTTATGCATACTTTTCACCTTTTCTTCGCTACAGTTACAGTAGGATACGCGGTTATCTATCTAGTCCTTCACATCCTAAAGTAATGGCTTAAGATGATATAAGTTTGATATAAATTCAATAACCCGTTATTTAAATAAAACTTTCACTTTCAATTCCAATTCTACGTGAGCGGATTTTGATTGTTTAACGTCACAATTTAAATATTATATGAAATCACGTTTCATTCCCCTTTAAAATGATTCTGTAACACTTTTTTTAAACTGAAGTCTTTGCTTTCAGACGATTGGCCTCGATTTCTTTTCCAGACGCCTCACGATCCCCGGGGAGAATCCAGTGCAGGTCCTCATGCAGGTAGACATTTGATCTCTGTGGTAGAGAAACTAAAGTCTTCAGGTGTGGGACATCGGAGGCCAGTCGATTGGCTCTGAGATGCTGTCCAAGTACCTGGCAGGCGCCCATTGCATCATAATGGTCTACGATGTGACCAATAGGAACTCGTTCGACAACCTGAAGGACTGGCTGCGAGAAATCCGCGAGAACTGCAAGGCGCAGGAAAAGGTGTGACCGGCTGGCGCCAGCCTGTTGACAGCTGGTTCGGCTGCTGACAGCCGGACTTGTTGTTATTTACGTGTTGACTTGTTTTTGTCTGGACCGTCGTAAATAACAACAACCGGCTGCTGTCGTCCCACCCGATGGGCAGGGGATGGACAGGGTTACGGCTGGCACTGAGACACGCTTAAGGGGGAATGGTCAACGAACGATAGCTTAGTCAGAACACTCTCTATTTCTTGTAAACCCACTAGAAATCAAAAACCCGCTTCGCGGGTTTTCGCTTTCTGGATGGGCGGTCTTTAGCCGGCCGCCTTCAAATAACTACTAAGGTTTTGACCAACTGTTGTAAGGGATTGTTTCATGGTTTTTATAATCCGTTTCCGGTTTTAGCCGCCCCAGATGGTTCTGGTGGGAAACAAAGTGGACCTGGATGGGCAACGAGTGGTTACTGTAGACATGCACAACAACTTTGCCGAGTCCAACCACCTTATGGCTCAGTACACGTCGTCCAGAACTGGAGATTCCGTACTGTACACATTCCGGTATCCAGACAGTTCTAAACACTTACAGACACTCTTTAGGGCAGCGGCTGCGGCTGTTTTGAAGATTCAGCTGAGCAAGGCAGATCAGGAGGCGGATATTGTGATTACGAAGGCAGGAAGAGGAATAGACAGAATGATACCATGGATTTCAGGGAGAAATAGCCCACGACGCCATTCCTTTGAGGGCGAGGACCCGCGGAGCTCAGAACACGGGGACTGCAGTCTGTAGCATACAGTAACCTCAGGGACAAACAATAAACGTCGAGACACTTAATTTTGTTTTTGTAAAGATAGATAAAAAGAAGAAAGTGACAGCAACGACAAAAAAATTGATATCCTGGGGAAGAAGTCAAAGGAGAGTTTCCATTCAACTGTGTTTGAGTTTTTCAAAGAGCGAGAAATGATGTGAACATAGATTTGAATCGGTAAGATAGGGTAATTTGTAATCGGCTGAGGTGTTTGAGAGTTTGACCCTAATTGAAACCCATGTCTTCTGTATATACCCGAGGTGGGCACAATAGTCATTTGGGAATAGAGACCTATCTTTAATAAACGCCTGTTCGAAGGAATGACTTGAAAACCGGTTTAATTAAATCATGGCTGTTTACAATATCGTCTGGTTCAAAATTCCCGTTTGTACCACTGCCTTTTCTCTTTGTCTGATTGTGAAATAAGGTTGCAAAACTCTCCCCATTGCCCCTTTAATGACAAACACAACTTTTTGAGAGACAAAAAAAGTTTTTTGTTTCTGTTCAAATGCAATGAATCTCCGTAAAGACCACCGATATCTTATCTATCACAGTCTAAATTCGTCCTAATTTGGTTCTAATAAAGCGCAATGTGGCCTTTGTGCAGCGTGTGCTCAGATTAAAGGGCGGTCGCCTGGTCCCGTTGCGCCTCATTTGGATGAGTGCCAGGGTGCGCTTTGCTTCATATAAAATCCGCGCCCGTTGATAAGCCTCCGCATGTTCAGAAATTGTTTATTGAGGTTGTTTTATAATAAATAGACATGGAATATTTATATATTACAGAATGTTATAGCTCAGAAATAATCATTTAATCAAAGATGAATTTTGGATTCAATTTCGATGACAGCTATGACCAGGCGACTTCGAAGAATTTCTCTGGAAGGGAGCACTTTGACTTGAACGAGACGGATGCTTCTGAAGACTTCTCGAGGGAGGAGCTTCTGAAACTACTGGCCTGCTGCGAATCAGACCTTCAGGCGAAGGACGAAGTGATAGCCAAATTAAAGGTTCGGCTTAAGTTTTATTTTTTTTATTTTTATGTTCTTTTAGATTGAAAGGGCCAAGGTTCTACTTCACGAGGCCAAGTATGGTAAACTGTGTGTGAATGACCCTCTGATGGCCCTCAAAAGGGATTCTAGAATTACAGACGAGGTTTGGTTGTTTTCTTTTAGTGTTTTTAGAAGAATTAAAAATTCATTTGCTGAAAAAGAATTTCATTACATTTTAACGTCTCTTTTCAAATTTGTTTGATTGTTAATTTCAGGATCAATGAAATTTTAAAACCTTAATAACTAAATAACTTTTCTAAAAACTTTCTAACTAAATAATAATTTTTTTAAACCTTTTTAACTAAATAACTAGCAAAAAACAAGTGTAAAGTGAATGATTCGAATCTTCTGCAATTTCAAATACGAATTTAGAATGTACAGAATTTGTGATGTAGTCTATTCGATTATTCCTCCCTTTTCTTCGCGAAATGTTTGCAGAACTGAAAATCTTTTTTTTTAAAATTCGAATGGTACTTGAAATAAAACATTCTCGCCAAAAATAAAAAGGCAGAAATTCTGGCCCAGCCCATTTCTTAGATTCAGTTCCTTCACTTTCATTCTCCCAATTGAGTCCTTGTTTTCTCTTGTCAAGGGAATTCTCTTCAAACATAATGAGGCATTCAAACGATGTTCCTACAATAAAGGCCACCATATTCAGATTCTCGATGAAAAACACATAGGTCAACTGTACGAATCTCAACTTGCTCAATTGGAAAAGCTGATAGCAGTTCAGAGGAAAACACACAATCGGGCGAAGGCTGTGAGTTCCCAGCCTTTGAGTGCCTTATTGTCCATTTAAGATTCTGGCGGCGGTGGAAAAGAGACACACAAAGGCCATGAGGGAACTGGAGCTGGAAAAGGAGAGAAAGAGCCGATATGCGGAACAAGGAGACGATGTACTGGCTCTTTTGGAAAAAGAACGCAACAAACTCAACCAACAGGTTGGTTTTCAGCGTTTTAGGAAGAAGAGTCGTTTAGCTTGAAGCACAAATTGAACTGGTGGCGTCTTCACAAGAAGCTCGTGAGAAGTTGGAGAGACGGCTGGAAATGGAAAAGGAGAAACACAAGACCATGGTAAATTGAGCATTCTTCATGTTACAACATTTAATGAAGGTTCTGTTTCTAATCGACGAACGGAAACAACTTCTTGTGAAATTGCACGAAACTCGGATGAAATCGGAAAGCGCAGGTAAATTGAAGAATTAGATCTCCTCACAAATAAATGTTTGCCAGTGCCTACGCAGTCTGGCCAAGAAGCGATCATTGAACAGATGAAGGAGGAGATCAAGTGTCTGAGACAGGAGAGAGACTCTGCCAAGGCGGATAACAAAACACTCAAGGTTGAACCCCTTTTCACACTTACCTTCTTCTTTAGACGGAAAACATCGGTCTGAAAGAGGTTGTGAAGGGACAGGAGAACGACCTCGCACTCCTCCGGAAGAATATGATCAACAGTGCTAAACTCCCCTTCGACAGAAACGTCCCTACAACAGTGAGTGCTTTCAAGTATTGGATGATCAAG
The DNA here is from genome assembly GCA_022343465.1 of Oscheius sp. G VE-2021. NCBI lineage: Eukaryota > Metazoa > Nematoda > Chromadorea > Rhabditida > Rhabditidae > Oscheius > Oscheius sp. G VE-2021. The sequence goes on from JAJQXH010000023.1 coordinate 891,482, forward strand.
AATATCTTTGTTTTCACTTGAAAGATGTTTTTTTGTTTTCACTTGAAAGATAAAGGAAAGGGTCATATAAAACAATCATTGATTGAGAAAAAGAGCCCTTTTCAGTTGCCTAACCTCGTGGATGGCCGTGATTCCGCCTTTGTTGTGGCCAACCGAATGGCGGAGACCTGCATCTCCAACGCCTCGACGAGTGTTCCTAGGACGAGATTGGCCAATTCCAGCAGTTTCCCCACCGAACGGAGCAAACTCCCCCGTGCCCCCGCGTCTCCCGCCAGGACGGTCTCTTCTGTGGCCAATCGGTTAGTCATTTCCTCCTTTGCGTAAATATCTCCTTCAGAACCCCCAGTTCTCCAACGAAGAAAATGCCAGCAATGGGTGTTGGAACTATCCGACAACGGCCGTCTGCCGTAAACCCAGCAGAGCCGGAGATCCAGGCCCTGGAATCGGCGATAAACTCGATTGGAAGAGGGGCGGATGGACTGAACGGTAGGTCCCGTGGCTTGGTTCTTTTCATTCTCGCATGTGGTAGTTGCACCCTCTTCTCCCACGAAACGTAGCAGTAGTCTCCCGCGAGGAAAGAGCGAGCCCCGGAGGACAGACGCCGTGCCGATGATTCCCGTCTACAAAACAGAGCCCCGAATGACACCCCAGATGGGCAGTCGGATAGGTAAGTAGACTGCACATTTGCACATTCCCTCGGTTTCACTCAGTTTATATATGTGGAGTGGCTTACTCACCAACACTGCAGTGTACCATTTGTCTTAAGAAACGACTTCCACGAAGAATTAATTTAATCGATGAATTTATTCAGTTGAGTAGAATTTTGGAAGCTGGAAGAACCATAATCCGGTTCTTAAAAGACTCTCGACCTCCGAAAAACCTGCCTTGTAGGACGTTTTGCAGCGCATTTCAGCCGGTCCCAGGCTGCAAAAGGTTTCCCCTGACTGCTATTCAAGGGCATATAGCCTCAACTTGTGCTAAAGGGTTTCACTTTCAGCCATACCGTTTGTTTCAGTTCCTCCGTCGCGATCGGATTCCAGCACGAAGAAGCTCTCAGGAACGATGAAACGAAACGGCCTGTCCGTCCTGACAAAGGCATTCGGGAAATAGGCCCCAAGACAATTCATTCCTTTTCCGTTGTGTATCATATTTGGAGCATAATAAGCAGCATCTCGCGATAGACGTCCCATCTCACACGTGATATCGACTATTTGACTCACCTCAGCTAATACTAATAATATTTATAGATTCAGGGTTACCCTCCTAGCAATATCCGGACATTTCTATTTGCATGCAGTGCCTTCGTACCAATAAATTTCTACTTTGTTCGTTTTCTGGAGTATTTATTAGGAGAATATGCATTTACATCAGTGTAGAGAGTGCCATTCGCAATTTCTTCGAGGCTATCATTCCTAGAGCGGAAGGAGGGATTTCGGCGGAGCACAGCTGAAAGCAAGGGTTTTGATGGGTTACGGTAAAAGGAACCTTGGGCTTGGTCTGAAGGCAGGCCATCCTCCTCTTCCAGTAGAAGACGCCCTCGGAGTCTTTGTCCAACGCGGGACACCATTTGTGATGCGAACTGAATGGGTCGAAAGCGGCACTGAAATAAGACTTATGGGGGGGGGGGGGGGCAGTAATCTAACCTAAGACCAGTCACCCGATTGCAGAGATCGCAGAACATGACGCACTGGCTGCCTCCACAGATGGTCCTCGTGTACTGACTCCAATTCAAGCATGCCGAGAGAACGGAATTGACGGGGAAATCCCGCAGTTGAGGGACGAGATCGGACAGTTCACATTCTCCCTGAAAAGAAGGCTGAAGGAGGAACAGATATGAACGAACCGATTCAAAGGCAGGCTCGAGGACAAAGCAGCTGACTTTCTTCACAACGGAGGGGATGACATGGCTGGGTTCTGAGTCGAATTCGTGAAAGTCGACGAGGACAGAACGATAGACACAGGTCTGACTGTGATGGCCTGAGAGGTCCTTTCTCACACCTCTGAAAAGACGTACTTTGGGGAAATCAGAAGCTGAACCACTTGGGAACCACGAAAGTCGTCCAGTGTACGCTGGTTTTAAAAGGCTTTGTACTCTTAAATCAGCTTACTTGAGGCATTTGGCATAAGTGAGGACGTCGACCGAGAGAATATTAGGGAGATCGGTGGAGAGGAATTTATGGCAGGAGATGCACTGGGCCTTGTTGGCAGAAACAGATTTCCAGCCGTGACCGGCCAACTCTCGCGGGAAAATCGCCGATCCACTCCATTCCAGCATCTAAATCAGGACATCATAAGTATGAAAAAGTGGGTTACCGAATACGACTTGAGCAGGTCACAGTATACTTCTAGACTTTCCTGATTAGCTTTGCTTCTGGAACATAAAGTGTGGATATAGAAAATAGGCTCACCGTTTGCTGGAAGGAGACGAGGTACTCGCAAAGATGGAGTGGATGTTGTCGGTGGCTCTGCGCTTCAAACTGGTATGCACGTCGACGTCCATATTGTCTGAAACTGTTGTTAAAATCAATGAATACAACCTCCGTTAAAATTCCCTCGTTGATATAAAATATTACGATAAAAGTTATACATTAATATAACCAAAATATCGGCAATTTTAATTTCCCGCCTAGGCGCTGCCTCTGCCGAGATCTGAAAATAAACACGAAGGACTGCCGGAATGGGTCCCGTAGCGAAGACTAGCTCACGAGCGAATCGTCAAAGCGAGCGGCCCGCCCATTTTAAGGCTCGTCACACCCGTAGATTTCTACAATCGATATCAGTTGTTCTCGCCAATCAAGTCGAAAACACGACTGGTCCAAGACAGAGCCATACAATTTAATATTTCGTAAGATTAGCCACAGAAAGGGAGGAAAAGACGTGGTGGGACCAATTATTGTCTGTTGTCGTGAAACACAACTGGCAGGAATGTTCCCGACGATCGTGAAGCCTTCCGTTAAAAATTCACTTCTTTTCTCCGTATTTAGTTGTTTAACAATTAACTAAATTATTTTTCAGGCTTCACAGCTCTACAAACTATTGTTTGAAGGATGTCGTGCAGTAGCGATGACCAATCTGACAAGGAAGTGAGTGTTTTTCAGTTTACTTGCAAATGGCGACTGTTACATTTTATATTTATAATGCTAAACGGTTGGTTACAGCTTTTTATTAAAAAAATGTTTTTTATATATATTGGAAATGTTTCAGTGTCCACTTTGTATGGAAGTGCTCGAGATAGATGACGTGGACTTTTATCCCTGCAAGTGCGAGTACCAGGTGAACATAAATACACACTAGATTAGACTTGTTGTAGATCTGCCGATTTTGTTGGCACCGCTTAAGAAACGATGAGAATGGGCTGTGCCCGGCTTGTCGCCAACCCTACCCTGAAGACCCTGTAAACTTCAAGGTATTCTTTGTATTCTTTGTCATTTTACAGCGTTTTTAGCCTTTGTCTTCTGCCGATTTGCAAAGGATTAAGGACGAAAAGAAGATGAAGCAACAGGCCGAGAAGATGAGGATATCTGAATCTCGGAAGCATCTCGCGAATTACCGTGTTCTCCAGAAAGTACCGTTGTTGTTGTTTCCATTGACCGACTTGATTTCAGAATTTGGTTTATGTCGTGGGGTTGTCTTCGCGTGTTGCGAGTGAGGAGATACTGAGAAAGCAAGACTTTTTCGGTCGTTTTGGAAAGATCCAGAAGGCAATTGAGCAGGGATGCTCCTGTAATTAGAGAACTGCAGATTGTGTTAGGTACTACGCCCACTTCGAGTTTGCCGTCTCATCTCTCGCCAAGCCACACTGCTTACATTACGTACAACAAGGTTGACGAGGCGTTGAGAGCCATTCAAGTAGGGTAATTCTGTTTAGCTTGAATATATTCCTTTAGGGAGTGAATAACACGAATTTGGACGGTCGGTGCGTCAAAGCTTCGTTGGGAACGACCAAGTACTGCTCCTCTTTCCTTAGGAGTCAGTCTTGCGGGAAGCCGGTTAGTCATTTACCCTACTCTCAGATAAACTGGTATAGGAGTGCATGTACTTGCACGATACCGCGGACAACGATATCAGCTTCACGAAGGAGGATATGCACGCCGGGAAGCATTCTGATTACGAACGAAGGTTTTCCTGGGAAGTTTTTGAAAATACTTTTTTATTTTAGGTTGATAGAGACTATGGTTAGTAAACGACAAGCGTTGGAAAGGCGGCAACCGTAAGTTTACCTCTCTTTATGTTTATTATTATCATTTCGCAGAGCTCACATTAACATCAAACCGACGTATTTCGATCACAACGGAAGAGATGGGCTGGAAGATCCGAGGGATATCAACGATGCAGAGCCGGAGGTTATTTTTTAATTTATGATTTCAACTATTTTATCGAAATTATTGGCGAGCTTTATTTCGTGTTTTAGGTTATGGTGGAGCACTTCGATTCGAAGGAACATCAGACGCATGAAAAGGAGAACCAGGTTACGAAGCGGCCGAAGAAATCTTCGCCTCTTCGGGTCAGGCAAGCCAGTCGGTCTACGGATTCCTTGTCTTCTCTTCCGGATGTTTTGCCAACCGAGATTGTAAGTATATATATTTATATATATAATAGTAATAATATGCTTATTGCAGCAGCCGGAGCCCGAGCCGGAGCCTGTTGAGGTGGCGGAGGTAGTTCTTGCTGCGCCGCCGGGTCTTCCTTCGGAAACTGAATCCACCACTTCTAGGTTGTTGAGGTTGGTTAGTTATGGTCTCAGAATCCTCCTCTTCTCCAGGTTGATGCATCTGACGGAGTGCAGTGGACAAGGCTCTGTTCCGGCGCCGGCGCCCCAGGAAGAAGCTCCTGCTCCCTTGGCCAACTGGCAGTCTCTCCTCGGCCTCGCTCCACCCATTCCTCAGCCACAGCCTGTCACGAAGACTCAGAGATTGCCATCCCCTCCTCCCGGTATTTTATTTCTTTTTTTTTGATACCTTTTCCGTTTCAGGTTTGAATCTGTTTGAAGATGATCTCGGTTTCGACCCCTTCAGCGAGTCTACCAAGGGCCTTGCACAACTTCTAGAGGAAGAGCGTGTACGCCGTCCGCCTGTGTTAGTCTTCACCATTTTCCACTTAAGGAGCATTTGTAGGTCCACTGCTGTTTTTAACGCGCACCGTCCTTCGTTGCAAGACCTGTGGGCGCCGGTTACGAGCTTTGGCGGCCTGGGTTCGTCTCGGACGCAGCATCCATTTGGCAACCACTCTCCTTTCGACATGTTTGGCCTTACTTCTGCCCCACAGGTTTGGAGCCACTTCTATTTCTTCAATTGTTTGTCTTAGTCGAATACGTCTTACTCCAATGGAGGCCACCTCCCGCCGCCTTCGCAGTACAACGACTTCCCCCTGCACCAGTCACACCATCAGGTGCACTCTCACAGTTCGTACGCTCCGCCCCCTGGCTTGGCGCCTCCTGCAAGACACGCCCCTGCGACACAACCACAGTCGATCACAGAATGGCAGGAAGGGCTGAAGGTACTTACTAGCTTATGGATAGAACTGAGATCTTTGTTTTCAGGCGTTGTTGCCAAACGTAAACGTTCGCTTCGCTTCGGACCTGGAACAGCAGGCCTCGCAGCGATGGCAGTCGTCGTCTGGATCCTTTGGTTCCTTGCACTCGTCGTTAATGCCCCATTCCGTTCCTCCCCCTCCCGGCTTTTCCATCCCCAACCGTTGAGAAGCCCTAGCATCCAGGGTGATATTTTGGTGAGACTGTGATTGTTTCCCTTCTTAGTTTGACACTTTGTCGTGTAAATGACTGTCCCTTCCTGCTCTCCTTAGGGTTCTTTGAGGGGTGCGCACCATTGCAGTATATTCTCATGAGGGTATTTGGTCACTTTTGCCTCATAATAATTTATACGTGCACCCATCCCCAAACTAGTTATTTCACATTTGTGTCGCTCAGACGCCGATTGAGATTTAGCTGAAACTGGTCTTTGCGATTCTTGTTGGATGTTTCTGTTTCTGCAGAACTTGTCCTTGCTAGAGTCCGGTGCAGACATTATTTTATCCTATATTGTTTCGCCAGAAACACGACCTTAACTTTTACCTGTTTATTATTTAATCTGTCGTATTTCTGGTTCTAAGGGAATCTACTGTCTTTGTAGATGTGTCACTCTTGGTGCTCTTTTCCCCCGTCGGCTGCAGCCGGCGATGTAGCGAGCAGGCTGCATTGTCGCGACTGCCCCCGACCTCCCCCAAGTTTTAAGCCCTTTAACTCGATTCCACCCGATTCACCCGTTCTCGCTAGTCGAGCAGGATGGAGCCTAGCTGTCTAGTGACAGCCAGGCTTCCATACCGGTGTCTACAATAAATCCTTGGTTAAATATTTTGTTTTCTTTCTTCTTTGTCGCAAGCGCCTTCTACTTGATTGTACGTGAGTGACACGGTAAGGCCTCTTCAGACGGATATGGCTGTCTCTCTCTGCGACGTCTGCGCTTCTCCTTATTCGAGCAGTTTCGATCCAGTCGTGGCTCTCCAGTGTGAGAAGTGTTACCCAGATGATGGACTTCGAGGTGGGCGTGTCGATCGGTCATCAACTTCTTTCTCAGAATTCCACTCAATCGACCAATTCGAGGCCTATCTCGTAGAGACACAGCCTGCTCTGGCAGCCAGAATAGTGCAGTTGGATGAGATGCGCAGGGAATATCAGGGTCCAAGTAAAAAGTGAGGAAAGGAAGGAATGCGACGGAGAAAAGAGTTTAGGAAGCAGAAGAGAGACCGAGTGGCGCGATTGGACTCAATGACTGCGGCCATGGGCAGACAGACTCTGGAGAAACGGCAAAAGTAGGTCACATTGGCTAGACAGAGTTTTTGGGTTAAGAGCAGGGTTAAGCTCCACAAACTGCCTTTCTGTGTGTTTTTCTCACTTTTTATTTCGAAGTGTTTTCCTATATCATTGTCATACCAGTGCATCCTTATAAATATGCATCAAGGGGTCTCATATGTTTGTTTCCCTTTCATACAATGTATTCAGGGTTCCCAAGAAGAAAATCGAACCACTTGTAACATTGACGATCACGGACGAAGAGGGTCGCCAGGGAAAGCCGGAGGTCTTCAAAGCAAAGTGACAGCATTACATTCTTGGATGTTTTATTGTGCCTTGGATGTCCCGATTGCATTGTTTTGCTGTATTTTGACAGAGAACAACATCAATTGCACTATTTCACTTTAACAGAGATCAGTGGAAGGCGGATTAACTTAAAGCGATATGGACAAGGGCTCGGTTCCTAGGCGATCTGGGTTTGTCTGACTTGGGGGGGGGGGGTCAATGTTGAGCGACACAATCATCGGGACCTTTACATGAGGTAGGGTTCGCACTCGTACTGTAGTTACCGTAATCGTTGGGTTATTGATCGATTTAGGTCTGCGAGAGGTCTATTTTCTGCTGGTTTGCTATTTTCCTTAGGCTGTGGATTACATTGGCCGCAGTTAGCCTGGTCATCGGTTCTTCCAGCCAGCAGTTCTGCATCAGCTTTTCCAGTCCTTTCATTACCTGAAATATAAGTTTATCCTAATATTTATTTATTTTTGATCTTTGCTTACTTAGATTTGTAGCTTGAATTTTTGTGTTTGATGCGATGTGGCACACCCTTGCTCTATTGTGAATATCGTGTGTGCAACATTTAACTCGTCGTGCGTTGGGTTCTTATGGCGATAGACCTACCGGGTTGTGTTGCCACCATGGCGTCAAATCGGGTCTTTCGCGGTGGTCCACCACAATCTGGCTCATTAAGGCATTGTCAACAACTCCCACAACTCCCCCCGCCTCCTTAATTTGTCTGAAGTAGGGCAGGGCTTCTTCGTATGGAGTCACCCGTTCTAAATTCCGTGTTGCGTAAGAATGCGTTGTGACCTACGGTCTTCTATTTCGGTTCTTCTGCATATTTCGTACATGACGAGGCTCATGGAGTAAATGTCCGCCGCCCTGAATGCCTCAAAGACATCCATATCCATTTTTTCCCGCAGGAGTTCTGGAGGCAGATATCTCTGAAACTCCCTCTCTTCCCTTGACTCGTGCCTGTATCCCACCATTGTTCCACACTTCTCGCTCAGTTCCTTTGGAGTTATATCATTGTCACCGGGAACTCCGATCTTACCGCCGATCAAACACACGGCCAAGCCAAGGTCCGAAATGCAAAGCATCAGATTCTGAATGTGGAAAGTTTTGGTGCCGAGTGGTTACTCACATTTTTCACAAGCACATTTCCTGACTTTAAGTCTCTGTGAGCGATTGCTGACTGCACTGAAATGGAAAGTTTTTTTTTCTATTTTTACGAACTAAGAACCTTTGTTTGATGACTCATGTACATTATGAAGGAATGCAAGGCCAGTGGCCATACTGAAGATCATCCGAGTGGCCGTCTCCACTCCCACAGTCTGTAACCAAAGTGGATTACACTGACGAATGAAAACCCACCTGCTTACTCAGAAACTTGTCAAGCGATCCCAGCTCGTGGTATTCGAATAACAGACATCTAGTACTAACATTATCCCCTAAAAAACACCGAATTGTTTATGTTATTTACCTCCCCAAAGACAAAATTAGGAATGGTAATTCCTCCTTCGTTGAATAAGATTCGAAAAAGAAGAACATACCTTCGGTCTTTTACTTAGATATCAGGTTTCATTCTACATGTTTTCCAACACTGTTTCGCAACCTGGTGGGGTCATAAACAAGAAGTGCATGTGAACCCTTCATTTCAAGTACCCACTCTCTCTCTCTCTCTCTCTCTCTCTCTCTCTCTCTCTCTCTTTCTCTCTTTCTCTCTCCTTCTCTCTCTCTCTTTCTCTCATTCTCTCATTCTCTATCACTTTATCTTTCTATCCATCTATTCTTCTACCTCTCACTTTCACTATACTCACCGAAAACTCACCTTCAAAAAAATCGTCTCCAAGGAACTGAAGAATGTTGGTATGGCGAATACTTCCATTCGTGTACATGGCTAACTCCCGGTTGAATGATTTTTCGTTGTAATTAGAAATAAGTTTTGCAGCCACAAATTGACCCCTCAGCTCACATTTGTACACCTGAGAGAATGTGACTATTGCAAGATGAGCTTACCTCTCCGAATCTGCCCTTTCCAATACATTCTCTCTTTGTCATGTTGCTGGTGTAAGTGGCCCTGGTCAGTTGAACTCCTTCGCCAACTGTGGTAGCTAAACCCACGTCTGGTCTATAGACCATTCAACTTACAGGTTGGATCAGGGTCTAGATCTTTCATTAAGTGTTGTAAAGCATGTCCTCCGTTTGTTTTCACGTTCTCCAGGTTCCGATTTGCCGTACCACCGTTCCCAAGCGTATCAGTGCAGTAGGTGCTGGTGGTTTCATTGTAATTACTCGAAGTGGCATTGTCGGGATAGACAGGTGCGCTAGGATTATTGTCCATAAGAGGAATTCCATCTGCGAATCTAAAGGCTATCTTTAATATGAAACTTATATATAAAACTTACGTGTTCTCTTTTTTTCGACGTTTCAGTATTCCCCAAACTATGAGAACGATTAGTGGAAGAATAAAAATACCCTGAATTAACTTTGTGTGATGTTTTGCTTAATTCAAACCGCCACAACAAAGATCAATATGTAGCTCGAGTGCGTGCCTTTCGTTTCGCCAGTCTCCCCCGGCCACTGAAACACATAGATCTCTGTCCTGGTCAGTCTTACCGGAAAATGCTCGATGGATTGGTGACAAAAAGACTTGGTGCAGCATTTAACATTGATGTCGCTGGTATTTGCGCAAAGCATTGGCTCATGCAGCAGATGCACGTCGTGCTCCTGTCTGTCTCCTCCGAAACACCTTAATTTGGTCTTTGTTTCACAAAAGAATCCCCCTTACCCCCAGTGTTCATCCTTCGCTTCATGTTTACCCGTCTTTTTCACTCGTTTCTGATGGTAACAAGCGAGACCAACACACACATTCTGAAGAAGGACTTATGGTCTACAGATGGCTCTACCTTCAGTCCAGCCTTTGCCAACAACTCTATCACACTCCGGGATCCGCAGGAAGAGCTAGTGCAGTTACACAGAAGCTCCTTCCCCGTCCAGTTGTAGCCAAGTTCTTCCTTGAACCCTGGCACTGTCTTTGCCACGCGCAGAAGGATCTTGTGCCCTTCGTCAACGTCTGGATCTGTTGAATTCTCGTAAGGTCCTAGGGATATGGACGTATGATCGTCTTGGTGTTCTGAATTTGGGGTTAGGTGGATTTCGGAATTTCTACCGTTTGATTGGAAAGACAATCCGGCGTCTGTCCATAAGACCAGGACAAGTAAAAACACCTTTTCCATTTTAAAATAGATTCATTTGGAATGCCAACAGATTAATTATTGGACACTGAAATAATTAAGGTTGATGAAAGAAAGATGTGCCGAGTAAAAGAAAAAAAAGAAGAACATGAAACTGACGTGAAAAATTGGGAAGAATTTTGGATGAAGAAAAACTGACTTTATGATATATAACAACGGAAAAGAGAGAGAATGTTATAAGAAAAACGACCCGAATCTAGAACTTTTTTCATCGCACTATTCGTGTGATTTTTTTTTAAATTAAAAGAGTAAAAGTACGTAAAGGGGCCCCTTAGGGGCATTGGGTTCTGGGGGAAAAGAGGGTGGACGAGGGGGAATGCCAAGTGGAAGGGGTCATTGCGATAAGCGAGGTCAATCAAAAGAGAAAATTAGTGAATTATTCGAGAAATTTCTCTTTTCGAAAAGAGGTTTATGGAAATTACAGAGATTATATTGTTGGTTTTTTAGGTTACTATTCTTTGAATCTCCCTCCGAATGTGACGTGTTCCTATCGATTGATTCCGAGTGCGAAAGAAGAAATCGATTGCGCCGGCGTCTCCTAATCGAATGTTGCAAATAGCTGCCGTCGGACACAAAAACTATGAAAAAAAATCTGCCGAAACGACAGCTGGCTGCGCAGTGACGTCACACTGTCCCCCACTAGGAATTATTGCGTCAAGAAGACAGCTTGGCACACTCTTTGTTCATAGCGCATTCGGAGTGACATTTGCAAAATGTGGAGGAGGCAGTCAGCATCAACAACACCTTTTCTATCGTGAAAGTCTTCTTTCTCTCCTTCCAAATACGTAATTGCCGGAGACTGAGGAATTTCCTCACATGGGCATTCATCCTCTATTTACCTAGCTTCAGTCGGTTAAACTAAGAAAAATCCAACACAGTTAACTTTACGCTTATTATATTTTCTCATCCCTCCTCTTCTTTTTTCTCTTTTCCCCTCTCTTTCTGGCTTTCTTCCTCTTTTCTTTTTTTTTCTCTCCTTTGCATTCCTTTGTTTAAACACAAAATAAATAAGAGCAATGACGAGACGAATATCTCTTTTTCATTCGCACAAGTAAAGATTTGAAATAATGGTGTGAAACAGAGTTAATTGAAGACCTACCGAAATGTGGTTCAAGTTTTGAACTCTACATTGATTTTTTTTATGAAATAAGGAAATTTAGCATGATTTCAATGTTTACAAAATATCTTGGGAATTCGTCCAAAACGCATTTGTAAAGTTTATGATTTGGAGTTTGGCCCCGCAACGATTAATGGTTGGAAATGCGCGTCTAATGCAGATGCTAACTATGGTTCTTAATTCATGTTTTTTTGCAGAAAGATTGTTGCTTTTATAGTTCTGTTGGTACTGTTTAATTTCAATTGAATTGATTTGTTCATAGTCAGTTATTCGTGTGGTAATTTATGTAAGTTATGCCCAGTCCCATAGACAATTTGGGCTAAGGTAAAACATTACATTCACATAGAAAACTATAAAACAGCGCTATTATATTTCTTTTTTGACCCTGAAGTATATTTTGACCTTTCCTGTTATTTTGTCTATAGACTCAGTTTCGTCATAGATCTATGACGAAATATGCATAATTTGTATTATCAGTTTCGTCATAGATCTATGACGAAACTGATAATACAAATTATGCATATTTTCAAGATGTCTGAAACGCCTGCAGTCGAAAAAATGGCTCCTGGGCCTCACGACTTCCGTGACCACAAAGCTCATATGCTGTGGCAAATGGAACGCAACAATTATATCAACGCCGTCCCGCTAATCCCTCAAGACATGTCACGTGAGTTTACAGAGCAGGTCGATCTCATTTCACTGGTTGTCCATCATAACTGCCTTATGGATGATGTTTAGAAGGCTCCAAGCACAATCCTCTTTCTTCTACCGTTCTTCAGAAGGCCTTCAGCAATCCGTTCGTCCCGGTTGGAATGCTGGCGACAACCGGCTGTCTCATTGGTGTGTTAATAGCTCCCCTGACCATTTTAACCAGGGCTGGCAAAAGGCCGGACCGGCCCTCCTGAAAAAATCAAGCCCAGGCCGGCCCTCTGATCAGACGAACATCGAGGGTTCTGATCCGTCCCGGGGAATACTTTTTGTTTTCTATATAAACAAAGATAAAGTAATAATTAAGTGTTTCTAGTGTTATTGAACGTAGTACAAGTCTTTATGACGCGCGTAAAAAATTCATTCGGGGTGGATCCGAACCCTCGATGTTTGACTGGTAAAATCCAAGACCAGGGCCGGCCCTGTGTACCAAAAACTCGATTTTACCAGCCCTGATTAACCCAGTGTCCCTCAGGTATGCTGAGCTCCACTCTGAGGAGGAATTCGAACCGTGCCCAGCTGTACATGCGGGGAAGAGTCGTCTGCCAGGCCCTCACAGTCGGTGCCCTCGTTGCAGGAGCCATGCTCTTCGGTAGATTCCCGTAATTCGCCTAATCTCAATTCTTTAGGTGCTGGAGTCCCCCAGAAACCTCCCGTTGCAGCCTCCCCTTCGGCTGAAACAGCCGCCGCGTGAATGCCGTCTCCCTCCTTCGTTGCTCATAGCTCGGGTCTGTTTAGATTTAGATTTACTTGTTTTGTTTGATTTAATAAATATTTGTTTTCGAAATTACTTTTATTTTACCTCTGGCTCAGTCCATTGGATATTTTTTATGTCATCGTTCCCATTGTATGTTGTCGCGGTTTTTGTTTTACCAAAAGATTTTAAGGGTCTCTCACCCATTTCGAATTGTTACCTTATATGACTCAATTGAAAATTACCTTTAAAAGTGCATAAGTTTTGAAGCACGACTTTTGCAAATTTCCAGCCAATAAAGGTAGGAGAAGTCTGAACGTTTGCTTCCGATGGGTTCGGTCCGGGCGTATCACTTGGACTATTTGTATGGCTATCATTTCGACCTTGACATAGCCGTTTTTTTTTTTATGATTCTCGCAATATTCTTGACCTCTTTGGAAAGAAGAAGCCTCTGTTTGTGTATCCCGGGAGACTAAGGTCGCCTTGGGTTGCCTTGGCTACTGACATAAAGGCCTTCTCCGCCAAAATGCCAAACAACAAGTCATTCAAAGCAGATCCCTTCGACCGCTTTTCCCTCCGCTTTCCCTGGTTTTTGATTAAAAGTTTGCTCTCCCGCCTTGTCTGTTTTTTCCTGAACCATCATCGATTCCTGGCCGTAATTAATTCTGTTGGCGTCTAGTTTGCAGTGTTTATGCAAACGACGCCGGTGTTTTAGATGACCTTGCTCCGCTTTGAGTGCACCACCTAATAGGCGACGCGCGACCCGAAACGGTCATTCATCTGCCCGCGCACTCCTCCAATACGGCACCCCGTCATTCACACTTTTCTCCTTTTTAAATATTAATTCTCAATTTCCAATACATTCTAATTCCCCACAATCGTAAATTTTAAATTGTAAATTTTAGGTGTTCGATAAATTAAACAATTACTTTCGTGTTGAAAATGGCTTTTCTTTGTGTAAATACACATTTCCTTTTATGAAAACTTTTATGAAAATCTCGTTTTACAAAACAAAGTTGGTGATCTTTTTTTCTAAAAAATGTTTTAAATTAATATTTTCAAAGCCCTCGATACAAATGATAAACATTTCCTTTTCGATACGAAAATTTAAAATTGGAAATAACGATCCCTGAAAGAATGACCATAACCCTTTGCTTTCACATGTGCTTTGTATTTAAACGCCCCTCATCGCATTTGTTGGCATTTGGCAGTGGAGGTGGATGATTCGTATCGGCAGCCCCTGAAAGGATGCCGGGTAATCCTTGTTTACTCGTTGTTTTCTTCCTTGACTGCGTGTGGGCGCAGTGTTTGCCATTGCGGTAGACTCAATCCACAGCAAAATCGATCAATCGCGGAATAATCAATGCGTCACCGCCATTGTATGGTCTGAGCGACGGCGGATCGCCATGCCCGATTACTCTGATCCAGTGCCTCCTTGGAAACTTATTTGTTATGAAGGAAAGGTCGTTGCGAGACCCATTCGCCGAGTGTTGTCATTCGTGTTCTTTACTGTAAACCTGCGATGTCTTTGCGATCCGACGGCCGCAGATTTTCGTGGTCTGTTTGTCGTCGCCTTTATGCACACACGCTTACAGCCGCTACCTTCCTTTCCTGACCGATTTGTACTTTTTTCTCCTTTTTCTCGCCTTACTCCAATAATTCTCCCATTTCAGCTGATAATGCGCGAGTACAAGATCGTGGTGCTGGGAAGTGGAGGCGTGGGAAAGTCGGCGCTCACCGTCCAGTTTGTCCAGGGGATTTTTGTGGAAAAGTACGACCCCACGATAGAAGACAGCTACAGGAAGGTACGACAATCTTACGCTTTTCTTCCATTTAATTCAAAATTACGGAAGTTATTTTAATTAATTTTATTTCAATTGGCTTTCAATTCAGTAAATTCCATTCGGTAAGCCTAAATTACACCAGCTGTCTGCAGAATATTTATAAGTCTATGCACAGCTGTTTTGCAAAAATGCCCCCAAAATCGATAATAGAAAATGATTCATCGCTCTTCATTTTATTCCTTTATTAAGTCAACGAATGGGACTGAAGATTTCCACTGATTGTGAAAGTCGGGTGTCGCGGATTGCGTGAAGTTGTATGAAACTAATTTTATATTGTTAGAATGGTTATTTCAGCAAGTGGAAGTGGACGGACAGCAGTGCATGCTGGAGATCCTGGACACCGCCGGGACGGTACGTCCTTCCTTCTATCGGTTCCATTCCCTTTCAGGAGCAATTCACTGCGATGCGTGATCTTTACATGAAGAATGGCCAGGGATTCGTCCTCGTCTACTCCATCACCGCCCAGTCCACCTTCAACGATTTGATGGATCTCCGCGATCAGATTCTGAGAGTTAAGGATACGGATGAGGTAGTTCTTAGCTACAGCCGGCTGGCATTCCTTCGATTGCAGGTGCCTATGATTCTCGTTGGCAACAAGTGCGACCTGGAGGATGAACGCGTCGTCGGCAAGGACCAGGGCCAGAACCTCGCCCGTCAGTTTGGATCCGCCTTCCTGGAAACCTCTGCCAAAGCCAAAATAAACGTCAACGAGGTACGTGGAAGCAACAGAATGCGGTCACTTTATGTTAATTGAACAACATCTAACAAAAGGTTGGAATCTTTAATTTCAGGTATTTTACGACCTCGTGCGGCAGATCAACCGTCGCTACCCCGAGTCTGGCAAGCGCCAAGGCCAGGGCTCCAAGAAGTGCTGTGGCTGTTCCCTTATGTAATAACCTCCATGTACCATGCATAACTCTCATAGGCAAAATATTTATCTCCTTCTTTCTTACGGTTTCCCAGATACAGCTGTGGTTGCCGGCGCAGCGCCATTGCCAATTTTGCCGCCCGGCCGCTGCCTCCGTAGTCCTCCGGTTCCTTCTGTATCCATATCGCTTCCGTGATTTCTCTTCCATTGTCAAATTGTTCTCACTCGTCCATTTTCTAAGATTACGAAGCTACGACTGCTATTTATTTATTTCTACAGGCTTATGTTGACCAAATCGTGAGCTAGTAGCTGGATACGGCTTTATTCAACGTTTATTGAAGTTCGCAAGAGTCTTGTTTAGTGGAATAAAGTCATAACAAAGAAATCAACGTGTGCATAACAACAAAACAAACGCCGTCGTACCCGGACTCTTCAGCGGCGACTACGCGCCTTCTTCGCCTGATTTTTCTTCTTCAGTTTCGCCTGCTTCTCGAGTTTCTTCTTCTGACTGAAACAAAACATCTACGAATATCATAAGAGAACGTACCCAGGGTTCAACCAAGCGGGGTACGATCCATCGGCCAATTTCATAGTTTTGGTGTTAATTGTTGCTTCTTTCTTCTGAGTTGTATCCATCTAAAAATGAATGATCTGATTAAAAGGATTTGTTACCTGGTCTGTGTCATTGGCGGTCTTTTTCTCTGCGGCAGCCTTCGCCGCTTGTTCTGAAACAATAGTTTAGTATTGATAGGGAAACGTCGCGAAGCTGCCACTGAATAACGTCGAAATTGCCAGCCGGTAAAATAGTAAGCAGGTTATTGGTTTTGTCACCACTGGGTATATTTTGAAAGTCATGGAAAAACACCAATGAAGAATGTGAAAAAAGTGAACTAACCGGCTTGCTGCAGTTCATAAGCTTCGCGACGAGCAACAGTGGCTTCGAGACGAGCGTGTTCCTTGGGAGCCTTTTTAGTTCTGGCGATGGCCCTGATCTTTCTCTTGAACTTGGAACGCAGACTCTTCGCCATTTTACCTGAAAATGGTTATGAAACGAATTTAAATGCTAATTTATAAACTATTAACGGAAGACATTAAAAGAGACCTCAATTACAGAAAAAACATTTATTTGAAAATTAAAAACATGCACAGGCAGAGCTTGGCCTACCGTCGCCTTCACACATTCCGAGGGTTTTCGTTGTGGGACCTAAACAATTTGTTCACATGGCACTTCGCCAACAATTCCGAACTCTTCTTTTCTTTAATGTAGGCATTGAATAAAGGTTTTGTTTCTTGTAGAAATGTTGAGAAATAACGCAGGATTAAAAGATTGTTCAGTTTATTCAGTGGATACCTCGGATTTTGTGATTTGCCGGCAAATCTATATTAATTTCGCTTTTCAGTTCATGTACTGATTGATTTGAGAGATTCAAGCGCGCAATATTTGAAGGAATAAAAGATACTTAAATTTCCGTACGAGCCATGACTGCCATCAACGGAGGCCCTTCGTCCCATCCCTTCCCCGGCTCTTTCAGCGACCCTTCGAATCACGCACAAGCAAGTCACCTTTTTATGCTGATATTTCTCCTTTTCTCAGATATATCAGTATTTGGAGGCTCTGAAGAAAGACGAACAGGGCTGGAAGAAATCGGCGAACAACATTGTCAGCAACAACCTAAGGTTAGACCTTTAAAGCCGTCTCCTTACCCTTCCTTTCAGCAACGAAGAGGAACATTTCCTGCTGCTTCAGGTGGTCGAGGACTACCTCACTCGCAAGTATGTGTCCTCCGACGACTCGGAGAGTACCAACTGTGTCCGCACCCTGATGTCCCACTGGATCCAGGTAGAACCACCCCTTCATTCATTCCTGTTTCTTCAGAAGCTGACGACCGTTCCGGATCAGCCGGCCTTCCTCGTCAACAAAATGGCCCACATTTTCTCCCTAGTCTTTGCAGCCGATTTCCCCGACAGATGGCCGGATTTCATGAATGACATGTGAGTATTTCTGGATGTTCAGTTTTACTTATTTAATTTTAAGATTTCTCTCCCGGGACTTCACCAGTGTTCCCCTCACCGTATTTTACCTGAAGACCCTTCTAGCCATCGACGCAGAGGTCGTGGATCGTGACATTCAAAGGACTAAACTGGTTTGCATTTACAACTTTTGTGACTAATTCGAGGTTTGAAGGTTTTTGATCGAAATACGAAGATTAAGGATTTCATGCGTGACATTTGTATCAAGCAGATGGTGCAGAGTTGGTTCACCATCCTCGTAAGCTATTTTTTAAAATTTAATCCTAAAGGGACCATTCCTTCAGGATACCGTATCCGATGTGACTGTGCAATGCCTCTGTTTGGACGTCGTGGCTGCCTTCGTGGATTGGATCGACGTCGAGTTGGTGGCCAACGACGTCTTTGTCCCGATTGTGATTGCCCGTCTCGGCAATAAGGAGATCTGCGAGGTTTTCATCTTCCCGTTTGCTTATATTTCTTTTTCTTTTTTCAGTCAGCTACCCGTGCCGTAATGGCGTTGATGCAAAAGGGGATGCCTCCTTCAAAGAAGCTGCCTCTGGTCATAGCCCTGGCTGACGTCATGCAGGCCAACAACCTTACAGTCGTGCAACCCGTGAGTTTCCCCCTTTCCAGTGATAAATGTGGTTCAGAACAGCGAGTACGAGGACGTGCAGAGGACGGGGTCTCTTCTGAACTGCATGGCCCTGGTGCTAATGGACTGCCACTCCAAGTAAGCTTTATTTCCTGTGTGCACCACACGTCTCTTCGCAATGGAGACGACTCGTGAATCGATTCCCGTTCCCACAACCGCTGTAACTGAATCTCTCGCACTTTCCGGTTTCGGTGTCGAAATACCTGCAAAACGGTATCAGTATGGTTGTACTCTTATGTATTTACCACATAATCCTGGCCTTGTGACAGTTGCCAGTCACCGGCGGCAGCTCGCACACATTCACGGGGGCTGCGGTTGTGGTGGTAGGTGGAGGAGGGAGGGTTGGCAGAGTCAGAGGGGGAGGGGAACCGAAGAGATTAAGGAGGGGAGCGAACGGAGAAACTGTCGTCGTGGGACCTAAATACACCCGTTTTGCTGTTCTCAGGAGACCTTCCTCGTTAATTTGGTAGATATAGGGAGCAATAATCATACGGGATAGTCAATTAATTCTGAGATTCGGAAACAATTGTGGTGTGCGGATACCCAAGGTATAACCTCCCACCTAATTTTTACTCAAAAGTTCGGTGCGCACCCTCTCCCATGTTAATAAATTAAATAAGTCTCCTTACTTGGGTCACAGCTGTTATCTTTACTTTTCATAAGCGGGATACCCAATAATTCAAAGATTCCTCGCGACCCCTAATTTTAGAGGTAAAATCATGGGACCCGTATCCTTACTTGTTCCGTAAACGCGCGCCGTCCGTCGCTCCCGCGATCGGTCCCCTCCGGTGTCGTTGCCCGCAATTCCCCGAAAAAAACATAAATTTATTAAGTTGGGTACATTCCTAGCCCCCAGAATTTTTGCGTAACCCCGCCGCCAAATCCCTCCCCAGGGGAATTTTACGTAAAGGCCGCAGGTACCCCGTGTCCAGGTATGATTTTACGAACAAACTTTCTTCATTGTTGAGGAAAACTAACCAGGCGGTTGTCCTACCAAAACAGGCTGCGTCGGCTGGGGCGTTGGGTTGCGAAATATTGACTATAAAAGTTACTCCGTTTGTAATTCCCTTGTTCTACCGTTTGTGCTGTTGGCGGTTGTGTAAACACGGGTCCTCCAAAGAGATTAGGTGTGGAGGCACTGGCCGTCGGGTCGGACGCCAACAGACACTGGGGGATCTGAATTAGACGTTGTCCGGGAGGGAGACAGTCCTTGAACCTGGTCCTTGACGATGCACTTCTTGGGAAGATCGCAGATGAGGGAATCGCACTCCCAGTCATTTATGGATTGGGAGAAGACGAAAGGAAGAGACAGAAGGAAGAGAGAAAGTTGCAGCATGACAGGGGAGAACGTGATCGAACGATAGCGCATCCGCGTAATGACCTCAATTTTGAAGCCAGTCGCCTGTCCTTTGGACGCCGGAGATATATTCAAGAAAGGCGCTCTCTCATCCAATCAAAGTGCTTTGAAAAGGGAAACGATTATTTTCAGATTCAATGCTGAATCCGCTTTCGACGATGCGTCCAACTGCATCAGGGCCTTGGAATCTAGCATCGACACGATCCTCCTTGTTCTCAACAACGACGATTCCGGCCTGAGCGAGTTGGTCGTGGACACAGTGCGGACATATGCGCAGTTGGTCCGTGACGACCAGGGAGAGGTAGTTTTGCTTAGAAAAGCCGATGATTGCGGGTTTAAGGTGCGGTCCTCGGTTCTTTCGCGAATCGTGAGTATTTGCCTGCAGAGGTACGCCATGGGAGAGGACATGGAGGTGGACGGAGAGGGAGAAGACGAGCTGGAATTCCACGAATATCGCCGAGAACTGAGATCTCTTCTAAGTGCCATCGGCTCCAAGGTGGGTCGCCCTTCGGCTGAATACCTCTGATTTTAAGCGTCCTGACCTGGTGGTCGCTCCTCTGGAACACCTGGTCAACGAGATCCTCTCCGAAGGCGGACCTATTCAGAAGGTCGAAGCAGTCGTCCAGTTGGTCTATGCCCTCTCCGAACTAATCCCCGTTAGTTTTTCCAAATTACGTCCTGAGACTATGTATTTTCCATTGTCTCCTTCCTAAAGCTGTATCTGTCTGTCTTGGCAATTCTTTCTTTTTCAGAGCAACTTTGTCCAGGCAAAGGATGGCTGGCTGGGCCGTGCCGCCGAAATTCCGATTACGCTGTTGACCAGCCTTCAGTTGGATGGTCGTTCTTCCACCGTCCATGTGCTTAATTTCGAGGTATGACATTCCTCTTCCTCGGCCCATTCCTTCAGATTGCCTGTCGCTACGAACGTCTCCTGGCCGCCCGTCCACAGCCCGTAGTTTCCATGGTGGCAGCCTCTTTCCTCGATGAAAGGTACGTCCTCCTTCATTCCATTCCACCCTGTTTCAGAGGAATTGCCATCCCAGTGCAGAAGGTCCGCACCAGAATCGTATACCTCTTTTGCCGCTTCGTCAAGGCTCACAAGGCCGTCCTCAGCCCCCTTGTGAGCGAGGTAAATTCTGCATTTATTTTCCTATTATTTGTTTCAGGTTGTCCAGAGACTGGCTCCGCTGTTGGCCGTATCTCCCCAATCCGAGCAGTTCCTGACCCCAGACGACCAGGCCTTCATCTTCGAAGCCACCGCCACGTTGATAGTCTTTGGTGATTTGCAGCCGACACAGAAGGTCAGCAATCAGAGGGACTTGCAATTTGTGTTTTTATAGGTGCAATTCATCCAGGAACTGGCTAACAACCTGGCCACAAAGTTCCAGTCGGCCGTCGCTGAATTGGTGCAAACGAGGGGAAGAGGAGACGCCAATACGGCTAGGATCATCGAACAGTTCATGGTCAACATCGTCGGTTACTGCAGGTGAAAACACTCCTTTCACCCAAAGAAATGGCTATTCAGTCGCATCTCGAAGGCCTTCAACAACACCCACTCCATGCGCTCTTGCCAGTGCGTAGACGTCTTCATGACTCTTCTTAACGTAAGTGAAATCTTCTTTCTTCCCTACGCTTCCCCAGATGTTCCTGGAGAGCTTGTCCGTGGAGAACCCCTTCCTCTTGGAGCCCACTCGCCAGCTGGCTCATCGAATGGTCGTCTGCCTCGATGCTGAAGTTCTCCCGATCCTCCCCGTCCTCATGGCCAAACTCTCCAGCGTAAGCCATTGTATTTCTTCCTTTTTTTTACGTGGTTCTTTAGATATCCAACGACCTGGACAGTATGAACCAGCTCCTCATCTTCACCCATCAAATCGTCGCTAAGCATAAGGTAGATTACCCCGTTTTACAGAGTCACCCTCTTTTCCAGAAAGAATCCCTTAAGTCGGGTGTTGATTTCGGAGTAATACTGACGACCGCTGCCCGTTTTTCGGTCGTCCCCGAAGCCACAGAAGCCAGTCGTTTGCAGGGTGAGATTTCTCTAAATAGTTTGAAAGAAAGTTCTTAGATGAGGCAGCCCAGCGTAATCTGGTTTATGTGCAGCGTACCTTCCTCCAGCTGATGTACACCATGGCCACCCACAACATGCTCATCGACGTGGCATCCAGTCAGTTTCCTTTCCTCTGCCTACTCAATTCCCTTCTAGCCTCTATTGAAGATCTACTTGAAGCCACTACCCGACTGGCACTTGGAAGTGACCAGCCGTCTCAGAAGTTGGCTCTTCAGACGCTGTCCAAGGTAGACGGTGGTGGCCTATGCTATAAGCATTGCTTTAAGGTCGCATCTGTGAACCAAAATTGGTATGTCCGTGCCCTGAGGACTGCTTTGGAGATTCCTTCCCTCCCGCATATTAGTCCCTCCGACGCCGGAAGCACCTTGGTCAGTTCCGTCCGTCCCTCCAGCCTAATCGCATCCATCAGGTGGTCCACGAAGTGTCGGCCTCCCTCCACAGCCTGCAGCAGCTCAATGGGAGTGAGTTCGTCTCGACGGTGCAGTCGCTGATCCCCGCCAACATGGCCACAGCGCTGTTGGAACTGTTGCAGACGGCCAAGTCGAAGGAGCTGGACAAGCAGATCATGGTGTTGTACGCGCAGGTGAAGGCACCCCCTCGGGGCTAGCCGTCGCCCGTCCCTGTTGTTATTCCCGGTGCGAAAGGGCCTCGCTCACTTGTGCTGTGAACTGTTGTTTCTTTCTCTGCTCAAATCCTCGTGTTCTTAGTCTTGTTCTCCGTCGGGTTCTAGGATGTTCGTCACCTCATTGCTCCTTCTCAGATTGTTAATTGTTCGCCTGTTCCTTCAGAGAGTGCCCCGTTGTTAACGAGTTACTAATTTTATTCGCTTTCTGATTTACGCGTGCCCCATTCATTTTCTACAGGGATCTGTCCAAGAGGCGTTTCCTCTTCATTCTCTTCAGTTTTTGAAATTTCCCTGGCTATAGTTTTTTTTTCACTTTCCTTCAGTTTGTGCTTATAGAGTATATGAGATTATCCCATCACAAAATCGGTTGTCAATGTGATTCATAGGAACGGATAAAAGGTTTTACATTTGAATTGTTTCCTTTTGGGGACCAACCGCAGTCAAGTGAACCAAGGGTTCAACCAGTGGCAGAAACGGGGGACAAGCCGGGCCCTCGAGTTTTGGGGAGCGGACCTCCCTGGCCCCAAGCCACCTTTGCTCGGAACCGATAACAAAGGCGTTTTCGAAGGTAATATTTAATCAAAAATGTCCAATCTGGTCGCTGGAACCGATCAAAAAGAACATGGAATTACAAAACTAATCAAATTGTGTTATAAAACCCCTTTATTCTCCCCAAGACAAGGAAAAGAAGCATTTGTTCGAGAGGTCGTCCTTTACTTTGAATCGCTTTGCTGCGTCTTCTTGTCTTTCTTGTCAAAGGCCTCCGGTACCTTGGCGAGGGTCTGAAATGGACCCGTTGTGTTCCGACTGCCTGCAATTGCACCTGGTAGTTGGGGTCGTGGGCATCGGCCATGACGACCTTCTTCTTGTCTTTCGAGGACTTTTTGTCCTTGGACTTCTGCTCCTTCTTGTCTTTCTTATCGAAGGCCTCGGGCACTTTGGCCAAGGTCTGAAAAAAACCAGCTGATGCTTCTGCCTCTTGTTCACCTGGTAGTTGGGGTCGTTGGTGGCCGCCATGGCCGGTTTGTCGTCCTTCTTCTTGTCTTTGAAAGGATCCTTCAATTTAGCCATCGTCTGGTAGTTGGGGTCGGCAGTGGCGGCCATGGCGCCGTCCTTCTCCTTGGACTTTTGCTCCTTCTTGTCCTTCTTGTCAAACGCATCCGGGACCTTTGCCATAGTCTGGAAGATTGGCAGAATTAGCAGATTTCCCTCTTTGTTCACCTGGTAGTTGGGGTCATTCGTGGCAGCCATCGCACCCGTCTTCTTGTCTTTTGACTTCTGTTCCTTCTTATCGAAGGCGTCCGGGACCTTGGCCAGCGTCTGCAATACTTCCATTATCGTCGTGTCTTCTTCTTCTTTATTTACCTGGTAGTTGGGGTCGTTGGTGGCCGCCATTTCTCCAGATTTCTTTTCCTTGGATTTTTGCTCTTTTTTGTCTTTCTTGTCGAAGGCGTCGGGAACCTTGGCCAGCGTCTGTAACATTTGTTTCCTTTGTCTCTTTCTCGCCTACCTGGTAGTTGGGGTCGTTCGTTGCAGCCATCTTCTCGTCCTTCTTCTTGTCCTTGAAGGGGTCCTTTACATTAGCCATCGTCTGATAGTTGGGATCAGCAGTGGCAGCCATAGCCGGTTTGTCGTCCTTCATCTTGTCCTTGAAGGGGTCCTTTACATTGGCCATCGTCTGATAGTTGGGATCAGCAGTGGCAGCCATAGCCGGTTTGTCGTCCTTCTTCTTGTCCTTGAAGGGGTCCTTTACATTAGCCATCGTCTGATAGTTAGGGTCGGCAGTTGCGGCCATGGCCGGCTTTCCGTCCTTTTCCTTTGACTTTTGTTCCTTCTTGTCCTTCTTGTCGAAAGTATCCGGAACATTGGCTATCGTCTGAAAACAAACACTTGTAATTCTTCTCTCCCGAGAGAACCTGGTAGTTGGGATCAGCAGTTGCAGCCATGGCAGGTTTGCCGTCCTTTTCCTTCGATTTCTGCTCCTTCTTGTCTTTTTTGTCGAATGCTTCGGGGACGTTGGCCAACGTCTGAAGAGAAATCTCCTTATTTCCCCCGTCTCCTCATTGCCCCTCACCTGGTAGTTGGGGTCAGCAGTGGCTGCCATGGGCGCTTTCTTTTCCTTCTTGTCCTTCGAGTCCTGCTCCTTCTTGTCCTTCTTGTCGAATGCTTCGGGAACTTTAGCCATTGTCTAAAACTCTTTCTCATTCTTTTTTAGTTCCCCCTGGTAGTTGGGGTCGTTGGTGGCAGCCATCGGAGCCTTCTTCCCATCTTTCTTCCCATCCTTGTCCACTCCCTTCTTCTCAAAAGCATCGGGTAGATTCGCCAGTGTCTGGTAATTGGGATCGTAGGCATCGGCCATCACCAGCTTCTTTCCTCCGCCCTGAATGCTCTAGCTACAGGATTCCCCTGTCTTCACATCTGCAGGCTTGATGGACTTGAGGGCAGACGGCTGCTTCTCTTCGTCTTCCGCAGGCTTCTGTGCAGACTTTTTCTCCTCCGCGGGCTTTTTTTCTTCAGACTTGTCTGCAGGTTTGTCCGCAGGCTTCTCGTCAGATTTCTCTTCCGGTTTGTTGGCGGGAGGCGGCTTCGGAGGAGCAACGCCGGCAGGGGCTTCGGCCTTTTTCTTTCCGCAAAGGGAGAAAAGGAAGGACAGAAGGACGATCGGAGTGAAGAACAGGAAGGGAACGGAGGGGTCCGACATTCGACAGCCTCTTGGCAGACGGGCAGGCAAAGGAATGAACTTTAGACGAACGGAGAAAAGAGACGTGGAAAGAACGGACGTTGCGGACAGCACACCGCATTATGCAACCGACTGATTTATTCAAATCAACTTTTTGATGGTTGTAAATTATATTTTTGCTTTATTTTGAATGAAAAAAGATTTCCTCGGTATATTTTAAAATCCCTTTGAGAAGATCTCAAGTTTATTTCAGAAAGACATAAATGACGAGACACCCAACACACCAGGCAGAACCAGAAGGCTTTGGAGGACACCCATCCATATTCGGACACCCCGAATTCGAAAGAAAGCTAGTCTTTGGGCTTTGTCACACTCAAATTATTGTGTAGAATTTCTTTATTTAAATAGTCAATAATATTATTAATTTGTTAACGTATTAAAGTTATCTATGTGCTACCCACATATCTAATTGAGATCGTTCTGAGACTAAGGTTCCGCCGTCTAATTCGTCGAAAGATAGTTGTGGTCATTCGAGTACGGCTGCAACTGTGTAGATTCCGACATGTTGGAGTGATTGTTCTGAAGCAGATGAACGCTCCCCTCGTTCCTCACCTTTCCCGCCATGGCCAGAGTTTCAGAGCTGGCGTTGAAGGAAACATCCGAGGGAAGAGGAATTCGCTCGGAGCCTATGTTAACCACACAGCCGAGGACGTCCCACTCGTTGGAAAGACGGCCGCTGAGGAAGAGCCAGCGACTGAGTTGGGAGACGGCCCTGAAGTTAAAGATAGAGAGGGAGAAGAGACAGCTAAGCTTAACCGTTTTCCCCTAAAATACGTAAAGATCCGAAAAACTCACCAGAGGGTTCCGAGAGTGGAGAGCATGGCAGCTGTGCGGAAGGGAAAGTACTGCGTTCCATTCTCAAACATGGGAAAATGAATGAAGGCGGGTAATCCCAGGAGGGGTTCTCCTCCCGAGATTCGCAGAAGAAAACCAATCTGTAAAGGTGATTTATAATCACGAGAAAAGGTACCGCATATCCTGCAAGTGATCCATAGGTGTTGCTATCCTTCATGTAGACTACACAGAGTAACTGGGGGAAAAGGATGACGTAGACGAGATCGGCACAAAGATACCTGGATCTTTTTTCAAAGAAAAGAAAGGGTTATTTACCAGAGACCGTAGATGCTTTGGATTGTGAGGGCCATGACAGTGGCCATGATTCCGACTATTATGATGGACACTCGCATCACCACGATCACTTCCTTCTCCGACGCCTGAAATTGTGTTTTCGAAAAAAGAAATAATAACCCTACATGAGGACGGATCGTGAGCTTCCAAATGTTGTGGGCAAACATGGAGGCAGCGGAGAGGACGGAGGAATCGGCCGATGACATCACGGCGGCAGACACTGCGCCCAGACCTAAACGTTCAGTCGATGGGAATTTCTGTGCTCGAATACGTATTATTCATTTTTTAAACGATAGATTTCTATTAATTTAAATTCAATTTTAGATATATGTGAGAATATCTGAAAACTTATTCTGACCTATGAAAGCGACCCATTTGGGAGTGAGATATTGGAAAACCAAGGGAACGACCATATTCCTCTTGTCTTCTGGGATGGCCTCCACCTTCGTTCCGTTGTTCCATGGAGAATACTCTGTCAGTCTCCAATCTGAAGCAAACATTCAAACCAATTAGTCTTCCTTTACCTGTATTCTTAGCTATCGCTCCGATGAGGGCTGGGGGTATGGCCATTATGATGCATCCGACCCCTGCCACGAAGGAAAGACGCTGGGCTCCTGCGGAAGTCTTGGAGGAGAGGACCCTTTGGAAGTAGACCTGCCAGGGGATTCCACCGAAGATTAACAACAGCATGCAGTCGATCCACAGCCACCACTCCTTCCAACCACCAATAGATCCTGAAGGAAAGAATGAGCTACGGAATGAGGAATGAGAACCAATCCAATCTTCGGCATTCCTTGAAATGTCCTTTGTCTTGTCTTGCAAAAGAGCAGCTGGTACACAGACCCACTGCAAGTGTGGGGATTATACAGGCGCATTAAGCACAAACCAGTCCTACGAATATGCAGAAGAGTTGGACAACATCTGTGTAAGCAACAGCGTAGAGTCCGCCAGTAAAGGTATAGAAGACGGCAATTAGGGCGGAGATGATTACAGAGATGTTCATGTTGATTTGCAGAATCACTGACAAAGTGGCTCCTGAAGGTGGCGATGTAGATGGTTCTTTTGGACATACCTAGAGCGGACAGAATGGCCGCGCTCCAGAATACTTCGCCTAGGAGGGCTGGCAGGAACATCAGACCACCCACTCGCTGACCGTATTTAATCTAAGTGATTGAATTCGTCTTTAAGGAAGGAAACAATTACCTGGAACGGATCCAACATTGTGACGTAGCCTTCCTCTCGCATACGTTTGGCGAACATCAGACCACCCACGATTAGTGACAAAGCATAGCCCAAAGGAGCCTGCAAGTGTGTGTTTCTATTACATCCGTGTCTGTTTGCGCAATCTCTGGGAGACCACCTATTTTCACCCACCAAAGGAGTCATGAAAAGAGTATATTTGTATGGCTCACCTGGCATCCTAGGAGACCGCCGTTGTACAAAGCCTCTGCCGTTCCGTTTATGTAGGCTCCACCCACCCACGTGGCTGAATGTTTTAAAGTTTATAATGAACGATCTTCCAATTGCAACAAATTTAAATGTATGTATTTTAAATGTCATATTATTTAGAAAATTCTAAACCCAACGCCATGTATTTGATTATTGTAGTCTGAGGGAGAGTACAAACCTGTCATAGTGAATATTCCGACCATAGTGCCAATGTTTCTGCCGGCTAACATTACTTCTTCCGTGTGGGCTCCCTCTTGATCCACCAAGTCTTTCGCGTCCTGAGACCTTTCTTTCAAAATTAGAAAAGCTTTACCTTGGATTTCCTGCCAGCCCATATACCCACTATGAGGATGAGGATGTAGAAGAAGACTATGGCCACTATCCCCAGGAAGTCTGCCATCCTGAAGAAGACTTTCGAGAAAGAAAGGGGGAGGAAAGAAATCAAAGAGGGTCGTAATTCATGGCTCCGTCGCCACAACAGAGAAACCGTGAAAGCAATCAAAGTTGTCGGCGGAGGGAAGGTGGAATCCCGAACAGCCAGCGATGGAATTGGGGAATTATGCACGAGGCTCGCATGAGAATCTCTGAGCATTTACTGACGTGACGTAGGGTTTTTTGAAAACTCGAAGATGGCATCCATTCTTTTCTTATTTCTGGATACAACTTGCTCTCTGCTTTCGAAATTACGAAAGTGTGTCTATCCGTAGACTTTGAATGTGATTGGCTGAACTATTAATTTCAACATTGTTAAAAAGCGTTTTGCACGATGTAAATTCTGGAAAAAAAATTGACCCAAGCCAGCCAGCGTTCATTCTTCAATAAAAAAAGACCACTAAAGAAAATGGGAACATTTGAGTGCCGACCGAGAGAATTCCAATGACGTTTCTCTGAAATCGGAAGAATTATGGCAGTGGAGGATGGCGGCCGTGTCTCAGTGAAATATAAGATCGGGCGTGAGAATGCGTGGGAATGGGGTCCAACGCCTTCGTCGAAGAGGAAAACAGGCTTCCGGGGGAAATTTCTAGCCAGGTGGCCTTAGTGTTGTCCTGATTGGAGCGGAGGCGGTGGTCAATCATTCGTATCTCAGGGGGGTCTTCGAATGACAAGAAATGTGAGAAACAGGGGGTCAACTGCAGTTACTTTATATTATTAAAACAGAAACAAGGAATTGGGTTTGAGAGTTTCTCACAATTGATTGTTTAAACTATCATTTCTTCTTTTAGGAAATAGAGGGGAGGATTGAAAGCTGATTATTAAGCAGAGGGAAACGCAGACAAATCGAAAGAGAAAGGTGGATTGGTATTCCTCAGCCTGAAAATTGAATTCAATTTGTTCGTTCCTTCGCGCAGCCGTGAATTATCATTTTCTTCAGTGCCCGATTGGCCCTTCTCTTCCGCTGCCTCTTTGGCAGGCCTTACCGAAGGAGGAACTGTGT
Organism: Oscheius sp. G VE-2021; assembly: GCA_022343465.1. NCBI lineage: Eukaryota > Metazoa > Nematoda > Chromadorea > Rhabditida > Rhabditidae > Oscheius > Oscheius sp. G VE-2021. Next base: position 920,500 of record JAJQXH010000023.1, read on the forward strand.
CCTGGCAGCCGGCGTCGTATCGACCGCAGTCAGTGGGCGAACGTTGATTGCGAGGCCACGACGCGTTTCCAGATAATTCGAAAGAAGAATCTGATACTAGTGCTACACCTAATTAACGCCACGCTCAACATCAAGGTCCGGCGACCGAAGGACAACGCACTCTCACCGGATGGGCTGGCTGGGATGGACAGAAAGTTCGGATCTTTGAGAAAGAGTAGAGAAATGAGATGTTCCCATGGATGATATTGCCAACCCATCAGTTAATGTCTTACACTTGTAAATTATTCTCGAAATGCTTTCTCCTAACATATTTTCCACGACACGCTGCTTCAAAGACTAAAAGTTCTAATTGAAAGTCAGTTATACATGAGAAGGAGAGTTGTGAAACTTTATTGTTACTTCTGTCATACTGAACGAACTTGACATACAAAAGAACGTTTGGTCCTCAATTGAGTTTACGTTTGAGGGTGCCCACAACAAAGCCTCGAACGGTTATATGCCTAATCTGAATAGAATGAACAGGAAGCCCTGGATGATTGTAAAAAAAGGATAATCTGCAGAGGAATGTTTAAAAGCATATTTTACATTCGAAAGACGCGCTGGTGACGTCGTGTCCCAGGAGGATTGTTGGCGATAACATGTTTGATTTTTTTTTGTTTAACATGCAGGAACTGATATGGATGAGTGCCAAACACAGTTCAGCCAAGACCTGTGGCAGGTGGAAATCATAAAATGAGCCTTCTGAAAGAGGAAGGTTGATGGGGCACGAAGGGTGAAAGAGTCGAGTGAGCGCCTAATTGGGCCACGTCCTCTCGAAATCCGTCGGGGAGGGGTCGGCTCACGCGATCCCAGGCCCATTCACTTTTTGTTTTGAAATTGACGATTCGGCCGTTTATGTCAGGAAAATGCAAAAAAGAACTATAGCAGGACGGACCCGATTCGACATCGATTCCTTTCCCCTGGGACCCCGAGTACTCACACGTTTCGCCGTTTTAGCCACACAACATTCGAATTTTGAAGCAAAACATTTCATTTTGGACAGGGGGAGAAATATCAGGGCTGCAGATGCTGCTCCGATTACGCTTCAATCAAACGTTATGTAAGAAATGACATTCTTCCACCGTCTGGGTCGCACTCTTCAGAGCTCATCGGGAAGAATGAAGAATACATTATGATATCATTTCAAGGGAATGGGAAATTGGACATAGGAACTGTAAGGCGCTGGAACACAGCTGTCCGTAGACAAACTAAAAGTGCTTTTAATAGATTACGTTTTCGCAGTCCTAATCCGATTCACATGGTTCGGAAATATTGCCTGAACATAATTCTCATCCAAAAGTCTTCACAATGCCATCGAAACTTGGAAGCACTTCACGCAGAAGGCCGACAGAAATGCAAGGAAAGAAATGTGAGAATAGAGAGATGTAAGGTGCTTAAATACCCAAAAATAATACTTGAGAGGGAAGTAATATTTTAGAAGAGAGGAGCAAACGGGTAGTTTATGGCAACGGCAGCCGGAGATGCGATGCTGCAAGAAGCCATCAACCGCCGCATAGTAGTTGCAGCATTCAGAACGCTCAACTGCAAGAACAAAAATGCACTATATTTTGCCCGATTTCAGCGAAGAATATAATAGAACAATAGGCCTCGTACGAAATCATCCCCAGTTTTATCCGTATATCAGATATTGTATGCGTTCCTTCTTCTATAAATGAAGCCCATACATACATTGCTGGTAACTTGACAGATATACTGTGAATTGCGATGATTGTAGAATACCCGAGAACCTGGATTTGTGAGAACTGAGGTGGAGGGGGCAGTGACGGAACCAACAAAAGGACGGCGCGTCGATGCGAAATGCGATTTGTGCGTCGGCGAAACATGAAAAATTCTTCAAAGGTTCGTCGAGGGGAGAAAGAAGAATGCGAAGTGGAGGATTTCTAGAACAACGATCGACATTCTTCGGAGTTGACAAAATAGCGAGCCGTGTATTTGGCTTCCTATGAGACTCCCTCGTTAACCCTTAGTTTAGGGTTTGTCTGATTCTCGACATTTCTTCATTAAGACAAGAATTCTGTAACGGTCGAGCAGTATCGTCACCCCTGCGACAGTGGAAAAATCAAATCTCTCGGATTTTGGCCAAACGTTGTCAAAAACATTTATTTGACCTAAAAACATCATTCTGAGAGTTTTAGGTCAATATCGATTTTTGGACCCGGGTTACGGTAGGTCACCCTGGGTTACTGTAAGTCACCTCAAAGTGGTCCAAAACTGGTGATCTAGGCGGCAAACGATCCCCTCTTACAAAAGCGTAGCGGTGTGTGTTGGTTTGTTGGTTTGTTTGTTGGTAATGCGTGGGTTTGCGTGGCGTTGGGTGCGCTGCCTGGGTCTCTCATTTCCCCGCGCTCTCTAACCGGTACGTGGCCCTAATTTGACGGAGTTTTGGCGGAACGTGGCCGGTCGTGCCCTTGGCGGGCGAAATTAGCCTAAATCGTTGGCGGTCACTTTGTGATTGTGCGGTGCCGCAGGCACCGTTGTGGCTGCGGAGCAGCCGTTTTCGCCGCGTAGCGGCCCCTTTTGGCGCCGCAGGCGCCCATGAGGGGGCGAAGCCCCCGGCAGGCCGCGAAGCGGCCCTGTTTGCGCCGTAGGTGCTCAGAGTTGTGTTTCACATCATTAGATAAGCGATAAATGATGTGTTTCACATCATTAGTTAAGCGCGGGCTTGGCCAAGGCCGCGCTTCTCTCCTGGTTGCGGCCTTCGGCCGCGTCAATAGAAGGCCTTCGGCCGTTTGAACAGGTGGCCTTTGGCCGCTTAAACGGACGGACTTCGGCCGTTTGAACAGGCGGCCTTCGGCCGCTTAAACGGACGGCCTTCGGCCGCGTCAATTGAAGGCCTTCGGCCGTTTGAACAGGCGGCCTTTGGCCGCTTAAACGGCGTTTGAACAGGTGGCCTTCGGCCGTTTAAACGGGCGGCCTTCGGCCGTTTGAACAGCCGGCCTTTAGCCGATTATACGGGGGCCTTCGGCCGCTTCAATGGACGTTTCAACACGCGGCCTTCGGCCGCTTGGTTGGATGGCCTTCGGTTGCATGGCACGGTGCAACCGCATGAATGGTGGAGAGTGTAGAGAATGAGGGGAAATGCGTCTTAGAATACGCTTACACGTAACGTAAGCTCATTGCCCCGGCCGGTTTTCCTTTTTCCCCTGGAGGAAATGATAGCCTGAGGTTACGCTGATAGACCCCACCCACCCACCCACACACACACACACACACACACACACACACACACACACACACACACACACACACACACACACACACACACGTTTCTGAAAGTGTTCTGCGTTAATTTAATTTTTTGTGACAACTTTCGGGCAAAAACCAGCAAAGTATAAGAAATCGTTCAAGAAAACCGGTTCACAATTGCAGTAGTCACCGTACAGTTTCAGAAACATGATATTTTGATGTGAAAATGGAACATAAAATGCATCATTTTAGTGAAAATAATTTTTTCATAGGCGAAATTACCTTGAAATTTGCCAATTTTTTCAACATTCATCGCTATTTTTAAGTACTTGTGGGAAACGGTAATCGGGTTTTAAGGCAGCGAATTTGTGGCAAAATTTATGGAGAATTTGGTGAGCAATGAAAATGCTCTTGTTTTAGAATGCAATAGTGAAAAACGTCAAAAACCGTAAAAGTTGCCAAATCTTTAGATTCGATGAGCCACAGCTTGCTCAGTTTCAAGTATTTCGGGACGCAGTAAAGACAAAAAAATTGTTTATTTGTTGTACTGAATCGTTTGCCGCCTAGATCACCAATTTCGGACCACTTTGAGGTGACTTACAGTAACCCAGGGTGACCTACCGTAACCCGGGTCCAAAAATCGATATTGACCTAAAACTCTCAGAATGATGTTTTTAGGTCAAATGAATGTTTTTGACAACGTTTGGCCAAAATTCAAGAGATTTGACTTTTTCAATGTCGCTGGGTTGCTCGAGTCTTACAGAATTCCCGTCTTAAACATTCATTTTTTGTGCGTATTTGCGACACGGTCGCTGCTGCTGAATAAGAGGCGGGGGTTCTGCGGCAATTATCATAATTCTTATATGATTCTCTAAGCAAAACTAAACTCAAAAATTGTTTTGAAATATCTAATATAGCTTTCGCCAAACGGTCCTTACGAGGGAAGTTCGTGAACGTACCCCCGGAGTTGGAAACGACATAAAAAGTTGTTCCTATAAGTTGTCTCCAATTTTGGGAGCCGAGAAATTAGCATTTTTAATTTTATGTAAAATTTGCTCTAACGCAAATGCGCCTTTACTTCGGAAGAAACCAACCGGTCCAACGTGGAAGCGTGGTGAAATGGATAAATGGCCTAGATCTATCCCTGCCGATGCCTTTTTTGATTTTGGTTTTTGACTTTTTTGAAGAATTTTTTTTTCAATTCAAGTATTTCGTTCTTGATAAAAATTTTTTTTAACCAAATTTTGAATAAAAACTAAAAATACATGGGTGGCAGAAAAAATTGTTTTTATTCAAGTTTTGTTTTGTATTATTCAAGAAACAGATAGACCAGATAAATGTGTCAAAGCTCTGTCTGAGCAAAACAATCACGTTTACCCGCGCATTTTCAGTTTTTATTCGAAATTTGGTAAAAAATTTTTTATCAAGAACGAAATACTTGAATTTTTCAACATAAGGTCGCGTTTGGGGAAAAAAGTTATTCTCAAGCCGCTTTTTAGAAGACTTCAATTTAAGCCCGCTTAAAAAAGATTATATTTTTAATTGAAAGTTTCAACAATTCAATTAGGCACCTTCACATTTATTTTGACCGAGAACTACCTACACATAGAAAGCCCATTAAACTTCACGCAGTGAACTTCATTAAATGAGGAAAATACTGAGAAATGAGACTCATCTCCTAGACTGTCGTCCTAAAAACCGGTGGATTACGTGAAATCTCAAACGGGCAACGACTACGGTAGACTGGTGAAAGGATTCTTAGAGTACTGCAGTTTCCAAACGACTTAATGTTAGTATTTTACAAATTCGAGTCCATATGATAAGGCAGAGGAAACATTAACTGCATATGGAAATCACAAAGTCGAAGGTACAGTAGTTGGTCGAAATCTTCCCCACCTCATTTCGTGTAAATGTTTCCTTTTTTCTTTTGATTCAACAAAATGGAATTATAGTAACGGCACATTTCCATTTTTAAAATGAATCCAGAAGCCTTTTGGTAGAAGGAGATTGGGCGGAATGGACGAATGATGCCTGGACGGTAGCAAAAAGTCTGCAATTCGAGTATTAAATTATCACAAAGGGTAGTTTCTTTTACGAACCTTACCCATTTCAATCGATAAATCCGTGGATCTGTCTCCGATTCCAACGGTTCTAGGCGATCCATCGGTTGGAGAGGCCTCTTTGGATAATCGGAATCGGCCGTCTTCAATCCGGTTGCTCCATAGTAAACTCCTGCTGTCTTCTGTTACCTCATTCGGGCTCCAGAACAGAAGAACGACCCTGGAATTCGAGTTTTGAATCATAGGGTAGTCTCTTTGACTAAACTTGCCTAATCCAATCGGCAAAGGATCCCCCTCAGATTTAAGCGGTTGCAGAGAAAACACCCGACACGACAGTCTTGCTTCAATATGGTCTGCCATGAGCTCCTCTGATCACCAGATGACTTCTTTTACATATTCAGAAGAGTATACTTCATAATATCAGAAGCCCGCTTCAGATTCAACTAAAGACATCAATCAAGATGATCCGTGGAGTTGATCCAGTTCATCTGTTCGTCACTCCAACTCCTTGCCAGCTTCAAGAGCATATCCAGATCCAAGGAAGCAGTCTCCAGAAGCGTCGATTCAGCCGAAGATGTCAATCCAGATGAACAACAGTGATCCATCTCCTCAGCCCAGTCCAACTACTTGTCACCTTCCGAAGAGCAGAGTTCAGAACAACAGACATCTCCATTGACCACGAAGACCAGCGTCATCTCTCGATTCCTGAAAAGTAGAATTTAGCTTCGCCCTTGAAGGCAAAGGACCGAACCGCTCCGCCCCTCTCTCCCCATGGGAACCGACACATTTCTAACTATATCGAACCATCGTGGGACTCGGAACTACTCCGAATTAGGGCGAACCATTCAGCGACACCCAAAAGGGCACGGGGCCTCCGGCTGTGGAAGTTCAGGGAGCGGGTACTTTACGGTACGGTCCTTTTGGGTCAATGAAAACAAAAATATCACCTGAAGAGGGGTGGATACGGTAGACGTCAGGCAATTCCTTTAAGACGTCCAAAAATTTGATCCCGGTTCAGTTGAAGGAGAGGAGAAAGTGGAGGAGGAACCGTCGTCTGGAGAGCACAGGAGAGGAATGACTAGGAAAACCCACGTCCCAGGGAGGAAATTAATATTATAATTATTCTAATGTGGTAATTATGCAAAGTTAGGGAATCGACCAATCAGAGGGCGCCACCTCCTCCAGCTCATTTGAATACATCTTTTGGGTATGCATAAGTGGGAGAGTCGGCTACTTGGCATATATGTATTGCAGGGTTCTCACCACACGTGTGTACACGTGGACATAACAGACTTGGCTTGTAATTGTCAAAAAGCAATTACAAACTATCTCGAATGATGCATATGTTATGTTATAACTGCTTTTTTCTGGTGACCTACTTTTTCCCGGTCACAGTTTTCAACATCTTGTGCCCATGCCGCTTTTTGGGGGACGGGCCAACCTCAGGCCTATTTTTGAGAGAAGGGTCAACCTAAGGCCGCTTTTGTTAAAGAAAAGTTAACCTAATAGTAAGACCTTTTTATTTTAAATTTTACAATAGGTTGCATAAATGTTGTTGTCGAGACGACCGCTCGATTCTGACGTTCACTGGTGAACTACTATTTTCGCATTGACGCCGAGATTGGCCAGCGGTTTTTAGGATTAATGTTTCGTATTTTTGCTGTTGTATTTTTATATTCATTGTATTTTCAAATAAAAATGAATTCAAACACATATTTATTGTGTTAAATACTGTTTCTATCGGGGTTTTCTTGTGTTCCAATAAAGTACACAATTACGCAATCTGTCACCATTTTGGATTGCCCGCCCTCCTCGCCTTGTTCACCATATTTTCCTTCATCCCACGGCGGGTCGCCGCGGCAGTGGCGGCGGCCCAGCGCCTGAGGCGCCTGGTCCACACTGGTTACGGTAATAGCGTCTAAATACGCAAGCCGCTGGACATTTTCAACTTTATTCTACTTTTAATTCAATCTTTATGAATTAAAGTGAGATTGTTTTAATTGAAAAGGAGAAAAGTGTCTAAATTGGCGAGTTTTGTACTTATTCCGTGCTCATAGACAAAAATCCTTGATTAACCATAGGATTTCCCGATTTATTGGTTTATAAACACCCGTCTGCTAAAATATAACATTTTACTGCAATGTGTATTTAAAAAATCTCATTTTAATTAATGAAAATGGAATTAACAGCAAAATAAAATATTAAAATGGTCCAACGACTTGCGTGTTTAGACGCTATTACCGTAACCAGTGGGCGTCTTGGCGCAGCGCCAGCGCCCGGCGTCTGGGCCGCTGTGACTGCCGCGCCCGGTCTCTTATGACCCGCCGTGATCCCTTTTAATTACAGTTATTCCCTCACAATTACAGTTGTTTTGTTGATGTTCTTTTCGTTTTCAGTCATGTCCGGTTGGAATCCAAATGCGCCCTCGTTTGTGCCGAACCTGAACGCCCAGCCGTTTGTCCCCGGTAAGATGTGGTCCGCTCCAGCTGCTGAGCCTCAACAAAGTGAATGATAGTTGAAATTAGATCATATTCTTTGTTTTAGACTGGGATGATGAGTCCTCAGTCGCTCCAGCTGTCGTTCCTGCTGCGGTTCCCGCTCAGGTTGAGGAGCCGGCCCCTGCTCTCGTCAAAGAAACTGTTGGTTTACGAGGTCCAGTGATTATTGTGCATGTTAGACTCCTATTGTCGCTGAGAAGGCTCCTGAGAAGGAAAAGGAGAAGGAAGACCTTATTGCTCCCTTGGCTAAGAAATTCGAGAGGATCAAGTACGTTGACGACGGAACTCGCAAGGAACATGTTAACATTGTCTTCATCGGCCACGTCGATGCAGGAAAGTCCACTATCGGAGGTTAGGTGCAATTGTTTCTTGCGAATTCAAGTTGTTTAAGGTCAGCTGATGTTCCTCACCGGTATGGTTGATAAGCGTACTTTGGAGAAATACGAGAAGGAAGCCAAGGAGAAGGGACGTGAGAGCTGGTTTGTTAATTTAAATTCTTTGGCTAAATCTGTTCAAGGTACCTCTCGTGGTGTATGGATACCAACGACGAGGAGCGTGAAAAAGGTAAAACTGTGGAATGCGGACGCGCTTTCTTTGAAACTGAGAAGAAGCATTTTACTATCCTCGATGCACCCGGCCACAAGAGCTTTGTGCCCAACATGATCAGTGGAGCCACACAGGCTGATCTGGCCGTTCTTGTGAGTTTTATTTTCAGTAACGACTTAGTGTATGCCGTTCAAACAATGCTCTTTTATTTTATTTAGGTTATATCCGCTCGTAAGGGAGAGTTCGAGACTGGTTTTGACCGCGGAGGCCAGACCCGTGAGCACGCTATGTTGGTGAAGACGGCTGGTGTGCGCCATCTCATCATCCTCGTCAATAAGATGGACGACCCCACTGTCAAATGGGACGAAGAGAGGTAGATTCCCTTTTAGCAAGTCAATTATTAGACGACAGGTGGAATGAGATCCAGGGCAAGCTGACGCCTTACCTGAGGAGCGTTGGATTCAACCCCAAGATGGACATCACCTACATTCCCGTTTCTGGCCTTACTGGGGCTTTCATCAAAGACCGACCGGACGCCTCCATCGGCGATTGGTACACGTGAGTGTCATCTCGAATGATCATTCTATTTTTTTAGAGGACCTTGCTTCCTGGATTACCTGGACAACCACCTGGGCAGCATGGCCCGTGACTTCAACGGACCCGTGCGCACCATTGTCGTGGAGAAGTTCTCTGTAAGCTAATTTGTCGTCTTCTCTATCAAATTGTTCAGGACATGGGTACTGTTGTCATTGGAAAGATGGAGTCTGGCGTAGTTGAGCAGGGCCAGAGTCTGGTTATGATGCCCAACCGGGTAAGTTTACTTTAAATGCATGGATATATGTTTATCTACAGCAACCGATTCAAGTTATTCAAATCTGGTCTGACGATGAGGAGACTAGGCGTGTGGTTGCTGGTGACAACATCAAGTTCAAGCTGAAGGGGGTGGAGGAGAGTGAGATCCAGCCTGGATTCATCATCTGCTCCCCCGATGCCATGTGCACCGTTGGCCGTGTGTTCGACGCCGAGGTAATATCACGAGATATACTCTGTATAAAGCCCTATGTAGGTTGTGATCCTCGAGCACAAGTCTATCATTGCTTCTGGATATTCCTGCGTGCTTCACATCCAGTCGGCTGTTGAGGAGGTCTCTGTGAAGGTTGCGATCCTTACTTTTAGTTTATTTATTTATTGTTCAGATCGTTATTTGTACGATCGATAAGAAGACCGGCGAGAAGAAGAAGGCTCGTTTCGTGAAGCAGAACGAGAAGTGCATCATGCGGTTGGAGAGTTCCGAGCCCTTCTGTCTAGAGCCCTTCAAGGAGTTGCCGCAGCTGGGTCGCTTCACCCTGCGAGACGAAGGAAAGACGATCGCCATCGGAAAGGTCCTCAAGGTCATTGATTGATTTGTTTGAGTTTCCTGTTGAAACGCCCATCATTAATATTGTTTTCCGCAAAGGTTGTCTTTTTACAATAAATCGGTGTTGCAGTTGAAGTCTTTATTTGGTTTCTACAAATACAAGGGGGATGGCGTTTCGCCTTCTCTTGTCCGTGGTCTATGCTCCAGTTGTGGAGGAGACGTACATGGCGGTGCTCTTGTCATCTGCCCTGTCCTCCAGCCAGAAAGTCTTCATCTTCCCATGTCCCTGTGGTATCCCTCTTTCCCTGCACTCCTACCCCTACCTTTATCTCCGTGTCTCCTCTCTCAGTCACTTCAAACAGTGGGTGATGTGCTGTGAGGTGGCTCTTCGCTGCTTCCGACATCTGGATCATTCCGGGAGAACCACTTGACTCCATCAAAGAAGCCATCGTGATCTGCAAAAAGTATCAACAGGCGAAGTGTGTCTTACAGTATCCCCAAAGAGACAATATCTGGGTGCCGTAAGACCGACTACTCCCGCGGCGACGGGTCCCGTGTGGAAACCCCAGCGACAGCGGATACGGTGGGTTGTCCTGTGGGGAATGTGGTAACTTGTGAGGTACTGTCGCATGTCAAGAGAGCAATGCGCGACGTTTTTCGAATGGGCGTCTCCGTTTTCCTCGGGAATTCCAGAGACCACCATGTACGCATCGCCTATGGTCTCAACCTGAATTGCGAGAATTTGGAAAACACACACGTGTACACACACGCACACCCGCACACACACACCTTGTAGCTGTGGTTGCGACTGATGCATTCATCAAATCCAGTATACAGTCCATTAAGCATGTTAACAACCTGAACGCGTAGTTTCCTCCTTCAGTCGGGAATTAACCTCTATGGGAGTGGAGGATGAACAGATGGTCGTGAATCCAACAATGTCGGAGAAGAGGACGGTGGCCGAGGAAAACTGCTTCGGCGGGACACTTCGACCCATTTTCAGCTCATTCGCAACATACCTATGCAACATATTAATTTGGGTTTCCATGTTATAAAGGGATATGTACTAATGGTGTCAAGTGAATGCAACTGACGGAGGAAGCAGCTGGGAGAGCAGCTTTTCGGCGCGAATGTTCGTTTCCTCCAGCATCCCAGTCCTCTCAGCCACTGAACTCTTGGTTTCTTTTAATTCCCATTAAATACCTATTTTTTCCAGATTATTTGCGTACTGCTCCATCAACTTCATCATCTGGTCAACCAAGGATCCCTTCCTAAGGGAAACTATTCTCCTTTTTCGTTAAAACTTACGTTTTCAAGACCATTTCTGTATTGAATCTCACACGGCGGATGGTCGGTCTTATATCTGGGTTTTCGCTCCAGCAGTCGCGTAGGAGAGCCTACAGTAACCTTCCGTAAGGGAAGAAGACTGGGATGTTACCTGTAGGTCAGGATTGCACTTCATAGGGTCCTGGATCTCAGGAGTGACCGTCTTCGATCCATCACTCAGATAATCACAGAGCTCTGGAACGAACAGTAAAGGATTACGGGGATTATCAACCGTTGATGTTGGTGTTTTCCCTGAAAGGCAGGGATCGGAATAAAATCTCGTACATGACCATTCCGAAAGCGTAGATGTCAGCCGTCTGTCGCAATGTCTAAATTCATGAATGACAGCCTGGCAACACCCCGTTTACCATCGACTCCCGCACCCATTTCTGATCCATCCGTCGCTTCCTATTCTTCTCTCTCATTTTCAGTAGTTCCGGTGCATAATACAATACGCCTGCAATACAACACATTGGTATTGGCTATTTTACAAAAGGGAAAGAAAGGATATTCAAGGGAGAATGCCACCCACTGGTTCTCTGCGCAGCCTGGCTTTTATCATCGTCGTCTTTCAGAGTTTCAATTGCGATTGCTCCCTGCTTCTCCCATCTCTCCAAAGGATTAGCCAGACCTGAAAACTTTTTATTTAAACAAAATATTTGCATCTTATTACAGAAGGACTGCATGACTTTGCAAGTGGTGGCAACCCCAAAGATATGATGCCTTACCGTAATCAGAGAGTTTCACCATCCAGTTTCTGTCAATGAGACAAACCCAAGGGGTGAGTGATCCATGGTATCCAAGGGCAGATGCGTGTAGGTATTCCAACCCCTAAACCCCCTTGATCTATCCCTCCTCCCTCCCTACCAAAGTTATGTCCCTGACAAAGGCTCCGTGGAAGTTTGCATCGAGGGTCACTTTCTGATTGTAGATTATGTCTTGGATGGTTCCTCTACTGCAAAACTTCCAAAGAACTAGCATTTCCTCCTTTTCGTTAAAAGCCATGCCCAGGAAGGGGTTGAGATTGTCGTGGACCGCCTGTTTCATCTGAGTCAGCATCTTCAGATCGTCTCTGATGAATTTGATGGGTCGTCGTTGTGGATACCTTAATATCTTTATTTCCTTTTCCAAATGCCTTACTTGTGGTAGGTCGCATGGGTGTTCACTCCTATGATTGCGTGTCGTTTCTGACCCGTCGACACATTGCTCAGCTTCGTCGTAGTCGATCCCATTGACAACTGAACCAACCCACCGTTCTCAGGTCATACCGTAACCCACCATAGACCTAACCTGTTCCTCGTCTATAAACTGCAGGTCGTCGTGGTAGAGACGCCATGGCATTTTGCCTAGAGCACGCGTTTCACTGCAATTGGCTGCTGCAGCCGACATCAACATAATTTTTGATTTCTAAATGCCGAAATAACGGTCGTTTGAAAGTGAATTGTTAATTGTTTTCATTTTCTTTGGAAACGCCCACCAAGCTTTGTTGACTGAGTATCCTACAACGAAGGCAATGAGGACACAGGCGAGGATGGCTGAGACGGAGATCTTGAGGAAGTAGGAGCACCGTTGTCCACGAAAGCCACACACTGGCTCTTCTAAAGGCATTTGCCCATTGGCAGAAGGCCAGAAACCCGTCATGACGTCAGTCAGTTTCTGAACGTGGTATTCTGTTTCTAAGAGTACGTCAAACCAGAATAAAGCAACCACTTTTGTTTTTGATTCCATCGCAGTTCGTCACCAGTTCACTTTCCATAGACACCATTTTCATCACCTTGTCTCTGAACCAATTCTTTTTCTTTTACCTGTTTGCCTACCTGTTGGGGGAAATGTAGAAAGCAGAACAGTCCCCACAGTGCCAGCCTCTGTCTTTCCGTTCTTCACGATGTCTGCCCCGGCTATGATCCCTGAACCTCTTCATGTATGCCCTCCTCCTACTGCCGACCTTCGAAGCTGAGCCTCCTCATTTTATTCTAGATGTAGGCTCCATTTCGTCGAATCCGTTCACGTCGTCAACCTGAAGAAGCGGTTGCCGCTAATTAAATTCCTCTTACAATGATGGTGTTGGCGTAATGGTCCTTCACTCGCTGCAGCATCTCCCCCTCTGCCCCAATCCAAGGGGAGGAGTCCTGAATACAATCAATCGGTTGTTGTCTTCTGCTTTACCTTAGTTCCCGACTGAATCCATGGGATGACGTAAGCGTACTCCGGGTTGTTCACCTTCGCTGCGAACGTGGCCTGCATGAATTCCTTCGACAGTTCGCGAGTTGAAGAAAATAGACAGATTACAACTAAAGTCAATTCAATCATTCGTCTGAATTCCAACCTCTGGCGTTGTTAGCGATTTCATTCAGATAGCCACTCTTCACCATCTCCTCTGCCCCCCAGTTTTCTTCGAAGATGACCTTCTTCACCACAATTATCCCCTTCCGGTGGATCACTTCTTCAAAGGCCTGCACTCTCTCGTAAGCCACAGCTCCCGTGTTTGTCGCAATTGCAATCTATTCAAAGTATTTGCTTTGTTTTAATTCTTACGGAAGTCCATTTATAGTGTTGGATGAGGGCAATGGTTGCTTCTGCGATTGCATTGGTGTTCTTGGAGGAGATTCGGGCGAGTGTCTTGTAAATGTCTCTGTCTGCGATTGCATTGGAGGAAGAAGAGTAGGAGATGACAGGAATGTTCCAGAAAGTGGACATTTTCACAACAGCCTCCAGTTCCGCCTGGCAGTAGGGGCCAATGAAGGCCCTCACTTGGTGCACGTGGTACAACTCAGCCGCGACAGCCACTCCTTCCAATGCCTCACTGCACGACTGGCGAGAGATGATCCTCAAACATTTTAATCACTTTCTACTTTCAGAGTTTCAAAGGAATTATGGTCTCTACATTTCAGCAAATTACAGTTGATTTGCATTCAAATTAAGATTTCGCGATTGACACTCCACTCTGAGTTGAACCCACTCGAAATCAATGTCCTGGCCGATGATTCCGTCTTGGATCAAGTTTTCCCTGCTGATTTGAAGAACATTCTCATCGTTCGGCATCACACCTGTCAAAGGAATTTTAAAATTTGGTCTCTTTTGAAGTATTTCCTCACATTTGATTTTCTGTCCCAAGCTTGGAATATAAAGGTTCATAAACAGTGATTTCTATTGAAAATGGACATGTTTTCAAACACCAAATAAGAATGATTGGGTCTAATGCTGCAGTCCCATTAAAATATTTCGCCCACGGCCCAGATTACTGACCAACCGCTCCGAGATGCCCAATCTTGATAACCTTCTTGTTCTCCTTGTTCACCTCCAGTTTCGTCTTTGAATCAAACTGGGTGTACGACGACTTTTCCTCCCTTTTCACCCGGAGACATCCAGTCTCTCCGGGAACGAAAGGCCACAGCAGAAGAACCGCCAAGACGAGCATTGACCTGCAAAAGATGTCACGCTTACATTGTCGTTTTCAATTTGCAGTGAAATTTACCTCATGGCTGGAGCCACCTGACTGTGGCGACGACGCGAGCGACTGCGTCAGGAGACGGAATTGGCCTCTTCATCAGCCAAATGGACTGGAATCCGCTTCTGAGCTCAGAATCCGTGACGACGGATGTAATCCGATTCGCCAATGGACGCTAACAGTGGTCAGTAGTCGAACAGACCCTTTCGTGCAAGGCAATTCGTGCAAAAATCACAAAATGAAAGTAATCTAAAAAGAAAAAAGGAAATTAGATGAGGAGTGTTTCAGTGCAGACATCTTTGCATCGCAACAGTCTTGATTCCATGGCTATGGAAGAGTTTTCCTTGGAATATCTCTCTTGTGATCCTCTGTTGATGTACATTAATACTTATGATGGCAACAATAGATATACACCATGTGGATAAACCTGTTCCTTACGAAATCCAGATGAGCGTCACATCGATTTCCCAAGTGATTTCATCTTGTTGTCCTATTAGCTACCTAAACCCATGTCTAATTATTCTTAATCCAAAGTGTGTCTCTTTTCTACTAATTAAGAAAATCTGTGCATCGACTTCTCTAGATTCCATTATGACAAAATCCTCTTATACTTCAGCGCCATCTTGTTTTCATTATAGCACAAGAGTTTAAAGGAATATTGCCTGAAAGGAAATTGTGAGCTTCAGGAAAGAGTGAATGAATCCTAAGCCCTTAAGAAAGTTCCAAGAAACCTGGCAGGTACTTGCAAATTTCGGTACACCCTAAACAATGAAAGGGTAACCTAATAATATTCTAGAAGAAATAGAACATTCTAGAATAAAAGGGGGCGGAGCTACCTAGACCTAATGGAACAATATAGAACATTCCAGAATGTGATAGAACATTCTGGAACAACCTAGAATAGTACAGAATAATCCAGAATGTCATGGAACATTCTGGAATTACTTAGATGGACAGGGTCCCAACAAATTCAATAGGCGAGTTTCTTTCGTAGACAGCCGCCAACAGAAGCCTATTCATATTCGTCTGGCGGGTGGCAATCTTTCTTTGCAGCAGGATGGTGAGCCCTGTTGGAGTCAGAGCATGCGCCCATTTACTCTTGCCCTTCTCTCGCCCTTTCTCTCCATCCACATAGGAATACATTCTCCACCCCCAATAAGCCCGTTCGGATCTGTAACGATGTAAGGGAATAACAATAGATTGCGAGAACCAGAGTCATCGCCCAGATGGCCGGGTGGCTTAGAGTCACATATTGAGATAAAGAAGGTCTACACCGTTCATATAGTGGTAGCTTGCAGAAAAGATGTTTATTAGGAATGTTGCGTGGAGTTGCGGGTGGCACAAACACCTCAGCTGACTGGTGCCAGCAAGTGACTCTGATTAATGGAATGCAGCAACACATTGTCACACCGGACTCTAATTTACACGTTTTATGTTATACAAATCGAAACTTATTCAATTCAATATTTCTGTTTTGTTTTCAACTAATGAACACGACTGTGAAACATGAAAGAAGCGTTTACGGAAACTACAGCCCTAGTTTAACAAAATGTTTTTGCCCAGAAACATTTTTTACTTTGTACGGTCTCACCACGAAAATATAATTATTCAAAAGTGACTGCGCCGCTGCATTATTTGACTTGTCGAGTGCGCGTCATTTTTATACTTTTTATTATGTGTATTATTGTATACTTACTTTACTTTGTTTATCAAATTGACAATATATTATCCGCAAAGTGAATTTCCGTGTTTTAGTTTGACTGCCGTAATTCACCATGGCTGGGATCCGTCAGCCAATCCGTCCCTTCATCATAGTGAGTTGTGTTTCTAAATGCTTAAATATCTGTTTTCAGCCTGTCGCCGTCGATTTGGATCGCATTTCGGAAGATGAAAAGGGTCTCCTGAAGAGCCCGGAGACGTTCTTTGGAGACATCGTTACCACCACTCCCGAAAGCATTGGTTTTCGTATCAGCATTTTGGAATTAAAGTTTACATTTTTGAAATAAATACTTCTAATATAGCTAGATGAAAGCTGAAATAGCTAGATGCGGGAAAAAATTAGTTCGGCAGTCCCTGGGAGATCGCAGGAAGTCGGAGGTGTTCAAGGGTTTACACACGAATCTCATCGCCTATTCTTGTTTTCGCAAAGATAAGTCAGTGATTTCTCACAATTTACATGCAATGATGCAATTCAGGTGCGATCCGCCCCTCTGCATATTCTGCCTCAACTCCGACCCGGAATCTACCGCCCTCCTCGGTCCATTAAGATGGGTGCCGAAACTTCCCAAATACTTTGCCTTCCACTACCTCTGTGCCGTGGGTTTTAATGTATGTCTGGGACGGTCTTTCAGGTAATGGTTCAAGAGATCTACGTTCCGGAGGAGCCATCGTACCTAGAAAGTCGCCTCGGAGACTTGTCCCTTCCTGGATTCCGCAAAGCGGCTGCCAGGCTGAATCCGAATAGCAGCAAAGCCAGGAGTCATCTCGTACGTTTCATCATATAAAATATACATTCTTTTATCTGGTGTTCACCCAATTATTCTTTAGAAATGTACCCACTGTGGCATGGAGGGTGCTCTGCTCGGCTGTTTCAATAACTCGTGCGGCCACAAGTACCACGTTCCCTGTGCCATCATGGCCGGCTGCATCCTCAACATTAGCTCCGAACAGTGCGTTTTTCCCTCAGACTCACATTTTCCATTCAGGCCATATCCATTTGGACTCTTGTGTAGTAATGAAAACAAGATGGTGCTGAAGTACCAGAAGGCTTTCATCGAGTTGTTGGTGGAGGAGATTCCGGTGATGAAGCAGGTGGTGGGCCATTATTCTCTTCTATTTTAATTCCAAATCACAGGAAATGCTCAGTCTGCTCAAGGCAGGAAAGTTCGATTGCGAGGTGTGCCATGCCCAGCTGGAGATCAAGGGAGAAAACGACGTGTTCTTGAGGAGGATGGTGTTTACCAGCTGCTGTGGACTCAAGGCCACCTGTCGCCAATGCTTTGAGGTAGGTTTCAGTTCAACCACTCACCGTCCTGAATTGGAAATTAACAAATAGTTTTTATCTTATAGAAATTCATCGTCTCCAAAATGTTTGCGAAGTACTGCATATCTTGTAACTGCAAATACACTGACAACATCAACAATATCCTGGGAATGCAGGGGATTCTGACTCTTACGGACGATGACAGGTATTCTCTCTCTCTCTCTCTCTCTCTCTCTCTCTCTCATTTCCTTCTCCCTCTTCCTGTCTAAATCGACTTTTCTGCCATTCTATAACCACTTTGTCTCATTTAGTGAAGATACTCCAAAGGTCCATGTCTGTGAGAACGCAGTGCCACCCGCTTTCAAGCGTTTCAAGCAAGGTGGGGGGCCTTTTTATGCCTTGTTCAAACTAGTTCATGTTCGGTCTGTCTGAGTATCATTTTCAAAGCAATTTTAGCTCCTGTCGGTGATAACGATGACATCATTGTACTTCCGTCGCCACCGCCCCCACGCTTGACGTCTTCCTACGACGTTAATGTCTGCATAAATGGAATAATTACGTTAATTATTCCATTCAGGTCGAAATCGAGCGCAAAATCAAAATGGAAAATGCTTTGCCCGGAGGGTGACTATGTATGGATATCCCAGTTAAAAAAATCTTCAGGGAGCATAACCCGATTACCCTCGACGAAGAGGAGGAATTCGTGGCCCGTGGATCTGGCGCAGAGACCGAGGACGAAGCTCAAATGGACCAGTCGGTCGACGTCAATTCAGAGGAACAGGTAAATCGTAGTTTTTTTTTTGTTTTAGTCGGCCTTCAGGGGTATTCCGTGCAGTTGGAGCCCTTCGGTGATGTTTCCGAGCCCGATCAGTCACCCATGGAAGCCACTCCCAGTGGATTCAATCTCAATGTGAAGCAAGAAATTCCCGATGAGCATGATAGTTCTGGCGGAGAACAGAAGTAGGGCTTTGTAGTTGAAAATATACAGAAATTCAGGCAAGTGTTCGAGAAGCGTCTGACTGAACTGGAAGTCCAGGTCGCCCAACTGAAAGACGTCGAGTGAGTAGTCCCATTCCTTCCATCGTCAGGTTTAGGTCTCTTGCCTTCGATGTCGGTCCTCCTGACGTTTCCCCGGATTTAGAGAAGTTCCACGAACTGTAGGTGGCAAAGAAAACTTTATTCTCCACTTTCAGCTGTACCGCGGCTGTTGACATCTACAACAATATTCCTAAGGGAGAGTGCTCGCTGGATCAGTTGATTCGGTGTGTTTTAATTCCGAATAATCTCCAATGGCCATTTGCAGTCTGAAGCAGACGGTGAAGATGGTCCAGGACCTCAAGTGAAGATCTCCATTTCATAATTATTGTTATTTTCGCACTTTAAAAAAAAATAAAGGTAGCCTTTCGGCATTGTTTGGCAAAATTGAAGGAAACCCTTGGGTTAACTAAATGAGTCACGACGATTTCATTTCAATGTGACGGTTTTAGTAATTTCAAAGACTTTCAACATCATGCATTCCTACAATTGTAATTAGCATGGGGCAAGATGGGAGGTTGTATTTCTTCTTGTCTTCGTCAGGCGCCAATTCCGGTGCATTCGTCCTATCAGTGCATGTTTTACCACTGTTGGCGTTATCATCCTTTCGCATCCTGGCAACATCAATTCTGTCGTTTTTAACTACCCAGGAGCACTGAAACAGGAGAATTTCCCCTTTGCTTCCTACGGCAAGAATCGTTAAAGTCGTCTCTGTCTTCCAAAGTTCTCGCCGCTGTCTGCATAACATTTTGCGGATGGTGTTAATTTTTTCGGTCAGAGCTACAAAAACCAAGAAACTTTTCTTCTTTCTGTTTTTTGAAATAACATGTTTGCTTGTTTGAAAGAGTGTTTTAGGGGTTAAATTCTGATTTATATTCTCTCTCTCTCTCTCTCTCTCTCTCTCTCTATTTCTCTTTCTCTTTCTCTTTCTCTTTCTCTTTCTCTTTCTCTTTCTCTTTCTCTTTCTCTTTCTCTTTCTCTTTCTCTTTCTCTTTCTCTTTCTCTTTCTCTTTCTCTTTCTCTTTCTCTTTCTCTTTCTCTCTCTTTCTCTTTCTCTCTTTCTGTCTCTTTCTGTCTCTGTCTTTTTTTCTCTCTCTCTCACTCTCTCTCTCTTTCTCTATTTCTCTCTCTCTCTCTCTCTCTCTTTCTCTCTCTACAACTGTCAGCAGTAGTTTGCACGGTTCCCATGTAATCGGCAGTGGCACGTGGATAGAATCACATAAAATGGGTATAAACGCGATAAAGACCCTTCCTACTACAGCTGAGGCCTTGCTTCCTTTCTTTTCCCATAATAATATGCTAACTAACTCTTCTTGTAGTGATCTCAAAATGGGGGCGGCCGGCCGCGACCTCCGCTGGCTGCTCAAGGTGCACCACATTTGCACCGCCGTCCTCTACGTAATCTTTCTCCTGTGTATTTTTATGAATTTGTACGTATTGCTCAGTCGAGAGGACACTCTTTTCTACCTCAGGATATACCATTCAGTGGGTTTAGAAACGTGGAAATCTCAGTGGAACAGAAAACCGTAAACTACTATATTTGCAGATCATCGCCTTGATGATGTTTTGTTGCGGTGTCATAGAGGTGGAATTTTTGTTTCGAACACGAAAACTGCCAAAACTCGACGAGCCTCATGAGATTCCTGACCCCGCCCTCATAGGTACATCCGATGGACTCCCTTTTGAAACCCACTTCAGGCGCTGTGGCCCTAACCATTGGAATCGTCCTCGGCTACTTGTACTTTATAGTGTTCAATTACGCCTTCCAGGACTGCGATAAACTCGTCGACGCCATTTACAGGTGCTTGCCCTGCCGCAATCTCATTTCTTCCTTTGCTTTTCTGGCCTCTACAAGAATAAAACGGCGCCGTCGTGGGTCTGATGTGTGATAAGCCGTGTGACGCAGTACGGTAGTAAATCGGTCGGATTCTGTGAATTCGGTGGCCAAGGCATTAGAGATCGGCAGCAGAGAAAAAAGAGGGTGTGGCTGAGAGAAACAATGCCAGAGAAAAGAGGTTTAAAAAGGATCGGAGATTCATACGAAAGAAAGAAAGGGTTTTCAGTGGGGAGTTGTGGCTAGAGACCATCTACGACCTCCTCATGGCTTCTTTCTCCGCCCTCAGTCTTTTGTACATTTTACAACGGAGGTATTACGGAGCCATCAACTCTAACTTGGACAAGGTTACCTTTCTTACATCACAAATAACTATTATTTCAGGTTGGACGACTGTTCATCAACATTACCTTCTCTGTCGTTTGGTTGAAGGTAATAAAACAACATAGTATGGAATTAGCAAATGAAAGCACTTTACATGGTTCCTTCTTTTTAAATTGTTTCCAATATCACATGTACATTGTCTTTTTAAAAAGTAGTTTTTATTTGTAGATTATGGAAATAGTGGAAATAATCCATCTTTAAAACGAAATGTGTGCTTTCAGGTCGTGGTTTACAAAGGATACCTCAGCTATCAGGTTTGAAGAGAACTTTTCAGTTGCATTTATTCTTCAGGAGCTTTGCCAAAGAAAAGAACTGGAAGGTTACTGGTGTCCCGTTGTGAAGAGGAACTACGACTGCAACCCAGGGGAGGACCTCCACGGAACTCAGAAGATGTGGTCAGTAAAATCCCATTCCTTGTGTAGACTTATAAAGAACACAAATCTTTCCAGGTATTACATCAACAAAGGAGTTTTATCTGCCTCCATCATCTCGTGTGCCTCTGAATTCTTCCCCGTCCTTTTGGTCACCCATTGGCTGGCCAATGGCGGTGCAGAAGAAAAGGCAGAAGACATCGAAAGGAGACAGAGGGTGGCATAAGTCGTCTTCAGGTGACCATTTACTTCCAGATGCGTCAGGGAGTCCGAGGTTTGATGAGGGAGTTCATGAAGGACGTCTCTCGTGTCTACACTGGCAACGTCGCTCTCAACACAAAGCCTCTGAAACTGGGGTAAGTGTCTCATTTCCTTTCGTTTAATGGGAGTCTAGCGTTGGAATCAAATGGTTCTTCTGGATAATCGTTCCTTTGGCTACCTTGGCAAGCGGTATAAAATGGCTTGTGTCGTTCTATTGGACAATCGGTCTGTCCACTATTTTCATTTGAAATCCGTTTTTAGACTTTGACACCCTGGTGGCAGAGCACTGGAACACATTTGACATTGTAGCACTAGTGGCGAACACTTTGCAGCTGATTATGTTTGCAGGAGTATGTTTTCTTATTTTATTTTAAAATTCAAAGTTTTCCAGTTGTATGGGTTTGCCTCCAAATATCTCAAGAACAATCGACTGGATGCGCATCACAAGGCCCACGCAAGAGGAGACATCACTATTCTCTTTGGCTGCTGCATTGTTCTTTTCATTAAACTGGTAGGCATCCCTCCAATTTCGGAAATAACAGAAACATTTGCTTGAAATATTGCACGGGATAATTTTTCAGGTTCTTCAACTGGTAGAACTGGAATTTCAACGGAAGGATGGCTTCATCACAACTACGGACACTGCAACCAACACAATCAGCTTTGTTCTAGTGCACGTAAGGAGGGAATGCTTCTTAAAACGGACAACTTCAGGTGTGCCAATGGATGCAATACTTTGCCGTGAGGAGAATTCTGGCCATGAACGACAGGGACTGTGTAGCCACAAAACGATTCATTCCCCTAGCTGCAATGGGTTTGTCTCTAAAATTTGAATATAATTACTGTTGTAGGTGGTTTATTGATTGCCTGGGTTCACTTTGGAATAACATTCTTTGACACATCGCTCATTAAGTACCAGCTGACGGACGAACAGTTCAAGTAAGACCTCCCTCTTTTTACTAATGTCTCTTTAGATTCTCGGAGACTACGCTTGTATGCATGATATTTACGCAAACCATGTTTCCTGCCGATTACCTCTTTGCTTTCACCATCAGTGGATGTTACCTGGAGTTGTTACAAAGGTTGTAGGACCAAATGTAGTTTTAGTGCCATTCTCAGATACCTGAATGCTGGTTTCTTCCAATTGGGCACTCCGAGGATAGGCGGAGGAGGCCACGGACATGGCCATGGCCATGGGGGAGGCCATGGAGAAGAGCCTAAGGAGGTATTTAGCACAAACAACTATTCGAATCCACAATTTAGCATGAACAAGAAGATGACGAGGACCGGTTCGGGGCGGGACCCAACATTGCGACGATGATGCACGCCGCGAACATTATGTACAGGAAGAGGATGGAAAGCACTGTGGTAATTTCAATTCTTTGAACGGATTTTGATGAAATTTAGTCGACTACTTCCTCCAGCTCAGGACACCACTCAGCTCCTTCGACTGGACACTCCAACAATTACAAACAAGATTAACAACACGGAATGTCGTTTTCATTTGTTTGTACATCTTACAAGTCATATCTCCTCAGGGAATGCTATTAAAAGCTCCTCTTGCTCAAATGTGTAGTTACCCTCATCTGGCATTCAAAGAGAGAATATAACACCGTGGTATATTAGTATGTTATTGATTGATAGGTTATTAAGTCCATCACGTATAAGCACTTCCTCAAGTGTTACCCAGGAAGGCCTTCATCAAGTCAATCGGGAACGGAAAGATTATTGTCGTGTTTTTCTCCGCCCTGAACTGTTCGTTATTTACTCTAGATCTGCTTCTTACGCTATGGTATTCAAAGTCTGTAGGTATCTCAGCTGAAGCGCAGACGGAGACTGACTGATGACATCGGCCGCCTGTCTAAGGGCTTCCGAAGCCTTCTTCTCCCCTTCGGCCGCGATGACCTCAATATATTGAATCAGAATGCCTTAATTCCTTGCCTTGGCCTTGGCCTCCCTAGTGGCTTCTGCTTCAGAAGCCATGGCCCGTTGGAGTTCATGCGGAAGACGGACATCCTTCACCTCAACGCGCTCCACCTTCACTCCCCAGTTCTGAGTGGCCTCGTCCAATGTGTTCTTAATTTTCACAACGAAATTAACAATGCTGGTATTTGATTCGCCCTATCTTTCTCTCTGCTTACCTGCATGATTTTGTCGATGCCTTCCCTGTCGGCCAACATCTCCGTCAGTGTCTTAGTCCCGAGAATATTCCTCAAAGTCGTTTGTGCCAGCAGTTGGGTGGACTCCCACGCGTTGTAAACTTGAGTTATCTTCAAGTCTCTTAATTATCACGTGATGGTTTCATTACCGCTGTGGTGGCATTTTCTATTTTGTAGTAAACAACGGCATCTACATTCACTGTGACTGAGTCTCGAGAAAGAATCTGCCACAATTCCCATTTTCAAACTAAAGCTACCTCTTGCGGAGGAACGTTGAAAGACACCAGACGGAGGTCCACTTTTCGATATTCATCGATGCAGGGAACTATGAAGAAAAGGCCTATTAGAAAAATTAAGGTATCTAACGAAGGTCATACCGGGTCCCTTTGCCCCGCCGGGAAGCAGGCGGCCGAGGCGGAAAATCACGGCTCTTTCATACTCTTGAACAGTCTGAAACAATGTTGTTTGCTTGTTACAATTCCCTTTGTCATCAATCAGATTTAAATAAAGCACACATTCAACTACCAACTTTGAAGCAGAAGAAGGCTGTGATTGGGAAAGAGATGACTACCAGAAGATAAGAGACTGCTACCAGAAACACTTCAATCCAACTCTTGCTTCGAGGGGCAGCTACGGATCAATTGAACGAGGAATTTGATTTCGCTTACTCTTTTCAAGGGATCCATTCCAGGTTTCCCCAATCGGAACTGAAACAGGGGGCATTTGCTCAAACGAATTCAAAAGACTAATCTTCCAAACAGGCGCCGTTGTTACTGCGAATACCGGTCCGTTCGGAATGGACGTCGATGGCAGGAAAACAGAGACCAGAGACTATGTCACATTTGGTACTGGAACTAGTGGAAGAATTTTTGCTTTGTTTCAGTTTAATAAGGACATA
The DNA here is from genome assembly GCA_022343465.1 of Oscheius sp. G VE-2021. Taxonomy (NCBI): domain Eukaryota; kingdom Metazoa; phylum Nematoda; class Chromadorea; order Rhabditida; family Rhabditidae; genus Oscheius; species Oscheius sp. G VE-2021. The sequence goes on from JAJQXH010000023.1 coordinate 944,906, forward strand.
CATATGCCTTTAATTTGCCTCATAATTATGTCAAAAGTTTTTCCGCGCAAAGACTGCATAGTATGTGTCCAAAATGCTTTCTCCATGAGATTTCACGGAGAATGTCGCATGTGATGTCTCTTTCTAATTGCGGCCTCTCATTCGAGACAATTCAGTCTTAGGTTCATTACTTTTGTGTTGTATGGGGTCTTCTGAGGAACGCTCATTTTGTAACGAGTATAGTTCGACATCATTTCTACAAATGTTCCAAAAACTCAGCTGATCAAACAAGGTTGCGAAAGAACACCTGTTTTGGTGTTGTGTTGCGCCAATCCCTCTTCTCAAGTTTAACCACGTGCGCATGATGGCTTGGGGTTGTAAACACTGACTGGCTGCAAAAATAAACCGGAATGGTCTTTTGCTTGAACAGGGCATTTTTGCTTTATATTATAGCAAACAGTTTGTATTCCTAGACCGTTTATTAATGCAACATTGTGAAGACACCCGTCCCTGAGTGGTAGAGAAAGAGGTCTTTTACTCAGCCCGGTTGCCCAGAAAGGCCTTCATCAGATCGATCGGGAACGGGAAGATGATTGTCGTGTTCTTTTCAGCCCTTAAGATTGTATTCATTTTTCTGTCTTCCTTTCTTACGCAATCGTATTGAGAGTCTGGAGATATCTCAGCTGCAGGGCTGCCGGGGACTGGCCGATGACGTCAGCTGCCTCCTTGAGGGCAGAGGAAGCTTTTTGTTCTCCCTCGGCCACAATTATCTAAAGCGTTTCTTGTTTTGCCGACTGGTCTTCCTTGCCTTCGCCTTGGCTTCTCTGGTTGCTTCTGCCTCTGCAGCCATTGCCCTTTGAAGCTGAGACGGGAGACGCACGTCCTTCACTTCCACACGCTCCACCTTCACTCCCCAGGGCTCCGTCGCCTCATCCAAGGTCATCTTCGGGGGAGATGAGATATGTTTCATCTTTGATTGATACCTGCATGACCTTGGCGATTCCCTCTCTGTCGGAGAGCATCTCAGAAAGACTCTTGGTTCCCAGAATGTTCCTCAGCGTCGTCTGCGCCAACAGTTGAGTGGACGCCCTGGCGTTTTCCACTTGCGTAATCTGAACCAACATATTTTTGTCGTTCCTCCAAATAACCGAAATTGTCGCATTTTGAGTCCTAAAATAGACGACTGCATCCACCTTCACAGTGACGGAATCCTTTGAGAGAATCTGAAAGACCACTGTTTCAAAAAAGGAAAAGGAGCCGACCTCCTGTGGCGGAACGTCGAAGGCAACTAAACGGAGGTCTACTTTTCTGTATTCGTCAATACAGGGAACCACGAAGAAGATACCTGAGAGTCACCATACAGAAGAAATGATTTCGTCTCACCGGGTCCTCGGGCGCCACCCGGCAACAGTCGCCCCAACCGGAAAATAACGGCTCTCTCGTACTCTTGCACCGTCTGAAAAGGGGTTTTTAAAGGGAAGGAGAACTGCTTTTATTATTAAAAGGAACTGTACCCACTTTTATACAGAAGAAGGCGGTGATGGGAAAAGTTAGAAAAATGAAGAAGTAGGAGACAATTATGAGGAAACTCTCGATGCATCGGTTGGAATGAGTGGGAACTAAAACACTAGAAAAGGAAAATTATCCCCTTCTCACCTTTCTCAGAATCGTCAACACCGAATTCCTCCAAAGCAATTGAAGTAGCCATTCCTTGAAAGAAACGTGTGGTTTCGAAATAAATAAAAACAAAGGGAATTGGTTAAGGAAATCAGCTGACAGAATCATTAGATTAGAATAATGTAACTCACATGTTTAAATGTTTAAATCGTCAGATGTTTAAATGTCTGTTTTAATGGTAAATGGTTTCTGGAAACATGACATATATAAAACAGTCAGAGTGAGTATCTCTTTCGAAACAAAATCGATTTTTGTATCCAAAACGCAAAGTTGGAGTTTCGTTTGAGTTGTAACATATGGCAAGCGGAATTAATACTAAATTTGTACAGGTTTGATTTTTTTTAAATCCAAGACTGGGGGAATTCAAATGAAGTGGTATTTTCTCCGTGTTTTCCTTTGTCTGCGGTGGGATTAAGAGTGTGAGTGGAGGCGTCGTTGTTGGTCGGGGATCGGGTCATGACCCCTCCTCAGATTCAGCCGCCAGGTGCGGTCATTCGCCCATCTGGCGATGGAAGTGGGCCAAAGGGCTGACTGTACGTCGCTTGTTTGTTCCGACGGACACTACATTTGTTTTTCAGAGTTTTGCACAGATGCTGCTAATTGCTTTCGATTGGACCACATGGTCCTTCGAATTCACTTCCAAAGAGAAAACCGAACCTGAGTTTTGAATGTTTTGAAAATTTAACTAAGTCGAATTTAACTGACTTTTTATGATATTTTTGAAAACAAGCCAATTCGAATGTTTTCACAAAGTGAAACGAGTAAAAAACGAATCTCATTTAAAACAGATGGTAAGAATATAAAGGGTTTGAGAAGGAAGTGCATTTGTGTTTTGGCAAAGTCACGAACGGAGGTGTTGGAGGCCTTCCCTCCGAAATCACGTTAGTATCAACCGCCGTTCACCTCTGCCTTCACAGAGAACGAGGGAAAGAGGAGTAAACAGACGACAAAACAAACATTTTGAGAGGAAATACTTGGCTCAATTATTTCTTCAGGTAAATGAAAAAGTTCTCGTTGAAAAGTGGGCAAACCCTGCGGGTAGTTTAGCAATGAGTTCCAGATGTGCCAATAAAGTGCCCGTTTAATTGGGTGATTTATTTTGTATTTAATGTTTTAAGAAGAAATCACGCTTTCAAGAATTTTTATAAAAAATATATTTTCTACGTTTTGTATTGAAGTGAAAGTTGAGGGTCAAAATCAGGAACACATTTGAAGATGGATGTTTCTTTTTACCAAATATTATGAATGCCTTACGCGAGGAAATTTAAATGTGTTGGATACTGAGTACTTGAAAAGGAACGTGTTTGTGTTTCTTATCAGCCGAATCCTGAGGCCGAATCATGATGGAAAATCAAGTAAGTTTGATGGTTTAGACTTAATTTTTTACACAATTAGCTCCGCCTTCAATTAGCGCTATTCGAGTTTTCTTCGCCAATCGAATTGCCAGCCCTTGGAAAAGTTTCTCTCGGAAGATTGAACACAACCACTTTTGAATCTCCTCAGTAAGTGGAACATTACAACAAAACAACTTCGTGTATTATAACCTCAGAATAGATATGGTTTCTGCATCTGATGGCTTCTCACTGTCATCTACAGGAGGCAGAGTAGAAATGGAAGGCGACTGGAGCTATCAGAACTTTCTGGTTCGTTTCCAATAGTATTCTGTTACACTTGAAGCTATTATTCATTAGAATGTTACAGTTTTCTCACTCGAACAAAATGTCCCTTCGAATGGAGGGATTCCGGATGGCAGCTACCGTAACCCCCTCCTTCTCCTACCTCATTCCAAGCCTCACCCTCACTAATTGCGAGGTGGATTTCAAAACTTGTGAGGCAAAGTTTGTTTATTTGGTTTATATGTTATTTCATTTCTGCAGTTTCGATGGCTTTATTGGCACTCTCGTCGGTGCATTCACTTCCGTGGTCGAGCGACTTTTAAAGAAGCGAATGAATGACATGGTGATTCAGAAGTATTTCAGAAAACTACTGTTACAGATATGTGCTGCCCTTCGTGATACAACAGACAATAAACTCTCTTCTTTATTGCTGGCGTTCGTCTGCCTTCCACTCCTCCTCCTATTCCTCGGCCTCTCAATCTGTGTTGTTTATTTCTGTAGAAAGCAAAGGACAAATCAGAAAAGAGAGAGACCCCCTTCTTATCGTGAAAAAGACTTAGAAGGTGGGAACCAGATCTTATAAACTTATTAATTACTTGCAGTGTCGGTGATAATCCCGTTGTTGGCAATTGAAGAGAACTATTAAACATAAAAATGACTTCCCTTTCAGGAAAATGTAATTATCTTCAGAATATAAAAAAAACTTGTAATAAAAACATGTTTTATAATTTATCGTAATCCATCTCCTGTGGTTCTATTGAAATCAGCCGTGGTGCACCTGGTGTCTTTCGTTCGTCGGTTCGGAATGGATTGGAGATGAGAATTCTGGATGATCTCCTACAGAAGAGGATCTACAGGAATACAAATATCCATAACTGACTTACCGTATGCCTGTGAGTTGGCAGAACTTTTGTCTGACGTCATTGCGCATGCTAAAGTTAACAATTGTGTTTACAATCGAGAGGAATCTTCAGAGATAAGAAATAAACGAGGGGTGGAAAACAGACCCTGGGAGGGAGTAGCCGATGGAATAGACAAGATCTCCAACGTCGAAGATCTGCCAACGGACGAAGATGTTCACGAGGGAGGGGATGGAGACCAGGATGGCAGACACCCCGACTATCACCAGCATTACGAACAGACGATGGGCACCACCTGTGCGATCCTAGGATAACAAGGTATTTGCATTCCCTCTTTCTCTCCCTCGACCCCACTTTCCCTTTCTACTCATTCTGAAGGCCAACTAACCTTGAACTTCAACCAAACAAACAAAGAGGACCAGAAGGATATCATGTAGGCAACGACTATAAAAGAAAAGTGAGCAGTGGAGAACCAAGGGGCAGTGCTGGTGATGATGCCGCAATGCCCAGTTGCAGTGGTCACATTCCCTTCCCAAGTGGCAGAGAGTCCCGCCAGAACAAGGGTTAGCTAAATATGAATTTAGGCATAGGCTATTTCACAAACCATGGCGAAGGTGGGGACAATGGCTACAAAAAGCCATTTAAAGCGACTGAGGAAAAGGACTTTGAATAAGAAAGGCATGGCCACCGCACAAATACGTTCAATGGCCAGGATGACTATAGTAATTGTGGGCAACTGCATTCCAATCACAAGGAAGGAGGGCCAACTGTTCTGAAAACAGGTTGATTCGACTCCTTAGAATGAAACCTCGAAGAAACACTGGCTGATGGTGTGGGTTCTTCCGAGGGTTCCATCGTTCAATTCATGCAATCTTCCGAATCCTGTCAAAATATAGGAGGCAGCTGAATTCTAATAGTATTTATCATCAAGTGCCTACCATTCACTATTTCTCCAAGATCCAAAACAATGAAAAACAAATATTTATCCCTAAATTCCCGTGTGGACAGGAAAACAACCAAGTTTAGAAGATTACAGAAAATTGAAAGACATCCTGAATGAAATTAATCTGATGAATTGTATGGGTGGCAGACCGACAGAAATGTAAAGGTAGCACATGAAGGCTGTTCCAACGGGATCCACGCGAAATTCCGTCATCTGGAGGGAGAAATTAATCTTGCGAGGAGGGAGTGAGATGGGAGGAAATGCGAAAATAGGTGTTGTTTGTGAGGAGACTGGCTATTTTGGCATTAAAAGGCCGGTTGTTCCGGGGAAAAGACGGAGGGTTGAGGAAGGGCAGGCAGGTGACTTTGGGAGGGACACAGGTGGATGGGGGAAGCCAAGAATTGATGCTGAAGAGGATAAATGAAATCATTGAGAACATTGAATCTAAGGAATTCTTGGAAATGTCTGGAACTACTTATACTCTTGTACTAATTTTGAAGAGTCTTAGTTATCGGACAAGAGAGGTTTGTGAAAAGTGGAAGCTTTGAAAAGGCAAATGACAAAACGCAAAGAGAACTGAAAAATATATTGTAGTAATGGTTTTATATTCTATGTTTACTCCAGAGGACTTTACAAATCAACAGAAAGGGCTCTGTTTTTACATAAAGATATCTTGGCTTGGCTAATCGTTCCGCCATCTTTGAAACCTTGGCTATTAATGGAAGGGATGAGAAGGGAGGAAATACCCTGATTACAAGTAAATGAAATGATGAATGACTATGACGAGCAGTGACAAATTCAGAAAGGAATGGATCAGATTTCAGGTAAATATAGCCAACTTGGGGTGTTTTTAATTCCTTGGGGTTCAAATATGTTTGCAATTGGACACTTTTCGCAGAGGACGAAAGAAGAGAAGGAGTTTTGGGAAGAGAAGCCCGTGTGAATGCATCTAAAGGAAAGATGTGCAAGTCGAAGCAACGCATTTCATGTAGTTTTCTATAAATAGGGTCATTAGGTTGATCTTGACATGATGATGACTGAAATAGTGATCTCTTTTCAGGCTGATATCACCTGTGAATAGAGCGTAATTGTAGGAAAAGACCGGTTTCTTTGTGAATTTTGAGGCAACTTAAAAAAAAGATTTTATATTACTATTCTTTTATAAGGAGCAATTAAACTTCATTCGAATGGCTCATCCCAACATAAAACGTTTCTCATGCTGTCAAGGTCTCTCTGGGGTTAGACCAACAAGAAGATTCCGGAGATCTGTGGTGAAACGAAGAATGCATGCCATGAGGACTACATCATACTTCTAGAAAATAAAAAAAGAGCCTTTGTTCCTCGGTTTCAGTCAAAATGAAGAACCAAAGGAGTTTGGATTCATGGGTGACTCAGCTTCCTCTCTAGACGATGTTCCATCCAATAACAAAAGGGTAAAAAACGGCCGGGAATACTTTTCCTTACTCTGCGCTTGTTTGTTTGCATGTTCGTTTTATCAGCCACTTCTCTTCTTTTGAGAATGTCTCCAGCTGACTTTAAATGTACTCTTCGTAGTTTCTCCTCCCAGACGGGTAATTGCGTCGTTTCCGGAGATGCGTCCACTATAATCCAATTGCTCCTCGAAACTCGGGCCAAACACAGCGGACACCCTCTTCCGATGGCCTGAATACAGAATCCCTGCTTCCGCTGTTCGCTTCTCTCCCTTCCCTTTTGGATGTTTGTCGTGTGTTCTGAATGCGCTCTCAGCCTTCGTCGCAACTGTCAACACGACACTCCCTGTCGGCCACTGATCCTGACGGACTCATTTCTACAAAGACATCTATCACTACGTTTCATCTGCGACTTTTGTCTATAAAGCTCAGAACATCAGTCTCTCAGTTAACTTCTTAAAAGACACTTTGAAAGCTATACCCCTCGTCCATCGAGCTTGTCAATTGAAAATGACCATGGTTATGCTAATGTACTCTGCGTCTCCTCATTGTGCGCGCTTTCTTGCTAGTTAGATGTGCAGGTTAGTTTAATCTCATTCCAAGCTCGATGGGCGAGGAGTATATTCCACCACGGAACAAGGCAAAAAAGCAACTCTTATCCTGCTATAGAGAATTTTTAAACATATTTAGCCGCTTGCAGCGGAAAACTAAGCTAGCGCTTGTTAAACGCATATCCTTTTTCGTCCGCATCAGTTGGAGGCAGGTTGTTTAGTCTGTTGTTATCACAACATTTGCCGAGACAGACCATCAATTTTCTCTTTCCGCCTAGAGAAACACTTTTTGATGCCATACTCATCGATTTCTCTTTGTTTATGCCTTATTTGTAAGATTTGAATGAGAACGCAATTGCCCGTGCCGTAATTGCTCATTCATGGATGATCCCTTGACGTTTCCTTCAGAATGGCCGCCATGCCTTCGCTTTCTCCCAGCACAAACGACTTCCTGGAGCAGATTGAACGCGAGAGAAATGTTTGTTTCATAAGATGTGGGCTATGCCCTGAAGTCTTAGCATGCTTTCCGGCAGTTGCCACTTAATTTAGAGATAATTCAGGGGTTGCCGGAGAATGAGCGAGAGACCTTCCGCACTCAGATGTCGCTGTCCCTCGGCTCAGCTCTCGATGAATTCCAGCAGATATGTGAAGAAGTTTCCACACCTCCAACCGCTCCAGCCACAGCCAAAACTAACGGTGGAACCCCTGCATAAACATTTATTTTTCCGTCGGTTTGTCGAAATAATCCATGCAAACTGCGTGACGAACGAAGAAATCCTCGCATTCGATGCCACGTGGACTGCGGGTAGAGTTGTTGAAACATCTGAAGGAGGGGTAATTGGGCAGAAGAGGTCAGCCCACCCGATGGCCTCCCTCATCAGATGGCCACAGCGATGGGCGAGGACCGAATGAAGACAAGGGCAGCCGATGTTCAGGCGACCGTCGGGGAGAATAGAAACTGAAGAGGGGAAGATAAAAGACAGGGGAGGGGAAACCTGGTTCGGCCTCCACTGGATCTGTGAGGGGCCGCAGCTCTGAAGGGACTGGGCCAGAGTGGAATTTCTTGTCCACGAAAATGACAGTGTCCTTCGCCATTCTAGAGAGGAATATAGTGGATCATTAAAGTACATTAAGAATTCAGTGGGAAATTCCAGTAAACTAAGCGACAAAGGTTTCAAAACCATGGTTTATTAATTATCAATCGTCGGTTAGGCCTTTGATACGGCGACCTTCTCGTTGTCGTCCCTCAGGGCCCTCCTCATCTGCTCCTGTCTCGCTTCTGAAACACGAGTCTTCGTAAATGGCTGTCTCACCTGAGAGATTCTGCATACAGGCCGACCAACTGACGAACTCTTCGGGGCACTTCTGGGTGACGTCTTCGTTGTCATTCTCGGACATGCAGATGTACAGACGACGGAAGTGGTGGCCACACCTAATCGATTGATGGATTAAAGGACTAATACCTGTGGGCGACCAGGGAACCACCGGCCATGCAGGGACACTGCCAGTTGATCGATCCGTCCGCGAACCTGGGACCTGCAACTGTCGATTTGAGGCTTTTGCAGGAAAAGTAAAAACAAAACGAACAATCCCTTGTCTTTCGGCCACTACTTCATCTTTCAATAAGGCTGTGTCTCACCATCTAGTCTCTTGAATTTAGTCAATTCCTGCATCCATTCGAAGGGTTTGCTCAGGGGCCGGGCGTGGTCCGAAGAAGAGACGAAAAGGACCTGGTCCTTCTGACTGCATTCTGCCGAACGGAACCAAGCGAACATTCTCAGACGACATTCTCTTGAGGTATTTCCGAAGAGGAGGAAGTGAGAAGGAGAAAATACCCCGGGGAGGAAATAGACGCCATACTTATACGTTTACCTTCAACAATACAAACGCACAATCGGCCAAGAGATCGTAAAATATTCCGTTTGGGGACATAAACGATGGAGGGATTAGGTAATAAATACGAAGATGACAAAGTGAATGGACGCTTCAGGGGCACTTCTTCTCGACGATCGAGCGTCCGCACTCTTCGTACTCGGCCTTGCTCACCCACATCTGCTGGAACGATCCCTGGAAATGAAAGAGTTAAGACAAGGCCAAGGGTAGGATACTCACCAGGGATCCAAGAATGGACCCTCCGATCCAGGCACCGAACCTCCGCTCCATGGGCGTAGGGGCGGCTGACACACGCAGTTTGACGGTCTGAAACAAACGACGTCTACAGAAGCCAGAAGATGACTCACAGGAGGGCACTTGTGGGCCAGATCGTGGTTCAGACGCTCTGTGAAGCCGAGAATCAGCGAGTTTCCACCAGTAACCATCAGGTTACTGTAGAGGGTCTGAAATAAACCAATGTTTCAAAATATTCGTGCCAAAATTTAACTGAATCATGTTTTCCGCCTAATTTTGGTTTAATATCGTGAAAAAAGTATCGAATACATCAAACTATTGATGGAGTAAAACTAACGGGTCTGATGTCGATGTCGCACATTCCGGCGGCGGTGGATGCGATCTGAGCGACGGTCATCTGAGTGGCCGTTGGAACGTTCTTCAGGTACTTCAGATCAAAGAGGCCTTCGGGGACCTTTATTCTCTCGGCCAGGAATTCCTAAACATTTCTTATGAAAAGAAGAGAATCCCAGGGTACCTTTGTAAATCCGTTGGGGAAGGAATAGGGCGCAGATGGCAGTTTCTCTGCGTATTCGATGTCGATCGGGGAGTCGCACAGCTGCAGAGTGCAGGCGGCCATGTCCTCCAGGATCTGCTTCCTCATGTACTTGTCGTAGCTTTCAGTGACTTCCGGCAGATTCTTTTTTTTCGTCCAACGGGGGGCCTCTCCTTCATTCACCTCCTCCTGACAAAAAAAAGTTTAAAAAAGAAGGGTGTAAAGTGTACCTTTCCAGCAATCTTGTACGTAGGAACCACCTCTATGCTCTGCTCCGCGAGCATGTTGTCCAGCTGGTCGCAAATGATGTCACCTCCGATAGGCGAACGTACAACAGCTAAACAATGTTACCATTAAGAATAAACTAGCTATAATACCGTGTGTCACGGCATATCCATCGTAGACAGGCACTGCCGAAGTCTGAGTGGCTCCGCTGTCCACCACAAGTCCTCCGGTACGGCCATTCGCAAATCTGAAAAATTTAGTTTGTATGGTTAAACAATTTTTATCTAAAGTTTAGTAAAAAAAAATAAATGAAAACTTACGCAGTTAGGACTGCATTCTTCACGAGGAAGTAGGCAGGCACATTGTACTTCTCGAACATGAGCTCCGTGAGTTTTTCGCGCTTGGATTTCTCATTCCACTAAATAGGAATAAGCAAAGATTGAAAAGAATCACAAACCGCGCTTTCCGTGAACAGAGCGGGGTGATACTCGGACTCAGAATGAAGAATATTCGAGTAGGAGTAGGTCAGAAGCTGTTCGAACATGTCCCAATCCTCGACTAAACACCACATTAATTTTAAAAAATGCCATTAGAAACTAACCCATTCCGTCGCTCATGAAGGAGTCAACCGTGGTGTTAGCCCGCGGATACGTGATCTTCGTAGTTCCTGAAATATTTAAATGAACAATTAAAATGTTGATTTGGTGCCACCTAACTGCCAGGTAAACGGGGATAATTTATTAGCCCAAACCCTAACTCACCAATAAAATAATTTTTCTTCCGTCTGACGTGTCCCTGGTCTCCTCCGGGTTCAGTGTTCTCCCTCATTTCCACATCAGCATCGGCCTCTGCTTCCTGTACAGCCACGTAGGAAGGGACATCACCCTGGGAGAGAAATTAATGAAATCAAGGAAAACGAACCTTTGGGTATTCTTCGCCAGCAAATCCCACGCGAAACGAATGCGAACCCGCGTCGAAGACCAGGCCACTCACTTCGTCTGAAAAAATAAGGTGAGAAAAATTAAAAGGAAAGGTTTGAAAACCATAATTTTAAATAACTGAAAATAGCTTACCTCCGCCGTAAATTCCTCCACTCATGTCAGAAATCTGAAAAAATACAAGTGAATAAATACTCTAAAATAATATTAGAAGAAAAATAAAATAAAAAGCACAGCAAAAAAAATACAAAAGCGGAGGACAAATATTCAAAATTTAAAATTGTTCTTCTATAGACGCACACCAAATCTGCGCCAAGCTGCCAACCTGGTCCCGCCTGCGCTTTTTTTCTATTCTGCTGAACAAAATATGATGGTTCTTGTGAAAAGGTATTTTGTGAGGGAATAAATCAAATCTCACATAAAACACCGAATTTTTATAAACCGAATCCACGCCCTCGTTCAATATTCCATATTCCATTTATGGTTCAGCCTATTCCGAACCGGTGCGAGGGCATTAAAATCGATAACTCGGGTACACACGGAATAGTGGGACTGGTGTTTTATCGGAAACTGGACCGATAGCGCCTGCTTATTGCCGTCTTCCTTTCCCTTATGATGCGCGAGAGTTACTCCTTCGGTCGCAGTTGGTTCGCCTCCCTGTTTCACCTTCAGTCTTTTGTTTCGCCACACAGCACCTGGTTTTGGGGTTTACGTTTATCTGACAGTGACAAAAGACGCATTTCTCCCTTGATTAACATGAATCTTTATTCCAATTGACCCCTCTGATTGAAGATGACGGCTGCCTCCACCGGCTGGCGGAAGATCCCTCGTCCGATTCTCTTCACGTATCTCCTCAGCATTCTCTACAATGTCACCTTCTTCATGCAGTTTGTCTCCATGCCTTACTTTGTCAAATTACTCGGAATCTCCGATTCTGACAATGGTGTGTTTTATTTTATCACCAGCGGGTGGCGCGCCTGCGGCGCCCCACACGCTGGCTGGGGGCTGCGCCCCCAGACCCCTGCATTTATATTCTCGTTTTTGGAGGTTTCAAATACTTTTCAATTTTGCCTATAGGTTAGTGAGAGACTAACTGGACCACCCTCAGAGGTAGCTAAAACACCAACTGGGCCACTCCCATAGGTCGCCGAGAGACCCACTGGACCACCCGTATATGTCGTTCCGACACCAACTGGACCACCCCCATAGATTGCTGAGAGACTAACTTATAGATCACTTACCGTGACTTTGTCACATCTGTCGGAGTGTGACATGTCACAAAGTGACGTCATTGTGACATTATGCAAAATAATGTCACAGAGTGACGTAATCAGGTAGAATAACTTTCTCTTATGGTGACATAAGAATTTCTTATGTTTAGTTTTCGACCTCGTTTTTGCTCTAAGATGTATTTTAAAGTTAGGACAATGTCATAAACACCTACCGAACATTCCCTTTAAAAATGGCTTGTGACGTCATCGGTAACAATTACTTATTCTTCATAAGATTTTCTTAGTATAAGAATTTCTTATGTTGGGTTATTCAGATTTGTTTTGCTCTTGGATTCGCACAGTAGTTTCTGTTGCGTTGCCCTGTGCATATAAGACGATTTGATACAACGACAATTGAATTTGATCGCGGCGAGGGGTCGAACCCTTGACCAATTTCACCATGTTGAAAACACTGCCACTCGGCCATTTGTTATCGGTTGAATTCGGTTTTATGGCGTTTGATTACTGTTACAAAGGACTATCATTTGCACAAAAAATCGAGGAATTTGGTTAAGTTTTGCTATTATCGATTTTCTGGCACGCTGTCGCGGTGAGACCCAAGATCGGCAATTGTATGTGTGTACGCCCTACAACATTGTAAGACATTGGAACTACGTTAGCCCAACTCAAGGTGTCTGCGAAAAAATTGGGTCAAGGTGGGGAGTCGAACCCTCGACCTTTTTCGCCGTATTGGAAACGATGCCGTTCGGCCATTTGTGAACGGTTCTCCTTGATATTCGAGCAATTTAATACGTTTACCTAGTACTATTCTTTCAACATACAACTTAAGGGAAACTCGAAAATTTTAGGAGACACACTGACACACACACAGACAGACCGACATTTGCGTCTTATAAAAATTAGATTGAAAGCATGTTTGAAAACACGTTTGTTTTCAAACCATTTCATCCGCATCGAACACATGCACAATTATATGCCAACTACAGTACTGCATAAATAGGTTTTTTCCGCACTTACTCCGAAACTCCGAAAAAAACTCCGCACTTACGATCTGGCAGAATCAGCGCCTCGATCGAAATCTAAAAATCTAGAAATGGAAAAGTGGTTGTGATGGATATAGAAAACAATTTTCGTTTTTCTCTACTTCTCCTTCTCTCTTCGTGGCTTGGTCCGTCGTTTTCTCTTTTCTCTTTCTCTCTCCCTCTCTGCTCATCCAGTCATATCTCTTTCGAAGCCTAACTGAAATCATTTTGTAATTAAGCGAAAGTAATATAAATTATGAGTATGCATACTTAAACCCTTTTTCCAGGTCTCCTGCAGACGGTGTTCGGTGTGATCCAAGTGGTCGGTGGTCCTGTCTTCGGATACGTCATTCAGAAGTTCGGAGTCCGCTATGCTCTATTTCTCTGTTATGGTTCAACCCTCGTGTCAGGCGTCTGGCTATACCTTGCTCAGGTTGTAAACATTTCTCCAAAATAACCTCAATTTAAGGACTTTAACTCGATCCTCCTCAGTCGCATCGTGGCTTTGTTCATGCATGGCCAACAGGGCCATCAGACCCTCCTCTCCGCCCTCACAGAGCCAGGGGAACAGAGGACAAAGGCCTTCGGACGCATGGGACTCACCTTCGGTAGAGGCCTTCACCTCGTTCACACTCTTTTCAGGCATTGGTTTCATGTTCACCCCCATATTCTGTATTCTATCCACGAAACTCATCTCAGACAGGGCTCCTTTCCTCATTTCTGCAGTTCTCTCCGTTGTTCCCTTCATTGTTCTAGAAACCTGCATTTCTAGAAAGGAATATGAAACCGTAAGTTACTCCCCCTTTCCAAAGGACCCTCCCTCTAGACTTATGAATCCGAATCTACCTCCTCCGAGTCCTCTCTTAACCTTAAAAACGCCCTCTCCATTCTGCGTCGGCCAGGAGTCTTCAATGTCCTTTGTAAGAAGAATGCTCCCATTATCCCCGCTCTCCTTCTTTTTTCAATTATGCACGTGGGTTTTATTCAAAAACTACAATTACAAAGTATTTAGTTGTTTATGATCAACGAATTCAAAATGAACTCTGACATGTCACACCTCGTCCAATTAGTCACAGGTAGCCACAGAATGGGAGTAAAAACAAACGGACAGTTTAGGAGTATACATAATGTTCAGCAATGGATTTGGAGTGATTTGGCTGCGCAGTCGGTTTGACGAACAGAAACTTTTATTCATTGGAATGGGATCTTTTGTGAGTCTTACTCTTGGCTTGTATCTCTTGTGTTCTCTCTGTCTCTGTCTCTGTCTGTCTGACTCTTTCTCTCTCTTTCTCTTTCTCTCCCTCTCTCTCTTTCTCTCTCTCTCTCTCTTGATTAATTTCTTTTAAATCGCCCATCTATGTTTATTGTCTCAGATCCCATCTCCCATAAAACTCTTTTTTTCAGTTGGCTGGCTACCTTCTTTTCTTTTTCTTCCACCGTTTCTGGCTGATCTTCGTCATAATGCCCTTCATCTCCCTTGGAATGAGCGTGGTTGCAACCGTGGCTGACAGCATGTTGACCAGTCTCGTGGAAGAACAGCAACAGGTACTGTAGTTCCACCTCTCTCCACAGTCCTTCAGGGTCTGGTCCTTGGTGTCTCCACTAGTCTCAACTCCTTGGTGAGAACAGCTGCCCCTGCAGTCGCAGGTCGTCTCCTGGACCAACACGGCTTCCCCGCCTTCCCCTCCATTGGCTGCCTTGGTACTTCCCTTGGATTCCTTCTTCTGTTCGCCCTTCCCCTGGCCCCTGGATTGTTGAAACAAAAGGCCGCGTAATTACCATTCAAGGGTTCGAGCTTCCTTAGTCAAAGACTACGGGTTTCTTGCGATTTTCATCTTTATTAGAACAAATACATTATTATTAATAGTTATTAAGTTTTCTATTGTTTTCTGTAAGAAGGGAACATTGCCCTCAGAATGGCATCAACCGCCTGGGGCAGGGTGTCATCAGGGTTCTTCTTCTCCTCGGCTGCCTTCACTTCCACCTTCTGTGTCTTTGGCTCCTTCTTTTCCATTGGCATCTTCGGGTGTTTCTTAGCAGGACCGGGTCTGAATACAAAAGTAAATATAATTTAAGGCATTCACCTAGTACAGGCGATGCGGAATACAGCTTCTTGTTGATCGCAGGGTTCGGCCCTCCAGAGGAACCAGTCGTTCCTTCGACGGAGCACTCCGAACGACTGCGAGTCACAGTCGGACGACTGAAAGAACTTTTGCTTTGAAAAACATAATGATGCGAAATTCCCCAAAGAAGAATACCTTGAAAGTGACGTTTTCCGTAATATTTGCCTTAGGAGATTCAGGACACTGCAGAGGACACCACTCTACGATGGCTTCTGAAGAGGGGTCCTGTTCCTGAAAATGAGGCAATTAAGCAAGAAGTCATCACTTGCCTGAAAGCATCCGCTGTCATTGATGGCATCCCATTCCTCATTTCCATCGAAGGAAATCCTGCAATCGACTAGGCCAGTGGCCTCCGTCCGACAGACATAGGAACGTAAATCTGAAGATTCTATTTTGATTTGGATGGGAACTCACCAAAGATTTCCAAATTGGCGTTCACAAGAGAAAATGAGAAGAAGAGCAGCGAAAGGAGAGAAAGCATGGCTGGACGGAGGATCTATCACTGGCCCCATTCACCGAAAACTCGCACGGACGAGAAAAAAACCGGATGGACGAAAAGGAAATCGGCCCAAATCCGAGGAAGTCGGGAGGCGGAAAACAAAACAGTGGGAGATTTCGGTAAGGCATGGATTGAGGCATACAACCGACGAGGTTCGCTGACTTTGAAATTGAAAGCATTTTTGAAAGGTCAACACAGAATATCTCAAAGTTTTTACTTAGCTCCTGTACTACAATCACTTTCACAGATTTTAATTCACAATGACATGAAAAAGCGCTTTTTAAAGCGTTAAAGTTTATTTTAATCATTACTTATCTCAATGATAATCAAACGTAATATCTGCAGAACGGCTTTTTTGCCAACCCAACCCCTACAATTTACAAATTATTTGCTTTTTTTATTTTCATTCCGTTATGGTTATTCGTTTTTTTTGTTTTCATTCCTTTGCGTTTGAAATATTTTTCTATACATTTTACAGTGAAATGGAGCGTACAAGGAACATCACGAATAGCGAATGGTCGTTTGTGACAGTTATGCATCTCAAGAATGACACTGACGTAAGCTCTTTTTATTATAATTTATTCAATCAGGTCTCAGTTGAAAATCTTGAATTTCTTTGTTTTCGGAGAGAACACCGGTTGCCTCTTTCCAGAACATCGATTGCTCCGTAAAGGCTATCATCGGCCATGAATTCAGAGCTGGATACGTCTTCTATAAGGTCGACTGGGAAGGGATGATACCTTTTGGAGGGAATCCTTTTTCAGGATTGGATTCCCACATTCGAACCAGCGGAAAACCTTCACTGCGATGAGCTTCTTTCGGAATACCACGTAGGAATCATTTCCCTTCTCTCTCATAAGTGCTGTTTCAGTCAAACAACCTTTGTTGCGGACTTACGCCGAATGGATTCATCCACGAGTAAATCTTGTCTGTCCATACATTTGAGAGTCTCCTTTTCCTTGGAAACGGCACGGAGGCGCCTAAAATCGATGTAATTATGAATAGTTTAATAATTTATTAATTCCTCGACGACTGTTACTAGAAACATATGAAGTGGAACGTTTGGGCAGAAATTATGTTTCCCGGGTTCTGTTTATTACAGTTCATGTTTTAATGTATGTTTTTGGATAGGATCACAGATATCTCGTCGGTTCCTCTTGATTTTCCGGGTCTTTTTGGGTCGGATTATTTTTATTCCCAGTTGCTTTTTTTGTTATCCGGCTTTGTACCATTGAATTTTTCCAACAATTAATAAAGTTTAATTTCTGATTCTAGAAGATACTGGTGGACGAATATCCGTACATCTCCGGACAAGAATCCGTCGTTTCTATCGGAATTGGCCGTGACATGAGGGCAGAACGGCTGCTCATCAAAGATTCCGCCATCCCTCCAGTGATGTTTGGGGCCGACCCAATCTACAAAGGAAAGCGTCATCTTTGGCCGTTAGAGCCAGCTGAGTTGCCACCTGTTATCCTCCTATCTAGCGGTCGTTGGCATGAATGTCGACCTAGGCTACTCCTTCCTATTTCGTCAGCTGGTCAATGCTCGTCTGTATTCTTCGTTTTCTACAGTAACCCATTCCTTTAGCCTCCTTCAAACTGGCCCTCTTCTACTATGAAACTGGCTTTGGTCTTTTGTGCTCCTGTGTTTTCATCTTTGCAACTGAACGTCTTCTGGTGTCAAAGAGGCCGAATGTGGTCTTTGCGCGTACACCCTCTGGCGTCCTCCTCTCTCTCGTCGTCTGCCTCTTGGCCGTCCTCATCGCCTTCATCTTTGCATACTTCATCCATTACCGTACTCAATTCACATGAACATTTTATTTCCTTTTCAGAAAGCGATGGGATTTCTGTCTCTGGAGTCAATCAAATTCCGAGCCGAGGGAGGCGCTACAATCCCCGCAGGGACAGAATGTGAAGAGGTCTCGCCACGAACACCGAGAGCATTGAAGGAGATACAATAGTGCGTGTGTTAATTGGGGAGCGGGCGGTAATTTCTAAGGTCGTCGGTTTCCTTTGGAGGGTGCCATTATCTGCCGACGCACCAATGATTCTCCCCCTTCTCTTCCTTCTTTCGGCCTTCTTTCCCGTTGAGGCTTCAGTCGCAGGTAATTTCAACTGATTTATTCAAACTCCAATTAAAAATGACCCGTGTGGAATGACCCCTGGCCCTTCAGTTCTCCTGGTCGTAGTAGTCATCTGATGAATTCTTTGGGCTCTTCGTCGTAGTAACAATTCCGTCTGCAAGTTTCATTTCGCATGGTTAAAGAGTGCCTACCGTTGCATTTATTAACATAGAAAGATGCATGTGGCGATTTCGTCAGCTGATTTCTGAAAGGAAAGATTCATTACACGTTGGAGGAGCTTACGAGTCGACTGTGACGTGGAAGAGCATGCAGCCGTTGCTTCCAGGAATCCAATTGAGGGAGGAGCAGGGGACCTTGGCTGACTGACAAGCAGCTATGCATGCACCTTAAGCATACCTCAATCACAACGCCTTTAATTGATGTTCCTCTATTAAGTTGCTAAGGTTTTTTGCGTTCCACGTTTACACGTCAATCAGAAGAAATAAGCTGTCAGTATTCGAAATACAATTAACTTTCGGATTGTTTCATTATAACGTATTTCCTGATGAAAACAACATAATAAACAAATTAAACATTTCAAACGCCTCAATTCCACCTACCAATGGATGCCACGTTGCTTACAATCACAGCATCGAGAGTGTCTAAAACGCTGTCCCTGTGCTCCTCAAAACAGCCAGGTTCTTGCTGTCTTTCAGTTATCCGATTAGCTAAAAACAGAAAATAGATGGAGAGTGCTCTCAACCCACGTCCTTCCAGTTGCTCATCCCTCTCCCCCTGATGACACATATTCTCAAAATAATCCCAGCCTTGTCTCTTTGAAAGCTCCGCCCTACAGGTCGAATTTACTTCAGAAACTACTTAATCTTACCTGTTTATCTTCACACTCCCTCCGTTCAGAATACACTTCTTCTCAGCCTCGTTGTAATTAGCACTGGCACAGAAAAAGACCGTGGAGCTAAGACAAGTGAGGAGGCATTGACGGATGGACGCCTGGCTAGAGAGGGATTTCGATTGAGACTCTCACTCACATGAGGGTTCTTTCTTCGAAATTCCACATGAAATGGCCTTTTATTCTTCCGTAGCAAGGCGTTGGATGATTGGGTACAGCTGAAACTTGATTTTTTTGTTAACTGGATATGCACCATGGTAGGGGGTCGTAGGTGGTGGTGTTGTCGAAACAGAAGTTGTAGTAGTTGTGGCCTAAATTCATTTGCCTGATTTTTGGTCTTAGAAACCTGTGTTGTACTTGTTTCCGTAGAGCTTGGCTGAGTTGTTCCTCTGGTTCCATGTGGAATAATCTTTCCCCGTCTAATAGGCCGATTGTTCAGATTCACAATCCAATCGTCAACCTGAGAAAGTATAGGCGTTATCTAGAGGAATTTATATATTTTTCATTTCTCTTTAAACCTCGTCTCCATTTCCTCCAGATATCCTTGTTTCAGTTAGGGCCGCCTGAGAATTATGAGAGTTCAGAGCTAAATCTGGTTTCTGTCCACCCATACTTGTACTTACTTGTGAGCAAAGGAGACATGGACTCTCCATCCACTCTGTGAAGAGCCTGCGAAGGCAACGGAGTCCCAATCACGGATCTAAGAGGATTCGGATAGAAAGAGAAGCCGTACCTCGCATGATGGGCCCTGAATCTGCGGAACTCGAAAGTTTCTTCCTTCAGAATCTTTCGAATAGGCAAGGGTGTCGCAGTGCCATCCTTGTCCCGTAATTTCCCATCTTCAGGAGCCGTTGTGGTCCTTCCTGTTTGAGTTTCTGCCGTTGAATAAAGACCACTCTGCGGCATTTTATCTTCCACTTCTACTTAAAGCAAACCTTTGTGATTCCTCTGAAACAGACATTTTCATATAGATCCACATCAGCCTTCTGAGAAGATTTGACGGCGTTTGGCTGAAAATATTTCCCTCGTTTTGTATCTTTTTGGCTGATGTTTCCAGTTCGACACCTGCCGTGGGAGATACTCATCGGACGGTCCAATTATCGTGTCCACCATCTGCGAACGCCAGCGGCAAAAAGAACGCAAAGCAACAAAAAAGGCAGAGGAACAGCCTCGGAACACTTGGGTTAAACACCAAAGGAGGGTGGATTTAAAACAATGCAGTTTTATTGACCAAGCGTTATTTTGGGAAGACATTTCGTTCCGACCACACCATTTTCATGTTAGAGGAGGCAATCAAACATATGATGTCTTTGTCAAATGAACACTGTTGTATAAGTGACATTTGTAAGCCTAAATAACGTTTGAATCTCTTTTTTTATAGAAAAAGGCACATAAAGTATCTTACTCTTTGACTGACGCTCCATCTG
The DNA here is from genome assembly GCA_022343465.1 of Oscheius sp. G VE-2021. Lineage (NCBI taxonomy): Eukaryota > Metazoa > Nematoda > Chromadorea > Rhabditida > Rhabditidae > Oscheius > Oscheius sp. G VE-2021. The sequence continues at coordinate 965,062 of JAJQXH010000023.1, forward strand.
GATAGAATGCAGTCGTGGCTGTTCCTCTTCCACATGACACTTCTGCACGGGATTTCGTTTGCCCGTTGCCCCTGAACATTTCATTTCAGTTGCATTTCTTTTGATTGGAAAGGACAGTCAATCAAAAGCTGTTATGTAGCCAGTGAAATCGCCCTGATCGCAAAAGCGTCGCATAATTCTTCCTTGGCCTTGGCGTGTCCTAGGCCGGTTTAGACGCACAAATACACCAAAACACTGTTATCCCAACTGTTTCAAACACACTACGTCACAACCACACATACGCCACTTTTGCATAGGACATTAAAGAAAACTTAAAGTTAAAACTTGCTTAAATATGTGTTCGGAGTGAGAACTTGTTAGGAGTGATTAAATGCAATTGCGCTGCACATTCAGATAAAATTTACCTGCAGACAGTGCTGTAGACAGGCGGAAGTAGATGAAACATTGCGTACGACGGAAGTGCCGCTCTTCTCCAGGTAGTGGTTGGGGAAGAGGAGGAAGCAGTCGAAGACATCGGAAGAGGACACGCCACATCCTCTAAAGTATTGCTCTTAGACAGCAGCGTTTTCGCTTATTCTTTGCATCTCCACAAAAATCTCCTATTTTCCGGCGACCCCATCGGACACGCCGCAGACCGCGCACAAAGGAGGATTCCCGTCTGTGTTTGGATTCCAAATGTGGCGAAAACGGCCTTCCATACGGACAAAAGACAAACAAAGTACTTATTTTGACACTGGAAATTAAATTAACTATAGTCTTAGTCAAAGCTAGTTCCATCGAAAAATGGCGTTAGCGCTAATTCGTGAAAAAGTTATGCTGTTGTAAGGGGAATTTCGAATAACAACATCAGAATAATTTCACCCATTTCCAAAACTCGCCGAACTAGGATTGGCTATGAGTATACATTTTATACGCTAGCTCATGATACGAAATTCAATCGATTTAATTTGAATAACACGTATGTCTTTGTTCATTTGAAATGAAACATTATAATTGTATCTTACAATAAAATGGCGGAAGCGGCTATCAGCAGGGCGGCGGACATGGTTGCTTTGGACAGGCAGGGGCGGGCTAGTCGGCTTAGGGACGGGACCGGCGGCTACGAGACAGACGACTGAGATTATTGGCAGTATTCCAAGGGGAGGAGACTGGGGAGACAGGATCAGGGAGAGAAACAGAAACACAGGGCATTTGTACACTCGGATGCAAAGAGTCACTTGGGTTTCAGTGTCCCAGACGTGCACTGCCTCCCACATTTGGCTGCGTGCTCTGGCTCCAGATGCCATCCTCTTTCCAACCCAAGATGAACAATGTGTCTCCATGTACGGTAACCAAACTGTTATCGACCGTCGATGCTCAGTAATTTTCATTAAATCGAAAATAAAGCCCTCTTCCAGGTTGCTCCAGCATATTTTGAAGTTTCCCCTTCGCAGATTAGATTTCGAATGGGCCTAGTCCGACCTTCGTGTCCTTCAGTCGACGGAGTCTTTGAAGCGTAACTTTTACCCCCAAGTTTAATGCTTATTCAATCGTTTAGAAAATTTCCTTTTAACGCAAAAATACATGTTTTGTCTGGCGGAATGATCCAAATATCCATTGATGAACCTCTCCGCATAATCCTCTCATCTGCCATATTGCCAGCCGACTGTTTTCTTTTTTCTTCCGAAGGCCCTCGCCATATCCAACTCTCAGATGAGGTTAAACAAACTTTTTTTTCTATCAAATTCTACTTCAGAAAGGTTGCATCGTCGAGAATAGAATGAGTCTCTTTGAAGAAACTCAAAATGGGAGAAAGCGGCTTTTTCGGGCTTTTCTACGGCAAGATGTATTTTCCATGACATTCACTCGTTTGCAATGCTCTCTAGTTCTTCTAGAATCGCCCACAGTAAGTGAACTTGGAGAAAGGGGGTATTTTGTTTTGACTATTGTGTTGAACCCTAAGAAGGTGCTTCATTTATGCTGAAACTCGACAAAGAATCACAAATCGCATGGCTTTGTTCCTTGTTTTAGTGTAACATGAGCACTCTAAACTTGACTCTTGGTTGCTTTGAAATAGGATTAATATGATGTCACTAACGCATCTTCAATACATCTTCAGAACCAAAGACATCTTCAGACACAATAACGCATTCTCACCAAACTGGCAGTTAGAAGGTTAATGCGTGAATGCTGTGATAACTAGTGTGGGTTCTAAAAGTTTTCTATTTTTTTCCAATTGACATCGTCTGGTCTCTTACCACAGCAGCATTTCTTATTCATTCAAAATCCAATGTTTATCCACAATTACTCAACGAGTCGACCTAAGATAAGAAGCCCTACCAAATTACAAGAGATCGTTAACTGGAATATTTATTGATCGATCCTCAGCCGAGCAGTTCCCTGACCCTGGCACGTCTCTCCCTCTTCAGTCCGTTCAGTGCCTTCAGAAGTTCATCGTCGTACTGAAAACCACTCAGTTTTCTTCATAATCCAGTCTACCTGGTAGTCCTCGCCCGTTTCCTGTTCCTCCAACATCCCGGACCGTTTTCCTATAAGTGGAGTTTGAGGAATTTGAAATCCCTTTAGGTGAAATTTGATAGTTGGCAACATTTGCGGAGGAAGCGCGTCACCGACACCTTCGGCATCGATTTAAAGTAGCAAATAGAGAGTATAGTGGGAGTGCATTGGATTAGGCTAAACAACAACCTGGCATGGGGTTAGATTAGCATGATAAGAGGGACAGCTTTTTAAAAGGGCATTCTAACACAACGATGCACTTTTCAAAGAGAAGGTAAAGCTAAAATTGCCCATTTTCTTTCTTTTTATATTATTTTGGAGTAGTTTTTTGAAGAAAAGTTGACAAACCAAAAAGTTCCCTCGGTCTTCGTTTCTCAGCCGTCCCGTAGCTCCTTTTGCCAAACAGCTCCCTCGCCCTCTTTCCAGGATACCTTTCCCAGCCATTATCTGAAGAAAAGAGTGAATTCTGCAGAAACCTAGTTCTTTTCAACCTAAGATGTGCAACTATTTCTTTGCGTTTGTGTTTTGTTTAGCGCAAGTTTCCGCCATTTCCTGGGGAAAGAAGGGGAAATGAGACTAACTAGTTTTCTCTTCTCTCGCTCTTCTTTTGTTTTTATGTATAAGATGGCAAAAGTTTTCAGCTGGATCTGTTGCAATTTCTTTAATGTTTATGTGGACAATTTAGAAATGTCCGTCAGAAAGCACCAAAAGAAACATTCTTTGTGAGGTATTAACCCAGTCTTCCCTGTCTCTCTGGCCCTCCATCCTCCTTTGTCCCCTGTTTCTTGGAAATACTAATTGTCGCATTTGCTAAAGAAAGAGCTTTGTCCTCTGTTTACGCATCACTTCACAATTTGTTGAATTAGAGTACCGCAAGCAAAAAGCCCAAACGTACCTCTTTTTCCTAAAAGTTCCCTGACCCGGGCCCTTTTGGCCATGAACAATCCGCCGTCTTCGGTGGAGAAGACCTGGGCAGAGGCCAGGGCGGCCGCACAACTGGCTATCAACAGTGGAAGAAGCTGCATGCCCTGAAATGGCCATTTAAATCAATTTCAAATGAAAACTATAGCAACAGTTGCAATCATCACCGGACGTTTTCTCTATCCATTGAACAAGACGGGTTAGGAATTTTTGTTTATTTGGTACAAAATTTTTAAACTTTAATTCTTGGTCTAGCGAACAGGTCGAACGAGAATGACCTACTACGAAATCGTATATACAGAATAGAAATCGTATGTAGATGGGGGAAAAGTATAAAATGTGCTAGATGTGCAAGACGCACACTTAAAGTCTATGAAACGTTGTATAGGACGCAAGAGAATCGCACGAACCCGCTTCAGCCTAGCAGTAGAAAAAGATGATATGAGGCTTGTTTAACAAATCATTCGCCAATGCAATTACTTTTCATGTGGGAAATCTCACTGTTGGAAATAACGATCTTTCGGAAGGATAAATATGACCAGAAGGAAATCATTTGGCATTATAATATTCTAAAGTTCTCTTGTAACAAAGGAAGATTTCTTAAAGCCGAAGAGAGTCCTACCGTAGTCTGAAGTGGGCGGCGCTGCTTGCAAAACAGTGGAGGGATCCTTCTCGGAAGTCTTAAAAGCACAGTGGGCGGGGAATGAAAGCGTGGGAAAATTGGCGGATTTGGGTGGAAGAAGGCGTTCGGATGTGTCTGGAGGATACACCCACCTGGGTTGAAAGACAATACATCTTGGACTTGGACGTCACCCTGTTGTGACGAAAGAATGAACTGAAAGTTGAGAACAACTGGATTTAGACATTTTCTATGCAAGAATTCCATATGCACGATAGTAAATAATCCAGTGGCAGCTAGAGGAAAATGGAACCCATCTGCTGCCAGTAGATCCAAACTCTAACATATATACTCCTTAATCCATACGATAACAAGTTGGGAGCAACTGACACAGACTGAGATACGAGTTCGATCTTCCAACGATCAGAGTTGCGGTTTTCTTTCTTTTCGAAGTTCTAGATTTAACCCAGCCCGTTTCAAAGGGTTTGAAGTACAGCTATTTTAGGTATTCCACGTTTGCCGTTTTGTCTCTTTGTTTTCTAAAAAAAATAGATGCCCACTTTCCTTTGAAATTAAAAGTGTTCTTGTTCTCCGAGTAAAGAAATCGGATCTTTCCCATGAAAAAAAACAAGTCCCTGGGCCAATTGGTAACCCTAGTGGTCATTTTCTCCCTGGGACCCGTTGTGACCTGTCCTAATGGAATCTCGGATTTCGCGCCTTCCCTAGATCGTCTTTCTAATCGCGTAGTTCGCGGGGACGAAAGTGTCGGGAATTTTGATTGAAAACTCTTTTTCAGCCATGCGACAGCAAAATTTTTCTTTCGTCTGCGGAGAGAATACTTTTGTCGACTGATATTCCAGGATTGCAAGGTGACTTCAGGAATTATTCTATTTATTTTAAAAAATAGTACTACAAAAACAAGAAGGAGGGAGAAAGAAAGAAAGAGAGAGAGAGAGAGAGAGAGAGAGAGAGAGAGAGAGAGAGAGAGAGAGAGAGAGAGAGGCATAGCATTGTCCATTGTTCAGGGACATCTGCACTGTCATCTTCATACTGTAGCTGGTCACTCACTCGATTGACCTTCCTGATCTTGGTTATTTTACTCACCTTCTCCACAATCATCTCACTGTATTTATCCTTTAAAAACAGCCCTTGGACGACAAAGGAAATTCTCTCGGTACAGAAAAGTTCAATTTCGGTTGCAACAATTTATTTGAGATTCTCTGTGGAAGCCATGGATCAAAGAGAGAACTTCATATCGTCCATGTAAGTCCTCTTCCCTGAAAATTCACTAACGTTTTCAGCCAATCGATCACTTCAAATCTCCTCCTGTTGTCACAAAACACATTCCTCTTTATTCTGAGTGAGTTCATTCAAAATCTTTCATCGATTCATTAGTTCTGATGGCTCATTGACACAAAGTCCTGTGAGTGAATATTCCTCGTCTTCTGACTCTACTTATTCTGATAACGATGGATATAGGTACGCCAGTCTTTTTCCACTATAAACTATTAACAGTGTATTCCTGAGCGACGCTCTGATGGAAAGTCTCCCAGATCCTCCTGTGGTTCCTGTCGCCCAGTTGTCCTCTTTTGTTTCCCAACTGCCGATTGCCAAAGCAAGAAGCATAGTAACAAGGCAGATGGACACTCCAACGCCCGTTGCTAGGACGCTCGCAGGTTTCTTTTAACCTAATGTACAACCGTGCAAATCTTTAGGAGAGTCAAACCTAAATATCTCCACTTCAGAAGCAGAGGATTTTACTCGCAAGAAAGAAAACGGTAAAATTGAAAAGTGCTTTTAGAAGAATCTCATTTCAGCCAGTCGAAAGAGGTCTTCACCCCACGTCTCCCCAATATCCGTGGTTACGGAATCTGATGATCTGTAAATCGTAATTAACTTATTTTGTCTAACGAGTATCTTGTAAATGAACAGATGAAGATTGTCCGTTGACGATGTTCCCCAGGATGTGGTACCTAAATCATTACACTTCTAATAAAAACACATTTTTTGTTTATTAAACACATTTCCACAATGCTCAATGTCAGACAACCATAAGTCAATTCAAAGAAATAGCATAAAACACTAGAGCGTGGATAATTAGAGACAGTGGACTAAGCAATCCCACGTGACCTCGTGACCTCTGGAAATTAGAATAGTCCGTTCCGTCAACTTGAGAGTCTCCTTCCCACTTCATTCCTACTCGTCACCCCTGTCAGCCGGTTGTCTCATAATGGTCGCCAGGACCTCAGCCAAGGTCAACGCCCAGAGTCTGCGCGACGACTCCACCGTCCCACTGAGCCTCAAGAACCTGCGTCTATTCAACTCCGGAGCCTTCAGCAATGTCTACCGCGGGAGCATCGAAGGTCAAGAGGGCTCCGCCACTGAGATCGTCGTCAAGAAGACCTGGGGAAAGCAAAGCCAGTTAAACACGGAGGAGGTGTCCATTCTGAAAATGCTCAACCGGTTGAATCACAAGAACATGGTCAGGCTTTTGTACACCTACAGTACCCCCTACCCTGACAATGTAGGTCCAATCAAGGTTTTAAGGTTGCTTTTTTACAGGTTTGCTACTCGCTGATATTCGAATTCCTGCCGATGAATCTGTACCAATATCTCAAATCGCAGGACCGCAAACTTCAATTGGTCGAGACGAAGATGTTCGTCTGGCAGCTATTCCGAGGGCTTTTCCACCTCGAGAGGGTATAGGTCTCTTTGTGCTTGTGTTGATAAGCGGTTCAGGCCAACATCGTCCACCGCGACATAAAACCGCAGAACCTTCTTGTGGAACCCGAGTCTGGCATGCTGAAGATCAGTGACTTTGGCTCGTCCTGCATTGGCACCTCGACCCAGCAGCACTCGTACCACGTCACTCGCTATTACCGCCCGCCGGAGCTGCTTCTGGGATCCAAACAGTACGGAACTGAGATTGGTAAGATTAGTTGGTTTCAGCAATCGTACTTTCAGACGTTTGGTCTGCGGGCTGCGTGTTCTCCGAGATGCTGGGTGGTCGGGTGACTTTCCCTGGAAGGAACACGAACCATCAGCTGGAGCTGATTGCCTCCTGCTTCGGAGTGCCCACCAACGACGACGTGAACGCCATGCGGGCCTCTCCCAGCAAGTTTCGCGATTTCAAGCACGTAAGGCGTTTTGCAAACTCCGAATCGCCTGATTCCAGAACTTTATCGTCGAGAGCAAAGAGAGTCGCACCTCGCTGAAGAAGCTGCTGCCATCGGCCTTGGAGCGCTGCGATGCGGAAGCGCAGGCGCTGGTGCAGAAGGTGCTGGTGTTCAACCCCAGGCACAGACTGAGCGGGGTGGAGCTGCTCAAGGACCCCTTCTTCTCCGAGATCTTCAAGAGGGACGCCAAGAGGCCGAATGGACGGACCGTCACATGCCTCGGTGCGGAGGACCTGCGGGCCGTGGAGAACGGAGACAAGTCGATGACGGCGTCGACTGATAACTCGACTGAATGAATGTGACACTGACTTGCATTTTCATAGTTTTTAATCTTGTTAAACAATGATGGTTTCTTCTTTGATTGTTTATGCGCACTTTGAAATTGTATTCATAACCCTATTGCCATGCTATTTCGAATTTATGGGGAAAGTTGAGTTGAAAATACCATTTTATTATGCGAGAGAAAATATGTATTATGAAGGTTTACAATCATTACATTTTACATTAATAATGCATGTTGTGTTTATGCACAATTCACTGTCGATTCTTCTCCAGCATCTCGACGACTCCATCCCAAAGACGGACACGGGCGGCGAGTGCCTAAAAGGCCGTCCCTCCTCTACTGCATTTCGCGTACCTTCTCGGCTGCCTCGGTGGCTTCCTCCCAACGCGGGTCTTCGTCGTTTCCGCATAGCTCGGCCATCATCATCATCGACATGGGTCCATGGTCCTCTCCGTCCACCTGAATACTCAGTTTTCATGACAACACGTATGTCACCTCAATGTGTCTCTCCAAATAGACGATGAAAGTGTCCAAAGCACCCTGCATTCCCTTGTTCATGTCCCTCAGAAGCCCCGTGAACATCAGAGGGATCAGGTCCTCACGGCCGAATGCGAATGCGGCAGCCACCTGAAGATGAAACGTTGAAAGAAAATTGTAAAAGTCTAACCAGATGAAGTTTCCCAGTGCGGATGAATTCAAAGGTTGTGCGGACGAATTGGGCTGCGGGTGGGGGTGCCTGCTGCAAGGCCTTCTCCAGGGATTCGTCGGAGATGTCCTTCGAGGCGGCGATGCGGGCGATGACGGCCTCTACGGCGGCAGTGGAAGCTCCTGCGGCATTCATGGAATCCAGGTACAATTCCAGATGGGAGATGTGCTGACCACCCACAAAGTCCGATTCCTCTCCCAGCACAATTTCATTGATGAGACGACGCGAAGTGCGTCCCCCCTGGGCAGTCCAGGGCACGGAGACGCAGGTGAGCTCCCGTTGAAGGTACTTGAGGAGAGACATAAAGTCCCAGACGGCATAGACGTGGTTCTCCATGAACAGACGAAGGTCTGTCTCGTTCTGCACTGCCTTGTAGAGGGGATGCACCGCCAGTTTCTTCTGAAGAGGTTCCAGTCGCTTCTCCAGACGAGCGATCGCCTTCGAGGGAAACTGCTTCTCCGCAACCATCGTCTGATGCCACACTACCAGTCGCTCTCCTTATAAGGCACTCCGCCGGATATCCAGAAATAGACGCACTTTGGTCTATCAATCCAGCGCCGCCGTAAAGTTGAGAGACCAACCAAACAGGGTGTTCTGGTGAACAAGCCGTTATCCTCGTAGTCTTGATAAAAGGGCGAGTTTAATATTTATTCAGTTAATTGTGTAAGCGCATGTCATACTAGTCACTTAACTATTGAAATGTGAAAATTTTCTTTAAATCATCTAATTCATGATAATTGTTGCATATGGAAAGATGGTGTAAATTCGTGTTCGTCTCTGATCTTTGCGAAGTCTATTTCTTGAGTCCATCAATCAGCCGACGTATCAGTCGTTGGTAGACGAACTCTCAGCTGGTTTGCAGCGGAAGTGACGGGGATTACTGTTGTTCGTGTGGCGTTCAATTCTTCTTATCCCATATTTGGGTTGATGTGAATTAATGATTTCGTATTTTGCAATAAAGGAGTAATGTGAAAGGTTTAACACGCATCATGTGGAGGAAAATTGAATACTTTTCTATCAATAATTTAACATATATACAGGTGACTTTTTGAGGTTTTATCATTCAACGTCATGATAGCTGATTTCAATAGTAGACCATAATAAACGCTACTGAAATCCACTTCAATCATTGAAAAACTGATTCTCGGCCAACATGGTCTCTCAACTTTACGGCGGCGCTGGATTGATAGACCAAAGTGCGTCTATTTCTGGATATCCGGCGGAGTGCCTTATAAGGAGAGCGACTGGTAGTGTGGCATCAGACGATGGTTGCGGAGAAGCAGTTTCCCTCGAAGGCGATCGCTCGTCTGGAGAAGCGACTGGAACCTCTTCAGAAGAAACTGGCGGTGCATCCCCTCTACAAGGCAGTGCAGAACGAGACAGACCTTCGTCTGTTCATGGAGAACCACGTCTATGCCGTCTGGGACTTTATGTCTCTCCTCAAGTACCTTCAACGGGAGCTCACCTGCGTCTCCGTGCCCTGGACTGCCCAGGGGGACGCACTTCGCGTCGTCTCATCAATGAAATTGTGCTGGGAGAGGAATCGGACTTTGTGGGTGGTCAGCACATCTCCCATCTGGAATTGTACCTGGATTCCATGAATGCCGCAGGAGCTTCCACTGCCGCCGTAGAGGCCGTCATCGCCCGCATCGCCGCCTCGAAGGACATCTCCGACGAATCCCTGGAGAAGGCCTTGCAGCAGGCACCCCCACCCGCAGCCCAATTCGTCCGCACAACCTTTGAATTCATCCGCACTGGGAAACTTCATCTGGTTAGACTTTTACAATTTTCTTTCAACGTTTCATCTTCAGGTGGCTGCCGCATTCGCATTCGGCCGTGAGGACCTGATCCCTCTGATGTTCACGGGGCTTCTGAGGGACATGAACAAGGGAATGCAGGGTGCTTTGGACACTTTCATCGTCTATTTGGAGAGACACATTGAGGTGACATACGTGTTGTCATGAAAACTGAGTATTCAGGTGGACGGAGAGGACCATGGACCCATGTCGATGATGATGATGGCCGAGCTATGCGGAAACGACGAAGACCCGCGTTGGGAGGAAGCCACCGAGGCAGCCGAGAAGGTACGCGAAATGCAGTAGAGGAGGGACGGCCTTTTAGGCACTCGCCGCCCGTGTCCGTCTTTGGGATGGAGTCGTCGAGATGCTGGAGAAGAATCGACAGTGAATTGTGCATACAAAATCAATTTTTTTTAAATGTGCGTAATATACAAAGGGTCTATTAATTATGTATTTGTTTTTACAACACACCTGGTGTTCTGAATGGCGATTATCGCCTCTGAGTGAACACGTGCGGCGCTAATTACTCTCAAAGGCCTCGCCGCTGGACATGACGGCAGTCCGAGGACAACGGCGGCATTTTCGGCAAAGCCTTTTTTTGTGAGAAAATCACAATAATCAGGTTCTGAAATTATATTCAATGTTAATAACGACAGTAGATCAAGACGGATCAATAGCTAGACATTTTACGATTTTATCCTGAGAAGGAATCTTCTCCATGATACGCTCAAAAACAATTTCTATTCCAGTGTTCAAAAACAATTTTGATTCCAGTAAACCGTACTTCCCCGGCAACCGCAGGCAGTATCATACTGTTAAGATAATTTAAAGTTGAAACTCAACAATAGTTCTCTTGCCGAAATTGCACGAACAACGATTGTGAAAAACAAACTATGAAACAGTAAGGCAACCCTCCTTCGCATGCAATGTCCGCCATTCTCGGCATGGACGAACCTCCCCTTATTCCCACCCTCCTTCCCCAGCTACCGTACTCCGCCGGCTGCTCCTGGGCGTGGTCTGGCGGCGGTCACTCGCCAAATGTCTCTATCCGCCTCACTCGCTGCGGCTCTTTTTTCTATATTTTTTGATGTTTCACAGTCACTTCCACAGGTAAGTTACAAGGCAGAATTCAATGTTGTCTAATAAAGGTTAAATAATAAAATGGTTTAATAAGGGATGTTTCGATAAACATTTCAACCGATTGTCTAGACTAACAAATGGTTAAAGACACAACAGTTCTCCACCTGTTATAAAAGAATCAAAGCATTGTAATCGTCTTCCCTCTTCTATCTTTGTCTTCAGGGGAGCGCCTACCTGGCTGACTCCTGGGCTATGCTGAGTTCCGAAAGGCCGTCGGGGCCCCGCTGTGTTCCCATCCCAACGAACCTCTCCATTTGCTATGGAATGCAGGTGAAGAGACAAAGAGATATGAGCTAATCACAGACACAGTATGAGCAGATGCGGCTGCCCAATCTCCTGGAGCACGAAACTTTGGCTGAGGTAGTTCATGCATCGAGCGATTGGAAATCTCTGCTTCAACTCAATTGTCATCCAGACACACAGGTAATACCCTCAACAAAGACTATGCAGTCCAAGAAAACTGTCAAATAATGTAGTTTCACATGAGATCCCCTTGGAAAAAGAAAAAATTTCTTATTTGGTGACATTTCCATTGTGAAAAGTGAAGAGAGTGTTTCTTCGAAATCCATTGGGTGGCTCAGACTGAAACCTGTCAGAAAACAACTCAAAGTCGTCAAATTGCCCATTGCAGCTGTTCCTTTGTTCTCTTTTCGCCCCCATCTGCCTTCCCACAATGGACAAGGAAATCCTCCCCTGTAGATCTCTCTGCGAAACCGTCAAACAGGTACCAATCCCTCCATTTCCTATTACTTTCGGCAGGGTTGTGAAGGTCGAATGTCCGTCTATGGCTTCCCCTGGCCTGAGATGCTCTCCTGCGACAAGTATCCAGAAGACAACGACATGTGTCTCCGTCCAGTCAACCACGAAAAACAAGGTATTTATTTTGTGCTTTCTTCGAGTGTTTCCTTAATTTTCTTCCTTTCTTCATCCAAGTCTTTTCCTTCTTCTTCAAATAGTTTCCGCTCTTCTTTAAATTCTTTTCTTTCGCCTTTAATTCCTTTTCCCCTTCATAAAGCCCTCCTGTTGGCAGCCGTTCGGCTCATCTGGTGCATTGTTTATGGCGTGTCTGGGGCTCTCCTTTCACCGCTAATCCCGCTCAGTAAACCGCTTTTTCGAAGAATAAACGCAAGGAAATCAAAGAATAGAATGCCACCGGAAGACAGTTTTGTGCCTGCGTAATCTTTCCCTATTGTTAGTGTTTGAATCTTCATTGAATCTGCCTTTTCCCAGCTGTCAGATCGTGACGTGTCAAAGTCCACTAGGATCTCCCCGTAGTTTGGCAGGTAAAAACCAGGAAAAACGGTTTTTTGAAAGAAGCGTCAAGCGGCGGCGGCATCTTTCAAGTGTCAGGAGGCGGCGATCAGTCGATCCAACACTTTTCTCCCAATCCATCAGCTGTCCGGGCGATGCCACTCTGCCACGCGCCGTTTGGCTCGAAGGGGCAACGTCTCCACAGAGCAGTTGGACATTATTAGTCAGGGAGTCCGGTTATTCCCTGTCTAAGAAACATACAACAGCTATTGTTGTAATTGTTGTTAGCTATGGAGTATTCCATGAACGTTGTGCTCATTTTAATAACAAGTGCATTACAAAAAATTAGATCATATGACCGCCAGTGCCTTTTTGGGTCTTCCCTTTTCCCTTTAACACCCCTATCCTCCCTCTGCGTGCTTATTGTGGCTTCTCTCCTCAGTCGGCCGTTCTGAAGGCATCTCGGATTTCAGCGCGCGACATCAGCTGTCCAGCCTGCAGCCAGGTGGCGACTTACGAAAACCTCGTCGACCATTTCTGCCGAAATCAGCTAGGTGGAGTGAAATATTTCCCTTGTAATGAGAATTCAGTTGTGAAAGGTAAAATAGCGACGATTTCGGGTACTCACATAACTGTGAGGGGAGGACGCAGTCTGAAGAAGGCCGACAGGCGGAGGAATGTTGGAGAAACACGTGAGTCACAAGACTTTTCTTCATGTAATAGTCCATTCAGAAATACGATTGAATGCCAATCTGGCCGACTGTCCGTGTGGAGTGTCTCCTGGAGGAGAGGATAAATTCCTAGTGATGGCCAGTAAGGGATCCGACGGACATCTCACAGCCAGTCTGGTCCTTCCATGGACTAAGGAAAAGGTAAAGTCCGAGGAAGCCCGGGTCAGAATGAATTTCAGTCGTTCAAAAGGGCCATCCACCAGTTCCAACGCCTGAATTGCAAGTCCCTCGGAAGAGAGATCCGAGAGAGTGCCTCCCGCAGACCACACTACTACTCGATGAGGAAGCACAACACAGGGCGGTACACTCTCATCTGAAGGCTTCGGGGCCCAACAACCATGATCTGAACTCTCTAGTCTCCCATGAGCTTCTGTTTGTGCCTTTACGTTCTCATAAATATTTGTCTTGTTCCCAATGAGTTGTTATTTCGTGATTCAAAAGGGAAGCTGATCCATTTCAATATTTTATGCAAAGAAGGATATGAAGTCATTTTTCTTACATTTTCATTGAGGGTCTTTTTTTTAGAGTTTAGTTTAACCAAGGAGGAAAAATCATTACTTAAAATCATTACTTTTCAAAGTTATTTTCAGTCTGGCAATTCATACAGTCGAACATATTTTAGACCATAAACTGTTTGGCTGCACTCTTCTTCCGAGAGCCTCCTGCTGTGTTCTTCCTTTGTCTGGGAAGCCCTTCCTCCGGAGTCCTGTGCTCCCTCTCCTCCTCGTCTTCCTTAATTCCTCAATCCATTAAAAGCCCCTCATTTCCCTCCTACCTTTTCCCTCAACTCCTTCTTCTTCATGTAGTCATCTGGAATGTCTTCGTCCTCCTTTTGCTCTTCCAATTCCTTCACTGCCTGCATTTCCCTTAGTTTCCTCTCCAAGAGATCACTGAATATAGCATACAATTCATCGGTCTTCGATGATTTTATCTCCTGCAATGATTGATTTAATTCAGAAGTCAACCACATTTACCCCCGAAGATCCTTGTTCAACAGTTTCCTCAACATCAGCTATTCTAACTCTTTTCTTGATCAACTCACTTATATCTCTGAATAGGTTTTAGTTTTAAAAAAAGATTCTGACTGTTCTTCAGTCTTGCTCTTCTTTGAAATGTTCATTGCGTCCTCCAGGGTTATTTTATTGTACGCCCTCACAATGGTAGAAGCGTCAAAGTGACTTTTCTCTTCGTGTCTCATCAAAATCGGTCGAAGAATCTTGGCGTTAAACCTCTCAAATCTTAAAAAAAGTAGATAAAATCAATAAATGGATAGCCACCGAGTTAGAAAGAGGAGAGAGAGAGAGAGGGAGAGAGAGAGAGAGAGAGAGAGAGAGAGAGAGAGAGGGAGAGTGAGAGAGAGAGGGAGAGAGAGAGAGAGAGAGAGAGAGAGAGAGAGAGAGAGAGACCCACCGGTCAGTGAAAGAGTAATGTCCCCTGAGCCCAGCTATCTCCTCCAGTCCTGACATCATATACATCAGGTACTGTATTCATTCATATTCATCTCCGTGGTTCTTACTTTGTTATAAACGCTCTCAGTCATAGTCTTCTGTCTATTCTCCTGTGTTTCCACATTCAAAAATTTGACCAAGGGACGGATGGTGACTCCTTGCAGGAATACGGTAAAGTAGATCACAACAATCGTTGTTGTAATGAACATTGGCTTGGCCACAATGCTTTCAGGAATTGAAACGGCCAGACCAAAAGCAATGGCCCCGCGGAGACCTCCGTAAGAGAGAACAAACTGGTCAACCTGAAAATAAATTAGGACTTCCGTGATTAATATTACCTTTGTAAACTTTTTGTGGCGAAACATGTTCAAAATCCAGCATTGGACAATGACGCCTGACAAAATAAAATACGAAGCAGGAATGGATTTCTTACCAATTGTTCTCCACAGAAGGCAGAAAAAGATGGTGAAGACAACGAACCAGGTGTCCCAGTAGTGGGCGGAACTAATTGTGGACAATCCCAAAAACCTGGCAAATCGGAAAGGGTGGTTCAAATTTACATGAAGATGACGGTTTCCGACGATTGAGAGAGCATCTTCGTGAAATATTTGACAGAGTGGGTGGCGGCAGGAGTGATGTTTCCCTTGATGTACTGCTTCATTACCATCCCACACACGGCGATTCTGAAGAAAGGGAGACTGGGGCGAATTCAGCCAATTACGCTATGATTGAAGAGAGGGATGTCAGCTCTGCACAGAGGTATGCCATATAAGGCAAGACGAAAACAAAGACAGGGGAGAGGATGCGGACGGAGGGGGAATAGGTGAGCCTGGAATAGGTGGAATAGGTGAAAGAAAAGAGAAGAAACACGCAGTTTGTGGCAAGGGCTGCGAGGAAAGCGAAGAGGATGCCAATGATGGTACCTCCTAAGGCGACCACGAAGAAAGAAAGGGCTCCTGCCCCGTAGTCAATTGGCTTCAAGTTGTCATAGCCAATCAGGGTGAAACTTTTGAACATTTGGTAGAGGACCTGCAATAAAAGCCCAGGAAAATACGCTCATAGTTTTGTACACGTGTTTGCTTTGTTTTCCAAGCTGTTAGTTTGTGTTTCTTGCTCAAGAAACACTTTGATATCTTTACAGCTGTTTTAAGTGATGTTTAACAGCCTGTTTATTTGCATTCAGGGGAATTTCGAAGATCGAACATTCACAAAGGGCAAAATAATACGTCCTCTTTTGAGATATTGTTTTTGGTCTTCCTTGTTTTCCATAACTCACAACTGTGACTCCATTGTTGAAGAGGGCCTCCCCAAACACATTGACAAACAAAAACTCGTTGACATGGATCTCCTCAAAGACCGCTATTACAGCCACCTGAATGATACTTTCTGTACTTGACGCCAATTAGCAATTGATAGACAAGGCCGCAAATCAAGCGCAAATCGACACTACGGGCAAGAGAACTGCAATGTTCGGCGAAGAAGGAACGGACCGGGTCTACGGCCGAGATGAGGGCGGAGAAGACGAAGACCTCGAAGGTGTTGAATTGGAGGGAGAAGAAGTCAAGGTGCTGCAGAATTAGGAGGGACCCTCCTGGACAGAAATTCTGGAGTTTCATAACAATGAACTCACCTATGGCAAAAGTGTTCCAAACGGTGCCTAAGATGGAAAACAAGAGAACGGAGCCTATGTTTTCGAAGAGTGCTCGGTTCGGCATAAAATAGCCTAAGGATTGAGTTAGAAAAGACGAGAAAATACCTGCGTCGAAGATGATTGGAGGCAAGAGATAGAGGAAGAAAGCATGCGAATCCATGGAAAAGTCAACGTGAAGGCCTGTCTGCCGAATGACGCATCCCAAGATCTAGCCAATAATGAGGCAGAATCAAGCGGACTTTACTTACGAGACCAATTATGATGAGCAACGAAGAGTCGGGGAAGACGGAGGTCAGCGGAAGTAAATTATTGAAGCCTACAGAGGAAATGAAAGACTAAAACGATCTCACAGATTTTAGCCAAGGCGGCTAGGAGGAGCCACAAGGCGAACATACATGGCTTTTTAATGGATTCCCAGCGGAGGCGCACTACCTAAACATTTTCTCTCGCTTGTTTTGAACAGAGTAATAATGTACTTTGAGAGATTCATCATTTTTTTTCAATTTGTTTTAAACATTAGAAATATTTAAAAAATAAATAAGGTCGTAATTTTGGAGGTTTATCCACTCCTCACATTCCCAATTTATTATCCAAGGTTCCTGCATGATTGTAAAGACTGTTTCAATTGTAAAACTAAATGAGTGATTTCCAAGAATGTCATTCTTACTAAAAATCTCGTTTCCCTCTCCTCCGATGTGGAATTCGTCGTTTCAGCAGTAATGGTGATTAGTAGAAAATATAGCAGCAGATGCCTCTTCATTTCATCTGAACGAAAGGCCACGGGTGAATTTATCGTCAATTGATTCGAAGTTTGACATGTTTTACTAGGTGGGCGGGGTTTTGGCTGATAGCCGGTTTTTGTAGTAAACTGTGAAGAAAACATTAGATGTCCTCCACTCTTCCCCTTCATTTTCATCGGAATAGTACATGTTTATTTCTGTTTAATTGAAAGAAGTCAGTTATCGCAGGCGGAAGGACTGCAGAGGCAGGGAACCTGTAGCAGGGATCAGAGGAGAAAGTGGGAGACGGACCTGTGGGGTCACTGGCTGCGGCGGAGGAACGTAGTTTGGGTTGAACATGTTGCTCATCTTTTCATTCATCTATAAAACCAGTTGTTCTTAAAATATAATCCAGTTGTGAAGAAATCGAAGAATTGTGCAAAAGATCAAATCAACGCTCATATCGATTATTGCGTGTTGTTGGTCTGAAGATGAGTAAATGCCTGTTTTATTATCTTATTATTCTCAAGTGACCCCAGCTGTTGCTTATTTTGATTAATTGTGTGTCTTTTTATTCATTCTATCTCATCCGTGGTCTTATAATGTCGTGTCAATGCGACTTTTAGATGAAAGATTGGTGGAGTAGGAGTCTACGCAATCAATGAAAGATCCCCATAAACCAGAAACCAACAAAATGAGTATGAATCAGGATAAAAGAGACTCCTGAAAGGAATCCTTTGATTGGGGACTGACCCATTGGCTGAAGAGTCTTCCCCAATCCCCCATTCCTCTCTTGTACTCGGCCACCTTCGCTTCTTCCTCCTGCGTCGCCTTTCGACTGCTCCCATTTTCTCTGATTTCTCCGTCCTGAATCACCCTTTCCCCGTATTTATTTAGCTTACAACGTAGATGCAGTTTCCGTTTGATAGAATCTCGTTGCCAACCACAGTATGAACTATGGCTGCCTGAGATGAGGCTGAAATGCTCTTGTTTCAAGGAATTAGAATTTAGTACCAAGAAGGAGGAGGAAGGAAAGGAGGAAGGCAGACATGGTCACTGACAAAGGGGATTAGAGTATGAAGAGTGGCGGTTGAAGGACAGACTGCAGGTGGGCACACGGGCGAAGGGTAAACAGGGTGACGAGGGCCGATTTCAGTGGTAAACACCAGGATCAAACAAAGAACGTGGCACCACCGACGGCATTTGAAGTTTCCATTTCAACGAAACAAATCTATTTTACATCTGTTTTTAATTTATTTACATGTATTTCTTTATTTATCCTGTAACGCCGAAACCACAAACGTGCAGTATTTCTGCCCATTACATCCGCAGATTAAAGCCACTCCCATTTCAAACTAGTTTACCATATTCAGTAGAACGCCTTTGCCCTCCCAAGTTAGTTTTACGCGGAAAATTGATAGTGTCAAGGTGACCAATATACAATCGAGCCATGTAGAATATTTACTCCAGCATGATGAACAATAAACCATGAGCGAATAAAACATTCAAGAAAAACATTCAAGGAAGGACGGACTGACTGTAAGCTTAGGCCTCGGATAATCCGCGAGGAGCACCGGAACAGCTACCCTCGAGCGAAAGAGGGGTCGTAGGCATCTCAGTACTCATGCCAGGTAGTTTGCGGGAAATACGAATATTCCTGAAAAATCGGGGATACCGGGGACCAAAGAGGGCAAACTGACTGGAGACGATTAAGGACAGAGTCGGGCAAAGTATCTTGGAAGCCGCCCGGCTGGAGCCCAAGCCTGGAGAGATGATCGCTTCCGCCGTGTTGTTTATCAAGTCTTGCAGGCTATACCCAAAATAAAGGTGTTTGCGTTGTAGGACAACTCACGTGTTCACTGGGAGCGATTCCGTTCGAGGAATTGTTCCAGAGATCGTAAGGAGCCTGAAAGAAAGTAGCATAATGAACAAAACGAGTAGTGAAAATACCTCAGTCGTCCTATCCTGGTTCCGTATGCGAGAAAAAACACTGACGCTGCCATCATTAGCCTGTCCCGTCCTCTTTACACCGAATCCAGTACGCGATACAATGGTCTTCATAAACGAAAAACCCTGAAGCCCCTGTTTAATTTCAAACGGGAGCAAAAACAAACCTTTCCACTGGATGCTTCCTTGGAGACAGGAAGTGGCTGCTCAGAAGGACGAGGAATCTCGGTGTTTCGTTCAGAACAGGCGGTGTTCTGTGCCAAAGGCAAATCCCTAATCCTCAAGTCTTTGGCAGTGGCGCTGTGATTCAGAGCCGACTTCTGAAAAATACCTGAATTTCTATAAACCCAGACCAATCACCTTGACAACAGGATCTGTAAACACGCTCGAATGAGGAGACACCGGAGGCTTCCTTCCGCCACCTGGATTAAATTGAATGAAATAACGAATATGGCACTTACCAAAAGTGAGTCTGGAGAAGATACTCTTTCGCTCAGACTTCTCGGCAGGAGTAGGCACTTTGATGGAGGGATTCAACTTAAAGACTTCGCCGAAGACGGACCGATAAACCCTAGGTGCGTTTGGAGCAGTCTGGTTACCAGAATCAGTGTTGCTGGCATTAACTGAAACTGAGAGTCTTCATGACGTACACCTGAAAAACCTGTTAGACGTGCATTCGCCGTGACGTCATGACTACCCCGGCCAAGCGAGGACGAGGTATTAAGGAGATCTAGGGCCGAAACCCTGCTTCTGAACGTGGAGTTTGAAGCTAAATTTAAGATAAACGAGAAAGTCGTTTATCCCTACCAAGCGAGACGTTGTCATCGTCGTCTTCGCCGGATTCCGAATCATCAGAGTACTCCAATCCGAGGTCTTCGGCCGTAACACGCTTAATAGAGGTGGGAGCAGCCACAGGGACCCTCGCTTTTGCAGAAAGACAGTATTCGCGCTGGGCCTTTTCGGAGAGGACAACACTCTGAAAGAGTACCTATCAGGAGTCTTGCAAGATATACGTACTCCGTTGGGCTTGAGAGTCATCTTGTCGCGGAAGGTGTTCTTGACCATGTCCTCCCACGTCTTACAGTACAACTCTCCTGGGTCAACTTGGACGCCATGAGCTCGTTTGTAAACTTCAGCCATTTGAGAAAGCTGAAAATATACTTTTCGGAGAATACAAAAGTTGTAGACCTGGATAGGCTCCGGGTGCATGTTGACCAACATCGAGACGACCTTGTCGAACAACTCCTTCAGGGTCGGTTTATCCCAACGCTGATGAGGCGTTTCAGTCACTATGATGTTCTTGTGTGCGTCAGCCCAGTCTAAAAAAATATTGAAAAATATAAGTCAAGAACCCACCTTGCTGTCGTTTGACAATCTCCTTCGATAAGAAGACCCACTGACCGCTGCTGCCAGCATTCAAATCGAACTAAAGAAATACACACAGTTTCACGAGGGTTCGACAGTGAACCCACATCTTCCGAAAGCCAGTCCACGTGGATGGCTCTGAAGTTGTTCGTAGTGAAATATTTCTGCATCTCCGCCTTGTCCAGCTGCGTGTTATACAGCTGCTGGTAGCAGTAGTTCAATTTCGTGAGAGTGGCTTTGCCATGGCACTTCTTAAGTGCAGCAACGATACGAGCCTTACCAGCAACCGGCTGAACAACAACATTTAAGAACAAAAACACAGCCTACCCCATCGCCATACTCTGGGGCAAGGGGAGGGAGAGACTGCCTGGGCGTGACCGATCCATTCGCTCCATATCCTCCAGACACATTGCCTCCATACTGTTGAAACTGCTGAAATTACCACAATGAATACAAAAGTATTTAAATCAATCGGTAAACAATCAAGCGCCCGGTTCCCTGTTATTAACTTAATTTAGAAAAAAGACTTACGGATGGTTGTCTGGGAAATGCGGAAAATGAAGCACGGTTGAAGCAAGGCTGGGGTGCGGGGTTGGTCCTTCCACCGCGGAAACTCCTCTGATTGAAATTGTTGTAGTTGAACTGGGAAGACTAATGCGATAATTGATAAATTTGTTGATGGAGCTTGCCACTGGGTTCAAATAAGAGCAGTACCTGCGGGCGATATTGAAAACTTCTCGTTTGGACATTCCGCTGAAAGACTCCGCGTTTATTGGCGGTGCCCTTCCTCTTCTTCTTCTTCTGACGGGACACAAGCGACTGGATGTCGGCCGTACGCTCACTCATCCTTAATTTGGGAATTTGAGAGCTCATCCAAGCAACTGACTTTGCACGATAGCAAGGCTTTCCCTCCACCATCACACGCTCAAGATCGGGGTGATCATTGAGAAAGGCGTCGAAAGACATGTACCCGAACTTCTGGTAAGGCACTTCCTCGCCGAAGTCATCCCTAAAACAAGTGTAACTGAAACCAAATAATAGACCCACAGGAATGTCATTTTCAGTTTGTGAGCTGACCCTGGCTCCGGGAAACCGACGGCGATCGAGTGGAAATCCACTCTGAAGCGACGCAACTCATTGTCAACGTCTGCCATTTTCTGAAGCACACAAACTCGAAATAACAGACATTACATGCAATTAAGAAAGAGTAAAGTACAACCCCAGATTTAAGAGATATGTGGAAGTAGCTCACGACCAATAACACCAACTTCCCGCCGGTGAAGCTCTTTTGCAACTTTTTTTTAAAATTTTAAAACTATATTGAATAATTTCCATGCGTGAGAAACTCGCAAATAAAGATATAGGCAAAAAACACTAAATATAAAGAAATGTCGAGATGAAATCAAAATAAAACGATTGGGGGACAACTCGTCGGCTCCAAGGGGACAACTCGTCCGAAAAAAATATGGAAAATTAAATTCGGACGAGTTGTCCATTTTCTAAGGGTAATTGGACAACTCGTCCGAAGTTTAAAGTTGGATTTTTGGAATTTATTCTAAAGTCGGTTATTTTGGTATTATTGCTGAATTTAAATGATGATTTTTTTCATAAATCAGTTATCTTGAAATTCGGAATTTTACGATTTTATTTTCAAACAATTTTAAACCTGGAATTTCTTTAAAAATAATTAATATTCACATTTAAAATATAGTGATGATTCATAAATTTGAAGAATAAAGTGCGATAATTCTTTTTTTAGTTATTTAAAAATATTATTTTTCAAATTAAAGTAATTATATTTGAAAACACCAGGTTGAAAGAAATTCACGTTCTGATTATTTGACAAGTCACTAAAATTCATTTTGGCTACAATGGGTTTGCAAGCATTGGAACATACCCCATGTTATTAAAACGTTAGCACCCCATGATTCCCCTAACGCTTCGGCCACAGCGGATAGCGGCCACCGGCCGGTACTTTTTTAAAAAGCTTTTTTCTTTCATAGTTTTCGGAAAACAAGGAAAATGAAGGGCCTTCGGGCTACTGAAGCGACCTCCGAGCACCCCATCAGCCACATCCGCTTAGGCCAGTTAACCCTATTTAAGCCCTAACAGAAAGTGGGTTTTCCCCTACCACTAGATCAGGGAAAAGAAAGCTAAGAAGCGGGTAATTCAGCCGATCCGAGGAAAAGAAAGAAACTAAGCAATTGACATTTTGGTTCCAACTGCGCACGGTATTTTCGTGCAAACGACATAATAATAATAATAATACAAAACTCCAACAACTAACTCATCTTGTAAATTCCCTCAGTATATTTATGTTAAAACTATGAAGAATTCAAAGATGCATCGAAAGAAAAGCAGTGACAATGTTTTAATGGGATTAAAGCCAGTGAGAGAGAAAGAGGGAGAGAGAGAGAGAGAGAGAGAGAGAGAGAGAGAGGGAGAGAGAAAGAGAGAGAGAGAGTATCCCCGGAAGCTGTTCGCATGCATTTTCATTCAAAACAGTTGCTTCCCCAAAACTTTCATTAGCCACGTGCCAGCCGTGGTTTGTTATTATTGTACAGAATCATTCGCAGTCACAGTTTGTACATTGGCACTTGAGGCTGTTCTCGTAGATCTCCAGCCACACGTCGTCAATTCCATCGTCGTCATAAACCAGAGGAGTCTCTTCTTCTCTGAATTAACCTCATTTGTCTTTTAAAATAAAAAAATTCCGCGGACCCTCCCCAATACGGAACTTTTATCTACGAAACTCTGCGGTCCCTCCCAAATGCCATAGGTACCAACCTTACCCCAAAATATTTGGCCCTGCGGGGCCCCCCTCCAAGTGGAGCCCAATTTAGTGTATGCTTACTTCCTCTTTGCGACGGGATTAAATTCCACCTCCACCGGTCGTAGAAGAACATTTTCCTGGCTGTCACCGTAACCCAGATCGAATCTCGATGTACTCTCTAAAATATAAAGTTTGAAACAATAAATTATGAAGATCTTGGAGGAAGAAAAAGGTGGAAACTTACTGAGGGAATGTGCGCATGATGGAAGATATGTGGATTTCTCTATGTTCTGTCGGATTTCTCGGCTGACAATCAATAAGTTTATGAACATTTCTGAAAGTTTTCATAAGTTTTAAATTTAATACAATAAGGGAGAAAAACGAAAGAATATAGTCAGTGAGAGATACAGTGCCATTGGGTAGTCATGACAACTAGAAGACAACGACGCAAACCAGAAACACGGAAGGAAGAAAAACATTTAAACGACCAAACTTCATCTTTTCTGGTATCGTTGTGGAAACTTTTGCTCTATATGTCTCTTTCTGCGTTTCTCTCTCTCTCTCTCTCTCTCTCTCTCTCTCTCTCTCTCTCTCTCTCTCTCTGTCTGCGAATATATTGTTTATGTGTCCAAGGCTTTGATTATGCTTTTAAGATATTAACAAACAATAATAACTACAAACTGTAAAAGCCCACGGTCAAATGGGACTTTTTGGTTAGTCCGACATAGTCATGTCACACCCATTTCTTCCACTTGGTGTCACTAAGCAGAGGTGAGTTCCAAAATTAGGGGAATTGGTGTAAACATATTAAAATTGATTAATACGTTTCAAAATAATACGTTTCACGTTGGGAGGAAACCAATATTGCATTAAATATAGTTGTTGCCAATCCTAGTTCTCGGAAAAATTCTAATTTGTGCCACAATTACGATGTCGAAGTTAGAATTTCTAACTTCGACATCATTATTTTGGCACGAATTAGCATTTTTCCAAGAACTAGGTTTGGCCAGAGGTATACCAAAGTGCGTCTATAGTTATGAATCGCTTGCAAATTGTCATTTTTCTTCAAAAATTTGCAAACATTCAAACTAAACCAAAAATCTTAAACTAACATTGTGAATTATGTTTAATTATGCTTTTAAATCAAATAGCCCCAGTTAGAATGTTTGAAAGCGATCCGAATACTGATTTGGTCGAAATCGCGGGGTGCGTCTATATCTATGAACCGCACTGTATCGATGCTATAATAATAACAATAAGAATAAATAATCTAAACTTGTTCCATAATAAAACCTGAGAAACAATCAGTCGAACCGTTGTGTTGCGAAAGGAGGGTGCGCGTGGTTGGATGAGTCACGCGCCATCTGGATGACCTCGCGGTTTGCACCGAACGGCCGACTGACTGAGGATAGCCGTTGGCATGGCTAAACCTAATTAACCGAAACGGGAATCGATCGGAGGAAAGTTGACACGTGGGAATAAAAGAAGGAGAAGGATCAAATATTGCGCCCAGAAACTAGTTGATACCGCAAATGGATAGAACGAAAACTGTTTTGAAACTGTGTGCCATACCATATTAGAGAATACTGCAGACAGAATCCAGAGGCCTAAGAAAAGGCGATATGGTCGGGGTGGAAACAGGCGTCACCAGCTGTGAAAACGCCGTGTGCAAACAGAGGATCGGACACTGATTCAGCCTTTGTTTACGCCATTCCAAACGAAGCGTCCGTGCGATAAACGAGTGGGAAAAGGGTTGGTTCGGGAAATTGAGTAGGAGTTGTGTGGAAACAAAGCTTTGTTTTTCGTAGTGCGGCGGCGGAAGTAAGAAAACAGCTGTTTGGAAGACTTGGAGACAAAGGAATGAGGTGGTAAACGTGGAATGTCACCCAGGTGGGTGGGGCTAACTGGGACACCGCAGGTCCTTTCCCCTCTTTTGTTCCTTTGTCCTTCAAAAAGCATCATTTGACTTAGTCAGAGCCGAAATAAAAACTCTGCAAACGGATCAAATGAGGGAATAGGCTGCGATCCGCTTATTTAGTTTTCGAAACTCCGCGAAACGAAGAATAACCAATCGGAGGCTGTCAGGAGAGGAATCAGCGACAGCTGGCTGGTAGTAGCGACTGGTTCCGCCGATCCAAATCGCGCGCGAATTCCGCGTGGGGGGCCGACGGCCGGCACCGGAATAATTCAGCTAATCGATGACGGCGAAAACAAGCCAATGAGGGACCAAGTGGAGGCGAAGGTTCCGTTGGGATACAGGTAAATGACCGAGGATTTCCATAAGACATAAGAGAAATGAGCAATCGTAAGAATTCCCATGATGTGATATCAAATAGTTCAACGCTGGAAAGTTACCTAGGCATTTCCCATGGAAAACACTTACGAGGGCCGCATACTTTACAGCAAACCACTAATACTAATTGAAAACAACAATGTATTTCAATAATTGTGTGGGATGTATGGAATGAGTCGGACACAAATTGATGTCTGTCGGGAAACGGAGAAATCGGCCATTCACGTGAATTCCACGGCAGCTTTTTTGGCGGGAACGAGATGATACAAGACGGAGAAGAGAAGCCACTGGGAATTCAGCCCAAGTCAGCTGTGTCTTATAAAAACCACACGTGACTACTTACGTTGCCTTCTTATATCACTTCATTGCTAGCATTTCCTGCAAAGATACAATAACTGCCTTAAGAGGCCGGAGAAGCAACCACGTCACAGCTGTCAATACATTATTTGGCTAACTCTAAGTATTCTATGGATTCCTTAGATTTGTTCTTTTCCTTGATTTCACTAATTATAAATCCAGCCGTAATGCTAATTATAATTTCAACCGAAATGCTAAATCCTGTGCAATATGTATTATTTATTATCTATTATTACTATGGGCAACAATAGTTTTTGCAAAGACAATAAGGAACAACAAAAAAGGAAAGAGGAATGTGAGAATGATATTTGACGATATCTTGTGACCCGCTCGTTGAGCGCAAGGCGTTTAGGCCTTTGAGAGTTTCTCCTGAGAGGCGTTGATCGAGTGGCAGCCCCAGACGACGATCAGAGCGGACATGAGGAGGCACACGACCGATAGAGCGACGACGGAGGAGACAAACCACGTCTCCGAGAGACAAACCATCTCGGAGGAGCTGAAAAGAGGATTCAGAGACAGTAGAGATGGAGGCTCACTTGGAGAGGGTGGCGTTGAAGGCATCCAGCTCCTCATCCTCCTCTCCCTTGGCGAACACGCGGATGATGGCCGACAGCGTCTCCTCGCTCTCTCCGGCCATAGGATCGGCGGACCTCTTCTTACGTCCGTGGGACATGAACAGCTCGTTGGTTCCCGAGTCGAGGCAGTTCGACTGAAAGAGGAGTAACTTTTCAACTCTGTTTGATCTTTTCGTAAGCTGCGGTTATCCTTTAAAAAGGATAAACTAACCAAAGGGCATCCGTTGGGTCCGGCGCAGAACATAATGGTGCACATGATCTGAACGTCGTAGGATCCGTCGAGGCGGAAGGCACGGAGGTCGCTCTTCAGACGGTTCTTGTCAAAGTCCTGTTCCACGGGTCCGACGAGGGCGGGGTAGCGGGGGCATCTGAAGTGATGCCTTCCTTGGCTCTTTCCTTTACTTACCCATTCTCGATCAGAGTGAAGGGAACACTTTCACCGAAGCCTCCAACACGGGTGGCCACACATTCAGTGACCATCATGTTGTGGGGTCCGGCCTGCTCAGAGGTGATGACAAGCTGCAGCGGGTCTCCGATGGAAGCCTTGTGAAGGGGCTCCTCCAGCTGGTTCAAGATGGAGAGCTCAGCCGTGACAGGGGGAGGGGTGGCAACCTCGAGCACAGTGGTGTTCTGAGAGCTAAAATACAACAATTTAACAAAGAATAGAGATAGGGTTATACTTGGCTTCATAGATGGTGGTGACGACCACAGTTCCTTCCTTGACCATCTTATCCATAGAGACATCGCAGGAGACGCGGTAGAAACGGTCCCACTCGGTGGTGACCTGGTGGGGAAGGACTCCATCGAGGGACACGACGACCAGAGCCTCCATCTTTCCATCGCGGATTACAGTTCCACAGTCGGAGGAGACGGTAGGGGGAGGGAAAGTGATGGAAATCTGCTTAGCGTTCTCAACCACCTAAAACTCATTGTTTTACTATTCGTTCAAGTTTTGGAACTATTATTCTATTAGAATTTACTTTACCTGAGAGCAAGTAGAGAACCTTTCGGCAGCATAAATGGCTCCAGTGTAAGGCTCCTTGGTGTTGACGATGAAGCGGATTCCTTCGTTGGTGCACAGGGCCATTCCTCCAAACTGGGACTCTGAAATTTGAACTTCAACTAGAAGGAAAGAAGAACAAACCGCAGTTGAACTCGTAGTAGTCGGTCGAGGGATTAGCCTTTACGTTGGCATCCGCACGGCCAACGGCGTAGATGAAGCACTTAGAGCTGGTCCTGAGATGATTTAAACTAATACGTAAATGTATTAGTTAACCTGTCATAGTTGATAGATTTGCAGTTGAGGTTCTGGAAGCAGAGGGAGATGCAGTCAGATACGGTGACACCCTGGGCAGAAGCGACCACTTCACCCTCGATGGAGGATCCGATGAAGCGCTCGAAGGCGGCCTGCTGGCGGCAAGTGGAGGAGGAAAGATCGGCTGGAAAAATTACAATTAGAATGTGGAACGAAACACATGATTTCGTTTGAAGCAAACTAAAACTACGTTTATTTTGCTTCGGTGATTATCTAAAGAAATCTATGTGGATCAGTCCGATCCATCTGTCACGTAAAGTCGGCGCGGTGCCCCCAAATCCCGGTGTCAGGTACAGACTGATCGCACGGGGTGAAGGGCGCTCTTATCTCATCGACCCACATTCCACAAAAAGATCCATCATTTTGCAACATTGGGAGGAAAAGAGACAAACCGGCGACGCAGATCGGCTCGTAGTAGTCCTTGCCCTGGACCTGGCCCTGCTGGTCGGCACGGGAGAAAGTATCCTCGTCGGAGACGATGCAGTTCTTCTCGGTGGGGTTGAATTCCACGGAGCTAAAAAATGAACTTGCAGAAATTTACAATGGAACTTTGTTCTTAAGTGCCAATTAAGAAAATTGTATAGGACAAAAACTGAAAACAGTTGAGATGTTTTAAAAAGAAGTTTATATCAATTCGCTATATTGAAGGCTCACCGGCAGAAGGTGTTGAGGGAGTCCAAGCACTTCTGAAGACAGTAGCTCTCTTGGGCCTCGACTGACTGGGTGTGGTCGTAGTAGCGGATCTCGAAGTTGGTGGTCTTCACGAAGACCAAGTTTCCTCCGGAAGAACCACAGCGGTTTTGACCTGAAGGCAGAATGATCAACGAAATATATGCAACGAACGGGAAAGGCAGTTGTTGTCATAGTAGTCGACGGCTCCATCAGCCATTCTCAGATGAGTGGGCTTGGACCTAAAGATTCTTGTCAGTTATCCCTTTTTCAGTCTACCTCCTGTCTTCAGTAGACAGTTCGCAGAGATAGTTGTCGTAGTTGTAGTTGACGGAACGGCAGACAAAGTCCTTCTCCTTGAGACAGGCGGAGAGGCACTGTTCCCTGTTGGCGACCTGGATGCTCTTGCGGACGAAGCCCTCCAGGACAGTCTTCCTCATACGCTCGAAGGAGAAAGATCTAAACATTAGCTTCAGAAGAAGATGATTGGTGGCTGGCTACCTGTAGGTGCAAGCCTCGTGGGCAGACACTCCGGGAAGGCAGGTCTTCTCATAGTAGAAGTTGTTGGCAGAGGGGTTGGCGGTCAGTTCTCCGGTACCTGGAGGAACTGTCAGAGTCTTCTAAGAGATCTCACCAGCTGGAGAGGCAGCATCATCGAAGAAGTAGCAAGTTTCCCTTCCGTCAAAGTTGAAGGAGGCGCAGACCCTCTGCGCTCCAGTTGTGGGTTCGATGTTATTTCTGCAGTACTGCGAGCAGGTCAAATCGTGTCCTGAAAAGAATTGATAGGCCGACTCATCAGGGATACCACAACTGGGTCATTTCGTTTTCAGTGCGCACTGATCCGCGCAGGATTTCGTCAGATTTCCGTGAAAGAAATGAGATTATGCCGCGATACCGACCTGCGGTGGAAATGACGACGGGGGTTCCGTCGAGACGGGCACGAGCGATTCTCACGAAGGCAGTGGTCTCCTGGTTGGAGCACTCGAAGACGGCCTGGCAGACGGCTGCCACACCTAGCAGGATCAACGCCCGCCCAATCATCTAAATAGAAATTGAGTATGTGCTTAGAAAAATGAAAAAATAGATACTACAAAAGCGAGAAAGAAGGAGTGAGACAGCAGTGACATTACAGGTGTCAGAGATGAAAACAAAGAGGAGTGAGAAAAGAAGGTGAAAGAAATGCGATAGAATAAGTTTTGGTTGGCAGGTGCCTATTAAAAATAAGGAAAGTAATCGCAGAGTTCTGCAACGTCGTGTCCAATCCCACTGTGGCTCTTCATGAAGAATCTCTTCGAAGAATATGCGGCAAAATTCAAATAACCGTAGCCGAATGTGAAAGAGTGCAGAATGGTTGCAGTAAACCAAAAGGGGAGGAGCCAAATCCACAGATACGGTAGGCTCCTCGGAGCAATTACAGTAATCCCTGTGCCGAGGCGTCGCCGACCGGACACTTGTAAATAAGGCCCGGGCGCCGCCTCGCGCTGGTTTTTGGCGTTCCCTTGACCCAAATCGGCCGACGATGTCCTTAACACTGAGCGCAGCATCC
Organism: Oscheius sp. G VE-2021; assembly: GCA_022343465.1. Lineage (NCBI taxonomy): Eukaryota > Metazoa > Nematoda > Chromadorea > Rhabditida > Rhabditidae > Oscheius > Oscheius sp. G VE-2021. Next base: position 994,842 of record JAJQXH010000023.1, read on the forward strand.
CATTTACCCAGTAGCCCGCTTTCGCTGGAGAAAGGGCAGCCGACTGACGCTATCACCGGCTGCAGGCCGACGGAAGACGAAGCGATCGGAAGATGCCACAAGGCAAAAAATAACAGGGGGACATGGTACTTGTGAGACAGAAATTGGAAAGAATAAAACTAAGTGTTCACCTAAGCAAACGTTCCCATATGTACAAAAGAGAAAATCTTCGGGACACAGTGTAGAAAACCTCAATGCGTTATAAGTTATTTTACATTTTCTGTTGATTTAAACTGTAGTGTCTTTATGCACTTTTTTTGCTATGGCTCTCGATTTCTACAGTAAGTAAATCAGTAAGTCAAAAAGAGACGTTCAATGAAGAACGTGTGTTCGTGGGATAAAAGTTATACTGTGAAATTCTAAGGAGTAAATCGTATTACCGTATATTCTAAGTAAAATATGGTTTCTGAAATCCATAAAGTCCCTCGTTGGATGGCACGTGGGAATGCTAGTTGTACCTGAGGTGCCCCCGTGTGTAATCCGCGCGGCCGCATTCCTGCGGTTTCTTCGGAATCCGGAGCAAAGGCTAAGTGGAGCGCGACTGATAGCCGACTTTCGCTGGGTCGGAGGACGCAAAGGACTGGCTGGCAGGAGAGGCGTCTTATCTTGGGCAGGATGGAGATGGCCATCGGATGACCTCTGCGCATCTGAGATCCGCCGATATACGAGTAGGAATGGTTAATGCGGCAAGGTGGAACAAGGGAAGGGACTTATTGGTTTCTGAAAGTGAAGCAACAAATATCACCTCTGGAACATGAAGACTTCAAGGAATCTTCATATCAAAGGTCATTTGTATATTTAGCCAGGTTAATCTCTGGCAAATGCTCACCGGGTTTAAAATCAAAAACGTTAGTACGACAAACAAACAAAACAAAATAATAGTTAATTTTAATTCTTCAAGAATTTACATTTGGAAATTTCCGTGGTGAAATTTCCGGCGTCTTCTTGACTAAGGTCCGCTTTGTTTTGTACCTTGGTTACCAATTCAATTGCTCTTTATTCCCGTAATTAGAAAGCTACGATTTTTCTCTTGTTGTCTATTGAGAGAGCGTTCCAAACAGAAGGTAAAAAACCAAACCTCCAGAAGTGTCCTGTTTTCTTTTGAGGCTATTAGAAATCTTAGTCCTAAAGTGTATATGAAGTGGTAAATTTCCCTGACGATGAATTCATTTTCATGAACTGTCCTACATTCAGCCAGCTGGTTCCAACAGATGTTTACCGCTGGTTGGAATTAGGCGTTAAAGCGAAAATGTTTCGACCTTCCTGGTTTTAAAACGTTTTTTTCAATTTTAAAATTGAATATTTGCTCTTAAACTTCGTAAATTTCGTTTATTTCCAGAAAATGCCCACTTTGATGAATGAAACTCCTTATATCGCAGCGGTGTTGGACGAGATGAGACCCGTCGTCTGTTCTGGGTGCTTTAAACACTTGGTAGGCCCATTTCCGCTTAATTTCTTTATCACTTTATCTCTTATTTTTTCGATGGTTTACTTTTTCAGGAGTCCGGTCTAAAGAAGTGTCTTGGATGTAAAACCTTCTACTATTGCGGCGCCGAATGCCAGAAGAACGACTGGGCGGATCACAAGGTTTCCTCTTTTCTTCAATTCATTCAAGTTCTCCACAGTTGGAGTGTAAGGCTCTGAAGGCAGCGGAATCTTCCACCATCCCATACCTCTACCTGATGCATATTCGCGTCGCTAGGAAGCTAGCCCGAGGGGATCAGGGATCTTCCTACAACGGCCGCTCCTGGAGTTCTCTAAAGGATCGTAAGTATGCAGTAGTTGTAAGAGTAGTATTTTTTCAGATTTGGGTGATTTGCGGGATAACGCGGAACGGATGGCAGATTTTGAGAGGATGGCGCGGGATTTCATTTCTATTATGGGTGCCGATGCCCCGGATTTGGCTACGGCTGTGTCAATCGTCGCAAAGGTAAACCAACTTTTGAATACAACACCACCTGCCCCATCTTTTAAGATTCAAGCTAATTCGTTCTTCATCTTCGCCCCCGACATGCCCCTCAAAATCGGTGTCGGCGTTTACCTCGGGTAAGTGGTTCCCGGTTGTCCGCCTATTTGAAAAGTAAAGTCGACAAGAAAATTCTACCGTATTTCTGTTTCTTACGGTAATATCTGTCACCCTATTGTCAAAGATTTTTCATCATTTGGTGTACATGTCTGCCCCGAATGATCTACGACACTTATGCGTAGGGTCGAGCAGACAGACGGAATTATAGTTACAATTTTCTAATTTGATTTCAGGATATCTGTGCACAATCATAGTTGTGACCCTGACCTGAGCGTGGTCTTCGAAGGAAAGAAAGCCTCCATCCTGTCCGACAACCCGAATGCCGTCCTGAAATCAAAGGTAACCAAACGAATTGCCTTTTATATTTTTTTAGATGACCATAAGCAAACTTCCAATGTTCCCGTTGTCCTTCAACCGTCGCAAATTCCTGAAGGAGCAGTACTTTATCGAATGTGACTGTCGGTACTGCACCGACATCGATAGAGTTCGTTCCCTCCTGGGCACTTACTTTCCGTTCAGGACCAGTGGGGCAGGTCTGCCTTCGTCGCCTGCTGCAAGAAAGGAGTGGCCGTCAAAGGCGCCAATTCCGATGTCTACAAGTGCGTCATTTGTGGGAAACCGTCTCCTCTCTCAGAAGAAACGGTGACTTTTCACATTTCCCTAGATGCTATTGTTTCAGGTCCATAAGGCCATAGACGAATTGGATGAGTTTCTGCATCAGAAGGAAAAGAACAAGGGTAGGTTAAAGAGGATATGCAAATATGTCATTTTTTAGATATAATCGCTGAAATCGACAACTTCCAGGAACTGTTTAAGGTGTACAGCAAAGTATGCAGATTTAACTCATTTATGCAGTGATTTCTCAGATTCTCTCGCCGTTCAACTACTGGATGGTGGATCTCTCGGACAGAATCGTCGCTTTGGCAGAGGAAATCGACCTCGAAGAACTGAGATACAAGGACCGGCAGATAGTCCTGAGACGCTTCTCAATGTTCTCCCTTACCGCCATCAGGTTTCCACGGTCACCTCTGCTTTCATGCCCGCTTTAGGCACTATTTCCCCAAGGGCCGCTGGCTCCTCCAGGGACTTCTCAATGCAGCCGCAGGGTTCCTGCCCTTTGAGCCCCCATACGAACGGTCTACTCTCAGTCTCTTGAAAGAGGTTTGTCCTGTATTGCCATTCTAAATGGAAGCCTTCAGGTGAAGGATCTCAGCGCCCGTGTCTACGGTCCCGAACACCACATATCCCAGTGCTTCAACTTTGCCGTGAACGAGTACTCTGACTTCCTCCGGCGTTGATTCCTCTTGTGATTTCATCCCTTGTCTGTTGTTATTGTTGCATTGGCTATATAAAGACAATAATGTGTTCGTCTTTCGGACCACGACTAGTCGTCTGTTGGTCTAAAAAGCGGTCGTGACTCTGTTAGTTAGAGCTTTGTGTGGAGCGTTTGTTGACCGACACGCGCCGATCGGACCTCAGTACATCATGTGGCTCCTCCTGCTCTGTCTGTTGGCCTCTGGCTCCGTTCTCGCTGCCAACGAGAAAGGTACTCGACGATGGGATCCTTCTTCTTACAAAACGTGTTTCTTTATCGAAGAAAGTATTGAAATTGGTGGACTAAATGTCCTTCACAGAACTGAGGATCACCAATATTTAATCTATCAAATTCTAGGTCCCCGTTTATGTGTGTTAAAGGTTTTCTCTCTTGCTCTCCATGGTGTGATTTAGGGAATTATTAAAGTTATTTCCTGTGCGAAAGCAAATGTACCATCAGATACAGTAACCTACTGTGATTCCAGCTCGTCCCTCCGGCGTTGGTCCTTGTATTCTGAACCGTTGCCCCGAAGGCTTCAATTGTGAAGATTCCTCCTGTATTCCCGACATGACTAAAAGTAAGTCACATTTGAAAACCATTTTATTTTCCAGTGGAAAAAATCGGAGAATGCGTGAATACTCTGTGTCCGGACACTTACTTGTGCTACAACGACTCCTGTCTGCGTCTCCCCCGTGAGAGAGCATTCCCTCCCCCGTAAACATTCGGATGTTTCAGCCAAGATCCGCGAGGGTTCGTCTCCGATCGGCCCCTGCGTGAACCAAAAGTGTCCTGCTAAACACGTCTGCCAAGAGTCCGACTACAAGTGCTATCCTCAGGAATAAATATTAAAGAAACCCAATAAATTATCAAAAATGATTATCTCTTCGAGACGGCTCACAGTGGTCACTTGATAACACTGACCGTCACTTTCCACGGCAACCGCTCTCCCTTTCTGCCACTTTTAGGCCACGTTTAAGGACGATAGATTGCCCCTATTTACGAGTTATCAGATTATTTTTCGTTTTCAAGACACATGCCAACGATATTTTAGATTCTATTTTGTTTGTATCCAACGTGGTAATAGTTCAAACCACTAACAAGTTCACTTTGAGTTTACTTTCTGAGAGACAAAATATTTTGATCACATTCGTTTTGAACCTGACCACCGAATCAGTGCAAATGTATTTCTTAGTCTTCTGTCTGTCTCTTTTTTTCGTACTTGTTTCTTTTCAAAAACAACTGGAGATGGATGGTTAAGATGAGAAAAATGACCTTCAATGGGATTTTGTATTTCCTTATCTCAAAAACCTTTGTACAAATCAAACCCTTTTGATGTGAAACTTAATTTTTCTTAAATCACAGTTCTTTGAATCCTTTACATCCCCGGTCCCCTTTACAATCTCAGTCACATTCATCCTTCGGCTTCTCAGAATTCCTCAAAGTATATATAATTTCGTGAGAAGGGTGTAATTTGTAAATGGCTCCTCCGATTCCCCTTCGCCGGTATTTTATAGCGTCTTGGCTGATACCGAACACGTGGGAATGCGGTTGTCGATGGCTTCCAACCCATCTTATCTTCCAGAAATTTCATTATCAAATGACCAGTAGGCACTGCCTGGCACCGACCCCGTCGTCGTCTGCGCTCTCTTCTCTTTCATCCTTCGTGACCTACGAATTGTGGCCACAAACATAATTATTGCTATTATTATGAGTAACAGTTAACAGAACAAAGGCCAGATACAATAGTACGTTGCCGAGGGGAAAGGGAAAGAGCCTAGGAATCGGGATTCTGTATAGAGGAGAATTGAAGTCAACAGAAGTGACGATGTGGCTGGAAGAGGGAAAACCGTTTCGTCGACAGCCTTATCTCTGCGTCCCTCCCACTCGCCTGTTTGTCTCTGCTTCTCTCCTTCTCCTTTTCCCTCACTCCAGCGGCCTTCCTCTTTAGGACAGAAGGCCTTCCATCGACTGACATCGATTACTCCACTTATGAAAAAGAAATACTCATACTTCCATGTTTACTCGTTTGTTTTTTTCCAAAATGTTTTTCATAGGAAAAAAGACGAGGTTCATATTCAAAAAACACAGAGGAAGTTCCTCCGTTTCTATTATTCTTCCTTTTATTGTGGCTTTTTGGTGCAGTGCCCAACCTAAATCTAAGCATTTTCTAGTTTTTTTATTCATCCGCAAAATTAATTAACCATTTTGAGTGATTTCCATATATTATTATAAAAGTGACATTTTTACCATTCACGTGCCATTTTGTTTCCCCCCAAAGTCCTTGTATTTTCGGATCGATTAAAACTCCCATTTCTTTTATCCATTGGGATCCTCCTGATTGTAGAATGTGGGCTCAGCTCTTTTTGCCCATAACTCCTTTTTCTGGGCTTAAGATAGGCGTGCGAGGCTGTAACACGGACGCCGCCACTGTTTTTATCTCTGACCACAGGAGCCCTTCTGCCCGTTCGGGCCTATTCTCTTTCTGCAAACATTCTGCACCACTTGCCTTATCTTCGCCTACGTCTTCTACGAAAAGATAGGAAACGCGCGATCGAACAGGCCTAGGCTCCCCCGATTTATCGGGTTGAGATAAGTTTTCGTCGAATGCTGCCGAAGAGACTATTTTACGACCACTAAAATTTGAAAAGCACTGTTGTTTCCTTAATGATCAGTTGGACCGCCCAGGAGGGACGGCTCGCGCCACCGGCTACCGCCCCTTTCTGATACCGACCGCCCGTTTATCAACGGAAAATATTTGCGACGTCAATATTTGACAGGATACCGGCTGTTTTTGCCAGCAAGGCTACTGGTAAAAGTCGTACCAATTGTAGTTGGAAATTAGACGATAAATCACCGAAAAGTAGGAGATTTTGGTAGGCGGGGGAAGAGGGATTTTGGTAGGCGGGGGAAGAGGCATAGCATGTGACATTATATTCAAATAGCACAATTTTCAGCTTTCTTGGTGTTGTGCACATCTTATTCAGCAACAAATGCAGAAAGAGTGAAAAAAAACATAACTGCAGCCGAACTTTAATCTTTTGAGCACTCCCACCCCTCTTGCACTCAGATTTATTAATATATTTCCTGTCTAAAATAAATTAGAAAATTCCATATTTATAGTTTGTTTCTAAGGCTGAATAAAACGTTAATTCTGGCTCTTCTCATTCTACGGAGGGCATTTACCATAAGGGGAATAAGAGTGGGGGCAAGCCCAGCGAAAACAATAAAAAAAAAAACGCGGGACTTGTGGTATTTAAATAATACAATATCCAAACGAATTACATCTTTCACTAAACTTGAGAATAATTTTTTTCCTTGAAAATAGTTGTTATTCTGAAACAACTGGTAGATTGCCTTCCAACTGATGAAGAGATGATTAATTTTTGATATGTTAAATTGATAAAAGAAAATTTAAAAGTGCGTACTTTAAGATCACAACGCAAAGTTGAATTCACCGATGATTTTTTTATATAAGATTTTCTTAAAGTGTACGTCGGTGTGAGCAAAATACTAGGCGGTGTTGTTAGACCGCAATGTGATAAATTTGTCCCCAGAATCCTTCGGCGGAAGTCCACGAGTCCGAGTGACGTCACCCTCCCTCCGAGTGCGTTTTGATTGTTTTTGCGGTTCGTTTCAACGCCTGCCACTATCTCCGAAAACACGGCGTTCCTTTCCAAACAGCCACAGATTTACAGTTTCACACGCATTTACGGCTAAGCGGAAACAGAAGGCGCTGCTGGGTGGCCGGGCGAGTGACTCAGGGAATGGGGCGACCTCCAGGAGCCACAAAGGAGAGGACGGGTAATCTGGCGCCGAGGAACCAACAACAACTACTTGCCTTGTTGAATTAACAAGTCTTCGAAAGCCTTTCTACAGCAGTGATAACATTGGCTGCTGAAGTTGCAGTCTCGGTTCACCAAAAATATCCAACGACTCTCTCTTTTGTATCATTTTATTCTGCCATTTGTCACTTCTTCTGAAGCCGATGTATAGCCTTCTGAAAATGATTGTTAGCACATCCTAAGAGCACATTAGCATTGGGTGAAATTGCATCAGTCAATGAAAGTGTCTTCATAAAGCAAACACTTACCCCAAACGGCAGCTCTTTTGATTCATCTGCCTTTCCCCTTCCTCCACGTACCCGATGCTGGATAACAAAAGCGATTTCGTCGAAATCCGCCTTCCCAGCGAAGGCGTTTATTCTTGTCCAAAGATAGCAGGAATATTGTTTTCATTCGATAAGCAGCGTTCTGTCAGTATACAACCTACTTACCGTACTACTACATCCACTCCCTCTATCGTCTATTTTCCTGAAAACGAGGCAGATAGCACTGAAAGCAAACGATAATCTTTTGGATTTCTCAAAATTTAATTTCAAAGATAATTTAAAGATGCAAAAAGTTCAAGATTCACAATTCCAATGGTGAGCTCTGTTGAAATACTTCTTTTGTTTAGTCTGCTGAAGTCCTCATGCCAAAAATCATCTCTTGAAGTTCAGGTTTTTTCAAGGACATGCACTTGTTTCTTTTTATCCAAATTACAGCTAACAATTCAAAGAACAAGAGCTGAACAATTCTTACGGGTAGCCTACATTTTGGTGAACTTTGAAGCACACGTCATTTATTCATTCTTTTCACAGCAACAACTGATTAATGTTTGCCCAAAACATATGTAGAAAAAATCAAAAAAAATCGAGGCATAAACAAAAATTCTTCTTTAAAAGGATTAAGAAAAGGAAATTTCTTTGACATTTAAAAGAATAAATGGTTTACACAACATATTCCTTATGGTTAGACCATCCGCCGGGAAGGAATACTCCAGGGACCCTTAGCAAGTGGCCCTCTATGCCTACATCGTTCATTTGACTCATAAAACTTTCCCCACCTAATCGATTACCAGAATATCTTCTCCAAGTGCCCATTGTTTGGCCTTCGAGGCCTACCGTAAGTCGTTGCCTCCTCAGCAGCCGAGATAACCGGCGCCGCCATCGGTTGGCCGAAACATGAGCTTTCTCTCCCGGTCTCTTTGATTTCCTTCCCTTCGGCACTTTCCTCCATGCCCATTCCCCTCTCCCGAATACTCCCTACCGTAGTCCGACCCATAAATAGGCGTGTTTACGGCTGCCAGATCGCGCCAGTCCGCCGTTCGTGCGGTCGTCTTAGTACTGCATTCACATTGTTACCGTAATCAAAATGATCTACAGCCAGCCTGCGATGGTTGAGCCCTGGACCGAGTGCGTTCCCCACTCGCACGTCTTCGAGGCTGCTTCTCTGGCCACAACCAATGTCATCGTCTACTCCGACAGGGCCGAGGTACGCCACATGCACTTTATTTACAACCTCTGTTTACGGGAGTCGGCTGATTGACACTCTGAACCCTCCACTTGTTCGAATCAAAAACATTGCTCTTTAAAAGTGCTTAGTCGCGTATTTTGCGCTTGTGTTTCGGTAGCCGTTTGTCTTTTCTAGTGCCTCCGATTCGAAGCAAAACAGTGGATCGATAGACGATAAAACTGCAGTATGAGATGTTGTGTGGTGGTGGGTAAACAAAGAGCAGCCACAAAGGACAGCAGGGAAAACAAAAACAAAAGCTATGAAGAAAGAGCGATATTTCAGGTGAAACGCCTGATCAGCGCGAACCTTGCCAAGGGAACCAGTGAGATCATAGTGCAGGTGGGTCTTCTTTGTATCAGGCTCCCCCGATGGCCCTTGGTCGCTCTCCGCCCTCGCAGCTACTTCTTCTCGCACGCCTTTATCTCAGAGATAGCGAGTAATCTGGGCTTGCTCAAGGGCAAAACAGCGGTCAAAGTCAAGAATTGCCCTTTGCGGAGAAAAAGAACAGCTGTGCTTCGAAAAGTGCACAAAACACGCGATAAAATGACTTTGAGGGAAAACTTTGATATTCTCTTGAAATGGGGAAATCTCTAACCTGTGAATGAGAATACAGATAACAATCAAAGTTTGTTGTTAACATAATGCAACCCAAGAAGTCGAAGAAAACAATTTCCTAAGTTCATTAACACAGGTCTAATAGAGACCTTATGTAAAAAGTCACTTTACGTGCGAAACCACATTTCCCCTGCCGACAAGAACAATCGCAGGTGGCATCATATTGGCTGTTTCAACCTGCTTATCAGACGATTTTTGTTCTCAGAAATACAGATAACATATTTATGCAACTATCGCCCTGCAACTGCGAAAGAGCGCGTTTCGCTTAAAATAAAACCGAAAATTATGACATTGTTGATTTTAAGAATGATTCACAAAAAGGTTGCCAAACGCCTTTCATGGACAACACCTATGTGCTTCTGTTCCTGTCCGTTTATTGACAGAGAATAATCGGGGGTTCATTTCGCACAGTAACACAGTTACATCACTTTACGCAACATTGCATTTTATGTGGTTTTACGTAAAAACGTCAGAAACATACCTGATTTCGAAATCCGGAATACTTGAAAATCTCAATTCAATTTTTTCAAAGGCTTTGCGAATCAGGGCCTTTATTTGGCTGTTTCAGAATGTATCGGCAGTAATCGAGCGGCAGTCGGTGCGTGTGGATGGCCGTGGTGTTTTAATCCAGGAGGTTCAATACCAGGAGATGCCGGTAGACTCAGAGACAGAAACTGAAAAGGTGAGGAAACTCCATACAAGAAATAAACAAAGTCTAGGTGCGCACTCTTGAAAGGGAGAAAATGGACCTGGAGAACAAGAGATTCTCGATGGAGGATGAGATAGCCTCCCTTCGCAAGAGGATCGAGGTTCTCGATGGAGTCGCCGCTCAGGTTTTGTTCTCAAAGATACAGTAAAAAGGAGATTTAGATCGCTGCGGGACCCGCCGGATCTTCGATGCCGGAAGTTTCAGCGCCTTCGCCGCATGGAAGTCAACCGAATCTGGCCCGTCGTCACACTGTCACTGGCCCTTCGAACATGAACACTTTCAATGGGTCACTTCTTGGAAACTCCTCTATAGGTTTCCTCATGAACGACGAAGCACTTGGAAATCTGGCCAAGTTCCTAAGCTACTACGGTATGAGGATCAGTAAATAAGACCCAACGTTGATTTAGGAAGCACAACAAGTGAAATGAAGCAAACGATGCGCGGTCGTCAGAGAGACAGTGAATTGGTTTTGGAGCAGATTGAGGCCTTGGAAAGACAGATAGATCAACTGCGATGTGGATATGAATATGACTCAGTCAAGAGGTAAATCTTCATTTCTGCTGAAGTCAGTACCCGGGGGCTGTCCTCGGAGGAGGGCAATGGTCGCAGGAGCCCTTTGCTCCGTTTCTTCCATTCTTCCCTGCCTCTCCATCTGCTCCTGCTTTTCCTGGTTGTCCATCTTGTCCGGGCTCTCCTTGGAGACCGGGTGGTCCTTGTCTTCCCGAATGTCCTGGTCGTCCCTCTTGTCCAGGAAGACCGGTGTGTCCGACTTCTCCGGCCGCCCCGGGTTCTCCCGGAGGCGAAGGAAGCAAACGGATCTAAATAAGAAATCGCACTAGAGTATAATTTGAATATTACCTGTCCATGGGCTCCCGGTTGTCCGACGGGACCGACTGGTCCAGGTTGTCCAGCATGACCAATGGCCCCGGTTGGTCCCCGTGGTCCTTGACGGCCGATGGGCCCATCTTCCCCTGGCTCCCCAGCAGGTCCAGGGATTCCCTTCGGTCCGGGTGGTCCAGGAGGTCCTGCAGGTGATGGGGAGCACTCGAAGCAAAAGTCCTCTTGTCGAGGCTGGGTCTCTTCAGGCGCATCCACCCCAGCTTTTCCTGGATTTCCGGGTTTTCCATCAGGTCCAGGAACTCCATCTAATCCGGGAGCACCAGCAGGTCCAGCCGCTCCGATCCCGCAAGAGCAGCAGTGACCGGGTGCGGAACGCTTAGTTCGGGCCGCAACCAGAGCTTCCTGACGCACCGAAAGAAGCTGAAACTGTTTTAAGACTTTGTGGAAACGAATGACTACCTTGTTATATTCCGCACGGAGACCCTCGTTGCGAGTGCGGCAGAAGGTGAGGTCATCCTGGACTCCGGATTGTATATTTTGCATGTAGAGACAGAGCATGGGGACAGCTACGATGGCCGTCAGAGTGGCTACGGTAGAAACGGCGACGCCGAAGAAGGCAAAACGCTTGCAGGAGGCCGTGGCCTCACAACACTTTTCACTCATTAGAAAATGAACTCCAGGTGGAAGAGGATGAAAAGGCAAAGCCAGGCGAGGCTTTAAAGAGGCGGACTGGATATGCGGAGGTAAAAAAGAGAACAAACTGGGCGGGAAAGAACACGGAATGGGGCAGATAAGGGGCTGTGGGAAAGTTTCATGGAAACCAGAATGAGTTGGAAAAGACATGAAAATCGTTTTCAGGAACATTAGCATCATCGTTGAAATGGAAGCTGCAGCACACGTGGACCTCTACGTGTCCTACCAAGTGAGTCTAATTGTTTAATGCCGAACTGATTTCAAACTGATATGGATTCTTTCATGAATAAAAACACCGTAGAATTAATTCAATATTTGATAACACCATTAATTTTTCCTTTGTTCCGCAGAAGAGCTTTTTGATGACTACACATCGGCACTTTTTCAGTTGCGCGTGGCTAAATGACCCAAAACAGTCGAACATCGATAATCCTCTGCTTTAGGTCTACTGTGTGAGTTGGAAACCAGCCTACGACATCAGGGCAGCCACTGTAACAGAAGGAGATCAGAAGAACACAATTAAGTTGTGCTACTACGGATTGGTAGAACAAAACACCGGCGATGACTGGAGGGAGACTGACTTGGTCCTCTCCACTGCTTCTCCCTCGGTCGGCGGGTCGGCTCCACAACTGGCGACGCTTGCAGCAACCATCCATCGTCCCAGCAGATAGTCAGTGTCTTCCGTATGCCTTAATGCTGTCTTTTCAGTCAACGACAGAGACAGGCTTCGGCCGCTCGCCGGAAGCCACTGTCGGCTGCTTCTGAAGAAGACATGGGCTTTGGCTCTTTCGACTACAACGAGATGGTCGACGCAGTTGCTCTCCATAGATACAACACCGGGCAACTGAGCCGTTCCTCGGAGGAGAATTCGGTCTCATCCCCGGTTCGTTTCTTTTTGTCTCAGCAGAAAGGTTTCGTTCAGAGTGTGGAGAACCTTGTCTCCACGTGTTTCTCCATTCCCCGCTCTGTGACCATCCCTTCGAACGGAGTGGAGCACAAGGTCCTTGTGGCAATGGTGGACCTAGACTGTGCCTATTGGCATGAATCGGTCCCTTCCCGCTGCGCAGCTGCCTTTCTTTCCGCAACCGTTACCAACACCTCTAATCTCCCTCTCCTCCCGGGAGCGGCTGCCGTCTACCTCAACAACAGCTTCGTCTCCAAAACACATCTCAAGGCTGTAGGCATAGGAGAGGAATTCCGTTGTTCCCTCGGCATGGACCCTTCCATCAAAGTGGAGTACAAAGCCCCCAGTTGCATCCAAGAACAGGTTAGTCGATGGGACAAGCTCCAATTATTTCTGATTGTAGGTTGGATTCATGTCGAAGAGCACTCTGACGACGCACGATCAAGTGATCAGTCTACGCAACGCAAAGGTGGGACAGGCCGTCCAAGTGACCGTCAAAGAGCAAATCCCAAAGTCAGCCGACGAGAAGATCAAGGTGAAAAAAAATCTAAAACCAGAGCCAATCTGAAATCAGGTGTGTCTGGTCTACCCCGAATTGAAGAACAAAGGAAATGAAGCCAGGCTAAACAAGGACCACAACCTGGAGTGGACTGTGGTGCTGGCAGCTGGCCAACACAAGGACCTACATGTCAAGTATACGGTAGAACACCCCGCATCGGAGAGCGTATCTTACCGACTCGTCGCTTGAGGACCACCCTGTCCGGGCCAGCCCGTGTCATATTTCTCTCCTCCCTCTTCCTCTCTTATCTGTGTGAATTCTCTCGTTTCTCCGTCCACTCTCCCTCTCTGTCCATACCCGGAGATCTTCCTCGAGACTGCCGCAGACTATCTGTAGTTACTGGAATCCTGTTTCTCCGTTGATGATCAATGTATTTGTTTTTAGATCATCGAGTAATAAAGAGCGTTATTCTTAATATTTATTGCCTCCCTCTTAGACCATGTTGTCGTCCTTCTTGCTCATCTCCTCGCTCGCAATGGCCAGAAGACTTCTCCTCTTCCTTCCACAGCCTCCTCTTGTGCAGCCACAGCCGCATCCTCCTCCGTTCATGCAGGCCTGTGTGCACACTGGCTGGCAGCACTTGCAACAGGTCGTCTGCTGCACTGGAACCAAGACGGTGTTGGTGACACACGTCTGGCAACCAGGGGTCCCGCAGGAGCAGGGCGGGGGAGGGGCAGGACAACAGACCTAAATGAATTTTCTGCCAACTTAAAAAAGAGAAATGTAGCTTTCTTTCTAACAGCAAAAATGAAAATCAGGAGGAGATGGTGTTTAAACAGCGATTGTATGTACTGTTTTGCCATAAAAAAAGAGTTGCGCACGAACCTGTCCACACTGTCCCATCTGACCGCATCCGCACATTCCAGCACAACAACCACCTGCTCCTCCACACTGACGCTTCGCTCGAACGACCACACCCGTTTCCACAGCATCAATCGACTCTTGAGGAACGTATACCTTCAATATAAGGAGCTGATTGGAAAAATAAGAAAGTTACCAGACTGGCCGACCCGCAAACGACCAGGGACAAGGCGACGATACACTTCATCTTTGGAGAATTTACTGAAACTGAGGAAATTAAAGGTCTGTTGTTAAAAAAGAGTGGATGGGCCACTCGAGAGGCCAGAGGGGCTATTGGCAGTTTCAGGAAACTGCGGCCGATCGCTTGATTCAACATAGAGCCAGCCGGCGGCTTATAACGGGCGCTGGCCATTGACAGGTCCAGAATCAGCCGGAAATGACCGGATCGGCGGTATAAGAAAGTGACAACCCAATTGGACTCTGCGAATGGAAAACGGCTGAGAAAGGAGAAAGAGAATAAAGTGACAGGTATAGATGAGCATTACTGCTATAGTTATTGACAACATGAAATCTCCTCATTCGACATTATCTCTCGCATTGCGTATCTCACTTCCGCTGTACTAAGGGTCGTTTTGGCATGATTCCAGCTTGGCGAAAGCTATAAATCTGAAACATCTATTGACATTTCCGTTTGAATTCATATCGTCCACTGTAGAAATAAAACTTAAAGTGAGGTTTGGTGGCATATTCCAAACAACCTACCCATCCTTCCTTTTGACATGCTCTGACTTCTCCCCCCCCTTGGGACAAATAATCTTCCCGAGGTGTCCCTTCTTAGACATCAAAGCAAGGCCCTGGAGGCGCCTATATCATCGATTGTAGAAGGCCTTGACCACCCCTATCCTCCAGATGAACCTAAGATGTTCTGTCCTGCGGCCGTTTGTTGTGGCGAGGACCCAATCGGCCTAATGGCGTGTTTCATCCCCTAAAGCCCCTGATAGGGAAGCCCTAACTGCAGGAATATTCCGGATTATCCCCTAGGGATATTTCTCCGGTTTCATTGGCGAATTCGGCCTTACGAGGACTATTGGATGTCAAGAAGGAAGAACGCCGAGGTGAAATAACTGTTATGCATCTAAAGCGCTAATTACATGACGACAGTTGTTTACAAAATAAAATAGTGGGGAATGCCTTCGCTCAGGTGGAAATTCTTATGAACGATTTTTCTGCCTTCTCTCTCCTTCAAATTCTAGGGAAATAGCATTCCCTTAGATTTATCTGAGAACGGCGTCTGTTCCCCCAATCCGCTGACCATTTGCTACCTCTGCAAGCAGTCTTAGAAAACCTACATATTTTTCAGAGAATTGCGCTAGTTTTGCAATCATTTAGTTACAATGTGTTGCTTCCAAACATTATAAACACCACTTCCAAAGATGACCCCTTTCTAAAAACTAAACATTGAGCTATACTCATCAACTGTTTTTTTTATGTGGAATAATTTCCAAACTACCGCCATATCCCAAAGTATGGGCTTTACTATCACAACTGAATTTCTATAACAAAGCCATGGAAGTATCCTTCCGTGTTCCCATTGGCCACATTAGAGGTCTGATTGAAACCAGAAGCAATCTTCCAAAGTAGATAAGTCTTGGCTGGCTAAGGCGTTGCGTCTGTCGCTAAGACTACGCGTCGTCTTATCAGATGTAGCGCCCTGACGTTTTCCCTTGGCCTCTCTCCTCTACCCAATCTATTTCTTCTCCCTCTCTCTCTCTCTCTCTCTCTCTCTCTCTCTCTCTCTCTCTGTCTTTATCTCAATCCCACTCTCTCCATTTATCTGTCTGTATGCCTCTCTTTCTCTCTTAACGTCTCTAATGTTCTAACTTGCTTGTTTGGGGTATATTATCTTTTCTGGCTTTATCTAACTGTACCTAAACCTCCTCTAAAGATTCCTCCTCTCTCCAACTTCCTCTGCTTTTCGCCTAATCTCTCCCCTGCCTCCGCGATTAGACCCCATGTGGTAGGTGATCCGCGGTCGTTCCCCTGAGCCTAATCCGCTCGTCCACTGAGCCTAAGGTTTCGGGTCGTAAGCGGAGGCGCGCCGTCCAATCGATGCTGGCTAGGGCGCTTAGCGCGGCTAAGGGCCACGTTTACTTTACGGCCGGTCGTCCGCCCAGCCCCCCAAAACACACTAGATAGATTCTCCCATCATTGATTTGCGGCGCATAGCAGTTAGACTAAGGATCGATCATAGCACCAGCGACGACGAATAGAATACAGTGCCAGCAGGACCCTCGTCAGACGAACGCCTGCGGTAGCCATTCGGCGGCATGTTCCTTATCTAATGTAGCCAGTCCTTTATTGCTTTCCTTTACGGTTTTTAGTCCGAAATCACTCTTTGCCACCTTCCGTTCCCTTCCATCCCACAGATCTTCTCGACAGAACCTCCCCTGAAGATATTAAGGTAGCATGGGTTCCCTTAGACGAGATCAAGGGGAACGCCGCGTGTGGGTGGATTCCAGAGCGGCGTTCGTTATCTACCGCTCTAGAGCACTTGTTCCCGTGGAGAAAAAGTCTGCCTGCCGCTTGCGGCTAATTCCTTATTTGTATTCCCAGCACACTCCAACTGTTATTTACCAATCCGCTACGAATTCGGCAGTATAATCGTTACGGCGATTGGCCGTTCGATTCGTGTTCGCCCCTCTCCATTCAAATGGCCGTACAGACCGCCGCTCCTCTGAACACCCGGGGCCTCCTCTGCCCTCCTTCCTCCCCATGCCCCTTTGTGTAAATGCACTTTGTTTTCAGGCGGTGCAGGAAAAGCAAATAACCGCTGATCTGCCCAAACCGATCACATTGCCTCTGTAACATCTGTAACAAAGACAACTCGATCCTTTTTCAGTTTAAATAGTTTTAGTGGCGAAAACAAGAAGATTAACCAACACCTTAGTTTCTTAACAAAACATCTGAAATGACGCCTATTGTCCTTCCTTCCTAATATCCTCATTTCCTGCGTTTCCTGGTCAAATTACTCACTCTGATCCCACGAATTCTTCTCCCTGCCGTCTCGGGTGACAATCGCCGTCTAACGAGCGCACGAAAAATGATCAGATGGCGAAGACGCAGGAATCAAAAGGTTTCAGAGGAGTCGGGTTTTTTCTTCTTCGAAAAATGACTCTTTATGAACAAAAAACATTTGTGTTCACCTGAAGGTTTTACAAACAGATTAGGTAACTAATATTCTATGACATTTCGAAAGTCTTTTGGCTGCCGCACCATAACCTTCGGGGCCATTAGGTCGCAATCGACCAAATCTTAGTCCTTATCGTATATCTAATGACTGACCTAGGCTGCGCTCACAAGGCATTTGAGCGCCCTACTTTTACCTAAATGTCAAGGATATTACGCTAAGTGTCAATCAATAAAACAGAAATATGACCCTAACTATAACTTTTCATTTGATTTCACCCGGCTAATGAGAAGTCTTGTTTTGCCCTGTCGGTCCAACCCTGCGGTGTCCCCTCCCTTCCCCTAAGCCCCCACCTGTCTCCCCAACCGTCGGTGGTGTGGCTTTCCCATAAGCGCAATTACGCTGTTTTAATCAGTCGGGTCGGGCGTCGCCCAGGCAACCCAGCTGCCTTATCCGCCTAAGGCCGAGAGGCGTAGTTGGGCCTTCGTCCTCAGGCACACCGTCCGCAATCCGTCGCCAATTAGACGTGGTCGTAATGAGCCGAGTCTTGAGAAGACGTCTTATTACGGCTCTATTTGCCACCAACTCCCCTCCCCGCCTGTTTATCCCCGACCGTCCGCTTCGTATGCTAATGCCTGTGGTGGGCGATCGATCGCCTATTTGTTGCAATCGGAAACCTCGCTTGTTAGGGTCCTAGTCTAAGGCCAAACATTCCGCCGTCCTCTCCTATGACTTTCACTCTTCACTTTCCTCTCCCATCTCTCCTTAACCCTCCCTCTTCCTCTTTACCTTAACGTTATTTGCAATTACCAAGTGTTCTTAGTGTTTCAAATGACTAATGGCTGCAAACAGACCTAATCACAAGGTATTTCGTTTATTAGAATCTTGGGATGGTTCTGCTGCTGCTGATATTCGTTGAGATTGGCGCCTTGCCAAGTCCCTCCCCGTCCCTATTCGCCCAGTCGTAAGAGGATTATTTCCACCGATCCTCAGAGACCTGCCCTTCCAGTCTTTAAGCTACCCTATTTCATATCCATACCTAGTTCTCCCTTCGATCTGTTCGTTTCCTATGGAAGTCAACGGCTTTCCCCTTAAAAGCGATCCTTTGGCTTTTATTGGTCGTTCGTTCAGTTGCGCCAAAGAACACCCCCACTGTTCCTGTTAAAGTTCGTTCTACCCCCACCTTTGCTTGGCTCTCGAACCCCCTCCTCTTTCCATGGCCTCAATTTCCGAGTGACCATCGCCTTTCGTGGCCTGAGGGGTTGGCTCAGGTGTGGTCACGCGGACCTGGCGGAAACAACGGCAATTACCGCCGTAGATAATCACATCGCTAGGTTTCAGCATAACGGCCACTCGGCCCAAACAGCCTCCTGTACCCATCGATTCGTGTCAGTCGCTTCCCGCCAGCCGTTATGTTTCCGTAGGTCTGCCGGTCGGCTGGCGCTTAGTCGCAAACCTGTAGTGATCGATCGGTGCCAGCCGGCTGGGCCTTAACCACCCAAGGCGCGCACTTTACATCCAGAGCCCCTGGCGCTTTACAGCGACGCCTCCTGGCTCCGTTTAGGTTTACGAGAGCTCTTATCCGACCGGCCTTGTTTACTCGCGGATCCAAATGCCTCAGGCTGCTTATTCAGTTTCTTTCACTCATATCTTACCTAAATAACGCAAATATCCCCTATTTTCTCACTTGACCTTTTTCATTAAATGTATTCTTGACATTTCTCAATAACCCCTAATTCTGACCTTTTAGAATGGAAGATAAAACGAGGTACAAGTACGCGATAGTGCGCGTGAAAGAGTCCTCCGTCGTCGATTTCTTCGGTCTCATAGTGGGTTTCCTTCATTTCTTTGTGTCCTGGGTGTTTCGTCCCTCGAATGTCCTTCATTCACGTGTTTGTCGTCCACTTTGGGACCTCGCTTGTGCAACACTTAATTCCAAAGCGGAGGAATACGCAGGCGGTCATGGCAAATTGTACCAACTGTTCTTATTAAATGCGTCTATTTATTTATAATTCAAATTTTTTCATTAAAAGAACTTAATGTGCCACCAGACTGATCTGTAGATTTACGTCTTATGAGCATTGTTTCTGATGAAACTTGAAGTTTGAATTTTCAGGCTAGCCAGGGCTACTCGGATGTATCTTTTGTGTCAAACCTCACCCAGGCGATTGCCCGGCCGGATCCCAACGAGGACGAAGAAGTGGAGAATGGTCTCAAAGACGATAGGGTAAGCATTCATTTGAAAAGCGGGGTAACGCTTTGTCGAATGGATTTAAAGATGGCTGAATCAGAATGCCTAATGATATCCTTCTTGCCTCCTTGTTGACTTTTGTCTTCAGGAATAAACAGTTGTTTTCTTAGTTCTGTCTAACCTCCATTTCTTTACAGTATCCCAACCAATGTGTGATTCAGGTAGCAGAGTCGGAGGACCGTTGTTCTGTGGCCGACACGTCTCAGTCGCCGTCCGAGATGAACTCCCACCTGACGAACCATCTGGCGATGATGTGCAATGCGGCGATCAGGGACTCCCCTCCCAACCACAACGGCGACCCCTCCTTCCACGAGACCTCGACCGTCAGTCCGACGCCCAGTCTGCGGGACCTCGAGGTGAGCCGTGTCATTTGCGACTACCGTAAGCGTTAATATGGGCTTGGTCGTGTGTGCAACCGTTACCTAGAGACGTGGCGGTAGCTCTGATTGAATGAAAGCCTCACCTTTGATTATAGCTCTACGGGCCGCTAGCTGCATTAATCCGCGCTTGTTCCGCCGCTGATTACTGATTACGCTGGGCGCCGCGGCTGAGCCACCTGGGGAAGGCTGGCACTCAGTCAGGGACCAGGGATACGTTCTTCCTCTGAAGGAGTTAAGGACTCTGGCACTTCTGCGGGTATATTGCATTGCAGAAGATGTATCTGATGACGAACGTACGATTAGAACATACCGGGAAGCCAGCTGGGAATACGGGCATTGTGGGTAGAGTTGAGGGGACAAGCTGAATTACGCAAACTACCTCTGTTGTTTGGCGTTTGCGTTTCTTAAGAAAACACTGTTTTCAAAACAGATGTCATTTCTATTTAATTCTGACACGAGTAATAGACTTTTCCTATTTGTTACAATTTCGCCTGTTACACATAATTGAGCACATGTGCCCATTTCTCATTCCCTTCATTTCCTCCGACGGCCATTCGGTGGATTATCATAGACGAATTTAGCTATTACATGTGAATGGGTATTTTAATGGCGAATCAAACTACCCAAGCGGAATTTAGGCAGCTTTTTTGACAACCTGGATATATAAATCGCCTAAAGAAATGTTGCAATGAATAGTGTAGCATGTATGTGGATACGGACATCTAAATGGAATAAAATAAGATGCAATTAATTTCAGGACATTGCGGCAGCCGCTTCGACGGATCTGATCAGCAACCTCTTCGCCTCGGTTGGTCCGTCTCCGTCCGATATAATCCCTTGGTTTAGCATCCAATGCCCTTCAGCAGCAAAGAATGGAACACTTCCACGCCGATTAAGACGGAATACCACAGACACTCCAAACAGGTAGCCAGGCAGTGGTTTAAAACAAACGAGGGTTTCAGTCTCCGGGGGCCTTGCAGTTCCAGACGAGAATGAAGGGGTGGCAGAGGGAGTACATAAAGGATGTCATAAACAATGGCCACTACCCCACGGAGGAGGAGCTCAGAGACATTGAACAGAAGTGCGATCTCAGTCGGAAACAGGTCGCTAGACCCCTTCTGTCAATCCAACGACCGCCGTTTCAGGTGCTCAGGTTCATTGCAAAACGCCTGGTGAACCCCAACCGGAAGCCAAGGGCGGACTGGCGGACGGACAAGGCCCAGGAGGGGCTGGCGGAGGGAGTGCAACTGCCACCGGTCAATGCGACGGTCAAAGAAGAATTGGCGGATTGAACTGCTCACTTTTATTTTTGTTTTCTTTCCTTATCCTCTCCTCTCTTTACGGTTTCGTGAATATCAATAGTCATTTGGCAGATGCCCTCGATTCGTCATTTTTTACGTTATTATGTTCTTACGTTAATATACTGCGATTCCACAACGAGTTCAATGAATTGTTATAAGTTTATTCTTTCTGTTGCCTCCCCAGATTCATAGATTTTCAAAGAGAGGTTGGGAACATTAGTTTGTGAAATCTACAGCCAGAACCAGGCTGCCACATGGAAGATAAGAACTGCCAAAGCACCGCATCGAGAGGTTCGGGTGAAGAAAGGAAAACTAATGGTGCACAATACAAACAACTTAGCACGGTTAACAAGAAATATTGGTTACGCTCCGATCTCTTTCTTCATTTTAATCATTTGAGGCAAATTCAGAACAAGTCCATGGCTGGGTAGAGCCAAACGGCGGAATTTCTTGTGGAATAAAAAGAAATTACGAGTTTATCTTTATTTGCGATTCGATGCATGCTAATGCAAGTATAACAAAGTCGGAAGATGCTTGTGCAAGGGCGACTCACAGTCGGAGCTAATAAAACACCGAGTTTCAAATGACTGTATTACAATAAGTATTCCTACGACGCCAGCAGTCGCCGCAGTTATTCCGCGGGGGAATAAAAACGACGAAAGCCGACAAAAAGCCTGAGAGACCACTGTAGGAGAAGGACAGCGAGGGAAATGGGAGCCGGGAGATGTGCAACTCGATCAAAGACCTCCTACTGCATGAGCAGATATAATCGATACATAATACGCGTCGCCGGGGCTACGCAATCTTATCCATATATGATAATGAAAGGCAGGCTGCAGAAAGTACAACTTTGAAGCGAATACGAAATAGAACAAAACAACACCTAAGGGGTCAGCCGACGGCGGGGGACGCAATTGATGGCCTTAGAAAAGACGCGTACAGCGACCTACCCGAGCGCATTGCAACGATAATCAACAAGCTAGACAGAAAGAATACGGGAATGTGGAGGACGGTCACCGAGAGAAAACGACCAGGACTCTTCAAATGCAAAACAAGGGGTCAAGGGGACCTAGACGAAAGTAGACGTGCTCCCTTTCTCCGGCCGCTCCGCCGGCAACAGCTTGTTCTGCGGCACGTACTGGCCTGAAGGACCTTTTAAGTACGTCTTCCAAAGGACTCACCGATAAAGGAACCGTCTTCTGTGAACCTGCCAGGATCCGTGTCTCCGTACTCGGCCATACTGTCCGTCTCGGACGGAGCATGACTGCCAGTCAGAGACCGCTTCTCGTCGTCACTGAAACAGGTAAAGTGGAATGGAGAGAGAGAGAGAGAGAGAGAGAGAGAGAGAGAGAGAGAGAGACCCACTTGCGGTACTCTCCAAAGTGCTGTTTGCTGAGAATGGGCTCTCGTCCCTGCTCGCGTTCCTTCTCAGACACGGGGTAGTTCTGTCCCCGATGGCGGAGGGCGACGCAGCAGATGCAGCAAGTGAGGAGGAGCAGGAGGAGGATGAGCAGAAGGAGGAGCAGCAGCCACATGGTGGCAGTCTTGGGGGCTGAAACGCTGTATTATGAGAGTTAGTGAGGAACTACTTACAGCGACCGGTTGTGGTGATGTGGCTGATCGGAGAGAAAGTCTTTCTCTCGTCTCCGCCCTGATCCTGCTGCACCGCAGCCACCCGAACGTCGTACCTCGTGCCTGGCGTCAGTTGGTCCACAGTGACAGTCAGGTCGTTGTCTGAATCCCCTCGTTTAGCCTAATCTCTCTCTTCCAACCTTTCTGAGGGACGTCCTTCCAGGCGTCTTCTCCCGCTCCAGACTCCCTGTACTGTACGTGGAAGGTGTTTCCGACGGGCCCCCGACTGGTCTCATCGAAGGCCGAAGGACGGAAAGTAAGGTTGAAGAAGTCATTGCCAATGTCGTTCTCGACGAAAGACGGCGTTCCGGGGTCCACTGAAAAGCGTTTTTTTTTCTGGGAGAAAGAGCATCCAGGTGGCTTGTTTAGCATGAATTGAGTCCGCTCTAAACAACGCCTTCCCGCCGCCATACAATTGCATTTTCCTGAGCTCGCCTATTCGGCGCAATCGAAACTGCGCCCAACTTAAACCCGGCTCCAGGAAACTCGGAAACGGTGCTCCGTCGCCCGCAGTGCCATATCAGGCAGGCATAATTTGCAGGGGCACAGGTGCAATTGATACTGCCAGGTACGGCTCAGCCCGCAATTAGGCGACATACGGACAACATACAGAAAAAAGCAGGGTTACAAGAGAAATATATTTCTATTTTAAAGGCAAAAAGGAGATTAGGGGAGGAGAAACTATGAATTCCTAAGAAAAAAAACTCACAATTGAGGGAATTCCCCACGGTCAAAGGCAGTAAGAAGCAGGCTAGGAACGGCAGAAGACACATGGCGGAGGAAGGGAGGTTCATAAAGACCTCGTACGCAGGAAAAGCGGCTCGCACTCAATGGAGGGGCAATGTGCCATAAGAGAAGAAACGCGGCTCGCCCAGCTGAGCCCTGGCCACGCCCACTTCACTGGATTTCCCAACGCGAATGGATTACAAGCAGAGGCTGAACTACCGGGCGGAAGGAACTGGGCTAGCAGGTTTGGTAATCGGAACACTTGCGATTCAATTAAAAGAGGCCGATCAGTTCAGATTATTATGATGGGTTTCACAAAAAAAAGATATTTCAGAATAAAGTTAAATAGATGAGTGTAAAGAATAGAGTCTAAGAACCAAATTGAAGGAACTAAGCCTACGGTACAGCACAGGTAATGAACCCGTGCCATTAAGAAGCACGCCTCATTACAACACACTTGCAGATATTTTAACAAAATACCATTTATACAAAATAAAAGAGAACGAACCTCCTCCGGCGACAATCTCCGGGAGTGTGGTGGCGTCGCTGCTGTTGGGGTCTCCCTCTCCAGCCGCCGTCTGGGCCTTCACAATGAAGCGGTAGGGCGTCTCGTACTCGAGGCCTTCAATGCGTGCCTGGCTCTTCGATTGGTCCACTTCCTGGCGGGGACAGTCCCTTTCCTGTACGACGCCGTTCTGTGTCCTACAGTACTCCACCTGAAAGAAAAGACATGGTCCCGCGACGATCGGCCGCCTTACGATGTATTTGAGGATCTTTCCGTTCGCCTGTCGCGGCCTCTTCCACACAACGGCCACCACTGCCTTCTCCACGGACATTTTGTTGTTCATCGGGTATGCGCGAAGTCCCCTCACTGAGCTGGGCACTGAACCAAAGGCTTTAAAGGTCTAAGAGAAGGAGACTAACCTCCTTCGTCGGTGCGGAAGTCAATGACCGGGGAGGCGGGTCCCTCGTGGGCGCTGTTGATCACTTGGATCTGGGCGTAGTTTACAGTGTCCGGCTTCAGGTCGGTGATGGTTCCGCTGCTTGTGCCAGGCCCGAAAACGGCCGTCTTCGACTTGGAGATGGATTCCCGTCGGACCTGTAATCCATATAAATTCAAACAATTGTAAATGACAGACCCTGAGGGATCGTCTGAATCTGAAGCGTTTGTCCTCCTGCTCCTCAACCTCCTCTTCCTCGTCGTCCTCCGTCGTGTCGTGCCAGTAGCTGATTTTGTAGCCGGAGAAGTTGCCGTTGGCAGTTTCAGGATCCACGGGAGACCAGGAGAACGTGGCAGAAGTTCCATCCTAAAAAGAATGAATTAAAGAAGAAGGGAGGCGACTGGCCTTGCTGAGGAGTCTGAAATCGAGGGGGGTGCTGCTGGGGACCCCCTCTCCGGTCCGTCCTTCCACAATCTGCGGTTCCACATTCGCCACTCCCTCGTTGTTAACGGCTTGTACCTAAAAAAGCCGTTTAATTCCCTAAACATACTGCCGATGCGATAAAAGCGTAGGAATCCCTGCGTACCTGCACTTGGTATGGCTGGAAGGGCCTGGCGTCCTTGTCGTCGTCGAAGGAGATGGTGTATTTGGAGGCGAAGGGGTCTCGGAAGTCGATCTCTTTGAAGGGTTCGTTGGAGTCTGCCGGACGGTACCTAAACAGTCTATTATTCTGGGTTCTCCTTCAAAACCCACTTGATCTTGTAGTGGAAGTCCTCTCCGTTCCATTCCTCTCGGGACATGGGCTTCCAGTTGACAATGAGGTTGTCCGGTCCGGATCCCTTGGCAGATACGTCGCTGGGATTCCTGTCGGGACGCTTCGAGGGCGTCTCACAAATGTCCTTCACTCTCGTGGGGGCACTGTCTCCGACGGAATTTCTGGCCAACACTCGAAACACGTACTGAACCAGCATGAGACCCCGTCACATGACTTAATTACCTTTCCGAAGGGCTGAAGTCCCACGGTGGCCGTGGCCCTGACCTTCCTCTGCTCGTCCTCGATGACGTCATTAGTGGCCTGAACTGGCACTGGGTGAGTCCTCCACTGGGATCCCTCCGTGTCGCTGTCCATCTGGTATTGCACCCTGAACCCTTCCTTAGCCTCTTTAAACCCTAATCTTACCAGAATTCCTTCACTGGGATCACCGTGTTCGCTGGTTCCATGTGTTCGAAGGTAATCTCAGCCGACTGGGCCGCAGCCTCGCATTTGCTGACGAAGGCAATGTGGACTGGTGCCGGTACATCCTTGACTTGTATGCTGATCTCCTTCTCCACCTTGTCTAGCTTCGTCGTGGCAATGCACTTGTACTTGGCCGTGTCGTAGTGCGTGGGATTGCTGATGACCAGCGAATTGTCAGAATCCACCCGGAAGTGGCCCGACTGGACGTGTCTGTCATTCAGAGGCCCTCCATTCACGCGCCACTCGTACGACACTTCCAGCTTTCCGTCGGCGATCGCCTCGCACGGCAGTCTCATCTCCTCTCCGGCGATTCTCACCTCCTCCGCGTGGGGGAAGGGCTCCAGTCGAGTGGGCTCTGAACAAAGAATCATCTAGAGGACACTTTTTTCTTACTTCGAACCAGGAGCTTTGCCCTTCCACGAGCCTCTCCGTACTTGTTGGATCCGATGCATTCGTACTCTCCCTCGGCATCCGGGGTCACGCCTAGAAACAGAGCATTGTCTTCTTCCCCCCCCCCCACTTACTTTTGATGACTAGTTTTCCAACGCCGTGTGGATTGGCGGGCACCTGGTCGTGGGCCACTCCCTGGAGTCTGGGACTGCTCCATTTGATTACTGCATTCGGACTGGCGAAGAACTTGCACTCGAGGGTCACCGGCTGTCCGGAGACTGCCTCCACCTCCCCTGCGTCTGTCAGCAGCTGTGGTTTGAAGGCTAAATGGGTATGAGAGGGAACGAGAGAGAGGATACCGAGGAGGTTCAGGTAGAAGTTGGCCCAGACGTAGCCGTGTTTGTTCTCCGCCTTGCACTGGTACACTGCGTTGTCTCCCTTGCCGTGGATGCCCTTCCGCACGTCGTAGATCGTCAGGCGATTTCCCTCGATCAGCCACTTCTCGCCGTCCTTCGCAGACTTCATCTCTGAAAACGCCAATTTTCAGAAGATTTAATCTAATTTCATGAAAACAACACATTTATCGTCAAAATAATGCACCTTCAATTAATAATGGAATTGCGCAAATTACACTTTATTTTTTATCTCAAACACCCATCAGCATTCATGAAAAAAGTTGCTTGGAGCGGTGTTGGAAACAATATTGTAATTGAAATAAGAAGATTACGAGGCTGATGGTCACTTTAAAACGGCTTTTTCGGGATTCGCCGTGAGGGATATAAAATTATAGATTCAACAATTTAACCATGGTATAACTTAACTCGAATCTTTACGAAGACTGTTGCTAAAATGAAGAAAAGTGTGAGGCATACACTAAACAGACGCCACCCCCGAATTTAGTGTATGGTGTGAGGTTTTGTTTTCTTTGGCAATTTCAACGGAAGCTATGGTTAAAACAAAAATGACAAAAGAGTTACCCCATCTTCAAAGGCATTCTTTCCCGCAAAAAGCTCCCGCTGTCTATTTTTCGTTTTGCACGCTCGTCGCGATTGCTTCGTTCGCCGCCACTTACCGACGCCATTTTTGTAGAAGGTTACGAGAGGAACAGGTTTTCCGCTGGTTGTACAGTCGAAGGTGACCGTCTCTCCCTCGCTCGTGTTCGTATTCGGCGGCGGTCCCTCTGGCCAGTAGGGGGCGGCTGAAAACATTCAAATTCAGTCGGAATCACAGCAAAAACTCCATTTCAACTGGAATCCCCCAAGAAGTATAGTTGTTTGTTGCTTTGTGCGTCTGGCAGCAAGCGGGTGGCACCAGGAGCTACAACCAGCTGTCACCAGCAGCAAACACTATTGCCAGCCGCAACAACGCAACAATCGCCGAAAGTCGCTCGTAGGCGGCGGTTCATCCGGAATTCATTGCCTCCACGCATTATTTCACTGGCAGCCCACACGACCTCGCACCGCATAATTAAGCACACTGCGCGATGAATTGAATCCACTTATGGGCCGGAATTTCAGAGGAAAACACACCTTCGACAACGACATTGAAGGTTCGGTCGATGTCGTTGTGCATGGGAAAGCGACAGTCGTACTTGCCGGCCTTGTCCATGGTGACGTTGAATACCTGAAGAAGGTTTTGGAAGGGAGGGGGACAGGGGTACCAGCGTCTTTCCGTAGGACTCGAACTTGAAGCCCTCGGCCGTGTCTTCGTTGATCTCATGGCCGTTGTGGTACCACGTCGGTTTGGGAGCAGGGCTGAAAATACTCCAAATTAGCCACAAATTTAATTAAGTAGGAACAGGATTTTCGGTCAGTCTTGTTTCAAATTGGGGCCATCAGCTGTTTCGTTGTTGTAAAAGTCCGCCATCACAAATTGCAGATAAAATCGAGAGCAGAAGTGCCAAACTCAAAAAAATATCTTTGCATGAATTCTAATTCCCTTTCAGAGTCATTTGAGCATTCCGTTGTTTGTCTCTTTGACTCGGCCATCCATGATTTATCCTGTGGCCGTCGGCTGTCTTCGAAAGGCACCTGGGCGTTAATAATGGCCAGATGACCATTATTCTCCGGCGCCACACAAATGGTCAGCGGCGATCAATATCGCATCCGTAAACAAGTGAATGACCGCCGTCCTCCGGCTTCCTCAAATCCAATTTGCTACCTGCGGCGATGCCCGAATAAAGCAATCGAGGCGCATCCAAAGCAAACACGAACTGGCGGCGTCCGTCATAGAATCCATCGGCCAGCCCAAGGGAATCGCTAATCCCTATCAATTAGTCAACGCCATGCAAATTGCGAATCGCAACGACCATCCGATAGCCTTGGCCCTCAATTCAACCGCACTTGGCCATTCCCCTGGGAGAAGCCACAAAAAGAGTTTTCGAAGGAGGCTCCCTCCGTCTGCAGGCCATGGCTAGCGTGTCATCCAATCGACCACTGCTGATGACTTTTCAATGTCCCCGAGGGGAGTTCTCACTGCGAACGCATCCGGACGACGAACGCCAATAGGCAGACCAAGGAATGGCTCATTTTGGGATGAAAATGGGAAAATAAGGGAAAACTCACTATCCGGAGAAGAAACAGTGCAATTTGTGTTGATTTCCCTGGAGGGCGATCGGAGAACTTTGGTTGACGTACTGTTCACTCGGAGGAGACGGCTGCACTGAAAACACAGCTTTTAGCAGGATTTAGACATTTTCAATTACCCAAGTGAGGTCAAAAACTCGCAATAACGCTTTGAAACGCAAAAGAACGGGAAAGAGCGGCGTAAAAACGGAAGTGATCGTCATAGTTTACATCTGCGCAGATGTTCGAACCACGCTTTTGCCGTGGGAACCCAGCATTTCCTCCGAGGAACACTTGTTTTAGCCGTAAAGAAAAAGGGAAAGGGACAATTAGACCCCGTTCCTCCCGAATATTGCCCAAACAATGTGAAAAATAGGACATGTCGGCCATTAAATACCAGCGGCTGTTGCGATTAGGCCATCGGCCACCCGGGATTATCTTGGATGGACCAGTCGGCTGTCCGAAGGGCCTCCCCGGGGGTTCAAGCAATTTTGAAACGAGAGACCTGCGACAGTTGTCGATGCGAAAGGGCGTCTTTCCCGGGAATTCGTGTCGGGACCAAAAATGACTGTAAAAGTCAATAGTTTGACGTCGCCAAGTGAGGAAAAAGTGTCTATGCGCAGTTGAAATGCGATAAAGCGGGAAAACTGAAGGATCGCAGGGCAGCTGCCGCCGTAAAAAAGCTAACAAGTAACGAATGTGGAACTCACGGCTTCTCCTGCGGTTCTTGGTGATTTCGAGACGGAACTGGGGGCCGAACTTGTACTCCTTGAGCTCCGTGTTCTCGGCGGTGCAGGTGTAGAGACGGTCACGCTTTAAATCGTCTTCTCTGACAAAGTGGAAGAAGAGAGTGCCCTGAAGAGGCACATTACTCACCAGAAGGAAGGAAAGCAGGAGCAGGGCGGCCAGCGGCTGCACCATTCTAACTAGCTAGGGAAGGCAGTGGCGGTCAGCTGGGAATAAGTGGTCAGTGGGAATTGCGACTGCCGATTGAGGAAAACGACGCAGGCGCACTCGGCATTGATTCCCAAACAACCAACAACACGCGGTGGTGGCAGCGGCGGGACACGGCAGAGCTCAGAGCGCGCTCCGCCCACCGCCGACTGCGACACCCGGCTGTCGCAAAGGAGAACGCATTCCGCGCAACAACAACGGCTAGACACGGGCTTCTACGACCGCTTTAACAGACGCTCTGAGTGATTCTGGCCACTTATATTTCATGCTCTAGTTGTTTTTGATATGGAAACTACCCTAATACGTTATTGCCATAAAACCGGTTGGTGACTAGCATTCGGGCAGGGTGAAAATGCCTACGCAACTGTTCGTTGGGAGGGAAATGGGCATTGTTTGGGTAATAAAGACGGCGATGTATCAGTTGTGCTCAAACAGACATTGTTGGCAGTACGCAAACAGCCTTCGAAGGGACTGCCCAGGGGGCTGCAAAAACGACGGCTGTAAAACTGGAAGCCCAATGTTGCCAATCAAATCGGCGCTCTTTGGATCAAATTTCGGTCTGCCTCAAAATAGCAATGATGGCTGGTGGTAATAATCAGCAAATACCAAGAATACATAAGACTATGATACATCCATCTAACTTAAACAGAAGGGAAAACAAGGCGAAAATATCTCAAAGTTATCTGCTTCCGGAAATTCATCTCAAAAGTCTTTAACCTAATCTGTTGAACTGGAAAGGAAGAGTCTAAGAGTTTTAAAAAACCCGTCACTTGGGTTTTCTTCACCAATCCAACTGCTCATTTCCATCCAAACCATCCCTCGGGTCTAAATTCCTGTTGCAGCATGGTAGCGGGCGTTATGATAGTGGCCTCAGGAGACCCTTGTCAACAAATTCCTGTGTTTGCCTTCCAAGTTCGCGATATTTGAAAAAAGCGGCGATCTGAATCGAAATCGGCCAGAGCAAACGGACGGGAGTGGTCACGGGAGTTGCGAGGTAATGGGGAGATAGGGCAGTATGCAGAGTAACTGCTGGCCTTCTTTCTTCCCAAAAGGTACCTGTTCGTTGCTGGAAATGTGGCTTCCGTTGATGGTGTCAAACTGGCCCTGCTCTATTCCCTTCAGAATCCAGAAAACCCTAAAATTTCCGTAAAATGGAATAAAAGGGAAAGAACCTGGCGTTGGGGGAACTTCCGGTGGGGGTGCAGTTGCGTTGGTAAGGATCTCCCAGCTCCACCTGCACTACTTCTGGCTCCTGCGGCACGAACGAACGCATCCCTGCAAACCCAAAATACTCTCAATAACAGCAAACAATCCATTTTAAGTCCTTTCTCAACATTTCTTTCCCTTTAAATCCCTCCACGAGTCATCCTAGTCGTTACTTTCCGTAACCTCGGGCCATTTGGTTGCCCAGAGCAACTGCGGTTTCGGTCGGCGACGCCATTTAGTCTTGGCCACAGCATTAACGAATCCGAAAAGGCAGACCGCAGGATGTGAAAAAGAGAGACAACCGATTCTGACTATTTCTGGGATCTGCGAAAGTGCGGCATAAAAGAGAAGAAAAATACATTTTTCGGATCATTCAGACCCTTTTTTAGAGTATGTCCGTGAACGAGGTACAAAATCACCAATCTCGGGTGCACTAAAGTTCGTTCAGGATTCTTTTAGCTTTAATTAATCTTTGACTAAAATAGATATTACCACCAAATCGTGCAATCAGTTTATAAAACGTCCCTCGTAAAAGAGAGAAGCTAGCTAGATTTCGTATTGGATGAGTCAAAACGCAGCGTCATAGATGAATGCGATTAGAATCCCTGGAACCATTGCTTCCTTCCATTTCCAGCCGAGCCATGGGTTGGGTGGGTTCGAACAACGAGTGGCGTTCGGTGAGTCCTCCAGGTGTCCTGACTCCGTTCAGGCCACAGACATTATCTGTCTGGTTCTGATTTGCATAGTGGGAATGTCGGCCATCATCCTAGGCTTCTACTTTACCTACATGAACGAACATGGGAAAAGGTTGATTTTCAAGGACCTGCTGGCGAACGAAATGAGGAAGGCAGGTGAGAGAGTGAGAGAGACAGAGATATTCAGGCGAAAGAGGATAACAGATGCCGTTTAGCATCTCAGAAGGAAAAGGGCGGTGAGCAGAGGGCCCGACTTTTGACCAATTCCAAGAAGGACTCTAAGGAGGCGGCCAGGGACTGATCCACCCATTCAGACTCAATAGAAATAAAACCCACATGTCTGTTTCAACTTGGTGGATCTGGAGACGGCCGTTCCGTTGTCGTTCTTCGCTTCGCACTGGTACACTCCCTCGTCTCCTTCGTCCAATCGAGAGAACACCAGGGTTCCTGAAGGGAATTAGAAGAGGACCCAGGGGAACCCACCTTCTCCTGGCTTCTGGACCACCTTCTGCGGGTACATGTCCACACGGAAAGGCTTTCCATTCTTCGTCCATTTGTAACTGCAAAATACCACTAGGAGAGTGAAAAGGGGCTTTCTCTAGTTATATGGGAGATTGATAAACTGATCGAGGCTTTGGCTTCTCGTGACAGCTATCTATATATACATTGGCGGAGTGGAGTATCTCTCTCCCTTGGTTCGCACCCCGCCCCTTCATTTCCAGTTAACCGAGGGGTGGTCCGGTCGGATAAGCAAGGGGAGGGTACCAAAGTGCGGCCGCCATCCGTGGAGGCGCGAAGCGCCGGAGCGGTCGGCCGCACTTTGGTACCCGACCCGAGCGGTCCCGAGGCGGCCGAAGGCCGCCCAACCCAGAATGAAAAGACCCGCGAAGCGGGGCTTTGAATTCTGGTTGGTCACATTAAAAGAACTGTTCGGCTGAATTTTCAGATTTTAGTCGGCCCGCTCGGTCCATACACTAATAGTTGTGCCATTAAACTAGTTATTACTTAATTGTTGAAGATTAAGATAATCGCAATTGAAAACTTTTTTTATTGTATTTTTTTAAAAGTTTAGATAGTGTGGACCACCCTAAATTTTAACATTTCGATTTTAGTAGTCCGGCCGTCCCATAAACCATTCTGGTATTGTTCTATACAAGTTGCATTAGATAAAAGGGGTAAAACTAACTCAGGCGGGGGGTTTCCTTCGGCGACGCACTGCAACGTCTGTTCGAGGAGGTTCGAGGGGACCGATTGGTCATCTCCGGCGTTGGATTCCACCTGAACCACCCGATTATCTCCTTTTCCATCTGAATCACCTTGAAATGGACCTCGGCATCATTTTCCTTGTGAATAAACCTAGGCGGCGTCGAAATAGAAGACCAGTCGATACCACAACTACCTGAAAAGACATTTTAAAGGAATTAATTCATGTAATCCCTGATTCCCGAGAGTACACGCGTCGTAAAGGAAAAGAGTCTCTCATTCCCTTCCTCTGACCACAAAAAGTGCACTGCCTTCCCCTGCGATGTCATATTTAGCCTCTTGCGCTACAATGCGAGGCACTTATGGCACGCCGAGCGAAGGCTACGGTATAAACAAAGTGTAATGGTTCTTTGGCCATCAGATCCCACGAGATAAGAGATGTAAAGACACAACACACGTTGGATATTAAACGGAAACTCACCAAAAACAACTAAAAAGACGAGAAATACTCCGGCGGAGGCCCAAAACCGGGAGCCAACCGCCATTTAAACCAGCTACGATTCGAGCGAGATCTGCAAATGGAAGATTAGGAGGGAAAAGGACGCGAGAGAGTATAAAAGGTGTGAATCCAGGGGAGAAAAGGACGGCAATCGGACGGTCGGCGGCCGGTGATTAATCAAAATAGACGCGCAGACCACAAATAGTTTCGTTATGGAGGGAATTGAGAGAGAGAGAGAGAGAGAGAGAGAGAGAGAGAGAGAGCATCGGAATTAAAATACGACGGAGGCCGGCAGACGAGGGCTAATGGCTGGAGGAATGGGAGGACGCCTGCATTTCGGAAGGCCTTCATTTCTGGCGGATTTCCAGTATAAATACATATTAATAGTGAATTATCGGAAAGGCGAATAAAAGGAAGGAAAGCGTCGGAATCTGGCGAAATCAGCTGAAGGCGGACGGAGGCCGATTTCCCAACTATTTGCCGTCGTCTAGTATTTCATATGGCGTCGTGTCAATAGGAAACGATAAATCAGCCCAGGTAATTAGTCTTGGCTGAGTATCAATCGATACGAGTCAAATGGACAAAGTGACCGGCCGAAGAAGATACGCCGGAGGGGCGGCGTTTCGCGCCAAGACGGGCGACGGCAGCTGGCACCGTTCCAATTGAGGTCGGGAGGGAATACCGGGAAAACTGACAAGGACTAGGAAAGCGGGAGGCAAGCGAACGGCTGCTGTCGGTTAGCTTTTTGGCCAAATTAAAGCGTTGAATGGGAATAAACAGAGGTGTCTGAGATACGAATGGTGTTCCCTCAGTGTCCTTGGCCGTTGGTAGGAAAGGAGTCAATCGGCAGGAAACTTTGGTCGACTTGACAGGTTAAATGGATTTCCCTCGTTTCTTAGATAAAATTCTCACGCGCAAAAGCCGCTAAATAAAAAGAAAATAAAATTTATAAAATACCAGAAAAAACTGAATATTGAATTTCGTACGATACACTGATTTCATAGAATCTAGGGGCGATTTTTTTAAAGTAAAGGGAATATGGTGGACCATTCCATTTGAGCATATGGAGAGAATGACAAAGTCTATTGTGTTTACAGCCAATATCTCAGATATACAACCGGCCGACGGCCAATAAGTGACAAAAAGAATAAACAGAAGAAATGGACGGTCGAAACAAAAGAAGACCGACTGTGCGTCGATTAAGAAAAGGCTGATTACTGTCAGAGGCAAATGGCGTCGTTAAATGAGCAGCACATGCAATAAATAAGAGAAAGCGACTGAAACTT
Organism: Oscheius sp. G VE-2021; assembly: GCA_022343465.1. Lineage (NCBI taxonomy): Eukaryota > Metazoa > Nematoda > Chromadorea > Rhabditida > Rhabditidae > Oscheius > Oscheius sp. G VE-2021. The sequence goes on from JAJQXH010000023.1 coordinate 1,029,128, forward strand.
GGTGGACTATAGTAGAAATGGAAGAATAACTAGGCAATTAGGAAATAAGGAGGTCCGACAAGTGAATATTTGAGTAGTAGTGGACAAGAGTGGACGAAATGCTACTGGATCCGAAGGAGAGCAAATATGGGCACAAGAGGAGCCAAGGAAATGATTTCAACATCTCATTTCCTCGGACGCTAATGGAGAAGGGCGGTCGAAAGACAATACAGAAGAGAGGAGGCACAGGGAGAAATCCCCTTCCCTACGTGACTTATTGTCCAAGTGAGGGCATCTGGAGGGGCCGCCAATGGAATATCATTCATGACTGAAGAGATAAACAAGGTCTCCAGAAGAGGAGGGGAAGAGTGCGCACACCTGCAACCCAGCTGGCAGCGAATAAAAGTGACAAACTGTGAATTGGATTCGTCGATTGATTGGAGGAAATTGAGGGGAGGAATGGCAGCCGATGGAAACTAGCTGAAAATAGACTGGCGCAGCTGATCATCCGTGAGATTACAGGTGACAAGGCAATTGGGACGAGGGATCGCTGTCAATGTTCCACAAAAGGTCCTTGGGAGAATGGGCGATATGGCCGAGGCGCGAGGTGGCATGCCAAGGACGCAGATGAATGCCCAATCAGACATGTAGCCGCCGAGACGGCGATCCATCGATTGATTGGTAATCCGCTGCTGCCTGACCCAAAGGCGGCGTTGCGCCATTCGGCGGATAAACAGTGACACCCCGCCTAATCGGACAAGTCAGGAGTAGCCTAAATGGATATGACGCATCCGATGCTATCTTAGAAATCGGGGAAGAAGAGACAGTCGTTTAGGGAATTGAACGTGCGACAGATGGCCGCCCTGGGAACAACCGAACCATGCGCCGGTCGTAAAAATCGGCCACCAGTGAATGACCTATGGAACAAGTGCCATAAATTCAGCGAAAACGAGCGTCGGAAAGAAGAGAAAAAGTGGCTGAGAAATAATAAAGTTCCAAAAAATGGCGGGGGCGGGGTAGTAGTAGTGAAAAAAAACATCATCAGAGGCGGTCTCCGGGGGGTACGCGCCACATACCAATACTCGCGCGAAGAGCCACCAAATCAAACATTAGCCACTCTTTTGGCGGGTCCTCATCAATTTCCAACGGCCGACAACGCACGCAACACGCAACATATAGGAAGTTGTACGAAGACTAATAGGAACTGCCCTTAAAATACAGGGAATATTAGATAGGCTGTGGAATAAGGCTAGAAAACGGGAATTACGAAAATTACGAAGAAAACACCGGAATTCAATGGAACAGCTGACAGGATGGAATTCAAATCCAGGTTTTTCCCTTGTTTACAATAGGTGTTGCTTGGAAAGGTCGTTGGGTAAAATACCACTGGTCAATTTAACGAATTGTTTCTCAAAAAATTGCAGGCATATATTAAATTTTCCGATGTAGACAACTACATACATAAGCGTAGTTGTATAAAATATACAACAATAAATAAATAATTAATAGTTACAGCTGGAAATAACATCATTATTTCCATCTCAAGTGTTCTTCTTCTTAAACTTTTGTGAAAGTACACCTAATCTAGTGATTTGTGTGGAATTGAATCCTTTTCTGTAGTCGAATGTCCGTATTTTGACTGTTTTTGGTTGTAAATAATGAAAGTCAGCCGTGTTCCGCGGGTGGGTCCCCATCGAGCATCTGTTGCGGCGCCATTCGCGTCTATGACCGCGTCTCCGTGATATTTATAAGCAGGCATAATTGACTGCATTGTAATTACGGAGAGGACGGCGTTCCCCCGTCATTTCCGATTTATAATCCCATTGTATTCCTCCGATTTTTAGTGCAAAACATGGTAAAAACAAGGCCGGAAACTAGAATAACCGGAAAATCGGCGCTATTTTGCATTTACACCTGCCTCGATAAATATTCAGAATGTCTGTGGGAAAGGGAGGGAACCATAAGGAGGCTTCGTCCGACTGTTTACGGGGGAAGCCACCGTTTGGACAGTCCGTTACGGCATTTGGCTATGCTAATGAGGGAAGAGGAACTGACACAGCTGCGATGCTGCTGAGCACACAACGAAGGACGCTCGGCGGCAACATTAGAGGCCGTGGGAGACGAGAGACACGACACTTGAGGGAAGGTCCGCGCACCAATTCGGGTACGAATTCCATTGGGAGCACATATTGCGGACCAAGTGACGATTGTACGCAGGATGCAGGGGTGTACAGTGAGACAATGCGGACAGGGAGGGGTACTAGGGGCGGGACAGATGACTAGCCCACGTGACACAGGATGAATCAGACCATGTATTGATGGAATATTGGAAAGTTTGAATTGTTCGGCAATTAAGGTGACGTCAAAGAAATTTAATCATCTGGATTAAGAGAGAAATTTTGCGTCTTTGATCTTTATTAGTAGATTTTAGCAGAAATTTTGGTCGAGTTGGGAAGAAGACGCGGATTTACACTGCAGATATGAATTCGTCAGAATTTCGGACCTTCGATTGTCCAGGATGCCTCACAGTGCTTCGCGAGGGAAATTATTCATAAAAGAGAGAGAACTTATTCTTCTGAAATCAAGTTTTTGGAGACTTAGAGATTTCTTCAGAAGAGGGTTTAGAGAAGTTTAGAGCAAAGGGAGAATGTGGTCGGAATCAGAAACCTCCGCCACGGATGACATTGAAAGGACAGGGCTGAGATTAATGGTTCTCGGACGGCACCCGGAAGCCGCTGTCTGATCGTTTACTCCTCAATCCCTTTCACCCTCATTCTCTCCCTCCCTCCCTCCCTCTCTCTCTCTCTCTCTCTCTCTCTCTCTCTCTCTCTCTTTCTCTCCCTCTCCCTCTCTCCTCTCTCTCTCTCTCTCTCTCTCTCTCTCTCTCTCTCTCTCTTTCTCTCCCTCTCCCTCTCCTCTCTCTCTCTCTCTCTCTCTCTCTCTCTCTCTCTCTCTCTCCCTCTCTCCCTCTCTCTCTATAATAAAGTCGAGGTATCTCTGGCGGAACGTGGGGTCGAAGGAGCAGGGCGAATCGCCGGAAAGGGACACTTGTGGGAGCGGCGGCCGTTGTGAAAGAAGCGTGACGCTGACTCAGCGACGCCTTTTTGCCCGTCGAGAACAGCCCCTGGGAACGGCGTTCGTTGGAATTCACCGAGGGAATTCAAATTCCACCGGGCGCCCCATCAACAGATCAAGACGACGGGTAATTGTGGTCCCGAGAAGAAAAGGAAGTGCACGGGGTCAGCCCATCGATTTTCGGCACTTTTGGCGTACACGCGATCCTTGCGCAGCTGATTAATTCCTTGAGCGGCCCAGAAAGCGCATAATTCGGTGGAATGCGCGCAGGATTGGCCGTCAATCGCGATGGAAAGCCAAATTAAAGCACACCACAAACAATCAAGAATAACCCCAGCTCTTGTTTTGATCAAATATTCATTCAGTGCAGCTATTAAGGGTCGAACTAATTGGGATACTGCATCTTATACTCTACATAGCAGAGAGATAGAGAGAGAGAGACGTGTTTGAGAGTGTACCACAATTTAAGTAAAGTCATTGGGTTCCAGAAGAGTTTTGAATCGAGCATGCTTCTGCACCGGCTCTAAACCCCTGAACCTTCTCTTCTTCGGAGCAAAGGAAAAAGTTTGGCGTCTAGGCCAGAAAATAAAACATCCGCAATCGAAGCTAAACGACCAAGCGACAAAAGGGAAACAACGAAGAAGATGGGCGAAGGCCGTCGAATGCCAGCGCAGAGTGTGTTTTTGAGCACAGACGCACGCGGTGTTTGTGCACAAATACACGTTTATTCGCGTGTTTCGAAGAGGCTGGAAGACGACTGAAAACAAATAAGACGGCGAGCATGGAGGTGGCAAAACCGAAGACCAAGGGAAAGTGAGACGAAGGCATGAAGGCGGGGGATTAGGAGGGCAGTGCAGAATCTTTAAAAGAAAGATGGATGGATAGAGGGAAGGGTTAGTTGACAGTAGGCAGATGACCAATCGTAAGAAAAAATTATGAAAATTATTTTTTAAATTAAATCCAATTAAAAGAAAGCACGAAATAGGAGAAAAGGTTACCACACATATTTTAGCAAGAGTGAGGATACGATTGCAAGAGACCTACAAATGAAAGAAATAGAAAAAAAGATGTAAAAGGAAAGAAACGACTTTTGAGAATCTATCTAAATTGGAGGTAGCTTCTGCTGTTGCTCAATTGTCTGCTCCCTCCGGGGTTAATTCGATTTCCAGCCTAATTGCCAGTTCTTTTTGCCGTTTCTCTCGCGGACACGTACGGTTCGAATGGCGACAATTGCACCTTTATTTGAACAGATGCCGATCGGCCGTTGTGGCAAACAGCGGTCGGCGGAGGAAAAACGGAGAGTCGTGGCTTAGAAGGAGCCAGGCGAGGGAGTGGGCGACAGGGATCAAGCGACACTCATAAAGCCCGTTTACGAGGATTTTAACGTAGCCGAATAGCCGATAACGGGGACAACGGGGACTACAGGGCATTTGAGCCAAGTCAGACAAAGGAAACAGCTTTCTGAGGCCTGGTTCATTTGTTCCTGTCACTCGAAAGCGTATTTAATTTCGTTGGTGGAAACTATGTGCGCGTAGGGCAGGGTAACGTGGATACCACGGTACCTGAGTAACGGGGCTGGGAAAGGAGCAGAGCGAAAATAGAAAAGGCCGAAACTAAAGAAAGTTGGTTTGTTTTATTCCGCACGAGTTTTTGCCTTTCCAGAATCTCATTGGCGTCTAAATTTCAATTGTGATGTAGAATGAAATAAAGAATAGGTAGAGGGGGTTCAGATTAAACTGTTTTCGACAGTTGAAGGACATCGGTGTATCCCTTGGAGGAAGGCGGAGCTGTGGGAGCACCCTAGGTGCATTAGTGGTCAGCTCATCAGCTAACGCATTCAATCGCATTAGCGGCTTCCCGCCTAATGAATGGCTACTTGGGGCCTTAATTGGGCCACAACAAACAACACCTCCTAGGAACGCCTATTATATCAAGTGATCTCTCTGAGGTTCTCACCATGACTTATGACATTTGGAATAAACAACGGGTGGATGTTCGTCATTTGCACATCACGGAGGGAAAAAGTGAACGACTCACGCTTGACGTGGCATTGGAACATTCGTCTTGTGTAACAGCGGATGAGTCAGGGACAGCAATGACGGGATGGGGGAGGGCGGGAGATGGACAAAGGGGGCACTCAGACACGCAAAAGACAGAAAATTAATATAACAAAGATATTTAGAGAGGGCGAGTTTGGATTTCCTAAATATTCAATAGCAGTTATCCATTCATCTGAAAGTTTCTGGACTAATGAAGAAAGGCAGATTAATAGATCAAAGGGAGAGGAAGGATGGGAGAGAGAGAAAGGGAGAGAGAGAAGTAGAGATAGCGAAAATGGAGATAAACATACCCAGAACACAGCAGCAGGCCTTACTAATGAACAAAAGCTCCAACAAACATGTGTCTAGACAGACTCCTTTGTCCGAAAGTGCGTGTCCCTCCCTCCCCGTCCATTTCCAGTCTCTTTTGCTATTTTCGTTCTTACTTCGTCCCTGGGCGTGCAACCACACGCCTTGACTTCCTGTCGCGACAGCTTACGCAAGCAAGAGGGAATTGCTCTTTGGGCGACACAATTGCCGCAGCCTTTGAAGTCTCTCGCCAAAGCCTCGACTGAGGCAATTGACTTGCCCCATCGCCGTGTTTCCAAAAAGTGGTCATTTTATTCCAGTATTCCAAAATTTTTTTCCAGTCGTCGCCTTTCCTTGTTTGTGGCCCAAACAACGCCCCTTTTAGTGTTTCTCTCTTTTTCCTGCCTCACCGACCCCATTATCCGGCAGTCCGCGCCATCCGTCGACCTGCAATTTCCCTCTCTCCTTCCGTTTTGTCCGAAGAACAATCATCCTTTTCTTGTATTCTCTTGTTCCACTCGTGTTTTGTCCACTTTCTGGTATCGCTCAAGAATCACCTGTCGATGTTATTAAAGGAGACTCAAAAGATCCTGCCTTCTTTCTTTCAATACTTTGAAAACCTGCTGTCTTTTCTCTTGTATGTTTTTGTTCAGAATGGGCTGTCGTCCTTCGTCTCCAGAACCTCGTCCAGAATCAGAATCAGAGAAATGGGCAGAAGACACTTCGGACCTCCCTAGTTCGAAGCCTCGAGCCTTTCGGCCATCGATTGCCAGTCTTCAGATTCCAAAAGACTTTAACGACGACGTCAGTTCGGACGGCCTCAGGTGAGAAAATGACAAAGTTCCTCGAAATGGGCGCCTTCCGGGAAGTTCGCAGGAACCAACCAAGTGTCTGCAACGACCACCTGGTTCCTGGGATTAAGAACTAGAGGAAAAAAAAACGCCCTTTAAGTTCATTTCAAATACTTTCTGCGAACTAATGAAAATCACTTTTCGTCAATTCGAACACATTGGTATGTTTGAGAATCTTGGCGCGACACTTAAAATACTACATTAAAAAAATATTGTGTGCGGTATTTTAACAGCGACAAGTTGGCCAGACAGACCTCCAGTATAGTCGATTAACCCTAAAAGTAATTTTTTTTTTGAAAATGCGAGCTTGGCTATTTTGGAGCACTTCTAAACGTCACTCGCTGTCCTTGGCGTCAAGTTTCCCTTTCCAAGGCTGGCGCCTTTCAGTCGACCGGAAGCCATCGAAAAAACATCCAACAGCCAAAATAAAGTAGTTTTCAGAGGTTTCCGAGGTCGATTTGCCACCTTTCCATTGTGCTCCTAGAACTTTTGTTTTTAGTGATCGGTCGGCTGAAGAATCCGCCGAAAACGTAGACTATTTGTGTGGGACAGACATTAGTCTACAGTGGCTTCTGCAACGATTGTCGGATAAATTTGAAAAACAGTTGGAGGAGGAACCGCAGTGGATCACAGAAAGACTCAACAGACCCAACTTTGATGGTAGGATTTAAGTTTCACTTTGAAGTATCATCAGACTATTAGCTGAATCATGAAAATACAAGTATTTAGATTATGCAACGTCCCTCGTCGTGAGAGTAACTTTCGGCTGGGAAGACGAAGACCTGCCCAAAAGTGTGATTCTGAAGCTTCCCGTATCGAAGGACCAGCGAGATGATGAGGAGGGAAAGTACCACTATCAGCTGTTCAAAAGGGAGTGCAACGTCTACGAATGGACCCAGAAGTACCCCAAAATCCCAGCTCCCAGGATATACAACATAAAGGTAAGAGGATTAAGGCGTGGTGAAAGAAATACTTCAGAGACACGGGAAAGACGGCGGGGGCGGGAGTGGAGTGGTTGTGATGGAGGACGTGGGAGAGAAGGGAGTGCAGCAGGAGGCAGTCAAGGGACTCACTGTGGACGCCGTGAGGGACCTTCTGAAGCACTTGGCTGTCGTCCACGCAACGTCCATCAAGCACACCTCTTGGAGCACTTTGGTATGTCTGAAATCAGACAGAAAGTAAGGTGATTGCAGATAGCAGATCTGCCGCCGTCCTATTACTCTTATATAATTGGAAACTTTGACAAGACAATGGATTTCTTCGAGAACAACGACGTGGAACATTCGCGATTCCTGGTAAGATGGAGGACGGAACTAAGGATCGTTTGAATGCATCATCTGTGCCTAAAATATATGCCACTTGCCAAATACACGGGCCTCATACTTCTTTTAAAACATTCACTTCTTATAGTTTGTTTTTACTTGAAGTAGCTTCAGTTGCATACGGTTTTTAATGCGCGGTTCGGCTAAAATGGACCAGGTCGATCTGACCTGCAAAACTCTAGGGTATAATAGAATGTGAAAAATTCTGTAATTGGCACAATGTTTTGTAAATTTCTAGTTTAGAGTTTGTACAAAGTTAATATGTCTCAAAAGAGGAAGTATACCCATAAATCTAAACTTGTAATTTTAGCACACAGCGCAGTACTTCTCAACCGAATTCCTGCATTCCACAGCAACTGAAACGGCGGAGGAACTAAAAGTCCCTCGAGTTCTCGTCCACGGGGAACCGTATGCTCCTAATATATTTGTGGAAACAAAGGATAAAAAAGAAAGTGTGGTCGCCCTTACTGATTGGACAGGTTGGATGCCCAATGATTAAAATAGAAAGGCTCAGAGTGTCATTCCGGCTGCTTTGCGGAGGATGTGACCAAGGCTATCTGCTGGAATTTATCAACAAAAGTGAGTTTTTAACAATAAAGTTAGAGTTTTGTACTAGGATCGGTTGGAATGCACGGGTTCTCTCCTGGAATGCTACCACTACCATCTAACGTCCACAGGAGACTGCGAGATTTCTCTCGATTTGGTTAGGAGGGCCTATGAAAAGTTTATTCCTTTCGCTATGGTCTCCCTTGTTGGAAAGGTTGGAATCTAAGGTTTTATTTGAGGCACACATACACACGGACTGATCGAGAAACCAACGTTGTTCAGGTGATGGCAGTTCGACAGCAAAACGACGTGGAGACTTTGGTGGAAAGGGCGAAAGGACTCATCCAGAACGTGTATGCAACTGTTAGAATGATGGAAGACGGTTGAATTAAAGATTCTTTCTTTTTTTTTCCTTTGGCGAATAACGCGGGTAAATGGCGTCAGGGCTGACTCATTCGGGCAGACGACTGTCAGGAAACGGGTTCGTAGGGCATTTTATCCCTTGCGATGGCACTTCCAAAACACCACATGACGGTTGCTGCCCCGGAAATGTTTTAAAACAGTATATAACACATTGAACACAACTGGGCCAAAAATACTTGAATGGGACTGCAGCAGCCATCCAGATTGAAATTGATCAATTGGTTCAACACGCTGAATTCAAAGTAGACTTTTTTGTTTTTATATCTTTAAATACATCCTTTAATGGAAAGGAATACCAGAATGGAAATAATCGATTCTCCTCCAGACACGTGCTTGCCTTTTCCCGTCTTCTTCTGGAATTCCCCGCCGTTCCTTCGCCAGAGATCGCTCGCAGAAAACTAGGCGTGTTTGACAATGCGTGTTTGATATCGGTGGCAAAGTAGTCAGTCACACAGCCTCCGCCCTCCTCTCTTCATTCCTGTTTACATCCCACCCAGCACACACATCCACACATCTACATATTCACTTTATCTACAACTATTCGCTTTCAGCTTGTGTCTTAACTGCTTTCTCCGTCTTTTTTGGTTCTGTTTCTTTGTATTTTCGTCCCAATCGCCCACTTTCCCATCGTCTTCTCCGCGAAAGCGATCAGCTGCCGGTTCTTGATCGAATTGCAGCCATTCCCATTCTTTTCTCGCATTTTTCATCAATCCTTAGTTTCAGACACAATGACTGTCAATTACCACAAAGACATAATGGTCTCTCGGCCGTGGACCTTCTTCAAATTGCTGTGGTGTTGGAAGGCGTCCATCTGGAAGGCCATTTACTTGGAAGTCTTCATTTACATGGTGTTGTATGCGGCCATTTCCTTGATCTACCGTCTGGCACTAACCAACAAAAGTCAAAAGTGGGTGTCAGCCATAAAGTCTGTATGTTTGATTTCCGGACTGAAAAGTCAACATTTAAAGTATACTTTCTGCAAACACACCTTTTACGGCAAACGGCGGCAGCAGACACACGCAAATCATAGCGTTTGGAACACAAAACTTGTGGGAAGTCATAATTACGGATTATATAAAAAATTGGGAATATCCCAAACATTTTGTTTTGGCAAATTATGAGGAGAAACATTTTAGAAATGGATCGAACAAAAAGAAATTAGGAGAGAAAAAGATATATCTTAATTAACCCGATTTGGAACATGTATGTAAAAAATCAAAGGTTTTTATAAGAAAACATGACGGGGACAAAGGTAGTTTAAAGGATAATTTGCAGATCCTTCGAGGCAACGGTGCGTTACTTCGACGCCCGTCTCTCCTATATCCCTCTGGAACTAGTCTTTGGCTTTTTCTGTACCCAAATAATAGGGCGATGGACGAAACTCTACCAGACAATTGGGTTCATCGACAAGTTAGTAATGACCTCCTTTTTATATGAATCCCTATTAGCATTGGCTTAATGGCAGCCCTTTACATCAGAGGAACCTGCGAACGAGCACGGCGCTACAGGAGAAGTGTCCTCCGGTATTGCGAACTTATTCAGGTATTTTTTGTGTTTCAAAAATGAAAAATCTGTGCAGGTTCTAATATTTCGTGATATAAGCATGAGAACGAGACGTCGTTTTCCTACCTTGGATACCGTAGTCGCGGCTGGGTTCATGCTCGAACACGAGAAGAAGGTCTACGAGAGCTACGGGGACAAGGCTCCCAAGTACTGGGTGCCTGCCAATTGGGCTCTTTCCATCACCTACAAGGCATGGAAGCACGGACACATTGAGAGCGACTACTTCAAAACTGCCATGGAATCGGTCGGTTCACGCATCTTTTTGCCTTTGTTTTTGAAGTATGCAATTATGCTGTTGTTTTAATTAAACTTAGTTTAGTTTTTTATTTCCCACATTTTCCATTGTTGATTCAACTTTCATCAACCCTTTTTCTTCAAAAAGCTGTTTCTTCAAACAACGGGCAGCTTAAATTGGCAAGTAAGGGATAGTTGCCAACTCTATCTATCTTGTTTAAACTGGGAGCTGGAAGTCCAGTATCAGAATCACAACGAAAAGGGAGGTCATAGAGCCATAGCCCTGTTTGTTATGTTGTCCTAAAGTTGTTTTGCTTGTTTCTAATTAATATAAACAATCTCTCATATTTCAGCAAATCAGAACGTGGAGGACAGATTTGGAGTGGGTGAGCAACTACGACTGGGTGCCCCTCCCCCTCATGTACCCCCAGGTACGCTAAGCTTCCTTTCCTTCCAATTGTCTCAGGTGGTCTGTCTGGCTGTCCATCTATACTTTCTTGTCTCCATCCTCGCCAGACAATACATAGTCAGTGACCACGAACAAATTAACGAAGTGAGTCCTCCTTGGCTTTTTGAGCCTCATTTGATTCAGATTGACGCCTACTTCCCTTTTATGACTGTCCTTCAATTCGCATTTTACATGGGTTGGATGAAGGTAATTGAAGTGCTTCTGAACCCATTTGGAGAGGATGACGACGACTTTGAAACAAATGCCCTCATCGACAGGAATATTACGGTAGTCCTTGTTTGGTTATGAATTGTGAAAGGAGTTCAGATGGGTCTAATGATTGTGGACCAAGGATACAACAAACCGCCGGAGCTGAGGAAAGACCCCTTCAGGGAGGAGGAGGTGCAGCCATTGTACTCAGAGGAGACTTCTCACTCGAGAAACCTCCTCCACAGAGGATCCGTCAGTCATGTCAAGTAAGCTTTCACAAAGAATTCAAACAATCAAAGTACAATAAGTGAATTCTTCTTTCAGATTACCGAGTAGCGTGAGAGAGGTAGTGATGGTTCCTCACAAAAGAGACGAGGACCACCCTCCTCAGCAGACAGATCGACCCCTCACAATCAGAAGGAACACCGTCCGAGTGAAAGAGTAATTGCCTCAACCCACAGTCCAACCCCTTTTAGAGAAGACCGCGAACCCCTTCATAGGCCTCCTCCAACGGCCGCTGACCTATCCTTTCAACAAAAACTCGGTCACTTTTTCATCGAGTAGGTCGTTTTTATCCCTCGAAACTGGCTAATTTCAGTTTATGGAGGCGACTGACGTCGCTTTTCTTTTGTGGTCCCCGGGCCCTGACACGAATTTATCAGCAGCGAGGATCTACGAAATCATCTGAAAGTCCGTTCGTCCGAGCAACCCCGCCCCCTCCAGTGATCTCACCGAAACCTTCTTCTTTTAACGAAAAAGAAGTCATTTAATGAGCTAGCCAATACGACCGCCTATTTATTTCCTATGTGGATAAAGGAAAACAAACATATGTGGTTGTTGAATGTTTTATCATTCGAGGTTCAAGTTTCAAAGAAGCAGTGGGCACTTTAAATATTCTAACATCGAGAGACTGTCCTATCATTTGAATATTCATAATTAGATGAGATGAATTAAATTAGGATATGTGGTGTATTCATGTCACATAAGCCATTTGAGAATGTTCTAATCTTATTTCATCTACTTCCGGCGCCCTCCCTTTCTCCCTCAACACTTGTTTTTATGAATCTTCAAATGCATGTTTTAAGAGGCTTCCTATCGCTTCAGTTGCGGCTGGACATTCGCCTGGTTCTTCGCATGGAAAAAAAGGAGTCAATGTGGGCAATCTGAGGAACGAAGATTAGAACATCAGCCAGAAGGAAATACAAACGATCCATAAATAATAAATTGTTGCGTTTAAATTCAGTGTTTTTCCATTTACTCCTTAGTTTTGTCTCCACCATCGATTCCCATTTCTAACGACCAGCAGATTCAAATTTGGGAAATGAGTGAGTTCCTCTAAAGAATCTCTAAGATTTTATTCTAAATTTTTACGTAAACTTCATCTTACCGACGGTTTCTCAAGCAATTGGTTGGTTGTAATTGTAGCCTTCAATTAATCGTATTTTCAAAGTTGCCGCCGACGACGATGGGTCTTACCCTCAGTAGCGATCAAGCGATCCAAAGCGCCCAGGAGAGGGAGAAGACTGTGATGGAATCTAAGAAACGGAAGAAGGAGGACAAGAAGAAAGAAGTGCGGATGGAGCTGGAGGCCGAAGCGGCAGCGGACGAGAAGGCGAGGAAGAACGATGGCAAAGTACCGGAGGCCGGAATGGCAAACGAGGATGTGGCCGGGTCGGCAAATCATGGAAAGGACGCCAAGAAGGCGAAGACTTCGCAGAAGGAGACGAAAGACGCCAGAGAGCTGTCGGAGAAGAAGAGAGGGAAGATGGAGGCCTCGGCCAAGAAAGTAAACGACTGGATGGCAAGGAATGAGAAGGACGTGGCCCTGAAGAAGGAGGTCAATTCGAATGTATGCCGCGTGGAGAAGAAAGCGGAGGAGAAAGAAAAGGACAGAGTCACGGGAAGGAAGAGAAAGACGGAGATCGATTCGACGACGACTGAGATCAAGAGGGGCAAGAAGGAGGAGAGCGATAAGAAGGGCATTCTGTCGTTTCGCAGCTGCAAGGTAATGAATTCCAAGTTACCTACCATATAAACATTCAGAGAGCAAAGAAAAGACCATCGGAATCCCCCATTGACGACTCTCCCCCCGCGAAGGTGTGTGTGATGGAGAACACGGCTGGAACTCCGAAGAAGAATACGAAGAAAAAGGGAGAAGGAAAGGGATTCCTGACTGGAACGTGGGCCGCGATGAAAAGCGGTTTCTGTGGGATCTTCAGAAAGAAGAAGACGAAGTACAGCAGCTCAGATGCGGTAAGTGTATACTTTTGTTTTGTTCTTTATGAAGTCCAACTAAAAAATGACTTTCAATATGTTTTCTCGAGCTCTCCTGCCACAACCACTGCCACAAAGTCTGGAGACATCCACAGACAGAAGCACAAACCTCCTACGCCTCCACAGAAGAAACTCAGCATGGTAATTACACATTTAAACAAAAATTCATTTGGTATTAGACGCACACTAAATCTAAGATTGGGAAGACCAGGTCCCAGAAAGAAGACGACACGGACCACGTGGTCAGGCCAAAGAAGACAAAGGCCAAGCAGGAGGATGCCTCCTGTGATGTTGGGTCAGCCAGGACCATGAAGACGCCGACGATGGAGGTCCTCCAGATGCACAGCACAAATGAAACGTCCTCGGTTGGTTTTCAATGGTTTATTTAAAGGGAAAAGGAAAAAAGAAAGGAAAAGGAGCGAGAGAGAGAGAGAGAGAGAGAGAGAGAGAGAGCGAGAGAGAGCTAAAGCAGTTGAAACTCCTTAATTTACTATTTTAGGGATCTGAGCCTGCGGCTGGAAAAATGATCCAGCGCGACGCCGTCCCCCTGGAGGGCACAATGAACCGGACCCAGGGGGCAACTCCGCCATAGCTGACGACTATCAGCAGTAGCACGTCTGTCAGAAAGGTGAGAAAGACAGTTCATTTGGTTTTAACACATCCAAATGATGCAGTGAATTTGGATTTCCAAAACGCTGCTTATAAGACTTTTTGGAAAATCTCAGAGGGCAACTCCACCATGGCTGACAACGGCCAATTAAGTAGCTAATTTTTTGCTTTTATATTTATTTAATTTAAAAATAAATTTCAATGGAAAAATGAATAAAAATAAACACTTTTCTTTAATTCTTGTGAAAGCCAGAAAACGGGAACATGGTTATGTCAACTGAACGTTGTAGTGAATGATAATTCAAAAAGGTGGTAGCCATTTTAACGAAAATTACGCATAGAATTTGAATATAAAAAGAGAACAATATAAATGTTAAAACGTTTTCAAAAGAGATTAAAAGAAAAGAATAATTTGACAAACTTTTCAAACGCTAAACCACCTCTGGCGGATAATTCTTTAACAACTTATTTAAAAAGCTTCGTTTAAAAGGGAATAAAAAACATACTCCGTTTTTGAATTACATAATATCTATTGAACGAATCAAAAACAGTTAGTCCAAATAAATTTTTAAAGAATGATCCGCCAGAGGTGGTTTAGGCGTTTTGAAAAGTTTGCCATATTATTCTTTTCTTTTAATCTCTTTTGATAACGTTTTAACATTTATATTGTTCTCTTTTTATACGACTAGGAAACAAACCACCTACTCCTTTTCACACATAATTTTCCTTTGAATCGGCTATGATTGCCCGCCGTCCAAGTTGCTGATACAGCTCTCCTTGTCGTAGGCAGCTTTTTCGCAGGCTTCTGGGAGACTGGGGCGACTGCAGACGACTTCTGTAGGTCATTTGGGTGGAGCTACATCCTCACGGGGCTCCATTCCGGCTTGGGGACGGGCGATCCAGGCCCGGTTGGAAGAACGGGGGAGAGACCGACCGCACGGCCGCACGAGACGCAGGAAAGACTCTTACAGAACATGGATCTTAAATTGAACTTATTCAACTTTTTTGAAATATTTTCCTGTCATTTTGTTGTAAACAACAGTTCCAAACATGCAAAAGATACTGTATAAAGGAAGATTCGAACTACCCTATATAAATTTTTGTTGTTTTCTATGGCCGAGTGGCAAGAGGTCCGACTGATAATCCAAAACTACCGGAGAGCACCTGGACGGTAGAAGCATCTACCAGTATCACAAAAAACATTGGCTCCAGGGGCATGACACAGGCAACCCCGGTTTATGAAAGGGGGAGTTCCGCAGATTCCCTTCCACGTGGAGGCGATTACGCATGACACAGCCAATTGACCCCACTTCTGCACCTCCTTGGGCTACTATTACTCATTATTGATACGCATGAATTGGTCGACCTCAATATTTATTTTCCGTTAACTGATCAAACAGAATACATGGTGAAATACAATGGCCAACCCATAGAGGGAACCGCATCATGGGGATGTGGCCTAAGCCTGCTCCACATGGGGAGGGAAGGACAGATGCGCAGTGGGGACCTTCACGTGAGGGAATCCGGGCTTGTCGGGGCGGAAAAGCTCCATAGAAGAACCATTCTTGTCAATGGTCGCCAGGCGAATAACACCTCCGGAAGAACTGAAAATAGTTACAATTAAGCCGCCGAAATAACACGAAAATTACCCATCGCGGAAAGTGGCGAGACCAACGGCTTGCTTCACGATGGCTTTGCACTCATCCTTGGTGAGTCCCGGCCTCCAGGCGCTGTCCAAGAATCCCTAAAAAATAGCATTGTCTGAGGTGTGCTAGAGATGAATGAAAATTCTTTTAAAAAAAAGTGAAAAAAAATGTCAACAGACGCAAACCGTCTAACCAACACACCTGAACGAAAGTAGATCCAGAGCCGGATGCAGTGGACTTCTGGCGGGTGACGAATCCACCGATAGGAATAGCGAACAGCTGGCCTCCCTCGTGCTCATCCCACCCGGCAACAAGAACAGAGGCCGACAACTGCTCCCTAAAAGTATAAAAGTACTGTTAAACAGGTCCAAGATAGTTCGACCTGTAGTTGTACAGGAACTGCCTGAAGATCTGAGTGGCGCGGTAAATAGAAACCTCCTGATTCTCCATCATACTAAAATGTCTTAGTTTCTAATCACGAAAAGTTACTGCCTGTAGGTTTCCAAGTAGTACTTGACAATATCGGCAATGGCTTGAGTATCAGCGGCAGATCCAGAACGGCAAACGACGAGATGATCGGTGATAGGGGTGATCTTGTTGGTTGCACGGGACGAAATGAACGATCTAAATGGAAGCAATTAACTAACGACAAAGAGAAACCAATTTAAACATCGTCTCAAACATTGTTCCTTGCTACATTAAAGGCTCCAAAAAAGAGCTCATGTGGCGTACAACGGGTTAGGCAAAATCAATGAATAAGCAGAAGGCGACTCACCCGGCACTGGTGCGAGAATCGGTTCCGACAATAACTCCACCATCGTACTCCATGGCGATCAAAGTAGTCTGAACAAGAACAGTACGCAAAAAATTATTCAATAACTTACTCCTGTACTGATTGGCTCATGGGGGTAAAATCCCAACGCGGGGATTGCTTTCCTTGCTTCTTCGTGCATCGTATCCATTTTCTATAAAGAAAACAATAAATAAATAAAGATTCCCGAGAGAATTTATAAAGTTCACTCCATTAGTTGTCAATTCAGTTAACCAGGATTTTTGCAAGGGCACGGCCGTGAAAACGTTTTCTAGAGGGATGAGTCCGAAGAATTCCTTGACGTTGCTTTTAAAACAAGAATTAACAGAAATCAACAACCCATGCACAAAAGAAACAAACCGAAAGGGGTCTGAATGCAATCGTGATGACTTTGAAATAAATTCGCAATGGAGCAGGGCGATGACTTCAGTTTGAATTGCGCGGGCGTCGCATTTCGCCTGCGCATCTTTCTCTTGGCATTCGGCCAAATCGCCGGTATGACATCAAATTTTGGGATTGGCGTTCTTCTTGTTTTTTTGTTTGTGGGCGATGTTCTTGCTCTAGTATTTTGTTAGTTGGTATTATTTGTTGCTTTTCGAGTCCCCTCTTTTTCTTATTAATAATTGTATATAAATTTGCAGGTAAACCATGTCGGACGCGGAGTGCTACAAGTGTCACGAGGTTGGACACATTTCTCGCAACTGCCCCAACGGAGGAGGAGAGAATCGTCCCCGCGGAGGAGGATGTTGGTGTTGTTTGGGGTGTTGGGAGTAATTTAGGTAATATTTTGTGACCTTGACGGGGGAAATGTATTTGCTTTGTTGGCTTTGAATGATATTTGTTCAGCTTGCTACAACTGTGGCGAGTCTGGACACTTCTCTCGCGAATGCACTCAGCAGCGTGAGGGAGGTCGCGGATTCAGCCGTGGAGGAGGTGGCGGCGGTGGTGGTGGAAGCTGCTACCAGTGTGGCGGATCAGGACACTTCGCCAGGGAGTGCCCTACTGCTGGAGCTGGAGGACAGCAGCAGCGTGGTGGTTACGGAGGTAAGAACTCTTTCCTACGTATTTTTGAAAGTTACTTTTTTAAAACAAAAGTGATCACATTTGCACTACGTTTTTTTCAGGCGGCGGATCTCGCCGTTGCTACAACTGTGGCCAGAGCGGACACATCTCCCGCGAGTGCCAGGAGGCTGGATCCGTCGATTCCAAGAAGTGCTACAACTGCCAGCAGTCTGGCCACATCTCTCGTGATTGCCCTACCCGCGATTAGATCTCCCCCTACCTCTGTAAATACACCTCTCATGTGATGAATTTTGTGGACTCCACACTATTTACTCATGCTTCCACATAACCCCAACAATTTTCAAAATTGGTTGTTTTGTTATACGTTTCGTTGGAGATGGTGAATGAAGAGGTTTTGTTAATCTTGTTGTATTGTTCTGTGTAATCATCCTTTTCGGACGACTGGGAATACATATCCAACCACAGTTAACAGATTATCTGGTGAGAATCGCAATCTTCTAGAATCTATATGCGAGGGTGGTAGCTCTGGTTCCGCCAGTTTCCATGGTAACGGCCAGTTCTCCATCTGCCGGCCGAGCCTCCTATTTCGCCCCCTATTGAACCCACCGAGTCATGTCCTGGATGTGCTGTGCACATAAACCCAGTCGTTCGAGAAGGGAAGACGTGTACCGAATGGCCGATGAGGCGAACAATCCCCCACAGCCTGCAGCTGTTGTCTCCGAACCACAGTTCTCCTGGTGAGTGGGACAGTTGGGTATACTGTAGCCCATTAATAGGGATAAGAGGGAACGCATCGATCTGGCAAAGGTTACCGTATCCTCACTCAACGAGGAAACCATCCTCAGGAATGACTTTGTCGGCGAACCGGCGATCATAGAAAAGTGCAAGGTTTGTGAACACTGCGGACAACAGTCGCTCGTAGGATAGCATCGTGATCGTGGCGGGACACACATCCGCCGTTACGGTAGACGACTGTTCCGACTGTCTGATCGTGCTGGGACCCTGCGCTGGAAGGTATTCAATCTCTTCTACAGTAACCCCCGCAGTGTGTTTGTGAGGGACTGCTACTCGTGCTGCGTTCTGGCTGTCTGCCAGCAACTGAGGACACGTGACTGTCACAACCTGGAATTGGCCCTCCGTTCGATGTCCCAGCCCATCATCGAACAGTCCTCGGATGTCATCGTTCGACCACTCAGTCTCTACTACGACAAACTCAAGGGTATCACACATTTAAAACAAATCCACTCGAAAATTAAATTGAATTTATGAACTGGCGTGGAACACTCAAAGAATCATTTATCGTCGCATGAAAAGCAAACAGAATGTTCCTTTTTAGGGATAAAATAATTAAGTGCAAAATCTTGCATCCCATTGAAAATCATCCTGAAAATTGAGCATGAGCAACTTTTTGGTGCGTGATTCAAAGTGTTTCCTAATTATTACCAACTTGGCATAACCATAGATGACCATATTGCGTGGTGAGAAGTGATTGCAACCAAACTCAGATCAAATGATGGCGGCGTCTCTGGACATTTTCCGCAACGAGGCTACGAGTGTACACGACTTTACTCCCGACAAGCTGCAGACGAACTTCAAAGTTCAGAAGAGTCTTCTGAAGCTGGTCAGTCTGAAATAGACGTCTATTGATCTCAGATTTCAGTCAGCCAACGGAGTGAAGGTTCTCGCCTCACACGGAGTACACATCGGCCCAGAGACTTCCTTATTCCCAGTTCCAATGCAAAATGGAACCTCGGTAATTGCAGTTAGAATCATTATATTTGTTGCGTAGATTTCATTTGCTTATAAGGAAGTGGAGGAAAACAGTGAAGAATATCAGAAGGACAGACAGAGGTGAGTGAAATCATAGACAAGCTTGGATTCTCACAGACTGACGGCCTCTCTGAACGGATCTTCAAAGTTGGCAGTAATGTGCGCAATGGATATTGACTTGAATGACGAGGATAGGGTACTTCCGCTGCCTACAACGACATTTGGTGAGAGAGAATGAGAAAGAGAAAGAGAGAGAGAGAGAGAGAGAGAGGGAGAGAGAGAGAGAGAGAGAGAGAGAGAGAGAGAGAGAGAGGGCGGAGTGAGCCAGGGAGTGAGAAACAGATATACGTATAGATATAACTAACTTAAAATATCCTCAGGGCGTCTGGCGCTAATTGGCTGCTCCGGCTGGCGCGAGCAGTTCGTCCGCCTGGTAAACGAACACGGAGGGTACCAGATCGTGCAACCGGAAGACAGTGTGGTCCTTCATTCAGCCTTGATAGCTTTGGGGCTGCTCCTTGAATGAACCTCTTCTGGCAACCCACCCTTCCTGGCAATTTCTATCCTCTGTAGGCCTTGTCTGTGGAATTCATTCAGAGACCGGTTTCCGCGTTTCCGTTAAAATTCCTCTCCTCCAGTCTACCTCCCTCATCTTTTTATTCCTGTGTTTTGTGTCAATAAAGCTTTGCCAACGTCGACTTTCGCTGTATTCGATGATTCCCACGCGCAATACGACCACTAAGTATGGGAACAGCAGTTTGTTTTAAAAAGCGCAGTGCCCACGGTTTTGCGGAAAATGAAATCCATCCTAATTCTGACGCTGCTCTCGGCGGTCGCCGCCCAGGAGATGAAGTACTGCGCCCCCGGTGAGTTTCCTTTTTCTCTATTGGAAATGACTCTCCACAGGGTGGTCCTTCGAGAAGAGTTGCCTCTCGATGCCCTACCCAACGGCCTACGTGGATGGAAAGCCGGGAAAACCCAGTCAGTGCGTGATCGCCATCGAAGACACAGATGCCACTCCCTCGGAGTCTTCCAGTCGCTGCGAGATCATTGGAACCTTCATCCAGGGACAGAAAGCCAAGCCGTTTGACAAGAACACCGACAAAGTGGAACAACTTGAGAAGTACTTTGCAATCAAGGCGAGTCTTTTCTCCTCTGCTCCTCCTCTTCTCTCTCTCTCTCTCTCTCTCTCTCTCTCTCTCTCCCAATATCGTCTCGACTCATGTTGTCCTTGTTCCGTCCACTTAGACTTTGTCGGCGGCCGTAAAAAACGCGTTAAGCGGGCTAAGGTCGCGTGTGGAGAGAAAGGTCGTGGTCACTCGCCTAGGTAATAGCGGAAGAACGTTTCAACAAGCCATCCGTCAAGTTAGAGTGTAAACCGTTTCTTCCTTCAGCAGTCCGGCTTCTACTACGCGGGCAGTGATAAGGTGGTTCCTTCCAGTGGAAAGAAGAAGGACGCCCAAGGCTATCTCTGCTCCATCAGTGGGTTTTTCCTGTAGATTGCATCTACCCCGTTCTCAGAGGATCGTTACGGCTGTGAGAAGGGCTGGAGTCGTTTCGGTAGCTTCTGCTACAGAGCCTTCGTTGAGAAGCTCAACCTCGAAGATGCCATTCTTGCCTGTTTGGATAACGGAGGAGCCACCCTCCCCAGGATCATGGACGACGAGGAGAACAAATTCGTTGCCAGTGAGTTCCCCCAGAAAAGGGGTGGCGCGGTTTCTTTCGTATTTTCCCTTTCGCCTTACGTCAGCGCCGACAACACGAAAGGTCATCGGCCGAGACAAACAGGGCGAGAGAGATTCTCAATTTCGGACATTGAAGAGATCTCAAAGATCAGACTTCCTTCGAAGTACTTGAAAGGAAACTTGAAAATTGTGATGTAGAAAGAAATTCTGTGCTGATGTTGCAGAAAGGTGTATAAATCAAGTTTCCAGTGCTCGGAAGAACTTTCATCTTCAAGGACAAGCTGGGCAAAAACGAGATCTGGGGTCCCCTCCGCTACTCCGATGGCGAATGGGCCAATGCAAACGAAGGAGGAGACCTCCGAGACGTCGCCTACATGAGGTGGTGGAGCACTGATAAGGGTAATCTTCCAATCAGCATAGATACTTAAAATTTACTTTGTTTAGGGACCTTCCCAATGGTTAACAAGCCCGAAAAGTTTGATGCCTCAACCATCTTCACCGGAAGAAACGACAAGGACCGTACCGCCTACTTTGGCTATTGGAGCACTGCCAAAAGCAGCGAGAAAATGCCTTACGTGTGCAGGAGACGTCTGAATGAACTGAACTGAAGATATTTATAATAAAGAACACCCATGTAAAACAGACGAACGGAGACCACAGTGTTCTGTTACAGCGGAACTGGGGAACACGCGGAATAAAGGGCGGTGGCCAAGACGGGGATTTTAAGGTCAAAGGCTGGTTTGGGCTAAGAATACTAAAGTAAGAATAAACACAAGATCATTGGATGAATAGTCAAGTGCATTTGGGCCTTTCATACTTTTATTGTTTTCCATCGGCGTCTTTGTCCTTCCCCTCACAACCTACCAAAGGCCTCCGCTTCTCTTTCTTTTTTACACTACTATTCTCCTGAAGCTGAAGTTTTTGATGTATTTTCAAATAATCCTTATATTTCATCAAATAATCAGTATTCATGGTCCAAGAAACTTTTCTAAATATGCACTGTCGCAATTAAATGGGCGTATTTTTACTTACAAAGGGAAACTTTTTCAGAATCCGCTTATTCAATTTAACATCTAGGTCATATTTATGACTGACCCACTCCTGTCCGTTAGTTTGCCGTAAAATCGGTCCAGCATCGGTTAAATTGCCCGCGCGTAGTACGAGCGTGCGACTTCGGGACACAGGCGGTCTAACTTTTTAGCCGATTGTTACAAAGTAGCGCGTGAACCGTTAGCTGGCCATTCCGGTTTGTGCGTGGCAAAGGTCGGCTGTCCGTATAAAAGGGCGTCTTCCGAGTCACAATCATCGGTTGCCATGAGGACCTTCGCCCTCCTCTCCCTGCTCTTCGCGCTCTCCGCCGCCAAGTCTCGTCAGTTTCCTATTTAATTTATTTTTTATTGGTTGTATTTCCAGTTCATAAGCGAAATGCTTACGGAGATGAGCAGGTGACTCCTGCCGCCCCCGCTGTCCCAGTCGAGACTCCGGCCCCCGTCGAGCAGCCCCCCGTCCCCGTCGAGCAGCCCGCCCCTGTTCCTGACTGTGGATCTGCCCCTGCCCCCTCTGCCGCTCCTTCCGGATACCGTGCCAAGAGGAACGCCTACGGAGATGAGCAGGTCACCCCTGTCCCCGCCGCCCCTGCTGCTTCCGAGGCTCCCGTCGAGCAGGCCCCTGTCGTCGCTGAACAGCCCGCCCCCGCCACCGGATGTGGGTCTGCTTCCCCCGCTCCTGCCCAGGAGTCTGGCTACCGCTCCAAGAGGAACGCTTACGGAGACGAACAGGTCACTCCCGCCGCCCCCGCCGTGCCTGCTGAGACCGCTGCTCCCGTTGAGCAGGCTCCCGTCGCCGTTGAGCAGCCCGTTGCCACTCCTGACTGCGCCTCTGCCCCTGCTCCTTCTGCTGCTCCTTCCGGATACCGTGCCAAGCGCAACGCTTACGGAGACGAGCAGGTCACTCCCGCTCCTTCCGCACCTGCTCCCGTTGAGACCCCCGTCGAGACCCCCGTCGAGCAGGCTCCCGTCGTCGCTGAGCAGCCTGTCCCCGTTCCTGAGTGCACCCCTGCCCCTGCCGCCGCTCCTTCCGGATACCGTGCCAAGAGGAACGCCTACGGAGATGAACAGGTCACCCCCGCTGCCCCCGTCGTCCCTGCTGAGACCCCTGCCCCCGTCGAGCAGGCCCCCGTCGCCGCAGAGCAGCCCGTCCCTGCTCCGGCTCCCTGCGGTTCTCCCGCACCTGCTGCCACCGCTTCCGGCTATTAATTCTCTCACGAATCTCAATTTTACCCAGGTCCAAGAGCTCAAAGCTTTTTAATAAAACATTCAACATAACTGTTTTCAAAATGGGAGAATTTTATCCTACTCTGATTGTGGCCGGCCTGGTGCATTCTTAGGGTTATGATGTTTATCTTCGTTAATTTTAGGTTTGCGTTACTGAAAAAAACATTTAAAAGGTTCATTAGACATGCCGTGTCTTTGAATTATCTTTATTAATAAATAAATAAATTACGTTAATTAAATAGATAGGAATTAATAGCCAGCCTTATAAACTGGAGGTGCCTCGGTGTCATAGCCATTGTCGACTGGTGGAGCAGTCTCTTCAGTAGCTGGGTTGTATCCTCCATCATCTCCTCCCGGCGTCACATTCTCATCTCCATACCCGTTGTGGTCCCTCTTTCTCCTGTAGCCAGACTTGTACACAGGGGGTGCTTCGGTGTCGTATCCGTGGTCTACGGGGGGAACTGTCTCCTCTGGCTCCGGGTTGTAGCCTCCATCTCCTCCTCCTGGAGTTACATTTTCATCACCATATTTGTTATCTCTTTTCTTTCTGTAACCAGATTTGTATACAGGAGGTGCTTCTGTGTCATAGCCGTGGTCCACTGGAGGAACGGTCTCTTCCGTTTCAGCATTGTAACCTCCATCGTCTCCTCCTCCGGGTGTCACATTTTCGTCTCCGTAGCTGTTGTGGGCTCTCTTCCTTCTATATCCGGATTTATAAACTGGAGGGGCTTCTGTATCGTATCCGTGGTCTACGGGAGGTACAGTTTCCTCATTCTCCGGGTTGTATCCTCCGTCATCTCCACCTCCAGGAGTCACGTTCTCATCACCATATTTGTTATCTCTCTTCTTTCTGTAGCCGGATTTGTAGACGGGAGGTGCTTCTGTGTCATAGCCGTGGTCCACTGGAGGAACAGTCTCTTCGGTTTCGGGATTGTAACCCCCGTCGTCTCCTCCTCCGGGAGTCACATTTTCGTCTCCATATTTGTTATCTCTCTTCTTTCTGTAGCCAGCTTTATAAACTGGAGGTGCTTCGGTGTCATAGCCATTGTCGACTGGTGGAACAGTCTCTTCAGTAGCTGGGTTGTATCCTCCATCATCTCCTCCCGGCGTCACATTCTCATCTCCGTACCCGTTGTGGTCCCTCTTTCTCCTGTAGCCAGACTTGTACACAGGGGGTGCTTCGGTGTCGTATCCGTGGTCCACCGGGGGAACTGTCTCCTCTGGCTCCGGGTTGTAGCCTCCATCTCCTCCTCCTGGAGTCACATTTTCATCGCCGTATCCGTTGTGGTTGTCCCGCTTCCGGACTGAAATCGACTAGTTCCTATTCATTGATTAAATTGGAATTAAGGGTTTTCCACAGCAAATGATAAAGACCTAAATTAAGACTACTTTCAGAAATCTTTCCATTTGAGTCAAACTGAATGTACTCACGAAAGTGTTGATGGGAAACGGCGACGAGGACAAGGAAAAGAAGCGGCAGATGCATGGAATTAATGAGAATAGGTGAGCCTGCTTTATATAGGCTGGCCAACAAAGATTTATCCGGGAACAGGCTTGTGGTCGGCCGACATACATGCGATACTGGTCCGAATTAACAAGTCCGATTGGAGAAGCGCTTTGGAATCTATCGGTATTTTTAATCAAATTATTATCTTTCTAGGAATCAGAGTATCAAAACCGCAATGATCATCGTTGGGATTTACTAAAACTTAAAGTAGAATTCCAAAAATTCCAAATTATTCGTTTTGTTCCCTAAAAATTTTGTAAAAAAACAAAAACAAAAATGTTTTTGAAAAATCGATAAGACGATAAAGGATGAATAAAGAGAATAATTGAAAATTGTGCCTACAGTACCATCCAGTCCAAGTTCTATTTTTGTAATAATGGATTGGAAGGATTGAAAGAAAAGGGAGGGTTTTCTACCTGGAGTGATACAACCGCGATAGACAGCGAAAGTAACCGCGACGCAGCCTTGCAGCAGCCATGGGTGATCCCCTTGAGACAACCCGTTTCCTCTGTTGAAATGCCCTACAACACTTTCATTTTAACCAGTTGAAAACGACACTTCATTACAGATTATTAAGTAATCTTCACATGGAAGAGGGGATGTGTTTCGTCAAATAAGGAAGTTACTCCAATCGACGTGTCTGTTTGAATGTTTTACTGTGTCAAGTGCATTAGTCTTGAACTTCGGAGAGTGTAGTGCCTTCCGTAGTTCATAATTCGTCCTTCCGCAAACTCTTCTGACCAGACATCACTCCTTTGAGATCCAATAACAAATGACGTAATAGTGCGTGAATCTAACCGAGCAGTGGTGGTTTTGTTCGTTTGTGCAGTGGGAATCCAGTTTCTGAAGAAAAACACTTGTCTTCTAATGGAAGGTGCATCTGAGGTACAGTGGATGTTTACCAAAACAGCGTATTACTATGGTCATTGGACGAGAAACGTGTTCCGCGTGACCGAGGGTCGAGACATATAAGGAGAAGGAGGAGTACTCTCCGAGAAGAACCTACGATGCACCGCTGGATCTGCCTCTTCTTATCCGCCCTCCTCTTCTCTTTCGCTGCTGCCAGAATTCGTGAGTTTCAGATCTTTTGAATGTAGAAACCTCGCACAATGCACATATTGCTTGACACAACCAAACTAAAATTGCTTTCTTTTCAAGATTTCTGTTTTAAAGTTCGCAGCGGACTGTAGAGCTACAACTATTACATAATAATTGTTTCCAGTAGAAAAACGAGCGACCAAATCTTATGGAGATGAGCTGGTGGTTCCTCAAGGAGGCGGAGCTCAGCTGGCAAAGAACACTGCACCAGAAGTAGGCACCACAAGGGTGAGAATTCAGAGGGAGGCCGATTGAGGGAAAGTTTGCAGGTTCGGCAGAGAATGTACACAAACAGTGCAGTTCAATCCAGTGGATACAGGAAGAAGAGAGCCAGCAACAGCTATGGAGACGAGGCGGTTCTGCCCGAGGGCGGAGGGGCCCAGGCTGAGACCTACAAGTCAGTTGTACTTTCATTTTACACTTGGATTCAATCAATGTAAACTGGATACTGTTTTCAGGCCAGCCGTGGAACAATCAGCTTCCACCGTAGTCCAATCCCCCGCTGTTGAGCACACCGAAGTGACCCACAGTGGCTACAGGTAAGCACTGCGGGTGTCTCTTTCCTCCTTTCCTGTCATTCAAAGCGAATAAACCATTTCCTTCTCTCCAATCCATTTGCATTTGTTCTGACAGAAAGCGACGCAACACCTACGGCGACGAATTAGTTACTCCTCCAGCTGGCGGCGGAGCACAAGTGATAGTTCCAGAGCAACAGGCAGCCGCCGTGGAACAGACAGCCAGTGTGACTGAGACAGTGCAGGCCAGCGGGTATTGAAAGAAAATAAATTTTAAAATACGTTTTATTTAAAATATGTTTTACCTGCTACTTCTCTGCATTTTCTTCATTCGTTATACTTACAAATCCGGTGTCTCCTCGGCCGCGCCCCTGCAGCCATGGGAACCAGATCTGATCCGGATGGCTGCATAGAGAATTGATATTTTGCAAAAACAATGAAGAAATCAAATTTAAAAAGGAAAACATATATTGATAAATGGCTGTCTCATAGAATTTGGCTATTTTAATACTTAAAAGTTTTCTTAAGGAGAGGAGTCACTCAAAATAATGGTAACAAGCACGAATAAGCATATCCTTCATATCCTTACCGTTTTTGTGCCTACGTTGGCCTGAATAACTTATAAAAATTTCTGAACATTTCCTTTCTGTTTATTATTCCACATGTCTTAATCGTCATTAAGGAAGATGGAAGGATCTGCCCGCACTTGCGGTGTTCGACAGAAGGGACACGCCCCCTTTTGCAGAACGGCCATTTCGTAGTCGTCTTGTTGAAAAAACTAAGAAAAGTTTAAATATATGTATAAATATAATATGTCTGACCTTATAGCATGAAGTACAACAACTGAGGGCTATTGTGGGCATTGCGTTGAAGAAGTAGCGAGAGACAAGGGGTGGTGGAGCGCCCACTACAATAACTTGACCCTTTTCTAGACGGGACAACTCAGCCCGACCGAGAACAATGGGAGCCCAACGCTTCTTGGTCTGAAGGAGTTTCTTGAAAGAGAAGAGAGAGAGAGAGAGAGAGAGAGAGAGAGAGAGAGAATGAACTAACATCAGCAGCCCTGAATGGGTTGTACTCTTGATCATCTAAAGGTGGCTCCGCCTCAATCAGTTGCTTTGCCTCCTCAGATGGAACACCTTCGTCCACGAAAAATTCAAGAAGGGGTAAATTTTCTGCAAGTGTTAATTAATCTATAATTGAATAGAAAAACCAAAAGTGGCCATCGAGTAGACAAAAGGAGATTTGCAGTGAGTACAGGCCAAGGAGGCCGATAAGGAGTTGTTAAGGCCACATCTGAATTTCCTGATAGAAATATTGATAAAGTGTCCTACCTATAGCAAACGGGGAGCAGATGTTCGGCGTCCGAAAAAGGCTTCGCTCGAATGGTAAGGGTCATTATGTCAACCTGTCTCTAAAAGAGAGCCGATTCACACAGAGAACAAAATTTGGTTTAGCCCAATTTTTTTGGTCTCGCAACGAATGAACTGACCTGTAGATGAAGAGGCACTCTCAGCAGCGTTAGTTTGTCCAATGCTTCCCTCGCAAACTTAAATGCGCCTAGCTCTCGACCGATTTTAGCAATTGTGAAGTAGACCAATCTAAAGATTACGCAAATGGACGTCGTTTAGAATGGCGTACACCATGAGGACATTTGGAGTATTCTTTTCAGAGGCCACGAATCGAGCCATATTCAGGAGAGTCTCGAGGGGATGGTTTGTAAACGGCATGTGCTGAAATAAGAAAACATGAAATCTTAGAAGACATTGGTTTACACAAAAGAGAAAGACGGCGTCGTATGCATAGTAATGTTCAGCCTGGCTGGCGGCAGCAGAATACTTGGGGAGGAGTTGTGGGTGGTCGACTGATCTCTCGAGGTACTGCATGCTTAGCAACCAGTGATAATAACTGAGAAACACTAGAAGTACTGTACTTTTTCTTTACCTGGCATCTACGAATCGATTCTCATTCACTGCATTTTGGGTCAGCTGTTCCAGAACTTGCAAGGCCTCTTTGTCTCTGCCAGCCTTGTGGAAAGCTAAACTTTGATGGTTTCTTTTTCCCGATGGTTTCAGACATGAACTTAATAACAAAGTGTTTGTCCGAAAAAAATAAAGGTAAGATATAGCAAAAAAAAGAAGGTATTCCTATTTTCTTACCTTTTTGTGCCTCTTCAAAACGGTCTTGTTCGGCCAGGAACCGTGCATATGGCAGGTAAACGTCTTCAACAAACTTGGGATATCGATCGGCGATTGCAAAAGCCTAAATGGCGTCATGAAAGGAATAAGGATGAACTAACGTCAGTCCAGTGCCCTGCATTCACGTGCATCTGAAGGACGGCTCTCGTGTCTCCCAGGGAAGAGTAAATCTTCTGAGTAAGACTGAACTCCTCCTTTCGTTCAAAGTACTGAGCCAACTGTCGCAGAGTATTCACGTCTCCCCGATCAAGTTTCCTCATAACGTTAATTGCCCTAAACTACTAATGTGATTCAATTTTCAAAGATCTCACAAGTCTAGCCAATCATTTTCGATGATTAGCTGGGTCGCCTTATCGAGATCTCCACTGGAAATGAGCATTTCTGCGGCCACCTTCGGTTGGTTCGTGTCTTTTGCCCAATCAGCCCTCTTCCGCAGAAGCATCTTCTGTGTTTCTCCCGAAGCCTTTGACATAACGTCCTTTGAAAGATTATATTGGAAAAGAGCAGAAGAACCTGGACGTCGTCGAACATTTTCAGGTCGGAGAAGAGTTCCACCGCTTTGTTCTCGCAGCCGTGCTGTCTGTATTGAGCAGCAGCCTCCCTGTACTTTCCTTGGTAGCAGAGAACCAGTGCCCTTATAAGCTCAGGCGGATCGTTGTTATCTTGCATCTCCTTAAGAATTAAGAGATGCCAAGGGGAGAACTTTTCAAAAGAAAGAACTCCTTACTTACCTTAATTTCTCGAATGAGCTGTAGCATTCGGTGGTCCTTGATTCTGGCATAAGCTCTAAAACTTGAATTCCTCTTATTAGCAGAGCCCTACTTCTGTGCAATCAGAAGGTTATTGTTGACCAAAGCATCCTCGGCCAGAATATGCCAGTCCGCTTCAGTCACGCCCATAGCTGCTATTTTATAAGCGGCTCTGAAGATTACTTTTCAAGAATTAAGAGATGCCTACTCGTGCTGTTTTGCTTCAATGTACTGGTACATCTGATTTGAGAAGGGCACTTCCTGGGCCATCATCGTGTACATGTGAAGACAGTACACTTTGTTTCCTGCGAATCCAACCACAAATCCCTGAGCCAGTAGTGAATTTAGTTAGGTGGTTTTTAAACGTGTTACATTCATGTGCTGGTGAAAACCAGGGTGACTGCCAGCACGAATGGTTACGGTAATGGAGGAAGAAAAACAGATGACGTCATCATTGTCTGCGTTGAAACAAACACTTGAGCAGTTGCCTTCCTTAACATTTTGTTCATTTTTTTCAGTTATTTCTCTTTCTCTCTCTCTCTCTCTCTCTCTCTCGCTTTTTCTCTTTCTTTATTTCTCTCACCTGGAAGAGACTTTCCATTGTAACTGCATCATAAACTGCACAGGTGCCCGAATCCTCGCTCACTGCGACTCTTTTCCTGTGCCAAGATATAAATGCACCGTAGCCCTCACCTGTCTACACTAATATCGATGCACCTGATAGTGTTGGGTGCCCTTAGAACCACAACGGGGAATGGATTGTCGACGAAGAGTTTGATGACCTGTCCATCCATCACTCCGACCATCATTGTTTCTCTCCCGGGTGGTCCTCCAATTGTCTTGATGTAGCGGATGTGAGATGCCATGCGCCACTCTCTCTCCGGCTGTCCTTTGTGATTGTAGCTCTCCAGTTTGTTGTCATTGCAGAGGATTATATTCTGAGCGGTTGTCACCAACAACGAGCACTCGAATTCTCTGTGAATCCTGTCCTGGATACGGTACTCAAGCCTTTCGTGTTCTCTTTCCACTCCCATTTGCTTGTAGATGATTAGTTCTCTGCTCAATTGCACCTATGTTTTTCATCATACCGGATGTTCCCTGCACCCACTGCCAATTTGTCCTTGTAGATGGCAACCTTCTTCACGCAGTCGTTGCATCTGATACGTGTCTGGGTGTGGTGTTGAAGATGCTGTACAACTACTTCAGTCATGTGGTCTCTAAAAGCGTGTGAAACCACGTGAAGACGTGAGGCTTGACCTACCGGAAGGCGTATTTGTTTTGGTGGAGTCCATGAACTGTGGTGAAAGACATTTGGTACTGACACAGGGTTCCATCGACACAGCCAAACTTTTAAGTAAAACTTTATAAACAGAAATTTTTTGAACACCTTTTTTTTAACATTTTCCCTTGACGGTTTCAAAGGCTCGTTTAAAATAAAAACTACTTAGAAGGTAAAAAAAAGAAGGCATCAATTGAAAAGCGGTTGTAGAAAACTCACAAATACGAGGTGTGTGTTTGGTTTGACAGCGAGTGACCACACCCAAGTGTCCATTTGGGCCACTTTCCCGAGGACCAGCCCTGAAATGGCAGTTGAGGACCCCCTTGGCTATACCTTGTCTTGTGTACAGAGTCACTTCCTTATTCGACCCTCCAATCAGAATAAACTTGTCGTTATTTGTGGAACGAATACACATAGGGTCATAGGTCAATTGCTAGAAAGGCATGGCCTGCTTCTAACATGGACCTACCTTCTCCGAATTTGGAATATACTGTCCATTCATGTCGTAAAAGGACAAAGTCCTTCCCCAGTCAGTCACAATGAGCATTTCATCAGATCTATAGACATATTCTTGGATGTTCAGAAATTCTTACTCTTCTCTTCTGCCTCCTTCCTCGAAAATGCGAGGACAATTGAAGCAAAGGGCCCACACGGGCTGGCCACTCGGACGTTCGATCTTCGCGGATGGATCATCACTCTGAACAGTTGGTTCCCATCAAGTTTTCTTACATTTCCTACAAAACTGGAGACTTTTCGGAGATAAACGCATCCATCCATAGTTCCAACCGCAAAATGAGACCCATCCTAGGTATATTGAACAGCGAGCTAAGGAATGGACCTACCGTACTCCAGGCACAACTGGTGCATCTGCCACTGACCCTCTGCTTTTGCACATTCTTTTCGGCAGATGTCCACAGAGCAAAGTCATGCATTCCGCAGCTCAGAAGGATCTGGGCGGCCGGTGAAAAAGACAGACATTGAACTGCCTCAGAGTGGCTGAAAGAAACGAACTTATCTCTTTGAAAGACAGATTTACGAGTATTTTAGAAGTCCTTCGTGTTGATTTGAATTCCACAAAACGACATTTTTATCCACTCCTCCGCTGGCAAAGAGTTCTCCATCGTGGGACCAATCCAGCGCATAGATATAGTCTTTGTGACCAGCAGCTGTAAACATAGAAAGCAAACAAAGAAGATGTACCTTTGAGAGTCTGCATAAGTTGGCCATCGATCGGATCGTAGATGAGGATTCGATTGTCCGTGGCCACCAACAGTTCCGATCCGTCTGGTTTGAAGGCCAGGGCATAGATGGTACATCTGAAGCAATGAAGTCAACAAACGGTTGTTTCTCGAGAAATCAAATGAACCTACTCTCGGCGTTCCGATGTTTGAACCACATGTTTTTATGTTTTTTTGTTGAAAACCTGTCCACTTTTACAATAAGCACAAATGAAGGAAAATTACTTACACTTCCATCTCTCTCTGTCTCTGTTTATCTCATTCTTCTTCTAGTTTTCACTCTCCTTTATCCTTTCTTGTCTTTTTCTTTCCAGAAACCAAACGGTTCTCTAAGTCCCCTTTCGTGTGTTCTCAAATTCTAAAAGGATGATCCCGCTGAGTGTAAGCTACATGGAAGGAACCATAAACCATCCGCCCCTGGTGTCCTTTCTTTGTATCTTATTGGCTAATTTATAGAAAAAAGGACTCCCCCACTCCCCCAGAATAGTGCTATCCAGCGTTGCATATTCGCTTCCTCTCCATTTCTATCTAATTAGATCCATTAATTATCCCCCTCTCTATAGACTGCGATGACGGCGCCCAGTCCCAGGTGGCAGCTACAGTAATCCAATCATCTCCCCTATAAGAATCCGAAATCCCGGAGAAAAGCACTCGAGAATGACCGGCTTGCTGCTCTCGCTGAGCATATGTCTAGCCGCAGTGGCCCAGGTTAGTTTTCGCCTGAATCCCACCTATTCGTAGCTTATTTAGGCCTATTCACAGTGTTGTAGCAACAGTGACACTTCCTCCTTCTGCGCGGTGTTCAATATGCTGTCCACGATGGAACAGGGAGAGGTCATGTCATATCTAGGTGGGTCTCCTCCTAATCGGACTGTCTCTCTTCAGGAGACAACTGCGACGGAGATGCCGAAACTGCCCTCAAAATGATGGAGAAGAGGAAACCTAACTTTATGCGCTACGGAAGAAGTGGTGAGGCATTTCAGAGGCTAACCTTTCCTTTGAAGGCATGCAGCTGGGAAAGAAGGGCTCCGACCCCAACTTCCTCCGCTTCGGCCGGTCCCAACCTAACTTCCTTCGCTTCGGAAAGGCAGCCGGCGACCCGAACTTTCTCCGCTTCGGTAGGAAAATGTTTCCACATGGATAAAATTGTGCTTAGGACGCAGTGACCCCAACTTCCTGAGATTCGGAAAGGCTGCGGCGGACCCTAACTTCCTTCGCTTTGGCAAGAGGTCCGTCGACCCCAACTTCCTCCGGTTCGGAAGAAAGGCCGACGGTTTCGATCGCGAGAGCAGGAAGCCCAACTTCTTGCGCTTCGGAAAGTAAGAAGGTCATCCACGACGACGGCGGGCGGTCGACGGAGGGCGCGGGGCGGCAGCGCCTTTCATTGTTAGCCACAATAAACAGTTCACTATTTGTTTTCTGAATGTACAATAGGGTTGTGACACAAGTATGAATTGTCTGTTAGAGAGAAGCAGAGTGCTAAATAGAGTACAGACTAGAAGGGGCCGTTTACAAGTTGTGGATGACGTACCCTTGTCCACTTTCGTCGGTGGCCTTGTCGATCCACCCAATCTTAGGCCGCATTGGTTGTCACCGTTGTGGATTCGTATACCAAAAATGATTCTCTCTGAACATAAACAATTTGTCAGTTGTTGGAACAGGTGAGGTACGGGTAGAAACAAATATTCGTCGCCATGGAAACCCCGACGCTGACCGCATTCAACGCATTGTTCTAGGCGTAATATAGCACTACTGGCATTCTTAGTTTCATAAGAGTTTTGATGAATATTCTATCCTTAGTTACCATCTAAATGTAACTGTAAAATTCGTTTATTCACCAATTCTTTTGAATTTATATAATTCAACGGTACGTCGCATCGATACGCAATGAATACCGTAGTATGAAAATCCCTCAAAGCCCGCGGGGGCCGGCTGTTTAAAGGACTGTCCGGGTTTGTTCGGGCCAGCCGGTTGGCTCAATTACAGCCGAAACCAGCTTGTGTACCGGGCCGGGTCTCGTAACGAAAACCCTGGCTTGAATATTGAAATATTTCAAATATCTTTTTAAATCCGTTTTCACATTCGATTATTTGTTTTATTGTTTTAAATAGCAGATAAAAATATAAAACAACGAATTATCGGGACACTGCAACCATTTATGGCAGAATAAACCGTTATCCGCATGGCTCGGTAGAAGGATACTGTAGCATTTGTTCACTAAGAATCAGTTGAAACACTACTGCTAGAAAATCTCAGCTTATGCGCCATTATATGATCTGATATTTGGCGTGAAAATGGACCTATATGTTACTTTTTTGAAATAATTTTTTGAGGATCAGTGATAATCTCGTGGACGAATACAGGGCATTTTTCAAAAACGCCTATTTCCCGGAGGCGCCGTTTCTTGAAAAAATTAGTTCCAAAGCTTCTGATAGTGTAGATTCCAAATATCACCTCCGTTTTTAATGAAAATGCCCAGTTTCGGAGTATTTCGAGCGGTAGTGTAGCGGTTTGGTTACTGGCTGGGTCCCGCAACGAAAATCAAACGCCGACTTACAAGGCCTTGCGGCGGATTGTGCCCTGCAGTTTTTCTTTGAATTCTTAATTCGTTCACCTTGTGTTTGCTAGATTCATTATTTGTTAATTAATGATGTCACTTCAGATGGCTTCTCGTCTTATCGTGAAGAATTTACCTCCCGACTGCACAGAGGACAAACTGCGCAAATTCTTCAAATCCTACGGCAAGCTGACTGACTGCTCCCTGAAATACACAAAGGAGGGCAAATTTCGCAAATTCGCCTTTGTTGGATTTGAAAACGACGAATGTGGGGATAAGGCTCTTCAGGGCTGTCATCAGACTTTTATGGGAACCGCCAGGGTGCAGGTAGTATTTCCCTAAAATGTTGTACCGTGGGGTATTTTCAGGTGGAAAAGTGTCTTCCTTTCGGAGACGCGAATAAGCCCCGTCCATGGAGCCAATATTCAGCTGGCAGCTCGTTTGTTTGTTTATTTTACTTTATTCTGTCCCGTTCTAGAGCAAACAAAAGAAAGGCCGGGTCTTCTGAAGCCGGAGTCCCATCCGCCGATGCTGCGAATGTGCCCGTAAAGAAGGTCAAGAGCGACCCTCAGTTTGAGGCTTTCCTCCAGGCGAAGGGCGTCCCCGTGCAAAAGGTACGCTTCCCTGTTTGAATTGTAAATCTTGGTTTAGGAAATCAAGATATCTGCTATGAATGCGGACGGCAAGGCCTTGGTGAAGGAGCTCCTCGAGGGAATAGCAGGTTTTCCTAATCAAGTGTCCCTTAATAATTTTTCTCTAGGAGATACTAAACTGTCTCTCATCTTCTCCGGACTGCCGTCATCCATCAAACAGAACTCTCTCAAGGAATGGCTCAATCCCATCCGCGTCAAGGCCATGAAGGTGGGAATACACGGATCTCAACGTATCGAGTGGTCTTTAGATTGCTCGCAACGACACTGGTTCTGCCGCCTTCGTCTCCTTCAACCGTCCCCCGGACGTAAGGAGGGCTCTTCAGAGAAATAACGAATTCCTCGGTGGATACAAGGTTTTTGTTATTTTTTGTATTCAATGGTTGCAATTGAGGTCTCAATCGAGAAGGTTGAGTTGGAGGAAGAACAACAGGAGGAGGATGCGGAGGACGACAACGCTCCTGACACTTTCGATCGTACCAAGGAAGAGGTTAGATTCTTTTTATTTGGCCATGTGGAGGAAAGATATTTTTATTTTGAGGCTGCTCCCTGAGAAATTTTATTGACCTACTTTAGGCCCGTGTTCGTGACGAAATTCTGGAATCCGGTCGGCTCTTCGTCCGAAACCTTCCCTTCGCCACAAAGGAAACCGATTTGCAGGCCCTTTTCAAGAAATACGGAGAGGTCTCCGAAGTGCAGGTGATTCTGTTTATGTGAGGGGTCATCATGCCTTTTCAGGTAATTGTCGACAAGAAAACGGGTGTCTGTAAGGGATTCGCCATCGTGGAATTCGTCTTCCCAGAATCGGCTGTGGCAGCCTACGCCGCCGAGGATGGAAAAGTCTTCAAGGTGAATATGGGTGGTGGGAATATTTTATTATGAATGCAGGGTCGAATGCTGCATATTCTGCCGGGAGCTGAGAAGAGAGAAAAGGAGGAAAAAGAGGAGAAGGAAGATGCCAAGGGGGAGGAAAAGTCGTCTTTCAAGAAGGAAAAGGCAGCCAAGTTGAAGGCCTCCGCTGCAAAGGTGACTTCTCCCCCGGTTTATTAATCTATTAGGTTTAGAGTCATTCCTGGAACACTCTGTTCCTGGGTCCTAATGCCGTAGCCGAGACTTTGGCTGAGAAGCTGGGAGTGGAAAAGTCTGATCTTCTACTGGGAGAATCTGGTGAAAGGTGGGATTCCCCCCTCTCTCTCTCTCTCTCTCTCTCTCTCTCTCTCTCTCTCTCTCTCTCTCTCTTCTGTTTTACTTTTATCCCTTGATTACGGTAGTTTCAGTGCTGGAGTGAGAATGGCCTTAGCCGAAACCCGTCTCGTGAGGGAAGTTCGCGACTTCCTGGTTGCAAACGGAGTCAAACTCGATGCATTCTCCCGCCCTGCCAGCAAGCGAAGGTAGGAACAATTCCACGGGAAATTGTAATATTATTTGTTTTCCTGTGAAAATCTAAACATCTTGGCAATAGTAAAACCAGGGTGGTTTGATGATTCTTTTCCAGTGACACCGTGATCATCGTGAAGAACTTGCCATTTGGCGTCGAGGAGGAGGAATTGCGCAGAATGTTCGAGAGGAACGGCAGCGTAGACAAGATTCTGATGCCCCCTGGTAACCTCTTCTCATTATTCTATTACTACTTTCTCCGCAGAGGCCGCCGTGAGTGCCATGATCGTCATGGGAAACGCTGTGGATGCCAAGAAGGCCTTCAAGGTAGCTTCTGTAAGAATTAACTTAAATATACATTTCAGGCCCTCGCTTACTCTCGCTTCAGAACCCAGCCCCTGTATTTGGAATGGGCCCCAGGAGATGTCTTTGGAGAGGAGGAGGTTCAGAAACAGAAGAAGGAGAAGGTGATCTCCACGTAGATTGAATTTATAAGGTTGTTCAGAAGGAAAGCAAGAAGGTGAAAAAGGAGGAAGAGATTGTGGAAGAGGAGGAGAAGCCGAAGAAGAGCAAGAAGGAGATGACCTATGAAGAGAAGATGACACTGAAGAAGGCAAAGCATGCCAAGACCCAGGAGCCAGAGATGGAGGACGAGGCGGAGGACGAGGAAACTGAAGAGGCAGAGGTAGGTAGCCACAGGACAACGAAATGTAGTGGCAGGAACCCGTGAAAAAAGAAGAACTGGAGGAAGAGGAGGAGGTCATTGAACCGGGAAGCACGGTCTTTGTCAAGAATCTGGCATTCGATACCACCGACAGCAGTCTGGAGAAGCTCTTTAGGTAAGGCAGGTGGTTTGTGGAAAACGAATAATTTCAGCAAGAAACACCGCATCAAGAGCGCCACTGTGAGCAAGAAGCTGAACCCGGCCGATCCTTCGAAGAACCTCTCCATGGGCTTTGGTTTCGTCCAGTTTTACACTCAGGAAGAGGCCAAGAATGCCATCACGACACTTCAGGTAAGAATATTATTGTAGTTCTGCCGGCACTTGGTGAATTCCACGATTACTTTCGGGAGAATCAGATGGTGGGGACATAAGACACTTTCGGGTCGGACCCCAACCGATTTCATCAGTCGGCCCATTACCTAGAGAATCCCTGGAAAAGGGCTCATCATTCCCGCCATAATGGGCAGAAAGCGGCCTGGTCCCCATTGAATCAAAGATACTTCCTATACCGGACATATAATCAGTGATTTCAATTACTCATTGGCATCCGTTGTGTTCAGGGAGCCATGTTGGACGGTCACTGCCTGGAACTGAAGATCTCCAGTCGCGAGGCGGTCGACACGGACGGAATGAAGAGGAAGACGGTTTCTGGAGCAAAGCAGGGACAATCCACCAAACTGATCGTCAGGAACCTCCCCTTCCAGGTTGGTTGGACAACGGTGGCCCTAGTTCCGTTATTTCAGGCCAAGGTGCAGGAGATCGAAAGCCTCTTCGAGACATTCGGAGAGATCCGCAGCATTCGCATTCCCAAGAAGGTTCCGCTTCCTTCAATTCCTTTATGATTTGTGTTTGAGGTTGGAAGCCGCGACCAACACCGTGGTTTCGGATTCGTGGATTTCCTGTCGGTCGGGGAGGCCAAGCGCGCCTTCGAGGCTCTGTCGCACTCTACCCATTTGTACGGACGAAGGCTGGTTTTGGAATGGGCCAAGGAGGACGACACGGTTGAGGAACTCAGGGAGAAGACGGCCGAGAAGTTCAGGCAAGTTTCCGCCAAGTTACACTTGGAACCGTGCCAGCATTTTGCAGAGATGCAGATTACAACCAAAGTGGCGTCAGGGTTGCGGTGTCTTTGCAAAATTGGCGTACCCCTTAGCCACGCGTTTGTAAAAATTATTCGGAATAACTGTTTTACCTTGTAGAAATTGCTTTAATGCGAACAGCGCTTAGATCGAAATCTCCATATTATGTTTGCACTCTTTTTAACAATTGGAAAGTAAAATTTCAGCAGCGAGAAGAAAGCCCTGAAGAAGCAGAAGCAGAGGATCCAGGCAATCGAGAAGGACCTCACGCGCATCGACGACGACTGAGCCCCTCGCAGCCCCCGTTGTTAGCTTTGTTGTTGTTGTCAGTTGTTGTTACGCACTCTTTGTTACTGTATTCCCGTTGTCCGTTCACAGCAGTAAATCAATGTTTCATCCCGATCACTCGGCCCACAGCTACCTTACACCAGACAATTAGCGCCTGCGATTAGATAGCCGCTATGCGTACAGGCGTTCTAGGCACAAACTCACCCCACGTGGGCTTATCAAAGAATCCGGCCATGACGTAGCTTTACAAGAAGATTGTTCGTCGACGGGTGCGTGTCCAGCGAGGACGCCGGTGGTAGATCAAAGACTGTGTGTGGAAGGCCGAGAGATTGAAGCAGACTACACAGGGAGGACTCGGAGGCTGTATGCCAATTAACAGGATACGGTAATTGACTCATTTGAAACAGCAGATGAACACAACAACAAATAGACTACTGGATCGAACAAAAGCACATCTGACATTAAGAATGTTTGATTGAAATGCAATATTCGAACAGCAGCGGTCGCAGTTTGTGGCATTGTTTTGAATGATCTACCAGAGAACCCGAATATTACGCCAAAATTCTGGGTGGTTTTTTTGCAATTGAGGCATAGATTTATAAATTTATTGAGGGTGCTTCCAAAACTTTGAAATTTCTGATAAAGATGTGTATTTTACGAAAAAGTGCTATCAGATAGATAATTAGCAGTCTATCCCTTTGAAAGATGACTGGCGAAGGAATCCATTTAAGGATACTTGCCTTATCAAACTCCAACCAACAGACAACTTTTTAGCACAGAAGCACTCTCAGAGATCAACGGAACACCTGTTTGTTGCAATATTTGGTCCGTGCCTTATTATGAAGACGCAATTTTAAATTTCAAATGAAGATGATTCCTTTTATTTGTCTCTCAAGAGGTCAGTCTGGTAACACTTTTTCCGTGTCGAAAACAGACGTCCAATCGATCTCTAGGACAAATTGTGATTTGTTTTTTGTAGTCAAGTGCATTCGTTGTTCTGAAGTTCATCTGTCGCAGCAGTAGTGTGGATAGACTACAGAAGGGGTGTAACAAGGAAGAGGCTCTTGTGAGCCTAATTCCGGTGAATCCAGGGGGCGTATCCTTGGCTTCGGCAGAGTTTCGACCACGTGGTCGCCTTGCCCGTAGAACCTGTTACCCAGACATTTCGGCTGATACGCGTGTGATCGGATTCCTTCGCTGAGGTAAGATCGACCGCAGTTTACAGCCACCTATTATTGTTGGCTGCTTATCGCCCGACGACCGCCGATAGCGACCAACCCGGTCCCGACCATACCTGTCCTTTCAGCCTCATTCCCTCCTCCTTTAGAAACAAGTGGTAGTTCATTGCAGACCACGTGGTTCAAGATAAGAGCAGCCGACTCTTGGCAGAGGGGGGCCTGCTCTGCGGATATGCCCATGGACAATGCCCGTTTTCTCTCAATTGCCTATTCTTACACTGCGTGTCTTAAACTCTCATCCTGTTTCAAATTCGACCTTTCTTCCACCGCCACTCAGTTTCAACTATTAGTCTAATAGGCTGCCCTTTCTATCCCAACAAGCGAAGTTAAAAGGATATGTTAGATCAGTAACTTTTATAAACGTCGAGTCAACGGTTCGTAAAATTGGGCTCCAACGTAATCTTTCCATATTAATCTGTAACAATTGGGCTTTTGTGACCTTCTAAATATTATAAATGATTAGGTAGATGTGTACCTAACAAACGGTCATACAATGCAATAATTCATTGCTTTAGAATTCCTTAACCGCATCATTTTGATCTAATCAATGGCTTGTGTCCTTTGTCCGTTGCAGGATGGAAGCTGTATCAACCACTGTACTTCGCCCCCTTGGTTTCCACTTCATCCAGCTTCTCCTCTGTCCAACGAAGGGCGAAATGTCAGATAAACTGCCGAAATGGCAAATGTCTTATCTTGGACCCACTGACCTCGCCGTTCCGGCTGCAACCGAACGACCATCCCCCTGGCGTTCAATTCTCATGATTTTTCCACTGTCGAATTTAAAATTAAAAGTCTAGTATTGTGCAAGAAATTGGGAAGTTATTGACAATGTCGTCGGGAGATCAAGAAAACACACAGTGTAGGCTCTCGTGTTGCAAAATGGTCGATGGTGACTACTTTGCAGAGTTGTCTCGTTTGTTTCCCCTTTTATTTGGAGGTACAATTTACTTACTTGTTATCACCTTGTTTTGCAACGGCCGCAGATAGGATCGATCAGAGTCAACTTCTTCAGAAGCCACTGGCTGCCACTTGCGTTATTTTCTTTCCTTTTAAGATTCAAAAGAAAGTCAAGTGAACCCATTTCGAGCAGCCTTTGAATTGATTCGATAAACTTTTTCTTTCTAATTGATTTCGCTCGCAACCGGTGTCTACTCCAAAAGTGTCTGTTGTGATGTTTTGAACACCAGGATTTGCCTTTCTAAAACGTGAAACAATTTGTTTTAGGGCAACAAAGAACAATGTGAGCGCACTAAGCAATCTGGAATGTTAGCCAAGCAAGTCTCGTAAAGTTCCCAATCTGGTGCCCGCCTATCTATGCTCTTATCGCATACCCAACATATTGCACCTGCTTTTCCACGTTACAATCAGTGAACTCTTCCGAAGTCTTCTGAAGATATTTGGTCTCCACAGCTTTGCCCTGGAAACAATTTCTTTTGAATCTCGCTCCTTCGTCAACCGCTGTTTCCTTTCGGTTACTGTAGGCGTGTGTTTACTTCACCGTCTGTTCCACTTAATATACTTGTCAATCCGAATGCAAGATCTGCTCCTACTTCTTCCACTGCGCGTGTCCAAGCGATCGGGGAGAAAAAGGCTGATTGATGGTCGGAATTGTATCGATTAACCGGCCATTGATAGCGAGACAATTCTTCTTTTACACACAGCGCCTGGCGCCTTGCGCGACATGCCTGCGGCGACGGATGGGTGCGCAGGGATTGGGTACGGTAGATGCAGGGATTGTATAAAGGGGTCTTTCTGCGTATGCGTGGATACAGATTCACGCCCTTTTTCCTTAGAAAAGAGATATAACTCCTCTTTTTTCTATACGGAATTATCAGTTTCTGCTTCACCGGTTGATTTTCCTCTTATTGCATGCCTTCCCTTTCCACTTCGTCATGCTCTGTCCTGTGTTCTATCCCAGTTTCAGAAGTATTTGGACGTGGTTTCTTCAGTGTTTCATGTGATCGCAATGACCACTTCTACCTCTCCTGCCCAGGAGCAACTGCATAAGACCGTCTATGATCTGGTTAGTGTAAAGTCTCCTTGTGTCCGCCATTAAAGGTGCGTAAAACACGATGCGATGCCAATTGCGCACTGTAAACATGGTCGTGTGGTTGGGAGAGGATAGGGAAACAAAAAGTGTAATTTGATTTTAGCTCAAAACCCTTCACGATGCGCAGTCAGCCGCACAAATCGCCTCCTCGGCGGACAGCGTACGATCCCTCGGGCTTCAGGTGGCAGCCCTCTACGAACGTCATGTAGACGGTAAGTGTTTAGCTTCTATGTTGAAACCATGGGTTTGTCTTCAACTGATGGGCTTATCTGTTGCTCAACCACCAGCGTTCTATCGCTTAAGTTACGTCAGAGTTTAATGAATCTCGGAAAATAGAGTATAGTTGAAAACTTGATTTTACTGAAAAATGATTTTTAAAGCTATGAGAGAAACTGAAATGTTCTTTCCATCATACTCTTGCGTCTCTCTCCGTCATAGTTCCCGTCCTTCTCTCTCCAAACCCCACGTGCCTCCCAAAATATCGCCACCGTCTCCGTTCTTATCGGTCGTGTTTACGAGAGATGCGGTCGCCAGAGTTTTGCGAACGAATGATCAGATCGACTGGTTATCCCTGCATAGGCAAATAGTATTTCAGTTCACTGGAAGGAGTTGGACCAAGGCAGCTTTGAAAGAGAATGGACATCTTTGACCTGGCCTCTGATCGGGATTCTCTCCCGACTCTCAGCCCGTCCGGATGATTTCCACAACCTTCAGCTGCGCCTGAACACTATTTTAGTGAATCTAGTGAACAATGTAAGCAAGAAAGTGAGGGAACACTTAGATAAACAGCCTTAAGAGCCGCCAGTCCAGCCCTCCGACTGGAATGTCCGCCGATGACTACAGGTGGTCCAAGTTCTGGGAGGTCGGTTCCCTCTGCCATTTAGTCAACTGAAGGGTTCAGTGCTACGGAGATACACTCAACGTCCTGCATGAGCTCTACTCTCAATTGGACTCCCCCGCCTGCGACTTGGACGTCAGATTGATCGAGTTTGGCAACAATGGGGTGCTTCCTAATAGAAGTGTTCTTTCAAAACAGAATTTTCAGCTGCGCATCTTCCTTTCGTCTTTCCGGGAATTTACAAACAGCTACAGTACAAATGTCCTTCCACAATTACGGTAGTTTGAATGTTATGTTTTCAATTTTGTGATTTTCCCTTTTTAGAATGGCCCAAGTAGAAAGAATGTCGAAAAATCGGCAAATAGACGAGCGACCCGTGAAGTTGGCATCTGCCTTTTACTGCAATATTCTCTACACACTTGGAGTTGTGGCCGCTCGTTTACAGGTAAGAGGGAGCGGGCAAACAAGCAAAAAAAGGATTACAATGAAACTTTTTTAAAGACTGGGTGAAAAACCTGGTTTAAACAAAATTTGCGATTAACACAAATGTAGATGCTCTGTTTAGGGATTTCGCTGGGAGTCCCTGCAGACCAAGTACCGCTTCGGCAATTTAGACCCAGTGAAGCCACTGACGGAACTGGTAGGTTAATCCACTTAAGGCAACCGTTTCTCTCAGGTGATAACTACTATGGAGC
This sequence comes from Oscheius sp. G VE-2021, assembly GCA_022343465.1. Lineage (NCBI taxonomy): Eukaryota > Metazoa > Nematoda > Chromadorea > Rhabditida > Rhabditidae > Oscheius > Oscheius sp. G VE-2021. The sequence continues at coordinate 1,072,298 of JAJQXH010000023.1, forward strand.
AGTTGGTTTGCGACTGTCTCTTCGGATCGAAACCCTCCGTCAACGCCATTCTGGTCACAAACAACCTCTTCGCCTTCAACTGCGCCTGTCTCCCTCCAGCCCTCATCTTCCAGCAGTTCGACGTTCAAATCGTCAGCGAAGAGACAGCGCTGGCTATTCAGAATGAGATCCGCGAGGTGAAGCAAGGACAGAGGTCTGCTTCGAACACGAGCAACTTCTCCTCTGCCGCACTAGTGGCAATGAAGCCAACAGCTGGAGTGAAGAGGAACAACGCAACTGCAAGTGCCGGTGAGCTCATTCGACGATGATGTTTACTGAATTCAGAAGGAGGAAACACGGCACACAAGAAGTCGGATGTGAACAGTCGAGAGTCTGTGACCATACGCCCTTCGTGGAATGAAAAGTACGGCGGCTGGCAGGCCCACTACCCTCATCTGCTGTGCACAACGAGACAGAAGGATACTGTACTTTTGGATACTCGCTCCGGTCAAATGGGAAAGAGACCCCTGTTTTACTTTTACATAAGGGGAACCATGTTCTCTCCTTCTGGACGGACCTCCCACGTCCGCACACTCTCTCTCCCGTTTACAATTGCCACACGACGCAATCAGGTGTGTATCCAAAATTTTTTTTAATTTGGAGGCTTTTTTGCTCCACGAGTATTTGCGCGAATCGCCGAAATTCTAATGAATTTCTATATTTTCAGGATTGTCAAGTTCAGCGAATGATGAGCAGTTACACGGCCACTTGCTTCTGGCTCTACGGCCTCCAAAGCCTCGATGGATTGATTCTGAATTGGTGCGACACGGGAATCGAATGGGAAACTTTTGTGGAACTCTACCGATCCTATTTCACTGTGAACGCCGAGGTTCAAAGAACCCTGAGTGACGATGACTTCCGTCTGATGGAGGACAAACTGACTTGTGATGACTGCAGGGAATTCAAAGAAGGTATTTAGAAGACTTACCGCAAAATGCACGTTTCTTCAGAAGGAAGGCGTCTGGTCACATTCAAAAATGCTTTGTGTCCACATCTACGATACGACGTGGAGCAGAATGTACTGAGATTCAGCATTTGGAGAGGTTACAAAGATTGGATTTCTAAAAATCAGAAATTTCAGGACTATTGGAGGTACTTCAGATATACCAGGATGCCAAAACAAATGTAAAGACTTTGTGGAATGACAATATTCTAATGGGATTCAGCGACATTGATGAGGTAATCGAATGCTATGGGAATGACTGGTTGGTACAAAACGATATATTCTCTGTTTATCAAGCACTCATATTCCCTAACGTGTATCATTTGCAGGTGAATGCTCTTCTGGAGCCCCATCCGTCGACCATGTGCCTCAGAATCTCCCATGTAATCGGAGGCAGCATCTGCATTGCCATGAGACCAGGCACATCCCCCACTGTGCATCTGGAGCCCATCGATCTGAAGAAGCTGCAGGCTAAGAGTGTCTTCGAATATCTGTCTGATATCGCCTCCTCTGCCAAAGTAACCAACAGGCATACTGTATTCCAATTCTGTTTTAGATAGAGTACGTTCTGACTGCCAACAGGGAATTGGTGCTTGTGAGCGAACTTGTGAGAAAGTACGGTATAGGTGCAGACCATGGAAAGGTGAGATTTTGGACCTGAATTGATAAGGAAATGGACACTTTTGAAAGACAGACCGACTGGCTGTTCACGTGACGGCCGGATCATTTTGGAACCAATTGGATCAAGGCGCGACATTTTGCGTCAGACTGATGACTCCCGAAAAGGGAAATGTTTCAATGGGGGGGGGGGGGGGGGGGGGGACAAATCGCAATCCTTTTCAACAAAACAAACAAACACATTGATTCAAAGTAAAATTCGCCGTAGTCAAATGTCAGCCAAAGAAAAAACTAAATGTTCACTTGATATTTGACTAATTTTCGTTTAAGGTGCGAACAATCACGAGCAACATCACACATGGCGGTAACATTGACAAAATGACAAAAATGAGGTGAGCCTTCTTTCGCTCGTCTTGGAAATGTACTCATTTTGTTATCTTTAGAGTGAACTTGATATCTTCAGATTCACTCCCTTGCGCATAGCCGTTGTGACCTGTCAACCGGAGCCTCCTCCGACCCCTCCAATCCTTCCTCCGACCTCTCTCTATCAGAGTCGCAATGGATCCGACATGATTTCTCCAGTAGTCTTTTCCACTTTCTCTATAACCGTTTGCTTCAGCGCTCTTCCTTCGAAGCTCAGCTGACAGCCCTCATGAAATCACACGGGAAAACGACATCAGACGTAGTGTCTGCCCTTGGATTCGGGGATTTGCCCCCACAACCCATGACCTGGGGGATTGACCAGTCCATGTTCATGCCGTCCGAGTACGGGTACGAAGCCCCTTCGTTTGAGCAGTCGTCGTTTCAGAGCCTGGGCCCCACAGACGACTTCGATGATGCAGGACAGCACTCCCTTCGTCTGAACGACCGATACCTCCCCCTACGAGTCACCAGAAACCACTCAGGCCTCATGAGGCCCCGCCCATACCGTAATGACCCCTCGATCTCAGCCACGTAGCCCCTTTCCCCTTGTTTGTTGTAGAAATCGGATGTCCTGGATGTCCACGGGAGAACATGTACTTGTCCATTGATGTTCTGAATAAATCTTGACCCATATTGTAAATCTCCAGTCTTTTAACCATTCCTGAATCAATCAAGAGTAAAGAATTCCTAGATCAATTGGTGTAAAAAGAATGAAAACGTTCCGGAATCGTTAATAGCGCTGTAAAAGGGCAGATAAAAGTTTCGAACTGTCAATCAAAGAACAAACATGTGGAATCAGTCTATGTTAGCACAAAGAGATCCAGGCCAACAGGAAGAAAGACGACTGATCTATGTATTCTCCCCATTTGTTTTTCTAAAGAACGTTTCTTGATAGGGAGTATCGGCAAATGATTTGAAAAAATTAAACAACTGCTGAATAGTTCGCATTTACAATGGTTAATTGGCAATTGGTCTGGTTTAAAAAAAGAAAAAGGTTTTCAATAAACAATCTCATGAAACATCATAAAACAAGCGAGAACTGTCATGAAACACAATCTTTATTTATCGGAGCTCCAGATTAGTTCTCGCGATCGTTTGGATAGCGTTTCGTCCTTTGGCATTCAGATCATGGCGATGCTTGCATTGATGGCCGAGATGGCCGTCGTGTGCTTCGGCATTTTCGCCCTGACGTACTCCAACACGATCTGGGCGGCAGCTATGTAGAAGAGCTCAGATTTGAAGGCGAGGGCCCTCTGCTTGCGAAGGGAGATGGCGATGTCAACCAGCTTCGTATCGACGCCCTTGAATAGACGCGTGGTGACCACATCGACCACCACGTAGGTGCAGGCCCGGCCGACGCCCTCGCTGCTGACAACAGTCAGGGGGCCACACTGCAACATACGGCCTTTTGATAGCTGGACTTTAACCTACATCGCAGTTCTTGACTGAGCGGACAAGACGAAGGACGGTGCGGGGAGCGGCAGCCGAGTTGGCCTGCCAGGTGGGAAAGTGGTAGACCTTGGTGATGAGGGAGTTGGAGCAGCCGTCGGGGAGGACCTCGATGGTGAACACGTTGCAGTTGCTGATGAATTCCGTTTTCTTGTTGTTGATGAACATTTTCCCGTAATATTTGTAGGAAGCGTTTTCCTGAGGCCAAAACACTTGACTCGACTCCTTTCCCTCTTCGTAGAACTTGCACACAACAACGATGGCCGTTGACTGGGCCTAGAAACCACATCTGAACTTGATCTTGGAGGCGACCACCTGGAACACCATCCTCCAGAAGTCTTCAAGTGTGTTCTGGATCGGCGCCTGGGCGACGATGAACTCCCGGTTGTCAAAGGTGACCCTGTTGGCGTGGATGAAATCGTTGCTGTTCGCATCGTCCTCCTTCGGATCCAGGACGAAGCGAGTCTCATCAATGCAGGGAATGTCGGTGTGCCTGCAGCGGTCCTTGTTGGCACAGCACTTTTCGTGATGTTTTGGTTCAACCATCACCTGTTGCAGCTGGCTGTACTCCTCTCGCAGCTTCTCAAAGTCTGAAAAGGGGACAATTGTCATTGTTCGGTTGAACTACTCGTGTGAGAGGCAACGTAGGCATCCACAACAGCCGCCACATTGTCAGGAATCGTCTTCGATGCCTTCAGGGTGTTCTCCTTCTCCTTGTCGCATTTGTCCTCCTTCTTGTCCTTCTCCTTGTGGCATTTCTTTTTCTCCGCGTTCACACTCGGCTCTTCGTCGGTTATGTTCTGCGACTTTTTCTTCCTGGGGCACTTGGAAGGGTTCTTCGAGGGTTCGTCGTGGTCATCGCCGCAGTACTTGTCGTGGCTCTGGAACTTCTTCCTGCCCAACGGACGCCGGCTCCTTCCGCGATCCTTCGTCATGCCGCCGGTTGAAATGGAGTGGAAATGAACTATCCGATCAATACCTTATTAGGGTAAGTCCACGTCACTCTAACTAACGTTCGTTGCTTTAAGTTTTAAGCAAATGACATACTTTACTTGGTCGATTGGAATGAGGCCTTCTGCTTTGCTCATTGTCCATCTCCACGGTTCCACAAACGGCGGTCTTCCCCGTTCCTCATGTAATGTCTTCCAGTTCCCCTAAAGGTTTTTCTGCAGGGGGGTCCTCCTAGTGGCGATTTCGCTACTTGTCCCTATCTCTCTGGGAATCGTTGGATGCAATGAGAAGAAGAAACCGAAGCCGCTTTCTCAAAGGATAAGCCACAGGTCGACCTCGGTCCCCAGTGGAAATCCGGCCTCCAGTGTCAAATCGGATCGCGTTGGAGCCCTGGGTAGGCCACTTGTTTTCAAACGAAAGAAATCTCTTCAGACAGTAACTCCAATCTGGGCTCAGCTACGTCTTCCCGGCCTCCAGCGGCACGTGGCCAGTCGGAGCAAAGCAAGAAGGAGGATTTGGAGAAGAAGATGGAAAAAGAGCTGCAGGCGGAGGCCACGCAGGGATCGAAGAAGGAGGCCAGGTCGAAGGAGAAACAGACGGCCAAGGCGACGGAGGTATTTGTTTCTTTTCCTCCGAGGAAACTGAAAGTTCAGAAGAAGGAGAAAGCGGGAGAGGAGAAACCGAAGAAGAGTCTGGAGCTGGTGTCTGCCCAAGACCACTCGGACGAACACTACCTGGACAACCTGTTGGCGGAGGTCCCCAGCAAGCCAATCCCAACGGACAACAGAAAGGCACAGACTGTGGGTGGTCTTTGGAGTAGGGGAAATGATTCTATTCAGGAGGCCACCCAGCACTCGAAGAAAAAGAAAAAGGGACCGCAATCGACTGACAAGGACGGCGGAGGGACAATGGACGACATAGACGTAAGCAGCTGGGTCACGGTAACAGGAATCTTTCAGAAGCTCATAGAGAAGTGCTAGGACCGTCAATGGATCTAGTTGTTCCACACGAATTCATAATGTCATTCTATTTGGACATAAATTTTTGTGAAAGGGGTTTCATTTCCCAATGGAATGAAAAGTGGGTGGGAAATAGGGATCCCCAAAGAAACGCAATGAGATCAAACAAGGTTTATTAGGGCAAACCGAATGACGACAACGCAATTACTATCATTCGAAATCAGTTGAGGTTATTCACGAGTTCATGGAGTGCCCTGTCCGTTCGGGCCTTCTCCTTGATGCTGTTCAATGCGGCCTTGTCGATATCATCCGTCTTTACCCAGAGGAGGCACTTGGCCGGACAGTTCTCCGGGCACTCTTCTGGCTGTTTAGGATCTCTCACGTGCCTGCAACAAAGCCGTATTTACATTGCACTCAAAAAATATTATTTTTTAAATTTACATTACACTCAAAAAAATATCATTTTTTTAAAGTCGTAGGCATAACGTACGGGCAGAAGTGCTTGTAAGTGATGTCCTGGGCGCGACACATATAGCACTGCGTGGCACCGCAGCGGCAAGTCATCTTGTTGCAGCCTTCGTCTTTTGCGAAGACCACCTTGCACCGGTGGCACTGGCGCATGATCGCCATGGCCAGCTCCTCTTCTCTAAAGCAATTTCCATTAACAGATGACATGAAACCAACAGTTTCTTCCTAGCCTCGTCCTTCTTGTCCTCCACAGACTTCATCTCGTCGCACTTCCTTCCCATGTGGTCTTTCCAATCTTTCTTGCACGTCCTGAAACATCGAGAACTTAGCAAATACCTTTGTCTCCACCTGCAGAATTCGGCGAGACACTTCTGACACGAGAACACCTTGAGCTCTTCGGTCGATGCTTCGATAAGCATCTGGAATGAGCAGTACTTGCAGCTCTCGAGCCCCTCCAAGGCGAGGATGGCTTCGTTGTCCAGTCGCTTGCTCAGCAACTTGCGGACGTCCTTCTCCAGCACTTTCTTCACAGTCGCTGAAGGAACACCGATGTAAAAGTACTCAGGAAGATCTTACCCCACGGCAGCACATTCTTACAGTCAGGCTCCACGCAGAGGAAGCCCTGTCCTCCTTCGGCCAGCTTTCCGTCCGTGCACAAGGCCCTGGCCTGTCCGCGGATGCACTCGTGGCAGACATGGTGAACCACTGCAACCCGATTAAGCGATGATATAAAAGTGGCCAACCTGTATCCTCGTCTTCTGCCTCACAGCACGGCAGCGATCTCTTCTTGCTGAAGTCGTCGTAGCAGATGGCGCAGGTGACCTCAGGAGGATTGGGGCTTACGGCCTGAACAACTGCATTAGTACCAGTTTTACAGTGTAGATACCCCCAACATCGCGTCGATTTCCTGATGTACAATTCCGTATTTTCCGATAGCAGGTAAGGGAGGCACGGCCTAGAAGAACCGAGCAATTTGTAGGAGGAATACAAGATACCTTGCGGGATTTGATGGAAGCGGCAGTGGTGAGCCATGGGATAACATGGGGTATGAATTCCATATCTGCAAGAGGGTTGGGATTCTTAACTTCGGACTAACGCAGTTCGGTGGCGACGTCCTTGTTGAATGCCTTGAGGGCGATGAGTTCGCAGACGGCAAAGACCTCGTTGATTGTATTCAGCTTCTTCAGTTGAGAGATGACATTGCAACGGACCTCAACAAGGGTAGGGAGATAAACTGTAAAATACCGTGGGGTAGCGTCGCTTCACGTAATCCACAATATCGCGCGGAAGCGGCTCCTTCGGCTTGTCGAGCTGTTTTATGTAGATGATGAGCGCGTCGATCTTACGCTCCCTAAAAAGAGCAGAATCTCGCATAATTATATGAACTTGAGCAAATAAAATCGGGGAAAACAGACCTGCACTCTTCCTCTTCGGCATGCCCGTCGTTGGGCTGTGCGGCGAACGATAAGTCTTCCTGTGTTAAACACACTTTTAGGCTGCATGCGACTGTATTACCGAGATCATTGAGACGTCCATGAGTCTTTTACTGCCCGCTCCAGGCTCCAACGGAATGCTATCGTAATTTTCGAGGATGAAGTTGACCAAGAAATTAGGATCATGTCCGGCCCTGTTCCTGATCCACTGCTTGTTCACGTCAGGAATGACGTGCAACTGAAAGTTCCCATCACCAAAGGAAAAGTCAGCAGCTTTACCACTTGCTGCAAAACGGCATCTGTCTCTGCAGGACTTCCAGCTGGACGACGCTCGAGAAGCTATAAATGAAGGTTTAAAATTCTAAATAAAGTCTCAGCACCTCTTCGCCCGGTTGGTTCTGGACGTGAATCAACTGCTGGTGGACGGGACGCAAGATCTGAGGGGCGGGGCGAATGGGAGCAGGCTGAAATAAACAGATAACTTTGCATCGATGGGAGTGTCCCCTTCTTTCTTCGAATACAACGCAGGAACATGATATTTTTCATTACGAAAACATCTCATGTTACCTACAAATGAGTATATAAAAAGAATCCGGTAATTTTTAAGGGTCCGGTAATTTCTATAGAATCCGGAAACCAGGATAGAACCAAAGCCAAACCTGAGGGGGGCCTTGAAAGACTGCAGCAGGAAATTGGAAGATGGGTAGCGGTACATGCTGATGGAGTGGGTCACCTCGGAAAAACGGATTGTTCAATCCGGGGAGTGCAGCCGCATCGAAAATACGAGCAGGGTCTTCGTTCGCTCGATTCATAGTCTGGAAGGAAAACGGTGAAAGGAAAGCAGGAAATGAGATAAGGGGATAAAAGCGGATAGCGGAGGGGAGATATTTCTGTCAAAAAGCCAAATTGTGCATGATTGATTTTAGATGAAAAAACGCACGTCAATATAATCAACTATAATGATTTTTTCTCATTGAAACAATTAAAAACACAATTTTTGGGGGAAATAAATTCATTTGGTACCAATGAATACATCCCTAGGAATAAGGAATTCATAACGATGCTTCAATTGACGCGTTAACCATAGGACATCAACTGTTAAACAGAGTACATAACGTTCGTAAAGAACAAGACAACCAAACATAAACCCCTTATTGTTGCAGCACATAGCACTTTTTCAAAATAAAAAAATATACGTGTTCCCAATTTCGAAACAAATATTAACCATTTCCTTCTTGTGTGGCAATCTGTCTTTTACATTAAACCATTAGTTAATGACTCTCTTTGTCCGACTGTTTCCATTGACTGTGGCATGTCCTCCGCTTCGTCGTCTCCTCTTTTCCCAGGATCCATCCATCAGTCTCCATTTGGAGCCACCGCCCCGTGACGCTGCCATTCGAAGCCACCGTAGCCAGCCGCCCACTTCATCCACTCGCTCCCCAAACACCAATTGAAACACCACTTCGATTATTAAAACATTTCACATTTTTCAGTTTAAAAACCTACCAATTTGTTGAATCCAGCTATCGGAATAGAAATGGGTAAACATTTGATTTGGAGCTTGCGAAACTCTGAAAGGAGATGCGCATTTCTTTTGTCTGAGAACACCTACGCTGCGGATGAATAAAAAATTTCCTCGTCCGGCCAATATCCACATTTCAGCTGTTCTTTGCCAGATATTCACAATCGCACGTTTCCTGGACTCCAATATTCCAGTCATTTGTCAGCCTTCCTTTAAAATTAACACCCAATTAGTTTGAAACAAATCACGTAGAGTATTCCATGAAAATTTTATCATCTGAACGTAGAAACTAGAAGTACGAACTTCTCATTTTGTTTTGGTTTAAGTGGGAGACTATATACTTTTTTATTCGCAGCGAAATCTATTGTTTCTTTCTAAAACGTTACAGAGGTATTTCACGATCATTTCTCATTCGCAGATGCCGGATTCTGGACATATTCAGTGTTTGGCCTCTTAAAAGAATATTAGAAACCATTAAACATGTGAATTCACATTTTGAGTTTATCTCTTTATATAAAGGCCTATCTCTCATTATTTCTTCACATTGCCCTTCTACCCTTGCTTTGAAAACTAGAGTCCAACCTATTGCACTGGAAGCTGTTCCCCCTGAAAATGTTTACAGTTGCTTGCAGGTAATGTACAAGTGGCTATGGCTGGTGGCGGGTGTTCTTCTCTGTAACGTCGTGGCGGCCGACGACGAGGAGCGCTTCGACCGACTGGCCAGGGTGAGTGAACGAGCATCTAACGTCCAAAGAGCCTTCTTTAAAACACAATCGTTTACTGTCTGATGACAAGGTTTTTGAAAAGAAAAGAATTCCATCTTCGTCTTTACTTTTGATTGCATCCTAATGCCCTAACGAACATGACATTGCTCCCTTATCAAGTAAATGCCGTAGGATCTAAACGGATTGTTCAATCCGGGGAGTGTAGGTGTAGGAACATTGGATTAACTTCTAAATTCAGAGCTTCCCCTATTCTGTATCCCTGTATCGGATGCTAGGCCACGACCGAGAGCTGCGACCATACTACGGGGTAGATGACGAAATGGCAGACATCATCGACGCTCTCAACAAGGACAATGCGCCCAGACTGAGGAGAAGCGGAGGGGAACAGATAAAAAGTCAGTTCACACTCTTTTTTTTAAAACAATACGATTAAACCAATTGTTGGAAATTTGGCCAACGTTGTTGATGTTTTCAAAAACAAAGTTCCTTGTTTGTACTCTGTCTTTGATATCGTATTTCTCGCACACGCTTCCCATGCTCTCTCTCTCTCTCTCTCTCTCTCTCTCTCTCTCTCTCTCTCTCTCTCTCTCTCTCTCTTTCTCTGCCTTTCTCTCTTTCGCTATATCTCTCTTTATCTCTCTTCTAACTTTCTTTCTCTCTCTCACTCCCTAACTATAAGTATATTTATCTTTCTCCAGTTCTCTCGACTAGGTGTAGTTTCGGTGTTTCAGTCGTGTTTTCCCAAATGTCTACAAATCGATAAATCAATAGAAGCGAATCTTTTAAAACAAAATGGAATGTTTTGAGTAGTTTCAGGGTACGCGTGTCGCTTCAAATTCTGCCGCATCTTCGACGCCTGAGCCCTTGTTCCATCATCTGCAGGATACCATAAATGTCATTTCTTTATTCTGTGTACATATTGCACTCGACCCGTCCCTTCACTTCGCAGGCCCCCTCTTCTGCACCCATTTGACGTACACGTTGTTGTACTCTGCGCTGTGGTGTCTCATGAGGTGTCTCATAAAATTAGACGAACAAGGACTCTTCACAACACCTGCGCAGATGGCACACTGGGCATTGCCATCCGGCGTCCGTTTGAAGTATTCCCATACGGGGTGTTCCGTCTTCCTGAAAATAGCATTATTTTGTCTGGGGTATTTCTCACCTATTCCTCTTCATGTATGGTTTATCAGCTACCATTGGCCCTCCCCCGTTACTTGTAGTTGGCCAAGACTGCGTAGACCCGTGGAGGATTACTCCTAAGAAGCCTTGGCTGAGGAAATAAGGAAACGAACCGTTTGTCCTGCTGTCAACCACAGAACCACCTTCCAAGTGGCCATGCCACTGTGGCCACTGCTGCCTTTGCCACAACGAGCTGTCCTGCAACCACTTTTAAACACGGCTTTTTGCTGTGACTCACCGTCCTATCGTATGCATTGGAAAATCCGCTGAGGTCGTTCTCGGTGCTGTGCGGGGCGTAGATGTCTGGGTATGTCTCCTGTTTGACGTAATGTGTAGGCAGAATACACTGTGGTCCATCGTTTGGCAAAAGATGTCCTTTGGCTGATCTAAAGTCCTTCAGTTGGTGGTTGCCATTAGTTTTCTACCTGTACTGCCTAATCTGAACGATCAGCTGCTGGTAGTCGTTCTGGTGGTGCCTCTCCAAGTGTTTGGTCATGTTCGTCGCACAGGCTGATTTGACGACCTGAAGTATGCAATTACAACTACTTTCCCAGCAATTCATCCGGGACTCTTATGGCCACCCTCTTCAGTCCCTGCTCCAGAGACTTAGCTTCTCAAAAAGCAGCGGTTTCTCGCGAAAGGGCGCAAAGCGGGTCACAGTGCATGTTTCGAAGGTCGCGTCCTAATGAAACTCTCGCCCTATCAGCCCTTAGATCGCCAATTTTCTGACCCAAAAAAGCGACCTGCACGCACAAATCACTCAGTCGACGACGCACTTACACGCAGAGATAACCTCAAAAAGCAGGCAACGGGTCGTGTTGCGGAGAAATTGGTAATTTGTAAATGAAAATGGGAAATTTAAAAAAATGAGACTGATAATTTAAGCCTGAAATGCAATTTCTTATAAAGGAAGATCCAAAGGGATACTGTAGCCACTTGCGGCGGTTTCCCATGAGTCGGCCGCGCCGCGATTACTGTAACGACTTGGGATAATACTCGTAAGCCGAAGTATATGTGATTTCCAGGAGATGAGAGATAAGACCCCATTTTCAAGAGCAACAAACCTTACTGCAAAGTCTGCATCTGACATTTTGATCATCTAGTCTAATGAAGTAGTGCCAGCAGGGGTTCTCAGTGGGTCTTCCTCTCTTCACGGGGGTCGCATCGCCCGTCTTCTCCTCCTCCTTCCCTCCCTCCTCTTCTGTCTTGATTTCCTCCTTGTGGTACAGCCTCGGTGGTTCTTCGTACTGTTTCTCCGCCCGAATCTCCGGGTACTCGTACTTCATTTGCTCGAATTTGTGGATGGAGAGGTCCGGGTATCCGAGAGACATCTGAAATTCCCCCAATAAAAAGGTGTTTTCGACGAAGCGTTCGCGGATCGCCGCGTCACGAAGAGTCCTGTTCCCGGACGACATCCTTGATCTCGTCGATCCCCTCTCTCACAAAAACAATATTTGTGGGATCATCAAAAACGGCAACAGCAGAGAAACACAAAGAGCAAGACGATGTTTCTTGTATATGGAAAAAATGCTACTAATAGCTTCAATTTATATTTATAACCGAAAGCAACATATTTAGGTCTCTCATAATTTTAAAATCAAAACGTGTTTTGAGATTTAATATGCCTGTCATTGAAGTTTCACTGCAGGCCAGTAAATCCAGGCTTGTTACATTAGGTGCTTTCTGTTTCATTAAGTGCTTCAACTCACATCTGTCTCATAGCTGGGGGCGGCGTCAATGGTCCTGAGATCTGGGTAAGGCAGCTGGCACCAAGATGAAGCAAGGTCGCTGAGTGCCAATGTGGGTGTGAGTAAGGGTTGTCCGATCTGGTTGTTCATCATAGCAGAAGAGTAGGGGTTGACCAGAAGGGGACAGGCGGGGTCTCCGCCATCGCAGTTCATCTGAAGGTCCGGCTGTCAGGAGGATGCTCGGCTGTCAGCTGGATTACCTCGCTGTCCGTAGCTGCGGATGTCGCGGCGATTGCCGAAGGTGCCGCCGACGGGGACACGCCTCCGCGTCGCCCGGCTAGCCAGGCCTTTCGCATCTCCAAGGCAGTGGATTCATGGTGTCTGAAGCAAAGTGTTTATGATTCCTTTGAGTGTCTAAGGCGTCGTACTGCAGTATCCCAAAACGGCATTGATTTCATTCGACCTACGTGGCTTCCCAGAGTATCCTACCGTGAGACAGTAACAGAAAATAAATATATAGGAACATCAACCGCATAATATTTGTCGATTTTGGGAATATCATGCTTAGAATTTATTCGTCTTGATATTAATTTTGATAACTCTTCTTTGTTGGTAAATGACGACATTTTTGATTTTTAATAAATGGTTTCATTATATACAATAAATAGTTTCTTACTTGTGAATGTGCCTCGAGAGATTCGTGGAACAAGCCGATCTGACAGTGGAGCTGCAGAGAAGGCAAATGGCGTCGTAGCGGTCAACTCTCTCGAAATACTCCCATGCAGGGTGTTTGGCTCTGCTCATAGGCCGACTAGTTCTTTCCCTTTCCATCACTCCACTCTGTTGATCATCAGGTTAATCGGGCCTTCTGTCAGCCTACCTGGAGATATGCCGCTAGGAATCTGGCTGCTTCGACTACACTCCGCGTGAGTGCTGGTTGGGTGTCGAGCATCTCGGCTGAACTTCTCCATTCGATGGCAATGGACAAATCGCAAGAAACACGAGAAATGGGGTGCAGAAGGTCGTGGGAATGACGGGTATCGAGTACACGAATAAAAGTTCGGTCTGGCGCTAAGGATTACGATGGCACTCCGATTCTCAGTCCCCGCGCAGCCGCCTCCGCCTGCCTGCCCTTCCTTCACTGCTCTCTTCTATTCAAACTATATTTCTCACTATTACATTTACACTGTTTTTTTAATATTCTGAAGTGTGACTATTTAAAAAATCACTCACATGCAAATGATATTCTAAAACTGTTCTAAAACTGCTTAGACGCGCCAACTACTTTTCTAAGACATCTTGTAAATGCGCATTCTTTCTTTCTTTCTCTATCTATTATTTTTTATCTTGGGAGTGTTTCTTAGACCTGAGAAAATGGAAATAGAAGGAGAGAGAGAGAGAGAAACTGGCCGTGCGTTCACTGCCTAACGATAAGCATTCTACAGTTGTTGGAGCTCTATGGTTTATTAATCAACTTGTGTTAAAAGTTGCACCAATGTAAATCCTTAAGTTTCATATTTGCTTTTACCTTGAAGCCTCAAAGACTCTCCTGCCTTATCTGACCGCCCTTCCGTCCATCGTCGTTCTCGCCCGCCTTTACACTGTCCTTCCGCGTGCAAGTGCGTCAATTAAATGGGTCAACTCGTTTTGCGCCAAAACGACCGAAATCTATGCGTCGCAAAAAACCAACTTGAAACAAAGGGGTACGGTAAGATCGCATATCCTCCCGATTGGCCGATTTTTGTGCGACGAACGGGTTTTGGCTGATCCAGGCTGGCACGTACTTGACGCCAGCGGTCGCCACAGGAGGAGACGGATACGCTGTGGTGGAAGAAGTAAAGGACAAGGGGAGAAGAGGGTTCTCATTTGAGAAATCATATGAAGCAGGCGAGAGGACCTTGAAAGACGACAGCCGAGCACGTTCCGAAGACGCATGAGCGGCCTCGCCAAAGGCTTTCGCCCAACGGAAGGAGAGAAAAGTAGAGGAGTGACTGGCATGGAATGGTCATAATTTTAGAAGCAGATACGTCGTCTTTGTTGTTCTACAATTAAAATTGTCAGTTAAAGTTACACCGTTCAATTGTGTAATTCTACATCATCTCAGTCATTTGAGAGGAAACTTATAAATTCCATTTTATGCCTTGTAGCTAATGTTTTATCGTCTATTTATTTGGTATGAAAGCCACAACTTTGTTCTGAAATGTGATTTTTCAATGTGCATTTGCCAAAAGGACAGTCTGACAAGAAACCATTTCTTTTCTTAAATGATTAGTCCGGCACCTTTTCATTTCTCACGTTATTCTAATTTTTGGTCTTAATTTTCCATTGCTTGTCGGCATTTGTCGACACTTTTGGCCAAAAACGGCCTGTTTGGAAGCACTGTTCTCGAAATCTGGCCATTTTGGTTCAAAATAAATTAAAGGTTATTGTTTTTAACGCCAAGGTGAACCTTTTGAGCCAAAATAGTGGGAATGTGAAAAAGGTACCGATTTAACCACGATTGAATGGGACTTTACGCTACATAATCATGGAATTTCGGCATTGAATTTGATGAAAGAAAAGATTGAACCTGTGCTCATAGGTATTCGCGCATAAATATTATGAAATTTAAGGAGAATCGGGACGAAGATTGGCTTTTCTCCGAGTTTTTGCTTATGTTATCCTAGAGGATTTGCCAACAATAATGGCATGTTTGTGGCCGCTGAATCAGTTAGGTTTCAGAAAAAGTTGAAACCAGACGAGAGATGCTGAGACTTTGAGTACAATCTCTGCACTGCGGTGGAGATAAAACATAAAATCGACATTTTAGCAACGGCACATAAGTTTCAGAAGCAAGTGAGCTGTAATTGTAAGTCGTATAGAGAAAGTTTAAGATCCTTCTAGCTAAAAATCTTCTCTGATATAGCGACTTAAAACTGACAACGATTGATTTATGTTGCGGAAGGTGGTTAAATTTCAAAGGAACACTTTCCCTAAATTGTGGTTTAAACAGTAAGTGAGTGGAAAGCAAGGAATTCTCTTTCGGAAAGGGCAAGGAACGCTGTGGCCATTCGTGAGCCAGGAACAGTGCCGAGTGCGAATTCGCGAAAAACTGGACCGTTCGTATGAACCAATTTAAGTTCGAGTTTGGCAGGGGAGTAGTCAAAGTGCAAGTGAACCGATTGCGCCGAAAACCGAAAGGTCGTCTGCCAGAGATACCACGAAAAGTCTTCGCTCATGCCCTGCTCGCAGGAAGTTCAGACACGCAGTGAAGGCTGTCTGGCGGAAACAACCGGTAGAAAACGATTTTCCAAGGTTCGAGGAAGAATCAATAACAATTCAAGACTCATTCTTCATTTCTGATTCTGCTGTTCCTCCCAAAGCACATTTATTGATATCAGTCTGCAAGTAGAATAAAAGTCCGTTCACTGCTTCAGCGAAGACACCACGCTCTTCTCCTCATCCGCGTGGACCTTTGCCTTTTCCATCATTGTCGTGTCAAAGTACATTCCCTGAGAGAAAAGGTTTAGTAACGTTTCATTGCTTACCTTGCACTCCTCCTCTCGCTTAGTCTCCTCAAAAGTTTTCGAGTCCGAAGGGCCCAAGAGAATACCCAGCAGCCAGTTTCGCTTGCTGCGCGTAAAGTTGCCAACTGGAAGGTGGGAACATTCTGTTTCCAAAAGACTTACACTGGTCCTCGGGTCCGTCGCCAAACCTCTTCTGGTTCGGGTAGCAGAGCAGAACACGGGCCCAGTTCACTCCGTGAGTCTCCTTCTGCGACTGCACCCTCAGTTCTTGCATTCAACAGTTATTCTCTTTAATTTGGCCACTTACCCTCGTACTTCTTGGCCCAAGACTTGGGAATGTACTGCGGAGAAGTGAGGATTGCCTCGAACATGGCCGCCTTCACGGCCCCTCTCTTCTCGATCAGTGCCTTCGTCTCATCCGTCATCTTCACGTTGTTTGATTTCATCCAATCGATCGTCTTGTCCAAAGCCCTTCAACTAGTTTAGTCCGAGTATTTCTCAAAATCCGACTTGTCGAGGACTCGAAGGACTTCGTTGTTGTAGGGCACTTTCCCAGAGAAGAACTGCACAAGAACCTCGTTCTCTTCTTTCGTCAGAACTTTCTCAAATGCCTTCTCCTTGTAGGCCACTTGCAAAATCTTCCTGGCCGCAGTCACCGCCTCCTTCTTAAATTGCCTTTTGGTCGACCACTTCACTCTTTACATCGGAGACTCCGCACTTTGAGTTCTCCTGCGCCAGAATCTTCTCGAACTCGTCGTCCTCCATCTTTCCAAAGACATCGTCCGTGTCCTTCGGAGTGACAGGGGTCTGCACAGGCTCGCGAAGAGTGTAAGAGGCCGAGCTTTCAATGGCAAAGGGCTAAACTTGGGGTCGGAATTTTTAATCTACCTATTCTCACATTAGACGAACGCAGATCGCTGTTTGCGTCCATGGAAACCGTGTTCCTCTGAGTGATCTCGCAGGTCAGTGACTTGTTCTGTCTGCCCTTCCCGTGGCTCTTCGGAGGCGACTCCTTAGGAAGAGAGACGGTCACAGACATCCTCTGGGTTTCATCGACGGACAGAGACTTCTCCTGGACGGGAGGGGCGGTAGAAGGAATAGCGGACAGGGAGGTCCTCTGGGTGTCATCAGAGGCAACGGGCGGCCGAATGGATCCAGTGATCGAGAGGTTCACTTCCTGTATTGCAATCTTTAGTTCCAAATATATTCAAATGTAACCTCGTTTACAGTAGGAATAAACATCACCGAAGGAGACCCTTCGTTTCCCTTGATGCTCTTCTCCATATCCACGTGATGTATCTTTGCATGGTTCTCGGTCTTCTTCCTCCTCACGCCATGTCCATCCTTGCTCTTCGGAGATGCCTCAACAATAGAAGACGACTTCTTCGAAGTAGCAGTCACACCAGACGAGGCCTTCTTCTTTGCTGCAGCGGCCACAATAGAAGATTTCTTCGGAGCAGCTTCAGTGGTGGAAGGAGACTCCTTCTCCACTCCGGACTCTTCCGCGTCTTCGCTCTTCGTCTGGGAAATCGAAGACTCTTCCACCTTCTGCTTTTTCTCCTTCACAGACTTCTTTTTCCAACGCAGGGTTCTTTAAATATCATTATTTCGTCTGTAATTGTGAAATACGTGGTTTTTCCTTTACAGACAGCAGGTCGAATGGCCGACGAGGGCTTTTCGAACACGGTGAGATCGAAGTCCTTGTCATCGGCGGCTACGAAAATTCCCTTCTTGCGGCATTCCTCCCGTTTCTCCTCCTTTGTGGCCGGTCTCTTGGGTTTCTCTTTGTTCTTGTCAAGGAAAGTCTTGTATTCTTCCTTCACAAATTGTGCGTCGACTTTCTTTCCTGAAGACACTTTCAGTGGGGTTTTAGAAGTAGACGTACCTAGGCCTGTACCCAGCATCCAACCGCAGTCGATTTGACCAAAAGGGACAATGATCCCTCCACGGGTATAATACGCTGCGTAGCTTTTACGCAGCCAGACGTTTCGGCTATATTGCACCTCTGGCGCGAAAATACCACCACAGCCTGCGGCTCCTTGTTGAGAATTGGGGAACGTAGCGAGGCTGTGTTTTGGCTAATTGTTAGCTTTTTTCTCCCCCACATTATCTACATTTTCCATAGATCACGCATGTCGTGCCCTCCCACCTCCTCTCGCATGCCACAGTCCCTTCCTTGGATAGAATCCGTAAGATCCGCTCAGCGATTCCAAATAAGTTCCGACTTCACCGACCTTCCTTAGCGACAGTCCCCTTACTCACTGTTCACTTTCTCTTTTCTATCTCACACATGCTCACTCTAGAACTAAAGTGCTAATCGTAATTTATGTACACTTGGCTCCACAATCAAAATGACTGACTTGGAGACCTGCGAGCCACGCAGGCTAACTCGCAGACTGGGGCCGGCAAAGAGGGGCTGACCAGGGAAGCAACCTCAGCGAGTGCAATGGCTCCCGGTGCAACACCGACCTTGTGCTAATTGACATTCTTCTAGAGTCCCGTAACGACAAACATTAAGTACACACATGGGAAAAAGTTTAGGCACTTGATGCTTTACGTGTTTAAGAACAAGCAAAGCTTACTAACGTGTTGATGCATCTATCACACGTTAGGTTTGCCGAATTGAAACTGACACAATTACCTGACAACAGAGAAGGGTTAATAAAAGTGTGTAGGCAAAGACCCAGTAAAACTGCTTGGGTAAAGTCTGTTGTGAACTTTAGCAAATTTCAACGAGGGGTTGTCATTGAGAATACTGACCATGAAACAACATGAAACAGCCATACAGGGCGCTTATTTGTACTGTTAAATGTAACACATTTTATTAAATGTTTTAAAACATTTTTTAGTAGTTTTGCTGATCGAATCATTGAAGAATTATAATATACCTATCGCCAAACCTAGTTCTTGGAAATATGCTTATTCGTGCCAAAATTATGATGTCGAAGTTGGAAATTCTAACTTCGACATCATAATTTTGGCACAAATTAGCATTTTTCCAAGAACTAGGATTGGCAACAACTATAATTTAATTAATTATGTTTTTCTCTCGAATTTTTACTCAAATGTGAAAATTCTGGCGTTTGCCACACAACCTCTCAATCGGAAGTTTTGATTAAGTTAGATTGAAAGTTCTCAGGAATAGTCTTTTCCGGTCACCATTGTCTTACGTTGGGTTCCGCAAGGAAAATTTGCCCATGCCAACAAATTATGTGCATTAAACGGCAAAGTTATTTTTTGAATACTTAGTGTCAAGTTTACTATGTCAAGTTTTAAAAAAAGCATTTATAGATTACCTCTTCTTTTTATTATGTATACTTTCTTTTGTAACTTGTGAGCCCTTTCTTTTAATTCGTGTTTCAATTCAGGGGGAATGCCTAAGAGGAGTGTAGACGGTCTGCCAATAATAGAGTTAGTCCTCGTTGCATAGCTCTAATTCCGAAATTTCAGAGATTTTCAACAGTATCCCTGTATACGTGAAGATTACTACGTGTTGGTTATTAACGCCGGGAAACAAGTACATTTCCATGGCTGGTGTGGTGTTCATTGCCTCGGTGGGATCATTTCTTGACATATACTTATGCATTTCTAGGCGGAGAGGTGAAAATAGACGGATTCCATTTGAGGGGCAGTTCGTGGAAGGGAGAACACGAAAATATGACTGCGGTCTGTGCTCCTTATGGCGCAGGAAAACCGGTATTTATCTCATTGTGTATGAAAGTTGGCTGATTCTAGACCTTATTTGAAGCGGTTACCATCAGCGATGAGTTGGCTGTGACCAACAAGCCTTCTCGGCTGAAGTATCGTCTCAAAGAGGTAAGATTCAATTGTATTTCTTCATATTCGTCAGGTTACCGCCCAGTACGAGGCCATCATGCAGACCTGGGGTGCCAGGAAACCCACGGTTCTCCTCATATACCGCCGACCGCCCGCCATCGTCGACATGGTGGAGCATATGTACGGGGTAGGTGAAGTATCTTTTCCTTAGCTTCGTTTAGAATATTTTCAGTGCTCCAGGTTATGACCCGCATTGCTATTTCGATAGATCCTCGTTCATTCCGAACAAGGGCTGGAGGCCGTATATCCCGCAGTCTCTCGCGGAACTCGAGTCCAGCCTCGAAATTATAGAGAACAAGAGACGTAGGCGGTTGAAATCATGCATTTCTCTTGGGTTTAGGCGAGGGAGAACGGTGTAGAATCATGCCAGTCGGGCGGAAGTCAGCCGGAAAATCTTCTTTCCTCCGTATCCTGGCCAATCGACTCCTCTCCCCGTTTGTTTCTTACCTTTTCATTGTTTTCTTTATCACATTCGTCCGCCAACTAATCGAATTCAGAGATCTTCCTCCGGTCTACCTCTTAGACTGTGACGTGGGCCAAACTGAGCTGACGCCAGCCGGCTGTCTTTCCCTATGGAAGTTGGACCAGCCCCTCCTTGGTACGATCCTCTGGGTATTGATTAAACTCTTTTAAGGGCAGCCGTGGAGTCATCAGAGTATCAAATTCGCCTCTTCTTACTTCTTCGGGGATGTTCAGGTGGCGGATGAAAAGAAGACCTACAAGGTGTGTTCATTGCCTGTTTCTGCGCAGATTTATTTTCAGAACATATTCGACAGACTGCTGAGCGAGTTCAATACGAAAAGTGAACCTGGATCGGTGCTTATCATCAACACTCTCGGCTGGCTTGAGGGTTTCTTTAGTTTTGCCCGTCGTACACCTCGGTTTTAGGCACTGGAGCCGAAATCATGCGGCATATATCGGAAATGGCTCGTCCCGATTTCGTCTTCAGTATGTCCCTGCATTCGGGAAATCCTGGGATCTCCTGTGTAAGTTATACCGGGATGACTAAGCACAAACTATGATTATGTTTCTATTGAAGTATTTATGCATGATTTAGGTGGTCCTCCAGAAGGATTCCAGAGTGATCACAATGGTGCGTGGTCACCACGGCCCAAGGTAATATCCACTTTGCCCCTTTTTACTATATTTAGGGTCAATCGGAAACTGACGGCTGCGGAATTGCGTAACCTGCGCACCCTGGGCTACTTTTCGAAGCAGTGGAACCCCGGGATGACCATAATTTCTGAGCCGAATTTGTACAAAATCGCCTTCAGGTTTTTATATCCTCTGATTTTTAAATCTTTTATTCAGTGACATCATACTGGCCGTTTCCGTCGACGCCGCCGCCACAAAAGATACCTACTTCCTCGGCGCCTTCAATGCACAGATCATCGCTCTCTGTTCCAACTCGGAAACCCTCGTTTGTCTCCTTTTCTTTTCCTGTAAACTTGTCTATTTAGGAATGTCGTCGCCTGCTGGACAAGCCCTATCTCCCCGAGGTCACCCTGCTGAAGCGGGGTTCTCCCCTCCTCCACTGCCATGGATTTGGTTAGTTCACTCAGCATTCCATTAGTTTTCGTTCAGCTCTCGTCCGTGCCGTCGACCTGGCCAAGAGGCGGTTTCTCCTCGCGTCTCCAATTCCTCCGGATGTCCTTCTTGGGGTTACTGTGCTCGCTCGGGGTCTTCACAATCCAGTGCCTGCTGTTTTGACTCGATCGGCGGTAAGTTACCGTCCTGCCTTTAATTTATAACCCCTTTATGACAATTTTTCAGAACGGCCTGCAGACCCTGTACTCCACCGCCCCGACTTCTAACCACCGGGAGAATTCTACTGCCTCGGATCTCTACGCGTCGCTCAAAACGAATGCTCAAACCGCGAAATTTCACCGCGCCCACTACCCGGCTCGCTGAGTTTTGTAATCATTCACTCGTTGTTGAACTTTATTGTTGATTCGAACTGGTAATGAATTTCAGTTTTTTTTTTTAAATAAAAAATATATTTAACAACAAGTGGTAATAATGGTTCTTCTCCGATTGAGAATCAGTGCCTCGTGAATGCTGCCGAGTCCTTTTCTAACGAAACGGTGCTATGGTTCTTCGATTGGCCTCCGTTCCCTGCATTTCCTTTGTCTTGCTCTTCGTCTGAAAAGAAATCTGTGCGTAGAAAATGAGATCACAAAATGTCGTAGTAGTCCCTTAAGAACACGTTGGCTTCAAAAAGCTGTGGTTTGCTGTCGAAAATCATCATTCCCAGGCCTTCCTTACCAACAATGACGTTGTCGTAGACAAAGGTTGGGGTGAGTTGGTTAAAATTCCTGAAGCATGTTTTCTGTCTTTGTTTGACCTACTTCCTCTGCCTTACATCCGGTGTCCCATAAGTGTTTGTGCTCGCCTGGCTGTTCCTGAATCCCCTTCCTTCTCCCTTTCCACCCCAACCTACCGCCGGATGCTCACCCGGGTGCTCTTCCTCCGCTGACTGACTCCTTCGCCTTCCTTCTGCCTGGTGACCATCGTCACCGCCTGGATGTCAGAGGGCAGTCTGAACCTTTCCCCTGATCCTCCTCTTTTGGCCACTCACTCCACTGCTGCAGCTGATCCAGAAAGGGGGTTCATTTCCCTGGCTGCCGACTGTTCGCTGTACAGAGGCACAAATGGGCCACTCCAGAAGTCGTCCTTCATTTCCTCTGGGGCGTCGTCGAAACATTGATCTACGATTGTCAATCCGATCTGGTAATAAC
Source organism: Oscheius sp. G VE-2021 (assembly GCA_022343465.1). NCBI lineage: Eukaryota > Metazoa > Nematoda > Chromadorea > Rhabditida > Rhabditidae > Oscheius > Oscheius sp. G VE-2021. The sequence continues at coordinate 1,094,779 of JAJQXH010000023.1, forward strand.
TCCATTTCATATTCATTTTTCCCCACCGCTAGATTCCTGTCGATCAGGAAGTTGGTCTCGAAGTCGCTGAAAACAAAGAACTGTGGCATCATCCTGTCTGACGCTGTATCTCATTTCGATCAATTGTTCCCTTTTACTTTAAATGTCAGTGATCTCCTCCCTCTCTCTTTTTCTGTCACTCTCCTTGTCTCTCATCTCCCTCTCCCCACATCGTTCTTCGTCGCTATCAGTTTCCTTTCAGGTGAATACTTTGTATCTTTCAAGTATATGAGAAAACCTAAAGCTATCTTTGCCTTATTTTTAAGCCGCTTCTCACTTGTAGGGCATCCCCGGCAGCTGCGAAGAGACAAAAAACACCGCGTGGTTTTTGCCCTGAGTGTAATGTTGAACTGCAAAGTCGCTCCGCAAAGAGCAGTGTCTGTTGTGTTACTACGCTTTCATAAAGCAGGGATAAAAAGATCTGAGAAATATTTTACGGAGTCTAAAGTTGTAGAATATAACTAATGACGTTTATAAGTGCGTTCAATGTAAAATTGAAAACTAACTCGTCATCCTCCCCCAGCGGGTTGAGTAGGGCCTCTGCCACTTTGAGCCACCCCTGAATGAAATTCACCATTCTGTTACTCCAGCCATTTCATTACCATGTAGAAGAGAAACTGCAAAGCCGACATCACGGGAACATAGGTCGCGAACTGAAATGACCCATCAAAATATCCTGAGATCTTTTACAAAATCTTACCGTAGGGACGTTTTTTGCGCAAATAGTTTCATTTGAGCAATCTTGTGCTGAATTGCTTAAAAGTACTTGTCGTCCAACCAAAGCAAAGGCAAAGTAGGTGTAAACGGCTAGGAAGACAATCTGGGGATACATAATGGGGATGGGGACCCAGTCGTAGTTGGTGAGGGTAGCCATGTTGATTCGGAAGGTACGCACTTGCTGAAACACATTTGATCAATCATAGTATTCGGCTTCATCAATTTATTCCAAGTTGTGGCGTTTGTACTTGCACGTCACTGTCGTTGCTAATGATCAACGCCTTGTCTTTCCGGAAAACGAAAAATGTGATTCTAAAACAAACCTCCACACACTTTTCATAGAGATAATCGGAAGTGATGGAGCCATGTTCCCTGGCCTTCCTCAGCTGGCTGATTGCCCATTGGAAGGGCATCCAAGGCTTTCCATATCCATACTGAAGTTCATCAAACTTTTCCCTCTCATGGGGTAACATAATCCCAGCGGCCACTACGGTATCCATTGTGGGGAATCTGTTTCTGACTTGCATTGAAATGTCACGAAACACCAGCACTTGGGAACAGACGCAGTACCTTCAAAGAGGTTTCATCAAAACACCACCAATACCTGACTACGTTCCTTCTCCACAGCCGTTCCTGGTCTGACTTTCCCTTGACATAGCCAGCTATTGTGAGGGCTAAGGTGTCAATGAGGCCTATGTTGGAGAAGAGGACTCCCCACCGGGTGACCACAACGGACACGAAGAAACCAAGCATAAAGTCCAGTGGAATGAATCTCAGATGTTCATTGATCCAGCTGGCTACGTTACCAAACATTCTTGAAAGAAATAACCGAGCGATAGTGCTACTTACTCCTGTTGATCCGAAGGGAGGACGTGGCGATATATGCACGAAATAGAAGCAAACAAGACAAGCCAGATGCCCAATTCTAAGTGGATGGCCTTCCAAACGGAACCTCTCCATCGGAAGAGGATCTTGAAAAGCGAGAGAGCCGAACTCGTGGATACGATCAGATTGTAGTTGACGGTCATCCTTGACAACGTTAAAAGGAATCAAATCGGACAACGAAGTTTTAGAAGTCGTGGATGGAGCTATAAAGGCATACGACGGTCTACGTGAGAAAATCAATGCGCACTGAAGTCACTGCATAATCGCCGAATTGACAGTGTCCAATTTTGAATTTCGATGATTACAGACGAGTGTGACAACCGTAGTAAACGAAAGTGGTCTGTGATTTTGTTTCTTGCACAGGCTTCGCGTCAATAATTAAAGACCGCTTACTCACAAGTCCTTCGCTCCTTCTTCTCAACCGATTGCTCTTCTTGTCTAATTCTTTTTCTTCCTTCTCTCTCTCTCTCTCTCTCTCTCTCTCTCTCTCTCTCTCTCTTTCTCTCTCTCTCATGGTGTCTGTCCACCACATCCGCAGATTATAACATACGCATCTCATTCCCGCAACAATATTATTTATTTTCAGCATCCTCACCTAATCCTTCGAACCGGTTGCCAGGATACTGTTGTCAGACATACAATATTGTAAAGGATCGAGCCATGCCCGTTCTGATGCTGAGTCACATGTTACAACGACGTCAGAAGACCGTCGCCCCCGCGTCACGTCAGTATATAAGACAGAGAATCATATCGTCTAGGCTTCCGCGACATGTAGCAATAAATCCTTTGCCCTTCCCTTACTGGTAGCCAGCAGTGGTCGATCCCCACCCTTGTTTGGCCCCAGCTCATCTTCCAACATCACCCAGCTGCCAGAACGTCAGATGCTGCACCATCTATTGCCCGGAGCCCACTGGATACAACCGCGTCAGGTTACGGAACATTTTCGCATTGCTGGATCTACCGTGAGTACCGTGAGTGCATGTCCTCGTTAACCGTGTCTATGTTCTGCTAAGTCTGTGTTGCCGTAAACCCTGTCCGAGAGTGGAGGTTGGCTGTATTTCGTTTGGTCAGTGTTCGGATGTGCAACATAGCGTATCACGGTAGTCCCTAGCCAAAATTTATTCGTTTTTCCGTTTCCTTGTCGTCGGTTAACCAGTGTTTCAAGTCACGTCCCAAGACAACCTATTTGAGGGAAGGAGCGTCTTAAGTCCGAGGACGGACTTCGTGGAAAAAGGGAGCTGTAAAGGATCGAGCCATGCCCGTTCTGATGCTGAGTCACATGTTACAACGACGTCAGAAGACCGTCGCCCCCGCGTCACGTCAGTATATAAGACAGAGAATCATATCGTCTAGGCTTCCGCGACATGTAGCAATAAATCCTTTGCCCTTCCCTTACTATATAATCTCAACAGAACACACTCAATGCATGTCTATAAATATTCATTGTTGCCCTTTCATGTTTTAAATGGATTATATTAACACTGCCAAAATTTTGATGAAGGAATCTTAATAATCGTGCCGAGCAATTTCAATCATAGAGGAATTATTAAAGGGACAGTCAGGGGCCTTTTCATTTCATTATGATAGGATACGGTCGTCCATTTTCCCTATGCAAAAATTCTAAATTGTCTGGCACACTCCTCATTTCCCTCAATGTCTCATTCAAATTTGAATGCCACTAAACGCAGGACACATTGACCGTCCGGGCCATCCGCACTTTCTGCGGATGGAAACCCGAAATCGGCTACTTTGAGGTTGAATATCTCAAAAACTAGGGATTTCCGACATAAGGTCCCTAAAAGTTTTTTGTACAGCTGAATTTTCTCTTTCATATGAGACAAAGTTGCAAAAGCCGCCTGACTGTCCCTTTAAGAACGTCCATTTAAAATGCATTTAATCAAATAAAGGACCAACATCATCCGACTTTTTCGTTTCTCGTTGCAGGACCTATGTAGTTCGCTGTGAGACCTCTGCAAAATAATCCTTGAAACAAAATTTTCACTCTTTAAATTTAAATAAGTTTTAAAAATAGACGTGTTTCGTTTTCCATGGGTTTGGGTGAAGATTCTGCCGTGTTGCCTCTTTTTTCCTTCGCAAATGGCCGGTCGCGGCCATTATTCGCCCTGCCGTGTCTGCCTCTTTCGCCCTTTATATATTCTCCGCCTACATGCTCTTTGCCGTTGTTGCCGCCAGCCGCCGCGTGTCTCCTCCTTTTTCACACCGCCTGTTCAACCCCATTCCGCAACTTTCCCGCACTTTCTTCGCCACCAAATCTCATCTATTTCTATCAAAATGTGTTTCCAGAATACTGCCGCATTCTCAGGCACATTAAGTCTCCAAAAGCTGCTTCTAAATTAAAAAAAACGGCGCAGTTAATTACGTTGACCTGATCCCACTCGGTCATAAGCTTCATTTATTGACTAATGTGGGTGTTTGAGTGTGTGTAAAATAAAGGTAATACGTGTTTATCCTGCTGAATTTCGGGATTTGCGCTTAGCGCAAGAGCAGATCGATACGAGTCGTCGTTTGGCTATTTGCCAGTGTACTCGATTCCGCTTGAAACATTCTACCTCTCACAACTTCCCCTCCCCTTTAAATGATTTCCAGAGCGTCTAATTAATTGTGGTATTGTGTGTATGCCCAGAGGACGTTCCGGTGAAGTCTGTGCCGTTCCGCTTGTTCAAATTACAGCATTCTAGCAGTGTTTGTCTATCTTTTGCTATTGCGCACTCACTTCAGTCTCATCCCCTCTCACTGTTTAGCCAGTATCTCAGAGTACTTTTCACTTAGTTACTTAATTTACTTTCAGTTGCTTCATTCCAGGTCATGGGTATTCGTCTCCTCGCCGTCCAGCCCATGTCCGCTTGGCGAATACTCGCCCGCAATAACTTTTGTAAGTCCCCCTCTCTTTTTTTAAACAAATAGTTTTGCTTTAGCCTCTGCTGCAGCGGCTACGAAGAAGACTTATGAGCCAGCTTCACCTGAAATCGCCAAGGAAATCGATACTTGCTATGGACGCCTGGATCTCAGCTTTGAAAATACGAAAGAGGCTTTCAAGGTTAGTTTTTAACTTCCTTATAAAGAATTAATTTAACGGCTTGAGAATATTTCAACTCCGGTTGTACTTGACAAAATGTGACCTGGGTGTTGAGATAGTGGTTATTTCTTCAGTCTCCTTACATCACCTGCTCGTTCTCTCAGCTCTGATTCGCCTGCACAATATTTTGCTGGTCCAGACAAGTTCCAGGAGTCAGGCGCATTGAGCAAGGTCACGTGTCCTATGACGACCGTTGTTTGCAACAGTTGCCGCTCAGTTCTGTTTTACTCTCAGTTTCCCCGAAATTTCCTGCTGCGATCCTGATCTGTGGTGTTTCTTCCTTTTCTTCTTCTTCTAAAATCCCAATTTTAGAGTAAATCCAACTCTGAGCTCGTGCGTGCCCTGGTGGTCCTTCAGCTGTGCGGAGTGAACTTCCTCGTCCAGAACAACCATCACGTCCTCAGTGTCATGCGCAAGGTCCTCGGCAAGTCGCTCTTCAAAAAAGTGCTTAAAAGCACCTTCTACGGGCATTTTGTCGCCGGAGAGACCAAACAGGAGGTGAATTCCCTTTTCTTCCTAATTTATTTGACATTTCAGGTGGAACCCGTGGTGGAGAGACTGAAGCAGTTTGGAGTAAAATCCATTCTGGATTATTCTGTTGAGAGCGATCTCAGCAGCGAGGAGGCCAAGAGCAAGACCGAGCAGAGCAATATAAAGGAGTCTGTGGAGCCCTCGGTTAGTCCACTTTTTCCCAGAAACTCGTATTTATAGGCTATTACCGCTTCGGTTGATTCTGAAACCGTGTCTGAGACCCATGAGCGCTACTCCTCTCACAAGGACTTTGCCGACCGCAGGGCCGACGTCGTCAGTGCCAGGTGATTCCACATTCTTTTGTTTACAGTAATTTCAGGACCTATTTCTACGAGGGCGAACACACGTGTGACCAGAACCGTGACATCTTCATGGAGTCGATTGACGCCGTCGCTACGGCCAGCGGGGGCGAGGGCTTTGCCGCCATTAAGATAACTGCCCTCGGCAGACCCGCCCTTCTTCTCAAACTGTCCGGTATGTTTAGAAACACCTAGCTATGTGGACTAGTGCACTGGTTGAGTGATGTTTTGAACACAGTGCTTTGCACGGTTTGCCTGCGAGAAAACGCAGGGTTCGTATGGCTCTGCCCAGTTTATCCTGCACCGTAGCGGTCCTCCGAACCTTTCCCTCAAATCGGTGGTTTACCGGGGTTTCCTTTCAGTTGTGGTCCACTGCACCCGCTGGATTGGGTGTGCCTTAGATGCGCTTCCCCTGGAAACAGCTCGTAAGCTGGAATATCCTTTTCGTAGATGTTAGTCTGTTATGTTGTATGCACTCACATCCACGAACACTGGTTTCTTGGTGCCTTTCTGAAGATGGCCCAGTGCTTCTGTGGCTACAGTTTTTACCTCATTTGGCGAAGGCTGCCGCTTTCCTAGTTTAGTTTGTAGAACTTAATATTACCAGCATTCACTGTGTTTTTCTCGGAATTGAAACACTCAAAATGAATTCTTTCAGAGTCGATTGCGCAGTCTCACAACTTCTTCAAAGCTCTCAGTGGCCCTATGATTCAGCTGAACCGACTGAACGAGGATGATTTCGTGAAGAAGCTCAAGGCATTCCTCCACCTAGTATCCGATAACGCCTGTTTTCAGGAGTTCGGAGTAAAATCCGACACTAAAGACGTGCGTGACTGGTTCAAGACGGTCGATTTCGACGACGACGGCCACATTGACTTCCACGGATGGAACAAACTGTTGGATGACAATTCCCGCCTCGGAGAGATGTTCCAGGCAAGATTCATGTTTTCTCACTTTTACCTCCCCGTTTCAGGTGTTGAACATCAAAACCGGCGTTTTGGAGTCTCTGATTACCAACCTTTCTCCGACGGAGGAACAGGAGGTATTTCTGAGTAAAATCTATTTTAACCTCTTTTAGTTTGCGAATATGGTCCGCAGGACTCGTGAAATTACCGAGTATGCCATCAAGAAGGGCATCAGGATCATGGTCGACGCGGAACAGACCTACTTCCAGCCGGCCATTTCTCGTCTTGCCATTGAAATGATGAGGAAGTGGGTTTGGTTTATTTTCAGTTTCTTATTGTGAACAGAAATGTAGGATTGGTAAGTATTAGAGTGAGAAAAGAAGAAAGAGAGGGTTGGGTGACGGAAGCCTTCAGGAGAAGGAATCCCTCAGAAACAGGATGGATGGAAGAAGAGAACGGAGTTTCCGCCAACCGCTTCACAGAAGATACTCTGGTGTGAAATGGACCATCGGAACGAGACGAGACTACTTCTGCCATAGATTATCTTATCCAGTTGCATCCGTCTCTCTTTGATAATTCATATTTTGTGGTTTCAGGTACAACCGCGAGAGGGGAAACGTCTTCAACACCTACCAGGCCTATCTCCGCGACACCCTCTTGGCTATGGAGTGCGATATGCAGCTCGCCCGCAGGGAGGGCTGGCATTTTGGAGCCAAGTTAGTCCGTGGAGCCTACATGGAACAGGTAATTCACTAAAAAGCCAGATGATTCCGAGTTTAGGAACGCAAGCGTGCTGAAACGATCGGCTACGAGGACCCTGTCAACCCGACCTATGAGGTGAGTGGGTGGATCAGCCGAAACTCCCGTTTGTTCAGGCTACGTCCAGCAATTACGAAAACTGCCTTGCTAGAATCGCCGACGAGCACGACCGCCGTGGAAAAGGGCATGTCTCCGTGATGATTGCCAGTCACAACGAAGACAGCGTCAGGTGGAAAGCCTCTCTGCAAACGTCTAATCCCATTTTGAAGATATGCCGTGAACCTGATGAAGGAGCGCTGCATCGCCCCCAGCGAAAGGATAATGTGCTTCGCTCAGCTGTACGGAATGTGTGATCAGGTATTGTATCCCCTCTTCCTTTGTGAGGAGTACTGTAGGTGTCGTTCTCCCTGGGTCAGGCCGGTTACTCTGTCTACAAGTACTTGCCCTACGGTCCTGTGGAGGAGGTCCTTCCGTACCTCAGCCGTCGTGCACTCGAGAATGGAAGTATCCTCAAGAAGGCCAACAAAGAGAAGGTGAGATCTGCCAGACGACTGGTTAAATTCCCTTTCAGGATCTTCTGTGGAAGGAGTTCAAGCGACGCATGGTGTCTGGCCAATGGACGTACACCGTCCCCACGAACTGAGTCCAAGTTATTTCCATTCCGTTTTGAGCTCACCCGGTTAGATAGATGTTTTAGTGTTTATATCACGCACAGGTCACATCCTACCTAGTTGCGGGTCAATTGCACCCCTGCCCGGTCAATCTCCCCATGTTTTATGATTGTTTTGTAATACTAATTGATTGTTGTTGAGAATGACTCGTAGAGACTGTTTTTGAGAGAATTATAAACCGAGACTCCTTTCCGTGTTTCATTTGATCCCCTGAAGACAAGCCGTGCCTCCCAACCCGTTTAAGTGAGGATGTCAGTTCGTCGATTACTATAATTCCTCATTGCCCGATAATTGGCTTCTATTACGTCGCGCAACTCATCACGCTTTCCCCGCTTAGCGCCAGGTAGTCTGAACTGACTGGTCCTCCGCAATGGCCGTATTCCCACTCCCGGCCGGTGTCTTCAGTCATTTTAACGCTGAACATGCGCCCTAACGCCAAAACGAGCGGGACCTGCGTTGTAAAAGAGAGATTGCTGATTTACGGTTGGGTTTCCGCTGCTGCAGCCAACCTCCGCCGTTCTGTCTGCCGAATGCCCGTTTTTCGGAAATTACGCCAGTTAGCCGCTGCGGAAATTATCCACCGAGGGACAGGTGCACTCGGAGATGGATGGACACCGCATTGCGGGGGCAACGGTAGGTCCTTCCTTAATCTATATTCATACGATATTCTGAAGGGAGAAGAACATACAACTCAAGACATTCGAAAATCTCAAAGGATTTTGCACCCGAAACTACATGGCTATTTTCCAAAGGAACGCTGCACAATGTTTTCGCCTCCTTTCATGATCCACACAATTTCTTTCGGGTTTCTCGCCTTTGTTTGGGAGATTTTTACTTTCACTTGATTTCACACCGACTTTGAAACAGAAATGACTCTTAATGGACAAATTATAAAGTGGTCCTGAATAGAAAAGAGTCCCTCTGCCGTTCATCTCCCAAACGGCAGATTGCCCGTTTCTGCTTTGGGTGCCGTAACTCCTTCGCTCTGTTAATAAGACATCCCTCTTTCCCACAAAAACCTGTCCATTCAGCCCTTGGCCGCCAGGTGTGACAGCCGGAGGCCGCGTGCCAGCCGCCAGGGCCTTTGTAGTAGATGGATGATAGAAATTGCGGTCGACACTCAAAAGGACGATAACCGAGGCCAGATAGCCAAGGCCTCTATCAAAGCAGAGCATCCACGGCCAATTCCTCCTTTCCTCAGCTCCTGGCCTCGTCCTGGCCGAAATGCCCGTTCGTTCCGCCTCGCCTGTCTTCTTTCATAACGAACGCGACCCACTTCTGCCATCGGAGACTCCTCCAACCAAACTGATTTCTCTTATGTTCAACGGAACTTCTGATTTCCTATTTTCAAACCAATAAACACAGCCACTTTCTCGCCACCGAATTGAAAATCGTCTTCAGTTTTCCCTATCATTCTCTCGAACGACGTTCTCGTCCATTCGAATGATTATTACTGCCAGCCGGTTGCCATCACCCAGTCCAAGGTTGGTTGTTTTGGTTTGAAAGCGCTCCTTCGCCCTTCGGCTGATCCATCCGCTCCTCTCGAACCAGCCATGTCCCAATTAGACGCCTAAACACGCCCCATTATGTAGGTGTGGGCTAATTGCAGGTTGCCACACCCTTCATTTCTCCCTTATTTATGCACACATCGTTACCCGAGGCTGGGGCCTCGAGGATTCGCCCCAGCACTGACCAACGACTTTTCAAGGTTTATTAACCTCGTTAAGGAAACACGATGCTCGCTCGTTGTTTAATCTATGAGGTTTTCTCTCAATTTGTTTTGCCGCCGATGCCCATCGTTTATGCAATCAGGTCTCTAATAATGAAAATCACATGTTGACTCTCTTTTGGGCTAAAAGTTTTAACTTTGCTTTTTTCGGTGCCTCTTCTTCCTCTTTCTCTCTTTTCACTCTACCTTATATGATGTACAGATATAATTGCATTAATCATATAGTTGTTGTCAATCCTAGTTCTTGGCAAAATTCTAATTTGTTATTTTATTTATGATGTCGAAATTATAGTTGTTACCAGTCCTAGTTCTCGGAAAAATTCTAATTTGTGCCAAAATTATGATGTTGAAGTTAGAATTTCTAACTTCGACACCATAATTTTGGCACGAATTAGCATTTTTCCAAGAACTATGTTTGGTGAGAGGTATACCTTATCCCCAGTTTGTTTCCGTTTATATATTTTTTGAGATCTTTAAAATGCCAAAGTTCACTGTTTGCAAACGTAGTTATGACAGCCTGCAATCTCTTCTCTCTCCCTCTCTCTCTCTCCTTCGTTTTCTAAACCTAATATTATGTGAAGCATTGATAAATCTTAGGTGTTTCCCTTGTGTTCGCTCTCAAATGTTCAGCCTATCTTCCCTTGTCATTCCCTGTGTGATCAGCCGAAGGGTGTGTCTTGTTGATCGATGCTGTGGTGTCGATGTCGGAAGTGATAGGCCGTATCCCTTTTCGCCCGGATTGAGTTTGACCCCAAAACGAGCAATTAATCGACTGCCACCGCCAATAAACACCGCCTCGTTGCCTATCGGTGCGCGAATCTTTGCGCCAGCCGACGGGAACGACAGTTTACAGACGAAGGCAACACAGATTATACTTTTAAGTGCAACAATGTATTTGCTTAAAGTGAAAGATTTTCACGAGAATCTATTTCAATTTAAGTTCTCTATATTCAGTATATACATTTTTTAAAAAAAAGATCACGTTCTCTATATTCAGTATATAAATTTTTAAAAAAAAGATCACTCGCTAACTATTAGATGACTTCTCCCGAAGATAAATTATTTCCGTCAAAAGTGGCAAAAGATATGCCCGCCCTTGAAAGTGGGCGGGGCGTCGATGGGATAATATGCCATGTTGCGTTCGTCAACGGATGATTTTCGGGCACTAGACGAGTGCATTTATACCTTTTTCAAGACTTTTTGGTTGTACCTTGCATCTATTTAAAGTCACTTTCCTTGTTTCCTAGTTTTTTAATCGTAACCCTGCGCCACTCACTAATGGAGCAGGTTGGGCCAAGGCAACAGCACTTTTGAAAACCGAAAACTCATCAAGCATTGTCTCTTTGTTCAAATGCATGTGTTCCCTTGATCCTTTTAGTATTCTACTTAATTTGTACAGTATTTCGAAGGAGACCACCCATTCTTTTGTTTGTTGGCCACCCGGCTGATAGGACGGGCGATGGCCCGTGACCTTATAGGGAAAGCGCGACATGAATCAGGCCCTTTGTCCTCTTTGAAATTGGCCGGCGACAGCCGATTCCGCCCACTCACAATGAACCTTTTGTCCTTTCGAGCCTCTCACTTGAAGCAGTACGGTAACTGCAGAAGTACGTGGTTTTTCTCCACTTTTTTGTTCTCTCTTTTTGCTATCAACCTTCTGCTCGATCGCATTACCATAATCTAAACATTTGCCTGCCCTGCGTCAGCCGATTGCCCGAGGCGGCCGCTTGCCCGTCGGGATCCGTCGCTTCCTCTTCTAATTGTGATTGCGTGTCGCCAGTCACGCTAATTGCGCCGCGAGCCTCGACCGACAGGTCCGACGGAAAATTCCACGAGCGCCGCTGGGTCTACTCGCCCTTTATTTGAACTATCAAGAAATTCCTGACTTGAACCCGAACAATCGAAGAAATGGTCAATATTTTCTTCTTAACCGTCATCCCAAGGGGTGGAAAAGGGGAACAAAATGAGGGTGATCCGGGTCTTTACAATTGCTGCTCCCCTGTGAGAAATCCTATGCTTGGTTAGTATGTCTGCCGTAGCCCATTGCATCCCTCCGCTCGTTCATCCATCGCCGTCGTTTGGTGGCTGATTCATGGCTCATATTATCTTACACCGCCGTGTAAAACAACTGTCCGTTTGTTGGAAAACAGGTGACCTGGCGTTCCCTCGTCTGCTGGCTGCACCTGTCACTTGAAACTGCCACGATCCATATAAAATCCACAAATTGCGCAACAAAGAGTCGAATGTGCCAACCGGTCGTTCCTTATTCTTTACGGAACTGCGCAATCATCGCGTTACTCGAGACCCGCAACCTGTCCGTCCGTTTCCACGCAGTCTCCAATTCGTCCGCAATTCGCCCGCAATTCGCCCGCAATTCGTCCGCGTCGCGATTCACACAATGCTCTCGCTCTAATGAGATTTGCATAATTCGGCTGCGCGCCTCCGTTTTTTGTCCGCGTATCTCCTGACCCGAAGCAAAGGTCCCTGAATTTGCTTTTAACATGCTGAAAACTTGTTCGTCTAGAGATTTAAATTTCCCTATTTTGAAGAGAATACAACCGTGGGAACTCAGAGTTTTATTATAAAACTACTTCAAAAATGTAGTTCCTTCATCATCGTCTTAACAAACATTTCTGACCGCTCATATTTCCCTGTTTCCGTTTTCACTTGCCTTGATTCCAATACTTACTCTCTAACCTTTTCCTAATAGAATATTACAGGATGCAGTGATGGTTTCCGTGTTGCTGTTGTTCCTGATCGCCTACGTTCACTCCAAGCGATTACCGAACATTTATTGGAATTCATCAAATCCAATGTGAGTCTCTCTCTCTCTCTCTCTCTCTCTCAAAGACCTTGTCCACCAGAAATTGCAGACATTCCATACCTGGCAGGTGTCCATCACCACCTGGTGCGGCGTGTTCAAAGCGTCCGGGGACAAAGCGTCCGGGAACGGATTATCCTGCGCCTCCCGCTGCCACCCGAATTGTTCCCGAAACAGCCGGCCAAAGGGTGCGAACGAGCGTTTACGGTCCCGAGAGCGGTACTGTTTTGGCAGGATTATGCTGCGGGACCTCGGCGATGACAGACCGCCGACCTCCAAGGGCGCTCGTATATCACAGGGGATGGACCGGCGACAAATTCCGAAGGGAACTCGCGGAGGACAGATGCATGGAAAACTCGATGACAGACAGTGAACTTCAAAATACTTTATTCACCTGAAAGTGCCAGAAAAACTTTGTACCCTGTTTTGATTTGACAGCAGTCAACAGCCCATTTGATCCATGAGCAGCCGGCTGTCTGCAGACTTTTTCGGTGTTTGTGCAGTCGGCTGTCATCGTTTTCAAAGGGCGCTCCACTGACAATCCGCCGATTCATGTCATCCGAGAACTATCCAAATAGAATTGCTCCGCGAAGAACCCGAGATCTGGGAAATTCAGAAAAACCATACACTTTTAGATGTAAGAATTAAATGCGATGATTTCAGATTCGACGTGAGCAACACGGATCATGTGCAATCGGCGGAGATTGACGACCGAGTGTCCATATACTGTCCCTCCCCGGCTGACGACGACAGCTACGAATTCTCTTACATTTACGTGGTGGGTAGGCTTCCCTTAAGGAGAGAAAGGCATTCCCGCGTGGCGTATCTCTTTCCTGACTATCAGATGTTCCTTCTGCCAGATTAGCTTCGACCATGACTGTCCAAAGTCTTCTCAATCCATCAACGATTGGATCGAATAACTAACTCTCTTCGCCATCTCCGCGCGTTCTTGCGCAACCTCATATGTCCTGTTATCAGGAACACCGGCTACCGTAATCCACAGCCAAACGTACAGGAAGTGAACCGGAGGGAATTCATCCATATGGCGTACGTAAACACTCGTATGGTGCGTGGCTATAAAAAGAGTTTTTCTAGAACCTCAGCGCAGCTGATTTATGGGGCGATTCCAGCCGGTCGCTAATTGCCCGGACGGCTAACGAACGGAAATCGCGTTGCACCGATTGCATAACACCAAGAGTCAACAATTAGGGTTGGGGTTAGGGCATTTTGTCTAAAGAGGGGGATTTCAGGAGTTAAATGCGCCTTGATATGTTCTCTTTTTTGCCTCTTTCTACGAATGCGTCTACATATGCCAGTCTCTCATGGTCTCTCTCTCCCTCTCTCTCTCTCTCTCTCTCTCTCTCTCTCTCTCTCTCTCTCTCTCTCTATCTATCTCTCTCTCTCTCTCTCTCTATCTATCTATCTATCTATCTATCTCTCTTCCAGAGTTCCGTGTTTATTCAATTTCAGCGTAATTTCTAGAAAATCAAAGCCCTTTCATGGTCTCCGTTCCGGATCGCGTTGCTAAAATCGCCTTTGCGGCCAAATTTCGGTCGGATTTAGAGCTTCCGGCCCGCGCAGCTAAAGACTCGACGCAACCAGCTTAGAGGGATTGAATTACTCACTAACGACCCACTGACCATAGCCAGTACGAACGGAATGCTGTCTTTATGAGCACTTGATTCGAGTTTATATTTATGTTGGGTTTCAGGTCTCAGAAGAGGAGTATACCCATTGTGTTCTCCTAAAACCACATCTTCTGGGCTCCTGTAGCAACAGCTCCCGAGAGACGTCCATAGGCCTCGTCTTCCGTCACTTTTCACCGATTCCAGGAGGACTTGAGTTTGAAGCCGGCAGAAGTTATTACATGATCAGTGAGTTAGGTACGAGATAAGGCCATCTGGGGTATCCAGCTACCTCCGATGGAACGAGAGACGGCATGGACCAAAAAAAGGGAGGACTGTGTTTGGAGCGCCAGATGAAGGTCAAATTCGAGATGCAACCAAAAGGAGGGGCGGCGAATCCCAAGTTTGCTGCGAGGACGTTCAAGTAGGGAGGCCAGGTGGCAGAATAAGATGGTTTGCAGGGGAGAAGAGACCGAAGACACGACTCCTGTCATGTACATCATACACACCGGGGACGCGGAGATTGAAAGTGAGTTATCCACAATCAACGTCTTTTGACACAATACTCAAACGAGCAGATTTTCAAAAATCAACTTTGAGCCAAGGCAAAGACACCGAAAAGGGCTTTAATTACAGTAACCCCAATGGGACAATCACCCCTTAAACATTAAATGAACAAGGAAATGTCCACCGTCGATTATTCCGAATGTTGAGTACATGGAAAGGGGGTTGTCAAAAACCCGTAATTATCGACGAAAAACGCATAGACGCATTTAACCATCGTATAATTTTCTCAATCGGTCCCGACACGACTTTTGGTTATTGCAATTTAGTCGCATAAGTCTTCTCTGTGGAAATAGGTGTTTCAGATGAACCCGACGGATGCCAGAGTCCCTTTGGATGGATTTTCGCCCTTCCAGCCGTCCTCTACCTCTTGTGACGTGGCTGTTTCCATGATTTCCACGGGTAGCCTACTGTAAGCCAGGCATGCAGATCGGTGAATGCACACAAAGATTCGATAGTCCTTCACTTCCCGCACAACTGTGATCGATGATTGATGCAGAACAAAGACTTCTGGGTAACTGTTTATTATACGGACGTAAAAGGAAGGAATTTGGTACGGAAATTACCGGAAGCACTTTCGTAGTGCAATGTGTAAAGTGAGAAAGGATAAAACAGCCATAACGCTAGTATAAATGAAAATAGCTCAAACTATATGGGTACAATGTAAGACGCAACAGAGGACTGGAGGAGTTATGAACAGAGGGCGGTCGGGTAGTATTCGCAAGGACTTATTATTTAAGTGAATTTGGGAGAATAGGAAGGATATGATTCAGAAAAGGAAGAAGGCAAGCACAGCCAATGACGACACGATTACGGGGGCACGGGAACCTGAAAGGAAGGAATATTGGCATACGGTGGCTGGATACTCGCCTTTCACGTACTCCTCTCCTGCGTCGAGCAGGGTCCAGTCGTGGATGGGGATCGGATGCTGGGGCCTCGTCATCAGGCGGTGGTACTGCGGATCCCCACGGATCACCCTGGGGTCGTCTCTTCCATAAAGCCCATCCGAGGTAAAGGGAGAATCGTGGAGAACCGGGTAGTCGGGGTTTCGTGCAAACTGACGGAATGATCCAGGCACGTGTCTCGGTGCCTCCTAAAACAAAGAGTTTCCTGAATTTATGGCAGTTACCGCGTGGGTGGGGTAGTGAGCCTGAGCGATGGGTCTCTTGTCGACGGGGAACTGGGAGGGGATCTTGGGAATGTCTTGCGAATAGAAGGAAAAGGACTTGTGCGCCGGGGGCTGGACGTCCATGATGACTGGAGCCAGCTGGGAGGTGATGGACTGGCGGTTGAGGGGCAGACCACCACTGGCGACCACGTTTACCTGGAAAAGAGATGGGTGAAAGAAGTCAGAATCGGTACCCTGAGTTTCATTCCAAGAATCCTACAGTAATAGTCATCAGGAACGTCTCGTCGCTGGTAGCCGGGAATGGCTAAATGTCCTAATTTTTGGGCAAAATAAGAGGTGATACCGATGATGTAGTAGGTTCCAGCAGGCCACAAGAGGTCGTGCGCACCAGCAGATACAGTCTTCATTACCTGCCGTACCTGAAAATGCATAATTTAAACTTAAAGAAAATGGACACAAATTTTTAACCTAATTCTCATGAAAACCAACCGTCGTGGAACCTCCACGTCCGCCGCAGGTTCCAACAATCCGACTGGACATGCTCCTCTCACATTCCTCCATTTCGTCGCGAGTCACCTAGAATGTATGAATAAATCGAATAAAAACCTACGAACCAGGTAGAATGACATGTGGTCCGTCTTGTTGCACTGCATAGCGAGAGTCTCTCCGTGTTCCAGGCTAATCTCCTCCAGTCCATCTCGAAAACTGAAGTAGAAAACATAATATTCAACAAAAAGAAAACTGACTTTTCTCCACCAGGAACCCATTTTATAACAGCTCCGGAGAGGAGGGGAACGGCAGATGTGATCACAGCCAAAAATGCGAATGTAGAAATCCAAATGACAGATTTAGTCATCTGAAAGAACGAATGAGCGGATCTGAGAAGGGAGAATCGATGTGCGCAAGTCGCGACAATGACTCGGCCAGACTGCAGCTGGCTGTCAGACTGTCGCAAAAAAGACGCAGCTGGCATAGAAGGGGAATAACAGGTCAAGTTATGAGTCATCGAAGGAATTCAAATGGATAACATAATTATGATGAGATAGCTGGCTGCCACACAATTCCTGAAATTTCAGGCGGAAGACGGACAAAAACAGGGGAAACGGTGGCAATCGTCAAAATTGATGGTAAAAGCTTTACATCCTCACAGATGGGTCAGCGACCAAATGGATTGCAGGACCCAATTCACAGAAGTACAGCTGAATCCAGCCCAGCCGTGGTCTATGTAAAAAGGCGGGGAATCCAGAAAGAAAAAAGAACAAGAAAAGATTGAATTAGGCAAATGAGACCCCTATTCACACGGTTGGTCCCTGCCGAAACGGAAAAAATTAACACATTCCTTTGAACACGCCGCCTGCGGATAGTAGGCGATCAGTAGTCCAATCGGCGGCACATAATTACAGAATACGTTTAAATACAAAATTAATTTTATTTAGATCAAAAGTATACAAAAGAAGCAAAATCAACGATTGGAGAATATCAGCAAATTAAAGGCTAGGTTAAATTTAAAATAGTGATTGTGCTCCACGGATACTTTGTTTAAAGGACTGCGCGTGCCGATCGGGTGGTCGAAGTACGGCTAAATTTATTATGTAAGAGGTTAAACGAATGGCCCTAAATAAATGAATAAATGTTACTTGAAAATCCTGACATTGAGAAGTCATTAGTTTTGATAGTTTCTATTCTAAAACAACGTGGCGTTGCGTGAATCAGGTAGCGTTATTTGTTCCCTCGGCTTGCTTATTCTTTCTGCTGTGCTCTCCTGCTGAGGTCGGATGGCTGGAAAGACTCCTTACAACTCCATCTACGAGGCCATGGTTGGCTGTCCTCCTGGAGACCCTCCCTGCGATGAAGACGTTGATGGCCCTTCCCAACGTATAAACATTTATTCTTCAGGAGTCTGTTATCTGCTGTACCCATGGAGTCCAGTGCGACTATGCTGGTTCCGAAAAGAAAACTGAGGGCAAACTGAAGAAACTCCAGCCAAAGACGTCTGAAGGCGGAGAGGATGAAGAGGGAATCTACATCAACCTCGTTGATGAGGGAGCTTCTGATGACCAGGACGACCTGAGGAAGCAGCTGGAGGGACTGAGTCTGCTGAACAAGGGAAAGAAGAAGAAGAGGGAGAAGAAGAGCAAGCAGAGGAGGAGGAAGAGCAAGAAAACGGAAGAGAGCCTCAGTAAGTCCATCAAGCGAGAGGCCAGTCTGATCGAAGTCGAAGATCCCGTGTTCCCCAGAAAGTCTGGCAAGTCTAAGAAGCAGCGGAAGAGGGATGGCAGTGCAAAGAGGAAGGAGAGTCGGCGTAAGCGATCCTCCAAGTCCACTAAGAGCACTGACAGCCAGTCGAGTGTGAAGGACCACGCCTTGTAAGTTTTCTGAAGACTGAATCACACTGGTTTCAGGAAGGCCTACATCGGGGCCGTGACCTACCAAGAGGCGGAGGCTGCTGTACGGGAAATGACCGACTTCCGTCTCTATCACCGCATCGAAAGCCGCACGATCATCGACGATCTGACGGAGGAGGCCACTCTTAATCTGGTCTACCGTACCATCCACGGCGACTACAGGTTTGCTTTCACCTTGCAAACAACGCAAGGGTTGCAGGCACTATCCGATTCGCCAGCGTCTGAATGGAGAGAAGAAGATGTGCTACATCGACTACGGGGACCCGAGGGCCGAGGCCCTGCCGACCCTCGATGAGCTTGTTCGTTTCTACAAGAACAACGTGCAGATGCATGCGAGGAACGCGGACATTGCCAATCAGAAAATGGAATAGGGGAATCTCTTCATACATTTGATGAAAATGAAGCGTTTGTATTGATCTCTTTCATTGATGGTTATTGGGTTGGAGAAGGCTTCTTTGACAGCTGGGTACCATAGGAAAACCCGAACTTCTCCGGAGTTCCGTCTGGAGATCGGCGACCTAATACAGAAATTTTTTTAAATGTCGTTTCCTAGTTATTTGTAAAAAGAATAGTTAAACTTACCCTGACTTCTGCTAGGGTGGCAGACACATCTGAGAGTGGCAGCCAGAGGGTAGAGGAGGCGACGAAGGGCAGGAGGATAGAGTAATCGCCTATGGTCGTATCGAAGGAAAGCCACACGGAATTCTGGAAACGGTTGTTTTTCTCATTATACTTTGGTTCTCCTTTAGCAAGTAAACACATTTTGCCATGATAACGTGTCTAATAGCTATCATAACAAAGGGAATTTTTCTTTGATACTTCTTATATCCTCTTGAGTCCTAAGTGCTCTTAGTCGTCACAAGGTTGTATGCAAGAATCCTTGTCAAAGCATCCAGTTGTGTTGGATGAAAGACAACATTTACCTGCCAACCAGACGGAATGTAGAAGGGAACGTTGCAGAAGAACTGGATCAGGGCGGCCGCAACCTAATCAAATTGACCTATCACATATTCCCCTCACCAATCGAAAGAGGATGCTCTTTCCAGCGCCGTCACGACGAACGAAGTAGAATTTGATAGAAATGGCGATGAAGAGAATAAAAGGAAGCAGTAATTCCACGAATACCTAAAACTCATTGGATGCGGGTGGCGATAGACGCACCTGAATGCCACGGAGAATTCCACGGGGCTGGGGAAGATGACAGGTTGATGACTGGATCTGCATGATAAAAGTTCCTTCATCGTGGTTGCTCCTATCGATTAGGGAAAACTAAAAAGAGTTACATCTCCAAAAGCACTGACTTTGGCTACGAGAGCCTGAGGAATGACGTCGGCTACGAATAGGAACAGGAGGATGCCCACAGCCACTTTCATTGGAGTCTTCAGACGACGTTGGCCGTTTATGAAGTATAACAACTGAAATAAACCAATGCGGCATCTGTTGAGGAACGTACAGTAAAGACGTTGATGCAGAGGAGAGTCCAGGGAACGATGACGCGGGTGCAGGAGAGGAAGGCGTGGTGGATGTTGCAAGAAAGAGGGCCGAACATCCAAAGATTCACCAGGCGCTCCAAAATCAACGGAGGCAGGCTGAGGGGCAACTGGAACACACTATTATTACTACTTTGCATCTATGGTTATTTACTTGTTTGTTATAATTTTACATTCTCTCATACACAGATTTCCCATGGTATCCCTACTTTTGTGTGAATTTTTAAATAAAAAGTGTTCATTTCGTCCTTTCTCCTTTCTTAGTTATTGTAAAAGCCGGGTTGTGACTCACAAATGCATTGAGCACAAAAGTAGCCGTAATGAAGTGTTGGACTGGGTATCCATCTGACATCCGGCGACAGTAAATCTGCAATCGCCCGTTTCATGCATTATTGGACTGTCACCTGAAGCACAAGTTGGGCGACGTTTGCAGAAAGAGAGATGGTGAGGCCAGTGATGAACAAGAGGGCGAGGAAGAGCCTGGCCATGGAGATGTCATCCGTCGGGGGGAGGAAGGAGTAGGTAGGCATTGTGAAGTTGTCTACGGAGGTATTCATGGTGACAATGGAAGAGGGAGGGGCGGGGAAGGGATTGTAGCCGAGGCAACGGGTGAATCAAGGGAACTCATTTGGGGGCTGGGAAACAGGAGGAGCCATTGTGGACGACGACTCATGCATTCCGGAACACGGGGAATTAAAACTACGACCACCCGCAAAACAACGAGGTTTATGGAAGACATGCGGTGGTCCTGCACAGATCAGGTTTTCAATTCATTACTCTCAGAATCACTGGGCTGATTGTTATAGAAATTAATAATGCAAGAATGATGTTCCCAACCACTGTCCGAAAGCGAGAACCTTCAGAAGACACGAACGGATTGAGGTGAAGACTAGTTATGTAAAGGTAAACTTCAACTTTGAACCAAAAATCCGCGCATCCTTAATAAATTATTGTTACAAATGAATGAATAAATACGAATTGCTTTGAAAATATTTTAAAGCCCTAAATCCCTACAGTGAAACAGGAATTCACTGGATTCGATGCTTCTGCTCTGCAAGCTTCGGTTCTCACGCTGGCGTTACATTAGCTACTCCATGAATGCGTCTTGGCTTCCAGAATTGTTGATTATTCAAAAACACCCTCTTCTCGTTCTTCTGAAGACCCTCTACTGAATTTTGGGTGATACATCTGTGAGAAAAAACATTGTCCTTTCCAATGCAAACCATGCTCTATTCTTCGTATTAGATTATGTTTCCGAAAGTCATCGTGTTTCTTTTGTAATTCTCATCATCTGCCGTGACTAATCCCTCGAGAAGAAGCTTCTTCCTAATGAGTCAGGTGAAATGTGATATTGATTCAACCAATTTTCTCAACACTTCCGTTGCCCTCGTACAAATCACATTATTTGATTTTAAGAAACTCAGGGATTCATCTATTTTTATGAATTTTCCATGATTTTTAGCTTAAAAACCATCCAGAAAACAGCCCCCTGAATGCAAATGAAGCCAAAGTAAACGAACGGAATTTTGAAGATGTGGCTTGATTGGAAAACAATGAAACTGGCGATAATGACTATTTGTCGACCGCCCTGCCGACCCTTTCCAGGAGTCCTTTGGTCTCGCCGTCTGCTCACCACAATCATTATATTTTGCCACTTGGCTAGGTCCAACACGTCATAATCACTGTTTTCGTCTATAAATCAGAGCGGAAAATGGGAATTACGGTATAAAGCCTTCCGTTGTTTTGATGAGTCTTTGGGGATGTGGAAATAGGCATCTCGAATACCCTAATTTTGTTTTGCCTTCAGAAACATAAGACATCAAGGGTTCTTTTTTAGAAGACAGAAGGATCGAAGATGGGTAATCTTGGACAGCATGGCTGTGAATTATGCGAATGTCGCACGCCCCCGACTGGATGATGGCGGGAAGGAACACTAATTGGCCGGAACAGTAAAAACGACAGAAGAAATGCCAGCTGCTTTTAGAAGATTCTGTGAATTTGTACCAATTGGAAGAAACATAAAACGTAGATAAAGATCATCTAGACGCTGCCGAATCTAACCTATATGTGTTGAGCTACAAAAATAAACTGTTTCGAGTTTTTACAGGCACAACATAGTGGGTATTTTAATTGCAATCAGATGATTTTATCCTTTGAAATAAAGAAGAGAAATACAAATCTTTATGCGTTTATTGCAATATTACATTTGAACTCCACAACGAGCACTAGTGAAAGAAGGCACGCCGCAACTGAAAAACCTGAACGGACCCGTGGTCACCGCAGCTGCGAGGCAAAGTAGTTGGTGAACAAGCGCCCCGGCAGCACAGGAAGGACGAAGGCCTCACTGCCCGCACGAACACGACGGGAGTAGGGCTCCGGACTGTGTTCCTGCAATCAGCTCATTCTTCCAAAAAAAGAGTACACATGCCTGCAGCAGAGTGCGTATCCTGTGGGTGAGGAAGGTAAAGTCCGGCCTCTCGGCTGGATCTGCCTTCCAGCAGAGTTGCATCAGCTGATAGACTACGTCGGGACAGTGCGTAGGCTGAGGTAGCCGCTGTCCTGACTCCAACAACTGACGCATCTTTGAGTTGCTGACGTCACCGTAAGGGGCACCAGCCCTAGTCATCAGCTCCCATAGCAACACTCCGAAAGACCACTGAAGGAGGGGTAAACAAGAGGGACTTCCGAAGAACTCACCACATCCGTAGAAGTATTGAAGACCGTTCGGTCACGAAGACTCTCGGGAGCCAGCCATTTCAAGGGAAGACGAGCTGGTCCTAAAGTTGCCTTACTAAGGAAATGTAAAAAAACGCATACCTGTCTCAGATTCATCAATATAAGACTCTTTGTCCAGCATATCCACAGCCAGACCAAAGTCTGCCACTTTGACAACTCGCTCTGTTGAGATCCTGGAACAGTCCTTTAAACAGTCCTAGTTGGAAACTTACATGCAATTGCGGGCTGCGAGGTCTCTGTGAACAAAGTGCATGGCTGCCAGATAGGACATTCCCTGACACACTTGGAATCCAAAATCAAGCAATTCCAAAACACATAATTGCTAAAAGAAAAACTTCTCTGTAAATAGACTGCCTTACCCTAGTTGGCTCAGCTACGAATGTTTTGAGATCACCACCGTCCATGAATGGAAGGACCACCCAGGGAGTGCCTGAGGGGGAGATGCAGATGCCCCGGAGGGAGAGGACGTGGCTGTGTTCGAAATGCTTCATTATTACGCCTTCTCTGAGGAACTTTTCAATGTGAGCTATGTCTCTTCCTCGTTCCCCTGAAACACAAAGTACGATCAGCTGGGTGACTTGAGGGGGTCACAAGTTCACCGCACCAGGTAAGTTTAGTACCACTCGAGTGCCGGAAACGACGCAACAAGCTTTCAAGTGCAGCGTTTGCACTTTTGCGCCTATGATCAATGTCTTTGTTAAGTCAGAGTCAGCATGGAAAGTTCTCATGTTTTCCCATGATTAAAGTAAACGAAATTCGCTCTGATACCCCCCCCCCCCCACTTCACCACAAAATCTCCCCGTGATTGGCACATTACGAGTGGTATCGTAAGTTTCTACCGAAGCCAGCCCCCCTGCTTCACACTCTGTCCGTCTATATGCCCTTTCCTATTCCTCTCGGCCGTTTCCGTGTTTGCGTGTGTCCGGTCGCTCCGTACGCGCCTTTTACGCAGCGTGGATCAACACGACTGGTCCCCGTCATACGGATGTCTACGGGAGGAAGAGGAGATACCTAGGCGGAGAACTCGGGTAGTATTTGATGAAGAGAACTAGTTATTTGTGTTTAGTCACGCCGGCGGAGGGGAGATGCGCGGGAAAAGGAGGAAATGGATGGTAGGGGAGAGGGGAAAGTTCGGCATTTTAAAAATTAACGTACTCGAAAAGCGTCTTCTAAATACCTAGCCCCCCCCCGCTTGTTGTGCTTCAAGGTAGTTTCTTTTGGAAATACATTTAGTGTGAGATTAATTGTGTTTTAGCAGACCCACCCTTGAGAGTTTTGACTGCGACTGGAACTAGTCGACCGGCCACATCCCTCATCCTTCCTCTGTAGACATTTCCAAAGTAACCTGAAATGACCGCATGCTTCCTCCAAAAATAAACTCCTTTTTCCTCCTTTGCTTGTTTTGTGTGCAATGGCAGCCCTGTCGGGCATGTCCCGAGTAACCTTCGAGTGTTCTACTTGAACTCGACAGGCTGAACCACTCGAGGACACGGAAAACGGCTAATCGAAGAGAAATCACAAACCTTTTCCTACGATCGACTCCAGAACAACGGCTTCTGAAGGAATGAGGATGCCATCGAGGGACTGGCGCAGGTCGCCGTCTACCAACTGGAGGAGCCCAGCCGTGGAGTAGGTGGACGACACTGGAACAAAAGATACTCAGTCAAGTGGCAAGCTCTCGATTACGCGCAATCCGCGACATCCAGTGATTCCAGACAAAGCCCTGTTTCTGTATTTTTGTAAATATTATATTCGATCAATATGGAGTTTCAGCGCAATGATAAGATATACTCTATTAAGTTGTTCAACGCAACTTTATCGCGATGCGAATACCAGTTTTGGTGAAAATGACATTTGGCGATCATAACTCCTACATATTCGCACAAGACAAACGTTAAGAGTTTCAGTAATTTTGGTCAAACCGGATCAATAGTACGAATAAAGCGTAGACATAAATTAGAAAGATTAAATTGTTTTGGATAGCATAACGATCCAATAACAAACAAATGGAGAATGGTAAGAAAAATATTCCGGGAGTAATGAAATAGCGCCTACCACTTCTGGTCGACTGTCTTGAAGAATGAGGTATCAGCTGAATGGGAACATCCCTATATCGACTACTGGTCTCAGAGTCAGAGTCGCTGGAATCAAAGAGGGGATTGAGAAAGACCTCTCCCATGGTGCCCTTCTACTGGTAGGCGGCGGTCGGGCGGAGCCAGTTCGAAGCGACGATCCACAGAGCAAACAGGGGAGCACGTGAGAGGGAAAACAGCTGAGAGTGAAACGAGACGATTAGCAGGGCGAAGGGGAGGCGACGAAGAAAGAAACGAAGAGAAACACGACATGGGAGGATGATTCAGCAGAAAGGACAGTTTTCAGATGATCAAACATGGGAGTGGCGGATCAAACTTTTCAGAATTTCTTGAAATCCTGATATCAACTCATATTTGGGGGATTCCTATCTAAATTCGTCTCGGTATATCGACATTTAAAACGGATTAAGGATAACAAAAGAAACCCATTAGGTATAGAAACGCCAAATTAAAAGAGCTTATTCCAACGCGCCTTTTTCCAATAAATGATTCAAGATGTTCTAACTAAAATTTGAAATATTTTGGGATTTTTAAGAAAATGTTCGAATGAGAAACGGCCGATCGAGAAGAAAGGGCTCTGGATCAATGGCTGCGTGATCGATCGTCTCCGATTGTGTTTGCGCACTTCTTGTTTGTCTTTCCGGATTTTATAAATCGCGACATGTCCGTTTTATGCGTAAACCGACCGGTGCTGCACGTGGTCCACTGGCTGGGAGTGTGTTGCAGAACGGAGCCACTGCGGGTGCAGTTGTACTGCACAAGAACGGCCACCAGGGCGACGAAGAGCACAAGGAGCTGAAATGGGGAAATGAGGTGGGAAAAAGAGTTTTACCAGGATTTCCCAATTTGTTAAACTAAACTCTTGTTAAATCATTTAGTGATTTACACCATTGGTCCAACTTACAAAAAGAACTCCGATGAGGAGAATAGAGTGGTCGGCGACGAAAGCCCAGGCCTCCGGGGGAGTCAGCGCGGTAGATGTGACCTGAAAGCCAGTGATCTGATGGAGGGAAAACGACCTCGGGTCTCACTTTCCGCATACAATTAGAGACGGTCGCTATAAATAACGGCCGCACGGACACCTTTTTAGAGGGAAGGCCGTCTTGGACAAGCGAGGGAACTCACCGACTTGGGGAACAGCCAGGCGAGCTCAGGGTTGCTTGCCGCCGCCTGCATACTTTACATAGTGATTACCAACCTGAAAACCTAATTATTATGTTCAAACCGATTAGGAATGTGCAAGATAAGCAAATTTGGGAATTTCGAGATTTCTCTAAAGTGCTCCGATATGGATGAGATTACCAAAAATAAGGGGCAAGCTGCTTTATTTTGCCACTCATATGACAAAAACGGGCAGCGAATGTTGTGGTTGAGCAATGCTTCAAGTATGGTAATCTGGGTCCAGTTTCTTCGGCGGCGGCGGAAAGCGAAACCCAGGTAGGTCGACCTTCCGGACGCGGTTTTTTGGGCGGACAGCCCACCAATCAGCACCAAGGCCTCCGGAACGCACAAAAACGGACCAATTTACGGCAGCTGGGTGGTAGTTCGGCAGCTGTACGGCTGGCAGTAAGTAGGTCGTCGCCTTTGGTGGCAAAGGCGCCGTCGCGGGTCAACGGAAGCCCGGTTGGGCACAGGCAATGATGCGGACACGACAGGATCAGACGAAACTCGTAGTGGAGGGAAAAGGGTTAGAATGGGTGGTCGCCGTGAAAGAAACCTTTCAGCAGATGGATAGGTGTATGTAAATGTGGTTGAAACACGAGTAAAAGAGAAAGCTAAGGAAGATGAAAATAATCAAACAAACAAAACCACAACGAAACTTTTCCTTGCAAACTTTTCATAACAAACTCATCGCCTTATCCTTCATTTAAAGTTTCAATCCTACAATCTGTGGGTTTTTGTCATGAATAATGTGCTATCGTATTTGTTTTATAGGCATTATATAATATCAGGAACGCACTGAAAGGAAAACTGATTTGGTTCAAAGCGTAAGTAAACGTATAAGGAATTTGCATAATATGCAGGCGAAAATAGAATTCTAAATCTCACAAAGTCCAATTCCAATGGAAACTGAAAGTGCGAAGACAAGATGCTTTCGCATTGGACGCCGCGACAGATCTAAACGACTGCGTGATTCTTGTTGCTGGTAGCTTAATGGGCTAGTTCGTGTAGTCGTCGCCCACTCAACCTCAGAGACCAATACAATTTGTCTTACCTTGTGAAGAAGAGACTGTGTTTTTGTCAGTTTCTATTATCACAAGCAAACTTCATGGTATAGAGTAGATTGATCCTTCTCTCTCGACATGAGGTCTGGCCGTGGCTATGCCTTAAGAAGGGAGTTCCGGCTGCAGAGGTCTGTCGGCCGACCCCAATCACGTGGAATTATGCCTCATATGTCGTCGTTAAACAGTAGCCGCTGAGCCGAAAATCGCCCTTGAAAGTGAATTCCCCGTGGGAACCGACGCGATCCGGTAACCAGCGGACAACAATGATATCTGCAGACACGAACCAGTCGCGGGAATATTCAACGGCTGAGAGGAGTGGAATTTTACGACAGACAAGAAATTCCGTTTTGGGTTGCGTCGGTTCACTTTGAAAAGGGATTGTGTGAGTTTAATTAGAGTGGTGAAGAAAGAATTCTCCGTTGGATCAACATCAGAGTGCCTGAGGGAAAGAATCAATGTGATAGTGACGTAGCGGCGACTGGTCATCGAACCGAAATGGACATCAGAGACAGGTTCCACGGGAGCAGACCGCCCGCTGCCCCAGTGGACATGCCGCAGAAGACCACGGCACCACATACAACACTCAAAACTAATACCCGTTAGTTAGAGAGTTAAGATTTGTAGCTCAAAACCACCGTCTATCTACATTAGATTAATCCCTTGTTTGTGGATGACAAATGAATGTCTCTTATGTGTGAACCGGTGTGATTATCCAATATACAACGCATCTTTCCAAGTCATCGTCTACACTCTTTCATCCAGACAAGGCAAAACACAACTAAAACTACAGAAACCCGTTCAAAATATTATCCGAGTGTAATTTATTCACCAAAAATTGAAACAAAAGATGTATGTATGTGACTGTGTCGTTACTCAAAAATTACATAATGCCGTTTTGGGAATATACAAACTAAATAGAAGATAGGCATATGCAATGTCTGATATGTCCATTCCAATTCTTGCAGGAGTCACAGGGGGAGCATGGTATGATTCCAGTAAATCTGGAGTAGAAAGGAAAGAGGTTGTTCTCACTTTCCCCACAGAATCCGTATTTGGAGTGGGCGATTTGGAAAGTAAACGCGTGTCAGGCGGAGCAAACAGACTGTGCGATTGCGCGAAAATAGACGAACAGTGAAAAAGAGAGTACTTGAAAGGACGGACCAATTGCAAGGTTCTGCGGACTTTGGACGGAGTGGTCAGCGGAGGACAACTGCCATGGGACAGTCACGAAGCAGAAGCAGAGGGAGGGTAGTGGAAGAGACAACAGAGAGAAGTAACCGTGGATACATGAATAGCATTCTCATGACAGATGTGCTTATATGAGATATGCTAGATCGACAGCAAGAGAAAAGGAAAGTTTGGAGATCATTCTCCCAAGAGAATTCTTATTTGTTTCTTTACCTGGTTGTGATGATTAGTGGTTGCGAATGGTAAATTGTGGTCTTTAGGCGAACTGCTGCATATTTGGTCAATCTGCTGGTGTCAGTGGCCCGTGGCGAAGGGGCAAACAAGGCGAAAGAACCTCGACGCAAATGAACTCCCGATTGGGAAAACACGGGTGGGAAAGCACGAAGAAATGCAAAAACAACTCTTTTTCACGTTTCACATGCAAAAATTTTAAACCTCTATGTTTCAGGTTGTGCGGGAGATGCCAAATTACTCATTTAAAGTTTAACATTTAGATGGAATAAAAAACGGTTACATAGTTGTAAAAATCCGTCTGCGCCAGAAGATGTGTAAGAGTGAAATCCGAGTTGGTAGTGGTGAGGGGAGAAAAGAAGAGTCACTGAGATTAAAGCGAAAGAACGTGCGATCGGCGGAGATTCAGAGAAACGAGGGTTTCCGCCGACGGCATTCCCTTAGATAATCCATCACGATGTTCCGAAGACCGGTCAGCGTGGAAATCGAAAAATCGCTGGGAAGCACAAAATCATTCTGTTTCTGAGGTTTTTACAAACGGGAGAAGGCGATCGGAGAAGAACGGGAGAAGAGCCGGTTGACAACACGGATTCTGGCGGGGTGCGTGAAATTTGGGGGGGGGACATCAACTAAAGTTTTTACGAGAAAACCATTTGTGTTTAATAGAAAAAGTTGTAAATAATTCCTCAACTTCTAATAAGTATGAAGTGGCATAGTGTTGAAGAAAAGTGAAATTCGCTATACATTTATGCGTTTCGGCTGGAACGGCGAAGGGGAACAGGTGATTAGGAAAAGGACTAATGTGGCGGTCCGCGCGCTTTGTTTGCGACCGGCGAGCAACCAATCCGCTCGAAAGGGCTGAACCACGGCGTCTTGTCGCCAGCCGCACGAGACATTCGTCAAAAATACAAAAGTATAACTGTAATGTGTGTGTGTGTGTGTGTGTGTGTGTGTGTGTTGATAATCCAACTGATTGTTGAAGTTCTCAATGGGAGGTAGAGTGTGAATACCCAAGAGCGTGAGTGTAAGCGGAAGAGTGTCGTTTGTCCATTTTGTCCATCAAAGGAAGAGGGTCGCTCGTGCGCCTGCGCAGTTTGCTGAGCGCCTCCTGTAACACGAGAACACCGCCTTCCGGTCACCTACTGGTTCGGTCGCAACACGCGACTACAAGAGAAACACACAACAATAGACCTACCGTTTCCTAACGATTAAAAATGTCTCAGCAGAGTACTTTCATAGTTCATTAGAGAACCCCTGGGTATTCTACGTAGCAGAGCACAAGTCAATGAAGAAGAGGTCGCTGACCGCCTTCAATCGCGTCACTTTCAATTTAAATGGCGGTGAACGACGGTAGACAGACTTTTCAATTAATTGTAAACTGTATGCTGTAGTTGACACAAATACTTTTGATTTGCTTCGATTTATTCACAAAAGTAAATGACATTTCACAAACCAAAAAATGAAGTGTCGTACATTCCACAGGTGTGAATACCTTAGAATGGCTGAGATCGGCGCTAAAGCGAAGGACGAAGTCTCTTTTTCAGCAGAAGTGCGACGGCCTCGACGCGGAACGGGAAGAATATGCGAAACGGGATCACTTGGCGCCACGATAACCTCTTGATTGCAGCCAAGGGCAGGGACGACGGCTGGCAGAAGCACTTAGTGGATTTTAACAGGGACGAATGGAGTGCGGAAATGGCGAGACGAGGTCGAATAGGAAATATGGAGGGGTGAATCTATAGGGTAGGCATAGGGTAGCCAAAGTGGATATAGTCCCAGTAGAAGACAGCTATCAGTAGTCGTCTAGCCGCCTCAGTCTCCAGTCTCTTCAGAAGCTCCTCCCTTCCTCCTTTGTCCGTCGTAGTGTGACAAGTCTTCTTTCCAAACACCTCCCCAAGTATCCTCTGTATCGTAATCTCTTCCACATTACTGTCGCTGAGAACTGTTCTGAGCACAGTTTCTAATTCCTGTTTCTTGGAAGGAGAGTATTTGACGACTGTGAACATCTGAGACTGCCGACTGAACTCACAATGCCTGAAAGATGGTTTTTGACGAACGAAAAAGAGGTACCAAGTCTGTGGGCCTAAGTGCCATAGCTCATTGCTCTCTGCTGAAATGTCTCCTTCGGAAAAGGCAATCGAAGCCGCATACAGCCGTTGAAGTACGCATATGACGTCATCCCCACAACCGAAGCAGTTGCCTCCGAAGGCGCCTCCTCTGGAGAACATCAATGGGTCTGATGATGACTTACGGAGAACACATGTACAAGTAGCCACTGAGAAAGCGTTCTGTTGGCTCTCGTACAAACATTAGGTTGGTCCAATTGGAAGCTCCCAGTTTCTGCAATTGACGGACTCTGTGCAACTCGTTTGATCCGGAACAAGACCTAAATGAGGGCGTACAGCAGGTCGTTAAAACACAGTCCTGAGACTGAAAGAAACGTATCTCTCCTCCCCTCGTCTGTTTTCCCTAACACTCAATCACTCACTTGATAAATTTAATTTTTGTGAAGTTTCAGGATTATCGCGAAGAATCGCAACATTAATTACGTATTCATTCCCACATGTCACCAAGACGGTTTAATTTAGCAAGAAACGGCCTTAGAAGCAATCAGGTTGACCGCAGAAGTTTTACGTTTGATTCCTTGCTAAACATAGATCGGGAACATTCACGAAGGCAGATAAGATCAAATGGCGCTGCCAGAAATGGGCTTCCTGAATGTCCCTAACCTGTCTATGTCCGTGGTTATGGAGAGTCCTCGACTTTTCCAAGTGGTGGGATCGAATAAAAGACAAATAATGGCTACAAGCACAGTTGACATGTTCTTTGGGATGGCACATGCCGATAGACGGTGTAACGGTGAGATCTGACATAAAAACTAAAGTTAAGAATGTCGTCTCGGCACCGCGTAAATGGGATGGTAGATGGCAGAAGAGGAGACGATGGAGGGCACGGAGGGAAGAGTAGAACGAGTTGCGGGGCTGAAGAGGAGATTACGGAAAGCGAAAAAGGTACCTGGACTGGTATTCAAGAAGAAAGTCTTGTTGGGCAACATGGTGCTGAAGTTTAGAAAAGTCGTAGATACTGGTGAACCGCTGGTAGACCAACAACAAAAGGAGAAAGGAATACATGGAACACTGCAAAAAGAGAATATTTAGCTTCCGGTGTACACATGGCTTTGATGTGGAAGTGTTCTGCTGAATAGCAGAATGGTGCAAAAGGGATGCAACTTTTGATCAATAGGATAGTTGAATGAAGCAAATTGAAAAACGGATCTGCCACAGAAGAAAGAAGCAAAAGGAACAGCTGGGGGGCTTTCGAAGAAGCTTCGGAGATGCCGCCAGATAGATAGATAGCTGGCATCCCTGCACGGTGTCCCTTGATCGAGAAATCCCGCTACTTTCCAGACAGACTGCAATGGGCGATACAAAATAATGGGTGAATAAAATAATAAATGGGCCCTGGTTTGTTTATGTTTGCTACTGATTTTCCTTATGTTCCCTTATGTTTGCTACTGATTTTGCGATACTCCACCCAAGGCTTTCCTGCGTCTCATGCGGCCGTGCGGTCGGTCTCTCCCCCGTTCTTCCAACCGGGCCTGGATCGCCCGTCCCCAAGCCGGAATGGAGCCCCGTGAGGATGTAGCTCCACCCAAATGATCTACAGAAGTCGTCTGCAGTCGCCCGAGTCTCCCAGAAGCCTGCGAAAAAGCTGCCCACGACAAGGAGAGCTGTACCAGCAAGGTGGACGGCGGGCAATCATAGCCGATTCAAAGGAAACTGTGGATTGAACAAGATTCTTCGAGCGACCGAAGCGACAACTGTAATTCATTCTGGCGGTTCAGGGTGTATCCCTAGAGAATAAACCGTTTGTATGTATGTATGTATGTATGTATGTATGTATGTATGTATGTATATGGGCCCTGGATATCCGGCAGAAAGAGGCCCTTCCGGTACAATTTTGGTGCGTACTTGTAGAGAACTGTAATTAATCTCGGTTTACCACCTTTACTTGGAAAACCTCTTTCCAAGTTCTATCTTTTCTAAGTATCAGGATACATCTGAATCCGTTCAACTACATAACATATTTTCTCCGTTTTCATTGAATTTCACCCAATTAGCGACTTCAGCGATAACAAAACTGGAGTTTAAAACTTCAGGAAAACTGATGACCCGGATTTCACTGGTGCCAAGTGACACGGGTCTCGCTTAATTTAATCACTGCTCGACCAGAGATCACAAACTTAAATCTCAGCCTATTTGGAGGTTGTCTTCGTTTAAAAAAACATTTTCTTTTGCCTCCTGATATTTGATTTGGTTTGGTAAATTGTTAATTCGCCCATTGTTATTGTTGAAAGTTAAAACACTTGTTATGTTTGCTACTGATTTTGCGGTAAACAGAGTTTGACCTCGCCCAAGGCCAACCCATTGGTATATAGTCACCCTGCCAATCTTCCTAAACAGACGTTTGTCTTCAAAGATGCGTTGGATTCACTCCCTCTTCCTCTTCGGTCTTGTCACCGTAGCATTGACTGCCCCCACTTCAACCGAAGATGAGCCAAAGGAGAAGAAGAAGGAGGCCAAGAAGACAGCCGCTGATCTGAAGAAGGGCATGTTCGTGATGCTCGATGGAAGACCTACGAAGGTATGGAGACCATTTAATCAGAATATTTATGCAACTTTAGCTCATTAAAGTGACGCTTGAAGATGAGGACGTTGCGATCGAAGGAGAGGATATTTTCAAAGGAAAGAAAGTGAAGGCCACTTTGAAAAAGGACGATGAAATCCCGGTTCTGGCCAAGGTGATCAAGGAGTGGAGGCTGCTCGAAGTGAAGGACAAGAAGGCCACTTTGGCAGCGCTGAAGGGAGACGAAAAGAAGACTGACGTTGGATTCTTGAGTGAAGATCTTTTGGAAAAGGTTGGTATTAAAATAAATAGCAAAAATTGTTTATGCCATTCTGATGATGACTTTCTAGGTTCTGGAGGCAACAGAGGAGGGGAAGGAACTTTTGGTATCTGTACTGACGCTAGGAGGAGAGTCGAGGGTAGAAGGACTGAAAGTGCCCATGAAAGAGGCAAAGAAGGAGGAGGAGCCACACGAGCAAAGACCGAAGAAGGAACACAAAGACGAGTAACACTGACCATTCGAAACGAAATACATAAACTGTACACATAAAGCTTCCGTGTTCTCAAATGACCTCTCTCTCTCTCTCTCTCTCTCTCTCTCTCTCTCTCTCTCTCTCTCTCTCTCTCTCTCTCTCTCTCTCTCTCTCTCTCTCTCTCTCTCTCTCTCTCTCTCTCTCTCTCTCTCTCTCTCTCTCTCTCTAGCTTATTCTCTATTTCTCTCACTCTCTACGCATGTGTTAGTGACAAATAGAACACCTGTATCCAAAAAACACGAAACAAAATCTTCACTGGGTGTTCAAAAAGTTTTCCGTGTCCCCTGCCAGTGTCTGTTGAGAGCCTCGATGTGTTCCTCCGCTGTGTGCGTCTTCGCTATGTTATTTCCACTGAGATCATTTATTTCTCCTGAACATTTTAATTGTGTAAACTTATGTTTCAAACCTGGTTTCGCACAGAGTCGTCTTGAACGAAGAATGATTAGCCAAGGGAAAACCACAATGCTCAATGCAGTTAGCTAAAACCACTAGTGCGAACAGAAGGCGATCTTGCAAGATTTTAAAAAAAAACGTTACATTGTGATATGTGAAGGAGAGCCAGGCAAAGACGTTGGGGGAGGGTTCCTTGAGGACGATGGCGAGAATGCAGCTGAAGGCGGCCAGACGGAGGGCCACAGCGAAGAGGGAGGCTCCGAGGACGGAACGACTCATGTAGAACATCTTTGCTGTCTGAGAGAAGTGAGAAAGGAAGCACACCCTCACCTGGTATCTACTCTCCAGAGGACGTGTCCCCATTTGGGTCACATAGGCACGTCGCGATCTATGCAGGGCCACGAAGAGTAGCTGAAGCTTATTGCAATTATTAGTCGATTATCGCAGTGAAAGAGAAAATGTCGAAAACAAATAGGACGCATTATATCTAGCACTTTTGAGTATGATAAGTAAATTTTGCAACAATTAAAAGAATGTATAATGAAGGCAGCGGCAGACCTTATTAAATTGATAATAAAAAGGCGAAACCAGCTTTTCCTCAAAGACAATTGACTCAATCAGAGCATATTGAAAATGCATCGTGAAAAAAGTACAAAAATTTCACGCTTCAATTGACACTAAAATTAATTAATTTCTTGTGAAAATCTCTTTTTCCAGAGGACTGCTTCTGACACACACACACACACGTACTCATCCATACTCATTTCCAGACAAGCTTTGGAGAAGAACTGTTCAAAACACTTACTGCAAGACCGGTGACTTGCAAAATTTGATTGACTCCTGAGACAAAAATCCCATCGCTTTCTGAAAAGTAGATAAAATATAATGTTTTTGTGAATTGAGTACGGTAATGGATAAAGTATGCAAAAATGAAGGCGATGAAGACGGCCAAGAGGCAGACGACGAGAGAGAGGAGGAAGCCAGAGGGCGAACTGGAGAACACCACATTCGGCCTCTTTGACACCAGAAGACGCTCAGTTGCAAAGATGAAAACACAGGAGCACAAGAGACCAAAGCCAGTTTCATGGCAGAATAGGGCCAGTTTAAAGGAGGCTAAAGGAATAGGTTACTGTAGAAAACGGAGAATACAGACGAGCATTGACCAGCTGACGGAAGAGGAAGGAGTAGCCTAGGTCAATTTTCATTCCAATGACGGCCAGATAGGAGGTGCTCACGGTGAAACTTCCCACACAATTGAGGAAAAGAATGCATCTGAGTGGAACATATGATTGAAACACAATAACAAAAAATCTGCTATTTTGTCCACAACCAGCGGGAGGCTGCGCCCCCAGACCCCTTCATCTCTAATGATTATTGCACTACACATTATATTTCGAAAATTGTCTTGTCACAGAATTCATTGTAGGCATTGAACAAACTCTTGTTAAACATTACTAAAAATAACTTGTGAAATTCTGCTCTCACCGCAGCTATCGATTAATACTAAATAGAGTATATTTCCTTAAAGGGACCATCAGCCTCCTTTTTAAAATGAAATTGACCCATATGCTAATTCGCTCATTTCATTTGAGTTAATTTTCTCCAACACCGCTCCAAGCAACGGTTTTTCACAAATGGACTGATTAGCATAGGATTAGCCGTGATTTTGAAAAGGAGGCTGATGGTCCCTTTAAGTTCCCTATTGAACAAAGTTCTGGCACGCGATCGCTTCAGGACCAAACCTAGCCAGCCAATAATGATTGAATTTATTTTGTTTTACCTAGGCTATCAATCGACACACTATTTAGTTCAATCGCGACATATCGAAAGATGAACTAAATTCAGTAGAAGCTGAGATATGGTATGAGGTCACATACATGCATACAAACATTAGCGCTTTATATAAATTAGATTAGATTGTTCACCAAACAAGGTTCTAACCTGACAAGGGGGTCTAATGATCTCCTGAAGACAATCCAGAAAAGCAGAGCGGAGGTAGACACGAGGCCAGCGACGGAGAGGAAAACTTCGAAAAGCCAGATCATCGGCTGAAATGAAAGGGCTGTCGCGTGCAGAAGAGCCAGATTGGCAGCCAACTTTGGAGGTAATTAGGCGAGTGGTACTCGTTAGCCGAGGGAAGGCCCATCCATCAAAGCGAAACACGAAAGCGACTGCGCGGCACAACACGTCAGACGACGGTCGGACGAGGCACTGACAGCCGGAGGGGGGATGGGGGGTTAGCGGCCAAGGAAGCACTTTGTGGGAATTCAGGCATTGTTTCCATCACAGCCGAATGGATTGGGAAGATTTCACACATGACAGCTGGAAACTACTCGCTCAAGCGGAATTTTCGCGCCGAGTGCAGTCGTTAGCACAAAAGTGGGCTAATTTCCACGTCAATGCCCAAACTCTGGGATTCCGGCGATGGATCCAAGGGCTTTGAGGATGAGAGCCTTCAGTTCCAACTACACAACGGACCCAACAACACCACACACACAATCAACGTTTGTTTCTGTTTCTGTCCAAACGTTCAACTTCATCTGTTTCTAGTAACAGTCGTCGAGGAATTAATAAATTATTCATAATTACATCGATCTTAAGTGCCTCCGTGCCGTTTCCAAGTGTTTACATTTTCAGTCCAAACTGCAAATCCCAAGCAAGTTTTTACTGAAATGATATCACAAGAGTGTGGTTATTAGCAAAAGGAAAAAAGACTCTCAAATGTATGGACAGACAAGATTTACTCGTGGATGAATCGGCGCGCGTCCGCAACAAAGGTTGGGAGTGGGCGCCTCCCTTGGCTGTTTTTCCCTCAGTAAATACGTTTTGGCAATTTCACTGCGATTTATAACGAAATTTCGGTTCATTATCGGCGGCCTCGCTTTCAGTCTGAATGTCCTAGGGGAACGAAAATCACGACTAACCACCCACCAAAAAGGACCCTCTTTTAGATGAATTGAAAAGAATTTGCAGAGAAAATACGCCTTTGATTACCTTCATATAATATCCCTTAAACAAAAGTGACTGTTTTATTAAATTAGTGTTACATGGCAATTATTATGTTGCCTGAAATTGAACCTGTCCTTATGAATTGGAGCATAGACGAGAAACACTAACAAGTCAGAATATGTGGATTTCACAACTCAATATTCCTTTTTCTCTCTTAAGATGAATTTTAATATAAACCTGAGGAGAGCCACTCTGTGCCACAATTGGCCCCATAGACCATTCCCCGCAGAACCGAAGGCCGCCAGCCGTTCCTAGTTTATTACGGCGGGCTGCGCGGGTCAACCAGTGCTCGGACACGGCACGTACACAGTCGCGCGTCTTCGCCACGTGGCCTCCTCAGCCGTTTTATTCTTTTTAATGAAACTAGTGTTGCAAAAGAAAAGAAGAGGAGAAGCTGTTGTTTCTCAAAGTGACGGCGTTCA
This sequence comes from Oscheius sp. G VE-2021, assembly GCA_022343465.1. Lineage (NCBI taxonomy): Eukaryota > Metazoa > Nematoda > Chromadorea > Rhabditida > Rhabditidae > Oscheius > Oscheius sp. G VE-2021. The sequence goes on from JAJQXH010000023.1 coordinate 1,131,901, forward strand.
ATTGGACGGATATCCGTTAATCAGACGCCGATCCCAGTGTAAACAAACACGGGGTATTAGAATACTCGCATTACGACCCCAGGATCCCCGGATGTTGCCAAGTTCAAAAAACTTCCACAGCTGTAGTCTGGACCCTCTCATTCGGCCACGACCTTTTGCCCCTTGGCGTCCTGCGTCTCCTTCCTGAGCGTAGTCTCTCCAACTATGCAGTCGTCTTCCGGATCGCGGACGACCACCCGAAACAACGACCCCCACTCTCCGTCTCTGATCATTCAACAGGCCTCCACTTACTTCAGAAGACTCTCTATAATCATTTCTTATCTCAAAAGAGAAGCTTTTGTAAATATCACGTATTTTTTACGGAAGTGTCCTTGTTTTCAAATCGAAATAAGTCACTGTCAAAGTTCTCGTCTTGGCCGTCTTACCTAAACAAGCGACGGCCGTGGCGCATTGATTGTTGTGGTCAAAAGGTGTTCGTTTCCTGCGATGACCTCGCTGATTTCCGCGTCTTTCACTTCCCGGCAAACCTAAGGGTTTCCCCAATTATTCCCCTTTCTTTCCCCCAACTCTAATATCCTTGACCCCTTCTCGCCGCAAAGCCAATGAGTGCCGGATTGCGTCGCTTTTCGATCGCCGCTCAAACTGCACTTTGCAGCTGTTCTCTTTTTTTCCCCCTTCTCTCTCTCTCTCTCTCTCGTACATTCGCTTATTCAGAAATGCACTGGGTGTGGCTGTGTCTATTACCGCAGCTGGCCACAGCCGACCTCTTCACTGCCATCGCCGACATGCAGCACATGTTGGGGGCCGAGCAGGAGGTTAACAGCGTCATAGACGAATACATTCGGGTGGAAAATCAGCGATTGGAAACTCTGAAAAAGTAAGGAAACCGGGGGTGAACAATTATATGAAATTAATTTACAGGTTTGCTGATGAATATATGGCCAGGAATACAGAAGCAGCCGATGTCGGACCTGATTTTGTCACGAATCCTATCAACGCCTATCTTCTTATTAAGCGGCTCACAACAGAATGGAAAAAGGCGGGTGTGGGGACTATATCAGGCGGCGCTGGCTGTCTTGCTTGCCGGTGTCCTTGGCGCTGTGCAAACGTGATAGTTCCGCCCATGTGGCCAGGGTTCGAACCCCGCCAGTGACGACAACAATGCCCTTTAGGCAGAAGCAAATAATGTTGATACTTTAGTCTTTCCGAGGTCCTTCTACCTTTTGCATTCAATAAATGTATTAGATTGTTGAAGAACAATTTTTTTTCAGGTGGAAGATGTTATGCTAAAAAACAGTGCCGAAGCTTTCATCAAGAACATTACGGATAACCGCGTTAAGAGCCAGGTAGCCACTACAGTAGCCATTGTATGTTGTGTTGCAGGTAAGATTCCCTGGAGAAGAGGATCTCTCTGGTGCTGCGATTGCCCTTTTGCGTCTACAGGACACATACAAATTGGATCCTCAGGACATTGTGAACGGAATGATTCGAGGGCAGAAGGTCGGACACAAACTGACGGCTCACGACGCCTTCGAAGTGGGCCGGGCGGCCTACAACCAAAGGGACTACTACCACTGTCTCATGTGGATGCAGACGGCCCTCAACAAGGTGGGAAGAGCACACACAACCACAGCTTCTAACCAAAGACGTTTTCATTGGCAATATGGAAACCAAGCTTTTCGTTTCAGCTAGAGAACGAAAGTCCGTCGACAGTCGAAGAGTCGGAGATCCTGGAGTACCTGGCATACGCTCTTTACCAGCAGGGAAACATCCGCCGTGCGCTGTCGATGACTAAGAAGCTGGCGCAGATTGCCCCCAACCACCCACGAGCGAAGGGCAACGTCAAATGGTACGAAGACAAGCTGGACGGAAAGGAACGCGATGGGGACCTGCCTCCCATTGTGAACAAAAGGGTGGAGGACGACGGAATTGTAGAGAGAGACGCATACGAGACACTCTGCAGAGGAGAGGCTAAACCCGTGGATCCTGCTGTTGAGAAGAAACTCTACTGCTATCTCAAGGTAAGAGAGATAGAGAAAGAGAGGGAGAGAGAAAGAAAGAGAGAGAGAGAGAGAGAGAGAGAGAGAGAGAGAGATGTTCATGCAGTATTTGTTTTAGAGAGACAACGACTTCCTGAAGTTGGCTCCCATCAAGGTGGAGATCCTTCGTCTGGATCCCTTGGCTGTCCTTTTCAAAGAAGTTCTCAGTGAATACGAGGTGGAAGCCATCAAGGAACAGGCCACTCCCAAGGTAAGGAGGGTTTAAGCAAAGGGGAATTGGAAAGAGTAAGACTTGGGATTCCTAGTTGGAGCGGGCGACCGTCCGAGCGGAGGATGGCTCCCTGCACACAACCCCCCACCGTATCGCCAAGAGGTACCGCGTGCTCTCCATTTTCCCTTGGTTCCGTCTCGCATGGCCCGTTTTCAGTTGAAACGCGCCACGGTGCAGAACGCAGTCACTGGAGAACTGGAGACGGCCAGCTACCGTATCAGCAAGAGGTTCGGCCCTTTGTACCCTCCGTCGCATGCTCATTTCCCTCTGTTTCCCTAACAAAGCTAATGGTTCAGTGCCTGGCTGAAGGAGGAAGACAGCCCAGTGGTGGAAAGGGTGAACAGGAGGATCCAGGATATGACTAACCTCAACCAAGCGACTTCTGAAGATCTGCAGGTGGCCAACTACGGTCTGGGAGGACACTACGACCCTCACTTTGACTTTGCTAGGGTAGGAAAACAAGGGAGATTGCAAGAGTAGATGTTCAGAAGGAGGAGAAGAACGCTTTCAAGAGACTCAACACGGGTAATCGCATCGCCACCGTCCTCTTCTACGTGAGTCTTCCACTATTCTAATCCTCCTGGCTTCCAGATGTCACAGCCTGAAATGGGCGGAGCCACCGTGTTCAACACCCTCGACACGGCCGTGTTTCCCTCGAAATTCGACGCCTTGTTCTGGTACAACCTGCGGAGGAATGGAGACGGAGACCTCCGCACACGCCATGCGGCCTGTCCAGTGCTTCTCGGAGTGAAATGGGTCAGTTGGCGAAGGAGGCGGGAAGACTGCCTTTGCTTCAGGTATCTAACAAGTGGATCCACGAGAGAGGACAGGAGTTCACGAGGCCTTGCGGACTGGACGAAGAGGTGCAGGAACAGTTCGTGGGAGATCTGACTCCTCGCGTCTGATCAGAGATTTTCACCCGGATCATTTATTACGGTTACAATATGTGGTCAATCTTGCCTTTTAAAGTATTATCATGTATTTTTTATTCATAAAGAGGGTTGGAATATGGGAGAAAACATAGGACATTCAAGCAGTACACAACAGACACTGGTCACTAATATTGGTATTTGAATGGGTAAAAAAATGTTGAAACGTTTGCCGAACCACCTAAATATCTATTTTGAAATGTAGTTATATAGGTTACGGTATTTCCCTTTGTTTAACAGTATCTTTGGCAGTTTCCATTAACCGAAGGGGGCGATCGACAATAGCCCGTCCGCCTGCGAGAATACATCTCACTACAGTGGGCATGGGAATCTCAGCGCCCAGCGTGGGAAAATCGTTGCAGCAAGAAAGTGTCACCAAGTATGAACACCGAACAAAACGAAAGGCACTCGTTTATCACAAATGGTAAATTACGCACACCAACCAGAAAAGATACCAGTAACAACCCACTCTCAGATGGGAGGAAAACAATTATGATTCTAATAAATAGATTACACTAATAAGCATTCTTGCTGCCACGCATTAGTCGGCCGAGCTTGGAGTTTTCGGTGAGCAAACTTCGGATGAGCACGACCTGTGCGATCCCGGCGCAGACCATGACGATGGTGTTGACGACACCCCAGAAGTTGACCATCTCGAAGTTGTCTTCGGATTTGGAGCGGTCCTAAGAGAAGCGTTTTTGAATAAAAAAGAACTTACAATGTAAGATACTGAACGAATCCTGTCGAGTTCGCCCTCAACACGGTTCAGATTCGACTTTATGCGGGTCGTTGTCGACTCAAACACCTGCAAACCACCAATTACTGCACATTCTTAATGTTAGATAAAACAGACCTGCGCGGCGATAAGGAGTTCCATCGCGGGACTGGCAGTGAATCTGTTCAAGTCTCCAGCGTAATTGCCATTTTCATCTATTACGTAAACAGAAAGAGAAACCTAAGGTAAAATACTATCCTGTGCAACTAAAAACCAACAGTCTTGGGAGAAACATAACTGAAGCTATTATCCAAACAAATCGTGTAGTCGCCAAGACCATTGGCGGCATCAATGTTTATTCTGAAGAAATATAAATCCGTAAATACCAAGCACACTCACCGGTGGCTGTGAGAGATGGACCGGATCTGTCGGTGGATTTCCACTCCAGCGGGAGATCTCACAATAAAGTCTAGAAAGAATAATGCGTACGTTGAGATATGAATTCGCACCTATGTCCCGCTCTCCTCCCTTAAAAACCAAATAGTTCAGTTCGATTCCTCGGTACTCGGGCTTCAGTACAGGGAAATGGAAACAATCCAGCTGAAACGGAACGTTTTAAAGGGAACGAGCACCGAAAACCCACAGCTTGGGCGTTTACTTCAATCGTCACAGAAGTCTCTTCGTCTGTGATCAACGTCATTCCGAGGGAACATAAGCAGGTCAGCCACACCAACAACCTCATCTGAAAATACGTCATCAAATGTAGTGAAAAGCAAGGCAAATGAGGAAGATTTCCCTTTTTACAGTATCATGGAACACCCGGCGAACAAGCTATGAAGCACTGAACGACAAAACGGGTTATTTTGTTAGAAATGGAGACATATTGAAAGTGTGAGAGCAAACATTTAAAAAAAACCTTAAAAAAAGACATCATCAGGTAATAATTAGCAACATCTAGCTGACTATCGATTTTAATAAAAGTCACATATTATATATAGTGACGTCAATACTTATGCCACACAGACAAAACTTCAACTTTAAATGGGGGATCTGGCTCTAAAATAAACGGATATAAATAATTAGGTTATGCCAACGTTTTCAAGTACGGTAAGGAAGAGCGACTGAAAATGTTGTACGAATTACCTCTAAAGATTTATGCATTTTCCACCAAACGATGCAAGCAAAATTACGGTATTCCAACCGGTCCGACGTGGCATATCGCCGACCAATTCTGTCTGAGGTTTTCTTATCTGATTCCCCAGTTGTTTATCTAGCGAGCCTGTCCGCGGACGGCTTTTTCAACCGTTTCATCTTTTCTCTGTCGCACATCACCTTCCATCTGTCGCAGTATGTTGCACTTTCAGCATGCGGGCCCTGATTCTGGTAGGCGGGTACGGCACTCGGCTGCGGCCCCTGACCCTCACGCAGCCGAAGCCTCTAGTGGAATTCGCCAACAAGCCCATGATGCTCCACCAGATGGAAGCTCTCGCCGAGGCGGGAGTTACCACCGTCATTCTGGCCGTGAGGTTCGTTGAGCTGCTTTCTTAAGTCTTCATTATTAAGCTACCGAGCTGAGCAGCTGGAACAGGAGATGACCGTGCATGCAGAGAGATTGGGGGTTCGATTGGTCTTCTCTCTGGAGGAGGAGCCCCTCGGAACGGCTGGTCCTTTGGCTCTCGCGAGGTTAGATTTAATTGGTGTATTCAAGTATTTTCCATTTCAGACATGAGTTGGATCAAGGGAATGATGAGCCATTCTTTGTGCTCAACAGCGACGTCATCTGTGATTTCCCCTTCCGCAAAATGCTAGAATTCCACCGATCACACGGAAAGGAGGGAACCATTGCCGTGACTAAGGTTTGTTTCCTCTCAAAACAACTAGCCATGCTTCTCAGGTGGAAGAACCGTCCAAGTATGGAGTTGTCGTCTTCAATGAAGAGTCGGGTCAGATAGCTGAATTTGTTGAGAAGCCACAGGTATTTTGAAAATGTATATTGCCTCAATTATAGCCTTCAGGAGTACGTCGGAAACAAGATCAACGCAGGCTTCTACATTTTCAGTCCCTCCATTCTGGATCGTATTCCCCTCAAGCCTACCAGTATTGAGAAAGAGGTTTGCCGCAATATTTTATTTTTTAATCCATTTTTAGGTGTTCCCCCAAATGGCAACCTCTAGTAACCTCTTTGCCTTCGTTCTTCCTGGCTTTTGGATGGACGTCGGCCAGCCTAAGGATTTCCTGAAAGGTACGTTTTCTCATTATCCGTTGTCTTACACAGTGCGCCTTTCTCCAGCTGATCATACCACCGAAAATTGATAGAATCATTTGCAGAAAATTTTTTATATATATCTTCCCACAAACAAAGTAATTTCGATTAACCACGTTTGAAAGAGATTCGGTTCCAGGAACCGCCCTTTACTTGAGGCACTGCGAGTCTGCTAAGACCTCCTCGCTGGCCGCCGGTGACAGCGTCAACGGAAATGTACTCATCGATCCCTCGGCCAAAATAGGAACCAACTGTAAAATCGGACCCAACGTGGTATGTTCCTACATGTTCTTCCAAACCATTGATGTTTCAGGTGATTGGCCCTCGCGTGACGATTGAAGACGGTGTTCGTCTTCGGGATTGCACAATTCTGTCGGATTCCTTCATTCATACCCATTCCTGGATCAACCAATGCATTATTGGCAGGTGGGTGATGCTTATGTGGATCCCATAGTTGTGACGGCCGCTTGCCCTCTATCGCTGCGTCATCTGCGTAAACAAAGGGCCACATAAACACTTGTGGTCATTTCTGCATACCATTGTTTCCCTTTCGACATTTCTGTTGCAGGAAATGTTCGATCGGCCGTTGGGTGAGAATGGAGAACACGTGTGTGCTGGGAGATGACATTGTGGTCAACGACGAATTGTACCTGAACGGAGCCCGTGTGTTGCCCCACAAGTCCATCTCATGCAATGTGCCAGAACCTGACATCATCATGTAAAGCCAGTCCTTGCCCGAGTTTGTTGCATTATTTATTGTTACCCATTTCTCAGCGACCAACGTGCATTAAACTGTGATATTCTTCCTAATAAATTCCTGGGTCCGGCCTTTCTTGTTTTATGAGCCAATCTTGTTGCTCTTGTTTTAACTCGCCGAAAAATAAACGTATTCGTATTCTCTTGTTTTTATTTCTTCTTCAGTAGTCTTCTGCTTCATATCGTTCTCCTCAAACAAAGAGTGCGACTAACAGTTGTAGTTATGACCAGATGACTAATTCTGTGGCTGATTCCACTGATTTGGAAGACTGGCTGGATGTGGGCAGTTCCTCGCCCACTTTCCACTCCCTGGCCCTCGACGATGTCCTCCAGGAGGTCGGTCTCATCCAGGACGACGACTCTCTCTCCTTCCTCGATGGGTCCGACGCCGCCTCTCTCTTGGGAACCAACCCCTCTCCCCCTCTTCCCTCCGCCTTCTCCTACAAAACAGACCCCGGAATCTCCTTCCTTCGCCTAGGTAGCCTCCAATTGGTCTGGTATTACCGTATTCGCAGATGCCGTTTCCCATCAACTGGCTTCTCTCTCAGCCAAAAGTGGATCCCCCACCTCCATCTGTGAATCCAGGGGGACCATGGCAGTTGGTGCCAGTCGAGGGATGATCATGCTCTTTAATGCCCAGGTGCCTCTCTCCAGTTTGCATCCAAAGTCTCTTCAGAACAGGCTTGACACCTTCTTCCCCGGCGAGGGCGACTCTGGCGGTGTGGCCTGTCTCGCCTTCTCCCCAGATGGTCGTTATTTAGCCGCTGGATTCAGTAAAGGATATGTTAAGGTTGTTTTTCTTTCTAATCTCCAGTGATCCTATTCCCTTAGGTGTATAATGTCAGCCGCCGGGTGCTCTTTCGTTCCATCCGAGACGCCGTCCAGCCTGGGCGGGGGATGCTCCAGATCCTCTACCTCGACTCTTCGCGTGATTTCCTCACCCTCGACAGCGGTGGAAATGTCTTCGAAGTGCGTCTGAAAACCAGTCTGACCCGCCGTATCACCCACCAAGTGAACCCTCCCATTTGCATCTATGGTTCCCTTAGGTGCGCTGTGTCTTCTCTGGCTGCAATGGAGAGGTGGTCTTCATGAGGTCCATGCCTTACAACCTCCTTGTCCTCCTAACCGTCACTAAGGTATTCTTCGATTCTCCCATTCTCTTTCTATTTTTCTCTAGATCTTAATCGTGTCCACAAAAAGCGGCGGATCCGTTCTGTGTGCCTTCCCTGTGAAACACTTTCAGCCTAGTCCACCCCTCTTCGACTTTTTCTTACAGGTAAACTTAACTAATCCACTTAAAACATGAATACAGGCTGGGAAACGTCACCGTTTCTTCCGAATGTGCCTTTGTCGAGGGGATAAACTGACGGTCTTTTCTCTGTACCCTGACAAGTTCGGCACAAAGGAGAAGGTGGCCGCTTTGGTGCGCTCCATGCAGTTGCCGTTTGACGCCGTTTCTCTTAGTTGGATCACTGCCAATGGTTTGGTCTTCTAAACAACCAATTTTATTTTCTCAAGGAATTGTTTTGTTCAACTGCGATGGCAGTTCTGTCTTTGTGGATGTGGAACGAGGACTGGTGACCAGGTCTTCGGACGCCGATCTCCCGATCGTCTTCTCCGCTTCTGATTTTAAGGTAATTCCCGTTTCAAGCCCCCGTTAGTTTTTCAGGGACTGGCCACAGGCGGTAATGTCTCGGCTGCCCTCAGCTGCCTGGCCGATTCTATCTGCTATCAGTCCGTGTTCCGCCACGGAGATTCGGTCCTCATTCTGACCCACGACGGAATCTACAGTGCCCGAGCGAACACAGAACTGGAGCAGCTGAACAAATACGATCAGAGGTCGGCCTTGATCTGAAGAAACTTTATTTAGTTTCAGGGATGACAAGGTATCTCCCTGTCTGTACCTGCTGGACATGGTCAAAGGGAAGGTAAAGTCTAATCTAGCCACCCCGGAGAAGGTGAATGCTCTTTTACAAGGTAATTCTAGCTGTTGTTAGAGAATGCCTATTTAGTGGCCCTACAACGACTGACTTTATTCACATCTGATGGGTTCAAGGATGGCCAAGTAGCTGAGCTCGTGGCCCACTTCAGGGTGATTTTCCTATGCCTTCTGGTTTTATTCTTTCGATTCAGAAACATATCTATATTCTCATTCATGTATGCGTCGAAGGAAGGCAGACATCGGTTCTTTTCGACTACGCCTGGTCGAGGTTCATCCTACCGTACTCCCTCCTCATCCACGTATTCCAGATTTGAGCGTGACGCTCTCCTCCGCTCGGTATTTCTGGATTCTCTAGACGAATGGGTGCTGGATGGTGCTTTGGAGGCTGCTCCTCCGTCTCTGATCTCCGCCTATCTCTCTCATCTGGCCTGCGAGGGCCACTTCTCCCAACTGCAGGCAGCCATCTGTCGTTTCCCCATCCACTCCATAGATCTTCATATGGTAGATTCTCCCTCTTTGATTCTCACTAGGGTTACTGTAGGTTATGACGGTCTGTCGTCAGAATGGTCTCTACGACGGTGTGATCTACGTGATGAACAAGGCCCTCTGTGACTACATTACTCCACTCGAGGAGATGCTGGAAATGGTCTCAAAGTTCGCATCGAATGACGTCATCAGTGATTCCGAAGTGGAACAGGGAAATCGCCTTTTGCTGTACATCCACTGCTGTCTTGCGGGACAGTCATACCCCTTCGGAGAGCTGCTCGATGACCTCCGAATGAAGGTCCCACTGGAGGTCCCCTCTCTCCTTTTTCTAACCTTGCCATCCTTTAGGTCTTCCGATGCCTCACATCGTTAAGAGGGAAAAACGGCAGTTCGTCCTCCGAGCAGTATCCATATCTTCGGGTGCTCCTTCAGTTTGACGCCCAACAGGTACCTCTTCTTTATTTGATGTTTTTATTTCCTCAGTTCCTCAACGTAGTCGCCACCTGTGTGGATGCTCCGTTGTTCACCACAGACGAGGGTCGTCTTCAGCGTCTTCTAGAGATGGTGGGTTGAGCTTTCCTCTTCTAACTTTCCTCTTAGATCGGAGTTATCTGTGAAGCCGTCGGTAGCATCGCGAGTCTCACCAATTTCCTCATCCTCGTCGTTCGTTTAGTGGAGGCTGGGCGAATCCTGGTTCCGACGGACACTGTGGAAATCGTTGGTTGCGATACTTTCGTCCTAATGTGTTCCAGTGCATCAGACGTCTCCTACGTCACAGCGCATTGAATTCCGCCACTGAGGCTGCAGTTGTGGATGTCCTTCGGACGGTGCCTCAGCTGGACCGGGAGTTGATGTTGAGGCTGGCTCTGAGTCCTCTCAGGTAGGGTCAGATCCCCAAACCCATCATATGTGGATTTCAGACTAAAGGTCTGCTCTTTTATCTATTTTTCTGATCGTCGTTTTGTGGACGCCATAACCACCGTCTTCTCGGCCAACGCTCAAAACAAACCAGTAGGGTCTTGGCTATTACTAACTGAATATTATTTTAGGAGGTATTCTCCCTCATCCGATCCGTCCTTACGGTTGATCTTACTCAAGCGGAAATGGCTAATATTTCATGCTACGTTGAAGGAGTCATGCCGGTCAGTTCGTCTGCGTTGTCTTCCCTACGATCTCTTCAGGAACTGTGCTCCATCGACAGTGCTCAGGCCGCCCAGTTGATGGTCGACTCTTTCCCTCATTTCTTGCCAGAATTGCGCACGGAGGACGAACTTCGAAGGGCAGAAGTCTTTCCGGTTGTGAGGGCTGCCTTCGAACTGCGGTATGGTGGAGGACTACTGTAGCATTCTAATTTAGCCGTGACCGCCAACAAAGTCATCTGAGTGGAGATGATATCATCGATGAGGATCTGTTTGGGATTTATTACCAAGGCCTGGTACAACAGATGAAATGGAGTGATGCGGGGCTCAAGGTTACCCTTTTTATCTGTGGTTAACACTTCTTAGGAATTGTTGCTCTACTGGCTGCCCATTGGGTCTCGCACGGATTACTGTCTGAACATCTCCACTGCCACCAGTAAACCCCTCTGCAGCGTACGGAGCAAAGTAGTTCTAACGTGATCGTATTTTCAGATTCTTTTACTCGAAGCTCGTGGACTGTTTGACAACGCCTTTGACCTCGTTTTCCAGCTGCTCTCAAACTCCATCGAAGTTGCCGACATGGGTACGGCGTTTTGTTTTCTTTGAAATGTCGTTCAGTCTTCTGGGTGGACGAACTGTTGTCTCTGAGCAACCGCCACAGCCCTCAGGCGACTGAGAAGGGCTGGCTAATGAAGGTGTTCCGCGAAGTCACCAAACAGTCCCGTGTATCCTCCAGCGACGGTACGAGCTTCCCCTCATCCCTCTCATCTCCAAATTCAGAAATGGACAAGCGTCTGACGGCGTTGATCTCCCGAATCCTGTCGTCTAGTAGCCAGTACGCCCACGAATTGTTTTCCTGTCTCCTGGAAAATGAATCCTTCCACAACGGCGATTTAAAGTGGGTTTTATGAGATATACAAATCTTCCTTTTCAGAGACCATAAGACCGTCATCAAAGAAATGTTGTCTGCATCCAGCTTCGAAAAGACGATGCTCACATCAATCGTCCACACAATGGTAGGACTATTCACTAATAAAATAATAGGTAATATTTAGGACCACGAAATAGGTGCTTTGCTCGACAATATGCATAGGCAAACTGCAAAGAAGGTGGGCAGGGGCTTCGTGACAACCGGTTGTCTCGTCTGCGGTCAACCGACAAATAAAGCAGCGTACATCCACAGGTGTAGCAATTTTATTTTATACAAGATGTTTGTTTCAGCTGTGGCCATATCATACATCTCGAATGTGACGACGGGTCCCGCTTGTGCACTTGCTCAACAACCAATTCTAGAAAAGTTTCTTTAACCAGGTAATCTTACTTTGATATTAATCAAAATATTAATTACAGGGACGTAGCCCTTCTTCGCCCCATTCCCCACAAGCGTGAACAGAAAAACATCTTCGTGAATTGGAATACGCCCCTACGTCTTTCTCCTTAAATTTTGCCATTTTTGTACATTTTGCTGCTGAAGCCAGTTTTACTTGTCATAAATAAGTACATATAATAAATATATATTTATCACCGTCGTTGATGTATCACTTCAGTTAACGCCCCGACTCCAACCGCTCCCATTTCCAAAGTACCTTATATATAAATATATATATAATTATGTTCAATAAAAGTATATTTGCATTAACAAAAGTAGACACTAGCTGTTGACAATGTTTCGAAGTTGGCAAATCCCCTATACGAGCTGCAAAGTACAGAGTAACTTTTTGGCTATGCAAACTTTGCTAATAAAGCCACCTGTGGCACAAATAACCCCCAAACAACCGCCACCCATTTCAAAAACGTCGAACAACGGTGAACGAGGTGACCTCATTTCACCGATGACAACCATAATCCAATATACTCAGTTAACACGGTGTAGTATAAACAACGGGTTTATACGTAACAATATAACAATGAAACCTCAGTTTTCCGGGGCTCCCTTCCTGGAACGCATAACCTTGGTGACAATCTTCTGCTCCTCAATGAGGAAAGCGCGAGTGATGCGCTCCTTGACGGCGTTGGCCGACAGGCATCCTCCGTAAGCACGGGAAACGGTGCGCTTGTTCTTGGCCAGACGGGCCAGTTCGCGGGGGCGGGCGGGAGTGAGCTGAAAAATGACGATTTTACATTAAGAACTACTAGGTGATTTTAATATGCACAATTATGGTCAACCAACGAGAAATTTTACGTTTGTTTGAGTGGTAGAAAGATTAATGAAAACCCAGTGTTCAAATGTTAGTAGTTTGTGAACTATTCAGGTATTTGAATTCCTAGAGGAGCAACAAAAGTATGAGCCGTTTTACTGGCAAATAAAAAAAATATTCGTTCCCGAAAAAATTCAAATTGGAACTGGCGTGACCCTAACAATCACAAAAAGATTTTCAGGTTAATCTGAATTGTCAGCGAGACAATTCAAACTATTTCGCCTCGTCACAAAAAATACCCTCGAAGGTTTATTTATCAGTGATGTCGTAAAAAGAAATCATATTTGGCTTCATCTACATTTTAAGCGTTACGTTTCGTCTTATTTTAGCCTCAATTTGGTACGGGAGCAAAGTCGTTACACGATTACGCCGCGACTTTTAAAATCCAGGAAAATTAAAATACCAAAGACTCACTCCGTGGAGCTTGACTCCGGTATCCTTGCACTTGGGGAAAGCTCCGCGCTTCTTGATGTACTGGTACACAAGACGGCCTCCGGGAGTCTTGACAATCTTAGTCCTGTTGGACTTGGTGTTGTAGGACAGACGGCGCCTGTAGGTGACCCTCTGAGACATTTTATCTGAAAATTCATATTTACTCGCTTAAGCGAATGAAAATGACACTCAAAAATTACATTCACGAAAATGACTTGAGGGACAAAAAATAAGTTTAAAAAAATAGTTTATGGCTATTTTACAAAAACCACCAACAGGGGGTCGCTAGAACGGCAATGAAGTATTTTACATTTTACAACAACTTTTAATAACAACCACACGATTCAAAAAAGAATATCAAAAAGAGTTTAAATTTTTCGTAGGCCACTGGGCTAAAACAAGGCCGGGGGATACACCTTGGTCCCAGTTACTACGGTATTGCGTTAAAACACGCTCCATGGCTAAAAGCTCCTTATAAGGAAATCGATGGAAAAACAGCTTTCGGCTGAGATATCTCTTAAATTTATGTGTTGGCGAGGCATGTTGGTGAATTATCGTGATAGTGGTGGTGTATATTTCATTTTTACGGCACGTTACGGGAGAAACGGCTCGGCAGTGAGCTAAGTGGTGGGACATTTCTTCATCTTCATCGACCAGTCCTGGATGCATGTTTCATCTTCTGGCATAGGAATATTTCTGCGCAGTGTTTCAGATGTCGGTGGATTCAATAGAGTGTATTTGTCGTGTGGTAAACATAAATATTCATTGTGTTATGTGTATGTGACCATCGTGGACAATGCCTCATGTGGGATATAATTGAAGGTCCGTTAGACCTTCCTGAAAAGGAAACAAAACGATTGTCAGCGTTCCGATTTCAAACTTTCCGCTTGATTTGGTAGATTTGCACATTTTTCATTCAGCGATTCAAAAAGCTACCGGAACCTATCGCGATGATTTCCGCTCATTTGCTCAGTTGTTTCACAAACCTTAGATTGTCTTGGCACATCATGCATAGAGAATACAGAAGAACGCAGGCATTCACTTTCAATGAAACGAAGGGAGAGAGAGAGAGCGCGATGAGCGTGACTCGGAAAAACGGATAATCGCAAGAAAGTATGAAGGCGAGATAATGATTGTCAATCTTGAATCATACCGAAACCGTCCTATTACCGTTGAAGTAGGAAAAACAAGGAAAGAGGGGGATATATAATTTTATAGTTCCAATCAATCAAGTGATTTCTTTGATTCCCTTCGCTAAATTTTACCCGTAGACTTCTTTGCAAATTCTGAGTATCGTATGTAATTCCCCGTAATCATTACAAACTCAAACTTACATTCAGAAACGGGCGGTGTCAGAATGGAGCTGGCCTCCAAGGTTCGATCGGCTGTGCTATGGGCGACAGAGTCGTTTCCGGACGAGCCGAAACCTCCCCGCGTGGGGATGGTCGTCGACATGAGCGAGACCAACGTCATCGGCGGATTCATACCCAGTAGGTCACATGAATTGCGAGAGACGTAGATGTAGGTCTTGTGGAAAAGCAACGATATCCTTACTCACGACCACAGTTTCTGTTCTACTCGGACGAAGAAATATCTCTTTCCGCTGATCAGGCCGTCCGACCCGTCGTTTGTCCAAAGTTCCCTCACAAAATGCCACTATTTGCGGGTTACGCAGAAGCTATCAACGCAGGTTGGACTCTATTATTTGGAAAAAGTTAGAATGCAGGAAAAACTCAACAAAACGAAGACCAAGCGTCTGCTAGACTACTGACTTTGTGTCAAATGGGAAACGATGCGGAAGAAGCGAGAGTTTTAGAGACGACTCACTCAAAACAGTGAGAAATAGGGAGAAACCACAAAAGGCTCTGTTTAGGTTGCCCAGGAAAAGATCTTCCTTAGAAGATGATGCACTCCTTTCTCCTTCGGGCAGTAGTCCGGTTGGCAATTAATCAATCCTTCTGATGGAGAGGACCTTTAGAAATCATTTGGTGCCAGTCGGGCAGAAGCTGCCTTTTTCGCCATTTTTGACGGACATGCTGGCACTGGAGCAGCCCTCGTGGCAAGTAAATGTCTCCATGAACATATCAAGGTGAGATTAAGGAAAATAACGTCAATGGTAATAGTGTAGTCGAGGCTGGGAGAGGTACTGGAGACAATGATCCTTTTGGACCGACAGGAGTGGCTTTCTCTGGGACGGAGGCAATCGGATTCTTCCTACTCTCTTAACAGAACAAACGTAATTTTGTACAACAGCTAATATGATGGAGAGCAAGCATGGCCCAGGACCGGCCCGCTCCCCAAAAAACCACGGCCCTGTCCAGCCGGTGGATTAGACAAACATCGAGGGTTCTGAACGGTTCGGTTCAGACTGAATCGCCCCAAGTAAATTTTTTTCGCGGATTATAAACACTACATATTTGTCTACTTTCTATATATAATAACTTACGGGGCGTCCACGAGGTATACCCCTCCAAACCTATCCACTAGCTAGCGCGCTACCTCTAAGGTAGCTAAGCATTACTAGGGGGGTTTGGGATTTTTAAAATTTTTTTCTGAATTTTCCTGAATTTTCAAATCTTTTTTTCCGAAATTTCAATCCTTTCTATCTTCCTTCGTAGTCGTCGTAGCTGTCTGAAATTTTGGCTATGAACTTCTATTGACAAGACTTAGCCATAGCCGTGACAACAGCCAATTCCGACCGCGCCGAGATAGAAAAGTGGGCGGAGCCTAAATTGGCACATCAAATTTCAAGCTACGCTGTTCTTACGTTGTCGTGTTGTAGTACTTGACCATTGTAACAAAACGTATTGGTTTACAAAGTTTGAAATTGCCATTGAAGCTAGCGATACACCATCGACTATCAGTCGAGTGACCCGGGTTCGATGCCTCACCTCGACCCATTCGCTCTGTTGTTGCTGAATCTTTTTTGTTTTCTTAAGTAAGACATTTGCAGACGTAGGCTACAAGATGCTGTTAAAATATTTCAAAAATCTTCATTTTTAAAAAAGTGGGCGGAGCCAAGCTCTCTGATTGGTCAATTTTCAACTTTGATCTATTGACCTACGTTTGTGTGGACTGGATAGCTGGTGGATTGAGTAAAATTTTTTATTATTACACTTGGTTGCTATCTGTTCGTTAAACGCCGGGATACACTATCGACTATCAGTCGAGTGACCCGGGTTCGATGCCCCACCTCGACCCATTTGCTTCGTTGTTGCTAAATCTTTTTTGTTTTCTTAAATATAACATTTGTAGACGTAGGTTACAAGCTAATGTTAAAAGTTTTTAAAAAACTTCATTTTTAAAAAAGTGGGCGGAGCCAAGCTCTCTGATTGGTCAATTTTCAGCGTTGATTTTTTGATCTACTTTTGTGTCGGTTGGATTGCTGGTGTATTAGGCAACGTTTTTTATTGTTACACTTTGTTGCTACCTATTCGTAGAACGCCGGGATACACCATCGACCATCAGTCAAAAATAACTCATCAACCTTTTAAAGGTTTATCTAAGCTCAATTATTGTCAACAAAAATAACTCATCAACCTTTTAAAGGTTTATCTATGATCAACCGCTGCCTACAGAATCATCTCAGCAACCTTCTTACGATTCATCTAAGCTCGCGTGATGTCCACAGAATTAGCTCGACAACATTTTGAAGGTTCATATAAGCTAAACTGCTTGCTGTATGCAGAATCAGCTCAGCAACCTTTTGAAAGTTTATCTAAGCTTGATCGATGTCCGCAGAATCATCTCAGGATCATGGTTGATATGGGAACAACACAAGGGAGGAGGCATGTTTTATAAATTGACAAGTCAGAAAGTGGTATTTCGTAATAAGTTGTTGACAGGTCATAAAAGTTTGTAGGTGTGGCTGTTACATAAAGCATCCAACAATGGATGTGATTCATATAAAAACATCCAACTAGGGATGTGGTCCATAAGCAACTTATCCAACAATTGAAGTGGTTGACAACGAAGTGGAGGAGGCGCTGGCGAGCGAAGCGAGCCAGCGCCGACGACGTTGATTTAATTCCTACTATGGATGTGACTGTTATGCAGCATCCAACTAAGAACATAATGTGTAAAAGTAGCATCCATTTATAAATATAGCATCAAACTTTGGATGTGATACTTATATCAAGCATCCAACTATGGATGTAGTTTATAAATATGGCATCCAACTATGGATGTGATTGTTAAATAGAACATCCAATTCTGCTTTTTAGACATAAGGCCCTTACTGCTTTTTAGACACAAGGACTTTTTAGGCATAAGGCCCTTTCTGCTTTTTAGACATAAGACCCTTTCTGCTTTTTACCCCTTATAACAAAAAACACTAAGTGAGGAACTTTTTCGGAGATTTCCGGCCCGTGACCTGTGTCGATCGACGCAGCTAAGCATCCTGTTGCCGAAAATCAATATAAGAAAGTGTAAATTTCAGCCGCGCGCGCGTCGCGCCGCGTCAAAGGTGCAAAAAAGTGAGAATCATTTTTGAGAATTACAGGTCGAGACCCATATCATTCTGTAGCCCTATGCTTGGAGATTTTACATTGCTAATATTAAAGTCTAAAATTCGCTCTAACGCGCCCCGCGATGCGTCAAAGTTGCGAAAAAGTGAGAATCGTTTTTGAGAATTACCGGTCGAGCCCTATATCCATCTGTAGCCCTTCGCTTGTAGATTCTATATTGGTAATATTACAGTTTAAAATGCAGTTTCCGCTTTGTACGAGCCAAAAATGTGAATTTTTTGAGCTGATTTTGAGCTGACAACGGCTGATTTAGGTTAAAAAATAAATAGACTAAAAAATTCAACAAAAACTAAGGCAATGTTGGCGGAATAAGATCAGCAACTTTCTGAAAACTTTTTGAAGAAGATTCTAATCTCAACAACTAGCTCTGAACATCAACTGACAAAAAGCGACTTGAGGTCGCAAAAGTTTGCAGAAAGCGGCCGGAAGTCAACATTATCTGTACAAAGTGGCATGAGGCCTCCAGAAACTGTAGAAAGCGTTCTGAGGGCGACATAATCTACAGAAAGCTGCCTAAGGTAATTAGAATCTGCATCGTCTTCAAAATCAGCTAAGTCAATTTCTGTAGGTTCAGCTAAGCTTAGTCAATGACTTCAAAATCAGCTAAGTCAATTTCTGTAGGTTCAGCTAAGCTTAGCGAATGTCTTCAGAATCAGATAAGTCAATTTCTGTAGGTTTAGCTAAGCTTAGCCAATGTCTTCAGAATCAGATAAGTCAATTTCTGTAGGTTTAGCTAAGCTTAGCCAATGTCTTCAGAATCAGATAAGTCAATTTCTGTAGGTTCAGCTAAGCTAAGAGAATGTCTTCAGAATCAGATAAGTCAATTTCTGTAGGTTCAGCTAAGCTAAGAGAATGTCTTCAGAATCAGATAAGTCAATTTCTGTAGGTTTAGCTAAGCTTAGCGAATGTCTTCAGAATCAGATAAGTCAATTTCTGTAGGTTTAGCTAAGCTTAGCGAATGTCTTCAGAATCAGATAAGTCAATTTCTGTAGGTTTAGCTAAGCTTAGTCAATGACTTTAGAATCAGCTAAGTCAATTTCTGTAGGTTTAGCTAAGCTAAGAGAATGTCCTCAGAATCAGATAAGTCAATTTCTGTAGGTTCAGCTAAGCTAAGAGAATGTCTTCAGAATCAGATAAGTCAATTTCTGTAGGTTCAGCTAAGCTAAGAGAATGTCTTCAGAATCAGATAAGTCAATTTCTGTAGGTTTAGCTAAGCTTAGTCAATGACTTTAGAATCAGCTAAGTCAATTTCTGTAGGTTTAGCTAAGCTAAGAGAATGTCCTCAGAATCAGCTAAGTCAATTTCTGTAGGTTCAGCTAAGCTAAGAGAATGTCTTCAGAATCAGATAAGTCAATTTCTGTAGGTTTAGCTAAGCTTAGCCAATGTCTTCAGAATCAGCTAAGTACAGATTCAGGCATGCAACTTCTTTAGTGCAATTGTAGTAGAGCAATTGCCTCATCGTCAGGAGTAATTTTATGTTCTACTTCTAATATTTTATTACGTATTCTTTTAATTTTCTTAGAAAGTTCTGCGTAGTTTCTAGTCATATAACAATATAAACATCTTTTTTCATTCATTACGAGGGTTTAATAAAAAAAAAGTTTACCCCAGGGTAGATTCGAGCTCTCGATGTTTGCATGGTAAGAAAGAGTCTCCCGAAATGCTCGACCCGGCCCGGTTCGGATTTTGGCAGTGCTTGATAGAGAGAGAGATAAGTGAATTAAACATTTTGGAGTTTTTTTACTCCAAAATGTTTAATTGGAAGAAAAGGGACACTTGAGTGTTCGAGCGAAATAAAGAGAAAGAAAAGAACAAACATAAGAATCAATCAGTTTCAGCTCGATCTCACTCCTAACGAAATCACCGCCGATCAGTTGGTAATTGGAGCCTTAGAAGCAGCTTTTGTGGATATGGTCAGTAGTTCCCAAGTGAATATTCTCGTTTCAAGGACGAGCAAATCGCCGAAGACAAACATGTATGGCGTCTGGCTGGGGGCTGTGCTGCCATCGTCGTTCTCGTTTTCCTAGGCAAAGTTTATATTGGTCAAAAAATCACAATTTAGTAAGAAATAAAAAGTTTTAGCAAACGCCGGCGATTGTCGTGCAGTGCTGGCCAATTCAGAAGGCGTTAGAGCAGTCAGTCGGGATTTCACCCCAGGAACAGAAAGGAAACGTCTTCAGACATTGGTACGACTTATGTTTAAAATAAAAGCTATACTGTAGGCATACCACAATCCGGATCTCATCGGAAACAGTTTTTCCCGCTTGGAATTTTCTCGTCATCTCTTGCGTAGAGATCTAAAGTCAAAAGTACTCTATAGGTAGGTTGGAACTAGATAATAACAAAATCAACTGAAAAGTTCGTTCGATTCCTCATAGGAGGAAGCCGCAACATTTTTTCTAGGGTGGGGAAACCTTGTTAAATGACAAAGTGAATATCAGAATGTAATTCAGGGATTGGTTTATGGATGGATGGGCTTCAAAAACCGTTAAAGAGACGGACCTTCGCCCTCCGCTGATCAGCAATTCTCTCAGAAAGGTGTGCCATGTGTCTTTAGGGGAGAGAAGACTTTCCAGAAGCGACTTTTAAACACAATCGGAGTGACCCGTGGGTTCGGAGACCAGAATCTGTTAACCGTAGATGAACGGCTGAATCTGAAGCCCTTCCTGTCTCCTGTTCCCGAAGTCAGACTGTTTCTATTCCTTCATCTGGGGTCTTTAGGTGAGAACAATAGATCTCCGTCAGATGGCGTCCGTGGGAGACCAAGATGTGCTCATAATGGCATCCGACGGACTATGGGATGTGCTCAGCAACGAAGACGCCGCCTTGATCGTCAGAGCGGCGCTGAGGTCGACCGAAGCATCGGACCACGGAAGGCAGGGCTGCCATTTGGTTGACGTATGGATTTAGGTACACAATGGCTGCACAGGAACTGTTGGTGGCAGCCAGAGGACAACCACAGAACGGGAGATGGACAATGGTCAGTGGAAGCCACGCATCCACAGACGACATCACGGTATTTGTGATTCCACTGAAGAACTGCGTGGCACCGCCTGCACAGGAGGACATAGACGATGACGATATGATAAGCATAGATGAGGAATGAAATTCATTGATTAGCCACAACAAGTGATATCACAGAAGCAGTACAACATAATTGTATCCCGTAGCCCACAACGAGAGCACATAAAGCTAAAACGACGTAGATACAAAGGCAAGTGACTAGGTACTCATTTGAAATGATGTTAGGTTAAAAGGTAAATGCAGAAAAGGGATAATTACGGTCCGTCGTCACTCGAACTCATTGGGTTCGGCGTCCTGTCGTTGCTTCAGAAGCTCCTGGTTCACACTCTGCCACTCCCACTGCTGAGAGGCCTTGCTAGAGTCGCAGTGGATCATGTACACGTGGTCTGAGCCATCGTCGTTCGCCGCCAGACACTGTCCAGAGATCTGAAATTCCAAATGATGCGGGGAGATTAACAGACCAACCGGGTGATAGATCTGTTTCTTCTCGGGAATGAACTTGAACAGCTGGTTTCCTTTCATACTGTGGCTAAACTCGAACTATGGGGGACGGAAACGTCCAAACTGACCAGTCGAAGAGGACCACTGGCGCCTTGTCAACGGAGGACGAAGCATCGAAGCAAACACTGCGACCCGTGGGCCTGATGTCGTGCCATCTGGTCAAACGGATGTTCTGAATTTGCGTTATAGGGTGGATTTCAGAAAACACACCTGTTCCCCACCGCCGTTCTCATCGTCAGAGACACACTTCCTGAGGCCGAAACGTTGATTCGATTGTTTGAACTGAGTGTCCACACACAAGTTCGAACCCTTGTGGCGCAGTTCTCCTGAAATACGTAATGAATGCTTTGGACGTTTATAACAAACCGCTAGTGGAGGGTTCCGGTTCCACAGCTGGGTAGTACTTGTCCTGATCGAAAGCCACTTCCTTCATAAACCAATCGAAGGACTTGCACTTTAACTTTTCCCTGACAGTCTTCTGTCTGCTTAGATCTCCTGAATTAACAAAAGTTGAGACCCAGTAACCCCCTCCTACCAGTATCTGCCTCTCCAACTCCGCCCCTCTTCTTGTACAGATGGTGTTTGTATTCGTCCATCCACACCTCCGCCACTCTTTTGTAGTTTCGGCTGATGAAATCTCCCACTCCGGCGTTCTTGAACGGCATGTACTTGCACCGATAAATATGACCAACGCGGGAACACGGAGCATCCACCATTCGGCCGTGGCACTGCCAGACCTAAACAAACAAATGAGATTCAACTGGGAGTGAATGAAAGGAATGCTACCTTGAAGCTGAGTTCGTACTGCTCTCCTCCCCAGATGTCGAGGCCCTCGTCGTAGCCGCCCAGTTCCCAGAACCACTTGCTGGAAATGGCGAAATATCCACCAGCCATCACAGGACTCGGAAACGGCTTTGTAGGATTTTCCCGGTCCTGCTTGGTTAGGGGAAGGCGTTTGTAGTTAAAAGCCCAATCGAAGGAACCTGAAATGTTAAATTAAATGAATAAAAGACAACTTGCCTCGGGCACCCTGGTCCTGAGGACGAATTTCATAGGTATCGCAATCGATGACATCGACGAAGGGACACACAACTGTTCTGCAAAATGAAAAGTTAAAGCATTTTTTACTTTCTCTCTAGAAATATAAGGAAATACCTGTAATCCTCGACAATTGGATCCAGAAGAGGAGGCAGCCAGTTGTAGTTGGCCTCTGAATGAGCATCGAGAAAAATGAGCACTTCTCCTGTGGCCACTTCTGCTCCCTGCTGGCGGGCGCGGATAAGCCCTTCCCTCTTCCTGTAACGAAAGCACATTAGAACAAGATGGGTTACACTCACTTGGTTCTCACAATCTTCACCATTTTGTCAAGGCCCTCTTTCTTTAGAAAGGCCTCCAAAGGGGCTCCGAGAGCTGGTTTTTCACTAAAGTCATCGACCAGGATGATCTAAAGATGTCCTTTTAAAACTAATTGTTGGAAGGGACAACCTCGTGAAGAGCCTCCTTGGGAGAACGGTTGATAATCGAATAGACAGAACGCAGGAGTGTGGAGTTGTGCTGAAGGAAAGAATAAGTGACACATGGCGGGTTGCAAAATTTTAAATTTCTACTTCAATAAAAAGGACGCCTAGCATCACAAACATACTTCGGGAGGGTTTAATGAGCGTATGCCAGGAGAGTTAGGCACTATTATTACGAAATGTGAATATTAGGCCTTCCAAGTTAAGGGGGGCTTGTCCCGTCATCCATAGACGTATAATCACAAAATAAATGGACAGGTGGGGTCAAGAATATTTGGAGGGCGGATGGGCCCGTACCATGTATTTCGGTCTGTCTTAAAGTAACTTGCAATGTTCAAAGGAAGATTTGAATATCACAAAGCGAATATGAAAACAAAATTATCCTTAGACTAATCTCGGAAGGATTTCTCGTTCAGTGAAAAGAAACTAACCTCTTCGTGGAAGGGGAAAATAACGGAGACGGTGGGCAGCTTGGAGGCGTACTTCATGTCCTTGCACTGCGGATGGCGGATGTCCTTCATGGATCGGTTCAATGGAATCATATCCGAAATATACGCATTGTACCCATTTGCCTGGTAAAGGGCAAGCTGAATCCATACATTGAGTAAAATGTATTTTTAATACGTACAGCCTCCTTTTCGACCGCGGGATCCGTGGGTAATTTGACGGCCGCTCCCTGTTCGCCCGGTCCTTTCCTCTTCTTGTCCAGTAAATAATGAACATGATCCTCCCAATTCTAAACCAAAAATTGCAATTTTCAGAACGACGGGTTCTTACAATTTTCCCAGAGGTTCTGTATTTGGCGAAAGGGTCCTTCGGAGACTCTCCTATTTTACGTGCTGCGACCTCCTCGTAATCGTGCGGTCCCTCTTCTGAAAATAAGCAGTTAATTCGGTATAAGAAAATAAAACCTTTTTTGTTTCTGTTTTCGGGCAAACGAGGTACTCCTGGGAATTTATCCTCATACTGAATGTCTTCCGGCGGAGGGGAACCAGAGGAAACCAGACAATAAACAACGTATAAGGCCGCCAGAAATAATAAATACTGAGCCAGATTAATGTACTTCCTACTAATGTACCGGCTAATACCCATATCTGAAAAAAAAACAAGAGTGAATGCAGATAATACTGTACAAATTTCAAATGACAATCTCATACAAAGGATCAAAGCCGTGCAAACACGGCAGCCACGTTAAACACGTGGCAACAAGGATCGCGCGTATACCTTGGAAGACAAAACTCTACACCTAATGGGGGGGCCCTTGACGCACCCTTAAAGGAGACTCGACCAATCGCTATTCGATAAACGGTAAACACGCCGCAAAAGGTCACTAGATAAAACCCCATTGGAACAATCGAGAACCCAGGAAGCAGGTTCAAACCCGTTGAGACGGAATATCAAGACCAACCGAATGACGAACGAAAAAAAAACACGAGAATATTGACAAATTTATCACGGAAGAACCGCAATAATAACAATGAACAATTAAGCCTTGTATCCACGAGAGGCTCTGCGTCCACGGGCGCGTTCGAACTTGCGTCCCTTGGACCTGACGTAAGGCTTGGTGTGGCTATGGGGAACTCCGGGAGCGGGTCCGAAGTGCTTCTCGGCCTCACGAGCCTTCCTGGGTCCCTAAACAAAACCATTACGTGTGTATTTCCGATAGCACACAGTGAGACTGTATAACCATAAACAATGCTTTACCTGAACGAGGAGGGTGTTCTCTCCGCGGGGAGCGCGAATGGCCAGCTGATCGAGAGTAATGATCTCACCTCCGGCCTTCAGGATGCGAGCACGAGCAGCCTCGGTGACCTTGAGGGCGGCAAGCTGAAAAAAGCCGTTTTGAGCCGATTCTACAAACAACGGTGATAAAATACGAAGACTTACAGTGAACTTGGGCACCTCATAGAGGCGGGCATCGTCGGTGACGGTTCCGAGGGTAACGACAACCTTGCCAGAGTTGCCTTTCTTGGCGAGGATGCGGGCAATGCGAGCAACGGACATAGCAGGGCGGAACCTGCGGGCCATAAACAGGCGCTTCAGGATGACGGAGTTGAACTTCTCTCCGGTTCTGCGGGCCAAGTAGGAGTAAACCTGGTGATCACGTTATTAAACGAAAATAAATGAAACACACCTTGGCGAGGATGCGGAGGTAGGGGTCCTCGCTCCTGGGGGCCGTGCGGCGGACCTTGCGATCGTGCTTGTGGTTGATGTCAATACCCTAAATGTGCAATTTTAGTGACTTATTTATTAGAGGCATGGTGAGCTATAACCTTTGTGTTACAAAGTCATTCGAAGTGTTTAAAAAAACTCACCATGACGACTAGTACACAAGCTTGGGGATCCCCTGAAAAAGAACAAAATTGTAATTCATCAAGAAAACAAGATTCATTAAGAAATAACAGCAACATAAAAAAGATTGGGAAAATACTTTGAGATGATAAAAACTCAAAATACGACTCAAATTACGCAAATTTCACAGGAATTATTGTAGAGCTCGTAAGGATAACATTCCAAATGCCATTTTCAAATAAAACTCCTTTAAAATTACAATTACGGGCTAAAAAAGATCAAAAAACTGTTAAAGAATTTGGGAAACCCTGGTATTCCGCAAAAATTCAGTCTTTTGAGGCTGTACTGTGGTTATCGTGCCGAGACCCGTTGCATTAGCCCTTTAAACAGCTGACGAGGCTGTTGCTGCCAGTCCCAGAGCAATGGCTTGAGCTGTTGTTGTGCATTTAATGCTAATAAAAATCGTTTTTTTTTAAAAATTATTTTTAGAATATAGCCGAGAAACTTACAAGTGTTGATAGCATCATATAGAATCAATGTTTCGTAAAAACGCGGGTAATGACATAATAAGGGAAATTAGATCACAGCTATGAGCAAAAAACAGAAATTTTGGGGGAAAATACAAGCCGCAATCATGAAAAATTACTCTTTTCAATAACTAAATAATTTTAGTTTCACAGTCAAATGTTATTATTAGGGGTCACAAAATTAAGAGGCGCATTTTCGAACAAGTGCATTTTAATGCTTAAAAGCTATCATTGGAATTCGAGAAATGCATCGGACATGATCTGCAGGACATCCAAAACCATAGAATTTCCCGTCTTGACGCCAGCAATCTCTTGTTCTGAAGGAGCCTTATTTTCAAAACTGCGGTAAAAGTTGCTCCAGAAGAGTAGCCCCGGTATTGGACATGTAATGCTAATAAAAATAAGAAGACACAGGAGTTTCTGAGCGATGGCCACCCACTTCGTCTCCGTGTGGATATTCTTATCCGCTATCTGGACCTTCTCATAGTCCGTATGGGCATTGGCCGTCTTGACTCCCTTTGTCTATTTCTCCTCCTTTCCAAACTTTCTTCGATCCCTTGCTCTCTTCCTTCCCTGCCTTCCTCTGATTTTCTTCTGCTCCCTCTTCATTCCGCCCTTTTTGTTGGAACGGTCAGACCGTTCAGACGAGGTTCCCAGGGATACGGACTTCTGGTGGAGGCATCCCAGGCAGCTTCTGCCCGATTTCCGAGGGAAGGATCTCAAACAAAGAGTTTCTAAGATTTGGTTCAAACAACCTTGGCAGGAGTGGCTCGGAGCCGAAGGATCAGGGTTAGGGAGGGCAGGAGGGACCTCGTTCTTGGCTCACTCGGCTTCGCGGGATCCTTTTTCCTTTATCGTTCGCCTCTTTGTCGGACTTGTCCGTGAAGGAAGTAGCCTGAGAAGAAAATAACTCGTCTTCACAGCCAAGCGTAGGTTGTGACCGTCAAAATCTCTTCTGAACCCACCAGATCGACTTTCTCTAAGATTGTGGCAGCGCTAGAGAGAGGTCTCGAGATGAATTATGTCCGAAAGGGCCCGTCTTGCGAAGGGGCATCATTGACTCCCCTCCCTCCTGCTTCTTCGCCCTCATTTTGGCTTTGATATACATCCTGTAGATGATGTAGGTGACCACGCCGGCAGCCAGAAGTAGAGAGAGAGAGAGAGAGAGAGAGAGAGAGAGCCAGACTGATTGAGGAAAACAAATAGCAGCAACCGTAGATGGAAGTTGTATGTAGAAATCAATGACTTAATGGCTGCATAGTGCTTTAACATGTTAACTAGCCAGATCCAAGCATGGCCATGGGCCGGCCCGCTACCTCAAGATCCGCGGCCCGAGCCGACCCCTTACCAGGCAAACATCGAGGGTTCGGATCCGCCCTAAGTAAAATTTTTTGCGCGCTTTATAAACACTTTAAATTTGCTCTACAATAGTATGTACATCTTTTTATTTCATTAGAAGTGTTATTAAACAAGACAAACAGTTTGCCCCGGAGTGGATTCGAACCCTCGATGTTTGCCTGGTAAGCGGGCCGGCCCGCTTCCCAAAATCCGCGACCCGGGCCAGCCCGCGTTTTGGCCATGCCTATCCAGACCTATTTTCCGGCACGTCAATTGTCGTATAACTACGTTTCACCCCGTTTACGTGCGCCTCAAAAACCTCGCTCTCATTGTTTCCCTTCCTCGGGCGATCGACGGCCTTCTGATGTCGCAGGATGCCCTCCGATGCATCGTGCGACAGATGCCGTTTGAGGAACGGCTCAAAATGTCCGCCGTAGACGAGGAGCTCCATTTTCTGGCGAGCAGGTGATCTTCAACTCATTGTGTTTATGCTCTATGTTAGGTGGGTGGATGTGGATTCTCTTCTTGTTGGGGAGAGTCAGCTGGCATTCGGAGACCAAAAGACGCAGCACGCCTGGATCCCCAACGAGGTTAAATCACTTCAGCAAAAAGAAAGATAAGGTTCAGAAGCGGAGTGTCAGTATCTCCCAAGCGCTGGTTCTCTGCCCTTCCATCCAGCGCCTCTTTGTCCAGACGAAGCTCACATCGGCGGAATTCGGTGCATTGGCTTCGAAGGCGGCCACTCTTCACAAACTCTACATCTACAGCGAGAACTTTGTCAAGTTTAAAGCTACCGTTTGCGGTAAGAAACCTATTTAAGCATAGCGGAATGGGGAGAGTTGCTGTTCAAACGCCTTCGTTCTCTCAGCATCCTGCAGCGAATGGACCTTCCTATCCGTCTTAACAATCGCATAAATGCAATTCAGTTACAGGTTAGGCCAAGAAAAAAGAATAGAGTATAGCAAAACTAAATAAAAGCAAATGAGAGACAAGTGTGTCAAGCAAAAAGAGAAAGAAAGACCAGAGATACAGAGGCAGAGGAAGAGAGAGAGAGAGAGAGAGAGAGAGAGAGAGAGAGAGAGAGAGAGAGAGTGAGTGAGAAAGAGAGAGAGAGAAAGAGAAGAGAGAAGAGAGAGAAAGAGAAAGAGAAAGAGAAAGAGAAAGAGAAAGAGAAAGAGAGAGAGAGAGAGAGAGAGAGAGAGAGAGAGAGAGAGAGAGAGAGAGAGATAGGAAGCATTAAACACGAAAGTTGATTCCAGCGAGTCTTGTCTCCGTCCCTGCGGCGTGTCTGCCTCACTGGAGTTGTCCTTATGCCGGATGCCCTTCCGGTCATCTTCTCTCTGCCCAACCTCCGTTCCTTGGATCTCATTGGAACCGCCGTTGACTCGAAGGAGGCCGCCGATATCATCCCCAAACTTAGTTCTAGTTTTTGGCAAACTCCCAATAACCTTCTCTCAGCCTGCCCTGTTTCTTTGGACGAAGTGAGCTTGCCTCCGTCGCTCTTCTCCTTTTCCAAATTGGCCAGCAACAAAGATGTCAACTTTGATTTTCGGTGAAGCCTAAAAGCGAACTTTAATTTGTGTGTTCAGGTGGCTGAAGGCTCCCAAGGTGTGTCTATACATGGAGGTTTTCGATGAGAAACCCTTTTTCAATAAAGCTGAACAGATTATGGCCAAAGAGACGGTTGTGTTGGTTCTCTACGGCAACTACATCCGTGCCAAGGCGTCGTCAAAGATGAAGAAGTGGAAGAGATTCAATGTAAGGATTAAAGGAAGCAGGCATGGAATCTTTAGGTGATATACGGACCCAATGTCGCCCAGACTCTGAACCCCGTCTTTTGTCCCGGCTGGGGACTGCTGGTCTCCCACTTGGTTCGTCACTCCCCCTATGCCTCGGGGGAGATCCATCAAGGAACAATTGAGTCTTGGCGCCTTGACCTGACCCGGGTGGTTGACGAGCCTCCTGTCGCCCCTAATCCCAGGTCTGAAATAATATTGGGAGTTTAATACCATTTCAGGGCTGCCCATGGAGAAAACATTTTGCGCATGTTGCTCAACAACGCCAGAGCCGGACGTAATCGTCCTGCGCCCCCTGTGCCTCCCAGGGTTGAGCCTCCTCCTGGACAGGTAGCTCAGCGGAACGAGATGGCAGTCTCTCCCCTCCCGACGCCTCCTGTACAGCTCAACAGGGGAGTAGCCCAGCCCAATCAACAGGGTGCCGCGGTAAGAACGGAGATCTCCATTAAGTGTGTGGATTCAGGCGCAGGCTGCTAACAACATCGTCAGAAACAATGGCAACGGGGTTGTGGCAGTCGCGCAGGGTGGTGGACGTGAAGAGTTGGTTGTATTCATTCAAACATAATTATTCGTTTAGTTTGGTTCGTCAAATGGATGCCTTTCTGCTTGATGATGGTGGTGCCATTGTGCAGCATCGCCCGCCCCGCCAGTGAAGGCTGCCTACATGCGGTAAAGGAGTAATGCGTTCCAACGTGCTTTCCTCAAATCCACTGGATTGACTGGGTATACAATAAAGAATTGTGATGTTCAGAATCTTCATCGTTCAGAGAAGAGGCTACCAAAGTGTGGCCCCATCCTAAACGGCCGAACACGATTATTAAATGTATTATAGTCTTAGCCAAAACTAGTTCTCTCGAAAAATGGCCTTATTTTGAATAACAACATCAGAATAATTTCACTCATTTCCAAAACTCGCCGAACTAGGATTGGCTGTGAGTATACAAATAAATACAAATATTTATTCCGAATCACGGCTGGATCCTTAGAGATCTTGAGCGGGTGATGTTGCTTCCCAGTGCTTCTTGCGTAGGCAGACATTGAGCGAAAGCGCTTCGGTAGTCGATTCCTCACAGCAACAGGGATGTAGTGTCGATGACGGATGACATTCACGCTAAATTCACGCTGTGAGTATATTTGCTTATAATTATCACGCTTCTTTAAGAACCACCCTCAAATCTAATCAACCGTTGATAAAATTTTCCTATTAAACCCGAAGGTGGTATACCACCGGTGGAGTCTCCTCTTTGTGCCCGGTGTTTACAAAGTAGTGTGCGGCAAACTGCAGTTAATTTGAAAATGTATGCGGCAATCAAGTTTTCTGTATTTACATGTTTATGTGTTGAAATGTGTATTTACTTTTTCAATGTTAATTCACTGATGATAAATATTTTCAGTTAATTGAACAATGAGTTTATTCGGAACGAAGCCGTCAACATCCACTTCGTTCACTTTTGGATCCACTACGGCGTTTGTGATACGGTATTTCGAAACAAACGACTTTTAAGGACTAATACCCCGCCGAAGCCGTTGTTTGGTGCCACTACCACGTCGTCCACTTCTTTATTTGGAGCACATACTTCCACTACGACTGCGCCCTTGTTCGGATCGACGACATCCACTGCACCGGCCGCCGGGGGGCTTTTTGGAAGCAAGCCAGCTACGACCGCGTCTACTGGTAAATTCAGTGTTTCTCGATTTGGTTAGAGAACATACAATTTAAGGCTTGTTTGGCAGCGCGGCTACCTCTGCTTCTGGTGGCCTTTTCGGAAGCACCACTACGACGACCTCTGGGGGACTATTTGGCAGCAAACGTAAATGACATATTATATTCACGCGTTATATTGTTTTAAGCTGCAACCGGCGGTGGATTATTTGGTGCCAAGCCTGCGACCGGCGGAGGATTGTTCGGAGCCCCCGGCGCAGCGGCCGCCCAGCCGGCTACTCGTCAGAGGGAGACTTTGAACTCGATCCTTCAGGTTGTCTCATTTTGGTTCCTTTTTATAGTCAGTTTTCAGAATGCTGACGCCGTGGTTCGTTCCCTTACCAGTCCTGAACTCTACGGCGACGACCGCGACCAAATCATCGCCAAGCTGAATCAGGTGGCTGCTGCTTTGGGCGTTGGAAATGGCTACTACAAAGATGGACAGTCTGTACCATACACTAGCGAAGGCCCCTTCCATCGATTCAAGGTTTGTTAATTTCCATATTTTGTACGCTTCTTACAGGCTGTTGGTTACAATGCGGCTCCCGAATTCACCGAGGCCGATGGAATTGTCTCCTTGATTGTGAAAGCATCCGCTTCCGAGTTTGTACTATTCTTAATCTAAAGTAATTATGTGCAGGTTTTCCACATCTGCCCAGAAACAGAAATTGATCGATAGCCTGTTCGGCATCGTTGGTGGAGGCCCCAATTTTCCGGTGAAAATCAAGAGCATTAAGGAGTTGCCGGACAATGCGACCGAGGTATTATCTTATTTTGATGTTTTATGGACGTTTGCCTAGGTGAATATCTTTGTAATCAACAAGGCATCGAGCACTCCCGCTCCCAGTAGCCAGTTGGCTAGTCTTCTCTCAGAACCCGCGAAGAAACAGCAGTTGGAGAGCCAGTTGAAGGTATATTCTCAGTTACCTAAGCAGAAATACCCATCTTTAGTTGGATAAAATAATTGCGAGGTTCGCAATGGACAAGTACCAAAAGGAACGTTTTACCAAGGACCCCCCGGCCGGTAATGTGTTTTTAAAAAAATGTTTTCACCGTCGGTTAAGGATTTGACGACGTTCTTTGGCTGCAGGCCTGCAAGGAAAACCCAGATTCCGACAAGTTGCTGCCTTTCCCCATCCGAGGATTCGAGCAGCTTCTGCTGAGACAGAAGACCCAGTTGGCGGAGGTAAGGAAGAACCAGACAGCTGTCATTTCTTTAGACGGAGATTGCCAACAAAGTGATCGACAATTTGACTGCCCGTCTGCGGAGTCTGGACGCCGCTTCTGAAGCTGCTTCCGTGCAGGCGTCGCAGCAAAAAGGAACCCAGAAACAACTGGCCCATCGTCTTCTGAGGATCCTGTGCATGCAGATGTTGCAACAGCGCTTCGGCCACCCAATTGACGCAACCGAGGAGAAGATCAAAGCGGCCCTTGAGTCGCTTAGTGCTCGTCTCAACGGACCACAACAGATTAAGGTGGGTCTCTTCTTTTGGTCAGATGAAATGGAATTGTAGGAACGCCTTGTGGAACTGACGGAAGCTGTCCGGGAGAGTGGTGGTGATATCAGGGAGAAACTTTCTTCTGCCCCCGCCCACACGCTCACGGAAGGAGATGTGCAGCAGCTCCAGAAGTGTGTTTTGTTTGATTCTTTCCTCATTTGGTTCAGATATCTCTCCCGCTGCCAGGACGGATTAGAGAGTCTGTCCACTATCGTACGCGACAACGTCAACCAGCTCAAGAGGATTGCCACCGTTCTCGAGTAATCCACACGTTGCGATGGCCCCTCGATCTGGTGTTTTACGAGTGCACTGTTATTCCCCTCTTGTTTCAAATTCCGGTTGTCAGTTTCGAATAAACAAGTATGTCATCATCATTCATTTTCCTTGAATACACTGGTTCCAGTCCTTTAACTTGCCTTTCATCTAAATACTCCATTACTGTAGGTTTAGATGGCTGGTGATGAACTGAGTAAGCAGGCTCGATCCGACGCTCAACGGCTGGAAAGTCTGAAGCGAAAGAAAGAGTTGGAGAAGCAGCGACAGGCGATCATCGCAAATTCTCTGAAGGCAGTCGACGGACCAGCCAGCAAGAAGATAGTCTTCGAGGACAGCGACGAGGACACGGTCTGTTCACGAGAGATATTCATTATTGGCTGCAGCCAGAGCAAAGTTATTCTGCCGTAGCCGTGCCGGCGTCTAAGAAACCCAAGTTGTTCGACGATGACTCGGACGAAGGGGAGGACGAGGAATTTGTCATTAACAACCGTCTCAGCGGAAAGAAAGGTGGATTCTTCCGAGTTTCGGGGAAACGTTATCTTTTCAGGTGAGAAACTGATGAAATTGGAGTCAAAGTTCAACGACAAACGTTTCAAGCTCGACGATAAGTTTGCCTCCAGCGAGAGCGAAGACGAAGAAGACCAATATGTGGGGTTTCGGCTGCGATTGACCTCTTATTTTTTAAGGAATTCGGTGAAGAAAAGGCGAAGAATCGGGAGTTGCTGGCCAAGGTTTTGGGAAAGTCGCTTGCGACATCCAAACACAAGAACAAAGATGAGGGAGCGACGAAGACCGTTCCTCGGCCTTTCACGAGGTGAACCCTTGGTTCTTTCCTGCAGTTCATTTTATTTGCTTCCCGTTAACTGATACATCCCTTTTAGATTCGACCCTGAGAATGCAGAGCACGTCGCTTGGATGAAAAAATATGGTGGCGGAGAGGACAAGGGAAAGACGGAGAAGGAGGTATGACTTGCCTTGGTTGTGGCTCATGTGTTGGTTTCTAGGGAAGTTCATCCTCTTCTAGCAGCGAAGACGAAGATGAAGAGGGTCAGTCGGCTGGCAAGAGCGCCACTCCTTCTCAGAATTTCTACGAGTTGGACACTGCCTTTGCCGAAGAGGTTCTTTTCCCAAGCACTTATAATTTTTCAAAATTTTTAGCTGAAGAACAAAATAGCCGGCGGTGTTAGTGAAAACGGCACCGGATTCTCGTTCTTGGCTATGATGGGAAGGGACCAGCCGGTCGCCAATGAGAAGACGTCGACTGGAATGGAGGAGGACATAAGACCAAATAAAGTAATTTCCCTTTTCACTTAAAATAACATAATTTGTTTAGAAAATGCTCCGGATCCTTGGACAGGCCGATGATTTCGACGGCGAGTACAAAACTTTGCAGAAAACCCTCTCCCGATCCGTGGGTTAAATCCAACTTGTTTATTGAATGTGTCGCTAGGTGGCTCCCGTGTCGACAAAGTTCTTCTTGACTGGAACAGAGCCGTACATCAAGAGTGTCCTTGCGAACTTCCGAATGACGCAGTCGGTAGAGAAGACCGTCGGATTGTGGTCCACATACAGGGATTCTATCATGAAGGTTAGTCCAGCACTACTCACAGGAGTACACGGGATGGTTTCAGATTTATCGTCATCAGCGAAAGGACGCAAGAAAACGACTGCGAGACACGAAGAAGGGCACATTTAAGGCTAAGAAGAACGAAGCGACGGAGGCCGGGAAGGCGGAAGCTTAGAGACGGATCTTGTTGATTTGTTATGTTGTTGGTTGATTCATTGTTATAAATATATCCTCATCCAACACTGTGTCTTAATTGGATTACCGTCATTATATCTGAATTCTTTTAATTCATACTCAATCGTTGCCCCAGATGGAGTCCATTCTGGAGGGATTTGGGAAGAAGCAGCCGATTCTCTATGAATCCCTCGGCTGCACTAGGCTATCTTCGGTTAGTCAGGCCTATTTGTTGGTTATTTGGGTTTTAGGCGGAACAATTAACTGCCGAGTTCCGTGCTCGAGTCCGCCATTTCCACCCAGACAAAGTGTCCGATTCGTCGCTCAACGAAGAATTTATGCTGCTCCAGGTGCGTTCAATGGCCAGATGGATGTATTTTGCCCTCACATTCAGAAGGCGTACAACGTTTTGGTCGATCCGGAGCAACGAAAGCTCTACGACATGTGGTTGGACAGCCCCTTACAGACAGAGTTTGACGAATTCTGCAGAAACAGCGGAGCGATCAAAATGGTAAGGAAGGTGGATAATAGTCAAGCGAAGCTTTAACACTACAAGATTATTAATATTGGTAAATGCGACGAAGTTAATTAAGTGGGGGAAGTAGTTTCTCATTGTGCACACGTAGGGCTTCGAAGCACATGAGAATGCCGATTCACATGTACATGTGAGTGCTCATGTTTTTATTTATTTCTGATTCACATTGGAAAGAAGATTTGATAAAATGTTTCAGTCGATGCACTGGGTGACGCCTCGATCTTCTCCGATGATAGCATCCGCCGAGGGTCAGCCGGCTGCCTCCCCTTCCCGCTGGTCGGACGCCCGCTATGAGTCGGAGACAGCACGCCGTTTCCGCAACTACGATATTTAATCGATATTGCCCTGCCTTGTTTATTTCCGTCGATACTCCCATTTATATCCCGGTTGTGACCATAATATAGATTCTATAATACTGTACATACAATTTAATATAAAACCATGTTAGTCGGTAATTGGAAGGGTTCTAGTCCCCCATGCCTTTTTATAATTTCGTTTTGGTGGTTATATTCTTTTTTCAGTTTCTTCTAGACTCATCTGGGTGCGTTTTATGAACGGTAAGTCTTTTTTCAAATGTTGCTTAATTCGTTGTCCCAGCATACTCGTTCGACGGTCTTCTCGTGATCGCCCTTCTCCTCATCTGCTCCTGTGCTTATCTCAAGCGCATTCCCCGCGTCAACAGCTTTCTCCTCTCTGAGAAGAAAGGCTTCTTCGGTGTTTTCTACAAGGCAAGTGCTTTTTAACTGGTTAATGTCATTTGTCGCACACTTTTATGTCATTCGTTGCGAGACCTCAGTTTGAATATTCAGGAATCCCAAATAGTTTTCCATCATTTCTGGAGATTGTTTGTTTTCTGTGCTATTTATTTAATTAGTAATAATAATTTCTAATAAGTAAATACTGTTTATTCCTAATTTTAGTCCGCTGTAATCGGCACTCGTCTGCACGCCTTCGTGTCCCTCGCTTGTCTAACTACCGCCTTATACACCGTGTTGATCCGCTAATCATGGTCCAACACAAGATGAAGCAGAAGGTGGTTTTCTTTTCATCTGCATATAATTCCGTCGATTAGGTTACCCTGCCTAAGGGTGCCAAACAGAAGGTCAAGAAGGAAAAGAAGCAGACTCTGAAGAGGGGTCAGTTCCTGCACATCGCCCCCAAAAAACAGCATCTGATCAATCAGGTATTATTTTTATTTTTGAAAACAAAAAAACGTGGTTCAGGAGAAGGTGGCTGCTGAGGTGAGTCGCATCATCAACGATAAGAACGAGGAGGCCGTGAAGAACAAGGCAGACACTGCCGTCGGACGCAACAAGACGGACTAACTGCTTATTCATCATTTGTTGCTCGGAATTGGTTTCAATAAATCTGTTGATTATGCCTCCGTTCCACTACGGCATAACCTTTATTTCGAATCCCATAAATGTGAACAGCTTTATTGGGTAGGACGCGTTAGTGTACATAGAAAGTAAACATATAGTGTCGAAATACGGGAGGGCGACGAAGGAGGTTCTTGATCTAGCCGTAGATGAAGATGAAGTACTGGCCTCTGTGTTCTTATCATATGGCGGATACCACCTCGAGAAAGGCGGTTATCTAAATGTATAAGAGGGGAATTCCTCGCGCGGAGAGTAGACGATCCTATTTCTGTTGGGAGAAGTCGCCGGTTTAAAGGAATGTGTAGGGGACAACGAACGAATGGGTTGAGGAGCAGAAGAGAGATGAATCTGGTCTCTTTTCCTGGGGGTCTTACGGATCATCCTGAAGTCTACCCCCCGATTTAGAGAATAAGGGAACTCTAATGGTGTGTATTCGACGTATTTAACGATGAAAATATTTTCAATCTAGTGCTCGATCCTCCTGACTTGCAGGCCAAACTGTAACCTCGCAAAGATGCGCCGCTGGCCACCAGACCTAGTAAGTCGGTCCCACGAAAGCGGCAGTCGTTGGAAAAAACCTCTGGTGGCTATAGGGATCGCATTTTTACTCCTTGGGAGGTACCTGGTAGTTTTTGGTGTAGCCAAGGGCGGGTTGCTAACCAAAAGCAAGGATGAAGATTTCCTGTGAAATTAGCCATTATGGGGTTGAAAAAGGACGGAAACGACCGCGGCGGGAACCAAAGTTATACATTCTAATGTTTTTCCTCATTTTCCGCACATTGCAACCAATCTCGACTATATTATACTCATACCTACATTTGAAAAACAACATCATTTCACCTTGTCCCATAGATATGGAATGCAGAAATCTTCTTTTATTTCGTTTTCGTGATATCGTTAGACCCTTCGAGTGAAGCAAAAATAACATTTATTAAAATGATGACATGGCGGGCAATTGTGTACTAAGTGATATCGATCGGTATGTATGTACAACAGGGAAATGACAGATTCATCACTGGTAGGAAGGAGAGGAGCGAATGAGACCCATGCGAAGTGAGAGTTGGGGGGGGGGCGTCCTTACGGCAGCCCGTGGCGTCGGACGGTCAGCCGCACCGTCGGCTGAGCCTTGATTAGGGAGATGGCCTCCTCGTGCGTAAGGCCCTGGGTGTCCCGTCCGTTTATGCTGATCAGCTGGTCGCCGACCAGAAGGCTGCCCTCGGCCGCAGCCGGCCCGTCCTCGGCGATTCGGAGCACAAACAAAGGCATCGAACCGAACTCCTGGCCACCGCGTATTGAGAAACCGAAGCCACGAGAACCGCGCTCTAATTCGACGTTGATCACGGAATCTCCCTGCAAGAAAGAATTTGAGATTACGGTGCAATTGGGGCAGGATTAGTAGGGTACGGAGACCACAGAAAGTGTTGGACAGACGGATGCACAAGGACGGAAACGAGACAGAAGGACGGATGTTAGAGTTTGGGACAACGACAGCCGGGCGGGCCGACCAACCGTGGCGACGTCGGCGGAGAATCGGCAGACATGGCGGCCAGGTCGACGTCCTCACTGTACGTGTCAAGCACCGACGACTGACGCAGCGCCTCAAGGAGCGACTCGCAGCTAGGCTGCTGAACGAATTAGGCGGTGCGCTAGCCAACGAAACAACACAAAAGAACGAAACCTAACCAAGCACGGCACGGAACACAACAAAGAGAGGGACGAACCTGCTCTGGCATAACGGGGTCTGCGTGACGGGGGAATCGGGTAGCCTCCGTTACGGTAGTGTAGTGGACGGGGCTGCGGGGGACAATGGAGGAATAGGTGGCGTAGTTGGAGTTGTTGTGGGACGCCAGACCATAATCCTTTGAGATCGGTGGATGCCCGTTCCGGGTGAGGGTGCTGGAGGCCAAAGGAGCCTCGTGGGCCAAAGGGACGATGGTCAGACCAACGGACAACCCGGATTGCTACAATAGATTGGTTTCGAAGAAAGCAAAGGGAAAACCTTGATCAAATTAACTATATCCGCGTGGGACATGTTGAGGATCTCCCGGCCATTCACAGCTATCACGCGATCTCCGACCCGCAGCTTCCCGGAACGATCGGCAGGCGAATTCTCCAAGATTTGACCTGAGCAGGGTTTGCATATAGAGAATTTAAATGTTTTATGCATTTGGGATAGAATTATTTTAAAATTTGAACCATAGGTCGTAATGGAGGGAATGGCTAACCGATGGTGGGTCCACTCCTGTCGATGGAGGAAATGATGATGAATCCGAATCCGTCGCTGTCTGTCCTGTTGAGCACCACGTCATACTCCTGTGAAATGTGCTTCCGTTCGACAGAGGGCATCGAGAGCGAATGAACCATTTCTGAACGGCGGCTGCTCAAACACAAAGCGGAGACACGCGAACCGGCGGATTTCGGTCTCCTCACAACCATTTTTACGTGTTTGTTCTTGGCGGCCATCTCCAGCCGGAACACTGCGTCCGTGTGAGTCGCCCCCTGCACGTTCATCCCATCGATCTACAGAAACTGCGTAATTTATGGATTAAAGGGAGGAAACCTCGAGAATCTCGTCTCCCTCCTGCATTCGACCGTCCTCAAAGGCAGCTCCGCCAGCAACGATTGGCCCCACGGTGAGCATGGTATTCGTCTGAAATTAGAGATGCATTCCGAACAAAGGGAAAGAACCTCCGCTCCTCCCAACAATCGGAAGCCGAATCCATTTGGTTTCCTGATGAGATTGATTGTCACGATTTCAGATGTTCTAAAATAGGCTCTAGTTATGGCATATATAAAATGACTGACAAATCCTTCTGAATGGAATTGATCGGCATGTAGTTGGGAGTGGCGAATCCGAGCGTCGTGGAAGAAGGTCTCATCCGAGCAGCCGGGAAATTGTCCAGCTGTCCTTTCTGAACCCCGGTTTCAGTTCTCCCATCCGACCTACCCTGTTCAGAGTGGCTGGTCTGCCGTACGTCCCTTTGTTCATCTCAGTCGAAGGTTGTCGTTGCACCGCAGGGGCCGGGGTCTTCGACCGAGGGGCCGCCGGAACCACGGCTGGCGGGGTGCTCCGCTGCTCTCCGTAGCGGAAGGCTGCCGTCGGCGTTCGAGATCTACAAACGATTTGAATCGAAAAAATCTTGGAATTTAACTAAAAAAGTCGAAAGTTTATCCAATATACTGGGAAACGCACGAGATCACTAAACATATTAGGAGAATCTGTCGCTGCACATACACCGCTCAACTTTGCCATTAGAGGGATCATGTGTATTTGACTAAATTGAGAAAATCAAGCGGTCTTTCCCCGATCTGTTTTTCTCTCTCAATAAAATTGGACAAAATACCCGTTCGGATTACATTTGAAGGCTAACCTGTGTTTGGGTGAACTCCTCCTGACGACAATCCGTCCGCGGTGTCCAACGGAACATTCCCTGAGCAGATCGACCAACTGCGTGTGCGGGACATTCCTCACATTCCGTCCGTCCAACTCCACAATTGTATCTCCCTCCATGAGATTCGGACACTGCGAGGGGTGCAGGATCTTCCGCACTCTCTGCCCCTTCAATCCTCTCTTCACAAACACCCCAGAAGACAACTCACACTGAC
The DNA here is from genome assembly GCA_022343465.1 of Oscheius sp. G VE-2021. NCBI lineage: Eukaryota > Metazoa > Nematoda > Chromadorea > Rhabditida > Rhabditidae > Oscheius > Oscheius sp. G VE-2021. Next base: position 1,171,291 of record JAJQXH010000023.1, read on the forward strand.
GCTGTCGGCGATTGTGAACCCAAAGCCCTCGGATCCCTTGAAAATCTCAATTTCCTGCAGTTCCTCCCTGCCCCGAGTGGTCGCATACACATTCTCCGTGATTATCTGAATTTAAATGTCATAAGAAGGAAGGAAATTGGACTAACCTTGTTGGTTGGATCTATCATAAGGGGGTATCCCCTGCAGACCTCGATGGCCACATCCTCCCCAACGGGAATCGACAGAAACACCCGACAGGCCTCCGACTGGGTGGCTCCCAGCAGAATCTCTCCGTTCACCCGCACAAGCACGTCTCCCGGCAAAAGAATGCCGTCCTCGGCCGCCGGTCCTCCAGCCAACACGGATTTCACCTGAAAGACCATACTTTCAACCAGCTTTCCCCAATTGCACAGCGAAAGTTCCCCTGTTTTCGTTGTTCCAACTGATGAATAGCCAAGTGTGACGGGCCAATTGATTCCAGCCAAAAGTGGATGGCCGACCAGGAATAATGAGTGCAGCGAAAGGCAGCCGCGGCAGGGAAAACGACGGCCATACAGCAAATTACCCCTCCCCCCAATTACCAAAAAAGAATGATATTCGCAGAAAAAAACCAACGAAGGACAAACTAGAAGAGAGGATGAGAATATGGCCACCACAGACCGTCTAGCATGCAATCGTTGGTTTTAGCTAAGGTTGCTTGGCTATTTTACAAGCTTAAACCACGTGAAACTGTTCAGTCTTCCAAACGAACCTGTATGAACTCGTCTCCCTTGGAAGAGGCGTCGTTGCCGATGAGCGTGAATCCGAGTCCCTTCGGTCCTTTAACAATCGTCGTGACAACCTGCTTCCCCCGCAGCTGATTCACATCTCGCGTAAACACGTAGCCGCCCTTCATCCCAGACGCTGCGTACGTGGGCTCAGTCGTCTGAAACCACAGTCAGGCTTCCTCCAAAGTATGTCCCCCACCCCGTTGGTCCGTGACATGGAGTACATCCCGTCGTAGTTCTTCAGGTGGTCCTCGTAATCCACGGAATCCTGCACAACGGCCGTCGAAGCAGCAGAAGGCGTCGCCAGGTGCTGGGACAGCGGAGGACCCGGTCGATCGTACTGCGTCTTCTTGTTGATGTGACTGAAATTTCCCCGATACTTTTACACACAATACTTTTTCCTTTGTCTCTCACTCACAGTGTATTTTTCGTCTTCTCCGTTTCCGGTGGCTCTCCCTCGGCCTCATCGGAAGGAGACAGTGCGCTGAGGGGAGAAAAGTAAATGACATTTGCGAGCAGTTCGGTGCCCCGCGGTTGCATCAGACCATCCCTCGGCGGTTTTGCTAAGCAATGTGGAGCATCTGATGGGAAGGGCGAGGGAAAAGGGAATATTCCCACCAAAACAACGGGGGATCGGGATGGTTTTGAGCAAAAAGCGTGCGAAACCCGCGGGGGAATCAATGGGTTGCGTCGGGGGCGGGGCGGAGGGGCGCCAAAGTTGGCAGCGCTCTAAGTGAGTTACGACTAGAACTTATCAAGTCTGCGCAGGGAGAATTGAGCACACGCGAATTCCATTATGACCGGCCACGGGCCACGGAAAGACAACAAAGCGGCGGAAGAGACGGCCAGGAAATGCAGAAATCTCCAGGGAAAACTCAAGAAGGTGCAGGAGGAACACAGTAGAGTGGTCCTTTCAAAGGTTTAGTCGTAAAAAGGAAACAAAATGCTTCTGCTTTCAGCAGACAAGCGGTTATCAACCGTTTTAATTGCCTCCCTCCCGCGGAGCATTAATTTCGGAACAAGCGTTACAACGGGTGGCATTGATGGACGCCGCAACGGAAAACATTAATCGTCGGCTGGGCACAAGGACAAAGGAGCTCGTAGACTTATAATACCCTTCCTTACATTACATCTTCATTTACCCCTTTCACATAGAAACATTACTTTAATAGAAATTAAGCACTCACTCGACATAGAATGTACCATAGTAGGGGTCGTCTACTTGTTGCCAGCCGTCTGGCAGAAGGCGTGGGTCATCCCAAGTGGTGGACCCAGTGTTGTGGCTGAAAAGGCTGATTTGCTCCGTTTAAGCGGCCTCCCATCCACATTACACCCGTGGCATGCATCTGCCGCTAATCCCCAACTCACTCTATGAAGTATTTCTCTCCGTTGTCCGCGTAGCCAATCTCCCAGTTGGCTGGCAGTGGCCCCTTCATCTCCGCACTCACCATCTCCTCCTCCGCCTCCAACCTTTCCGTAGGACGAGGCGTTCCGTACAGATGGCCTGAAATGGAGAAATGAGGGAAGAAAGAGGATATTCAGAGGAATCCAGCATACGACGAAGGACAGACAGAAGATACATTGTGCGGTGGGACAAAGGGCTGCGGAGGGCGCAGCGCAATGGCAGACTGCGGCCGAAACGCCGTGATTCATGTGGGAGACAAGCACACAAACGCCTTTTAGCCTAACATTGGAAAACCATTGCCTCCAGAATACTAAGTGTACGGTAGATTGCAATACAAGGTTCTTTTTAAGGACATGGAAGGGGGAAATGTTTGATTGTAAGGAACTGCATATGAGAGTAGCAAAACTCTTCGTGGGAAACAAAGGAATCGTGTCGCTTGGCAATGGGAGACAATCGCCCCGGAAACAGGTAGTTGACATGTCGGAAGAGAGAGAGAGAGAGAGAGAGAGAGAGAGATGGCACAAGGGAATGCGAGGGATCGATGCGTAAAGGCGTTCCTTATCTGCCCCCGGATCGACACCAGATAACATTCGTAGAACGCTATTCTCACGGAAGCGCACGCGTCTGAGCGAAAAGCGTCAAAGGGACCGCAGGAATAAAGGAAACGAAAGCCGAAGATAAGATATCTCTGAGAAACCAACAGTCTCCCTTCTTATACTTCTTCTCAGAACACCCACGGTAGAAGGCCTAGTTTGGCTTGAATTCGAGTGTTTCCGGAGAGAGGATAAATGTTTTGGGCAGGTGGTCTGGCGAGTAATGAGCAACCGGCACAACAAGCGTCCCCGGGGATTCGCCACTTGACCAAAAGAAGACGAACATCGCTTTCGTTGCAGAACAGGGGAATTAATAACGAATTCCACGGAATTGGGTTGAAAATAGGGCAGAGTTGGCAAATTGGCAGAGTGAGGTCATGTGGTGGCCTGGATCAAAACATTACACTCTGCAATTAATTGAACAGGTCGGGAGTGCGAATGGACAGTTTTGGAGCTGGGAAGGCAAAGCAAACAAACAAAATGCCTTATCAAGGGGTGCTTGGACGCATACTACGTCGATATGATACAAATGCAAGGGACCTAAGAGTGGTTTACTGTAGTTTTCAGCATTTTCTCGAAAGATCAGTGACACCCAGCTGTCATTAAGGGAAAACATTGTTGCCATCTGATTTAGTTTCTAAAAATTGCCGCTTTACAATTTATGAGAATGAAAGAATGAAAGAAAAACGTAACTTAACACACGTGTGTGTTGCAGCACTAAGAATTTGCTTTTAAATGTCAAACAAAAGATTGATTTTTTATATTTTAAGAATGATTGCCATTCAATATTTTCATGGCTAATATAATAATGAGTGTCACCCGGCTGTCATGAAGAGCGGAGCATGACAAAAATGGCATAGAAGCTCAAATAGTTGATTGTCTGACATTTGAATTTCAATAAAAAACGAAACTGGTAGCGACCCTTGGTGAGTGGTCGGCTTTCTCGAAAGTCGGTGATGAGGATAAACAATGGAAAAGGGGAATACAAGGAAAAATTAAAATAATAGTACGATCAGCAAGTAACTGTAAATAACTGTTGTATCAGATTTTAAAAGAATGAGCACCGCAATTCGAACGGAAAGGGGTTCATATGGAGAATTGGACTATTAGCGGGGTAGGGCGTGAGAGGATTCGTATTTCAACCCGAGTAGACGGCGGGAAAAAGGCCGTCGGTGGAGAAAGAGAAAGAAGAGCCAGCTGCGATGGCAGCGGTGGACGCGATCGATCAATTACCATGCATGGGAATGAGGAGGACGATCTGAGACCGCCTGGGAGGGCAGAGACGCAGGGGATCTTACCGGCGCTGCCCCCCTTTTCAGTCGCTGGGTGGTCTCCCCGTGGGACTTACCCTGGTAATTGCCGTGTTCCAGAAGATTCCGGCCATCCCTCAGCCGCGTGAACTCATCTAAATCCACGAAACGATAATGTTCCCCATTGATTTCCCCTTCTCGTGGAGGCCGTGTTGTGTCTGAACATTCAAATGACAAAAGAAGAGGAAAACCACCCACAGGGCACTGTCCTCGCGTACAAATTGTCCCTAATTACGGTCTGCAGTTCAGGCCACGCCTTTCCACTCAGGATTTCGGTTATGTCGTCAGGAAGAGAACCTAAACAAACCAAGGAAATGAACGGTCTCAAGATGCACCCACCGGCTGAAACAACTTCCAAGGCGACTTGTTCCCTCTCTGCGCAGAGTTGCTTCAGCATCCGAGAGACTTCCGACTGCACCAGGCCACTGACTGCTCTAAATGAGGAAAGAGTGAAAGAGGGTGGGGTGACTCACACTCCTTCTATCGATAATATTCGGTCATCTGGGGAGAGGATTCCAAAGAGATCCTCGCGGCGGACGATATCCACCAGGATGAGTCTGAAAAGGCAACTCCCATTGGAAAGTCAACAAAAACCGACCTTCCATTGGCCGCCCCTCCGTGGACAGAGAATGGCGGAGGCTCATTCGAGGAACAAGGGGCTCTCACCAACCGACGGATGACAGAGGCTGAAAGGGAAGATTAGCTGCCACAAAAAGAGTTAAAGGACAGACAAGGAATAATTAGAAACATACCATAATTTGGATTTCTATTTGTGAGCTTCATTACCTGGACGAGATAACTTTGAACAAGAAAACAAGTTATCAGTGGTTATTCAAACACTTGTCATCTTTATCAATATATCGACTGGTGATGTTAGATTCAGTTTGAACACCGAAAGAAAAAGAAAGAATTGATTTTGTTTTATGCATCTGTAACGGCGCTCCAGCCCGACATGATCAAAGGTCATTGTGTTTTTTTTTATAAAAGAAAACATACTCTTTTTCGGGGAAGAGTGGTTGGATGACGTGGAGGGCGTTTGGTCGTCCATCTCATCAGAAGAACACTGCAAATCATAAACGTAGCCGGCCATTGCATCCAGTGGCTGTCAGCAGTGACCCGATATAAACAATGGATTGCGAGGTTCGTAAACACTAGGTGTTGAACGGCTAAATGCATGCTCGAGATGCGATTAATCAAGTGGAACGCCGGCTGTCGGCAACCATGTAGATCGGAAACTTACAGGACCATTTCCTTGTAAACAACAGGGAAATCCGACACCTGGGTGAGAAGAGGGATTGCGTGGTAGTGCAAGAGACAGCCGGGTGTCCGAGTGGCGAACATCTGGTGGAATCGTAAAAGAACTCACAAAAACCACCGGCCTCTTTGGTTTCACAGCCCCGCTAAACTTTTAAATTACCTTCAGCTGAGGAGGTTCGTCCCTGCTGAGTACAATAGCAGAGTCCGAGTCCTCCGCACCAGCACCATCGTCCATCCAACTGGAAACAATCGAATAACAAAAACATGAAAATCATGAATATTTGAAAGTAAAAACAGAAAAATAATGTATAGGTACCGACATAATTTAAGATTTGTTTATTAAAATTCGATTATCATTGGCCGTTATCGCGGCGGGACCACTTCACCCAACAGTGAACCTTCTATTACAGTACGTGAGTAAGTGAGAAAGAGACAGAAGTGCACACAGAGTCTTCATAATTCAGTGAAATGAATTCTGTGCAGTAGCAGAGAAGTCGGCTGGCACCTGAGCGTCTGAATGAAAAATGAAGCGACGCCGAAAAACAGCCGTGGATTTATGATGTGGGACTGCAGCCATGCGGTCTATCAGATCTCTTCTACCAATGAAAGCTGTTATCTGACGATTCTCAAAGAAAACATAGTATTTATTGGCCTAGATAGGAGTTGGTATTTTCAAGTTGTTGTTGCAGTTAAAGTTCCGCTCACATGAGTGGTGGAGGTGTGACCCGCTGAACTCGCGCCTCCCGTCGGTTTCGAGGCCGTGCGCAAAGCAAAAAGTCGTTTGGGTCGGCGAAGCACAATGAGACAGTTCCAGGGATAACCCGCAATCGGAGAAGTAGCCGAAAGAAGAGAAATCGCAACATCAAGTGACTCAGGCAACCAGTTCTCGAGTCCTCTCGATGTGGGGACGAAAGGTCAGGTAAGGGAACGCTAGGATGCAAATGAGGATGCGGCAGAATCAATCATGCACGTGAATTGATCCGAAAACAAAAAGTAGGCAAATGAGATGAAAATCAATAAAAAACAAAGAATATCAATGATTCAGTGCGTTTGAAAGGTAGTAGGGACTGCTTGAGCGGAATCCGATAAAGGAGAGTGCGGACGGAGGAAAAGGGGTCTCGCGAGGATTAGGATGAGAAATCGCGACAGAGACTTTGACCTCTGGAGGAAAAGAGAGAGGCCGGAACTGTCGCTGAGAGAAGTCGAGTGCGAACAGCCAGAGGCGAGCGAAGGGTCAATAGAGGGACTGTTTGACCCGCCGCCGACAGAAAGACCGTAACACCTGATGCCAGCCGGAGGAGAGCTAGCAGGCCTTCTTTAAAGGTTGGGAGATACACACGATCAGTGAGAACACGTGAGTGAGTGATTGAGTGAGTGACAAGAAGAAAGGAAAAATATACGTAAAAAAGGCTTGTTAAAAACATTAAGAGTTATTAAAAGGAAGTGGATTGGACAATCCAATCGTTTCGCCCCTTAGCTACTTACGGTTGAATTATCAGTGAAATGAGTGAGTGAGTGAGAAAAAGAGAGATCATCTATCTCCCATCTATAGTGAAAGTTGTTTCTGAAATGAAAGGGGTAATTCCATAGATAATCGATAGAACTATCTCCTGCAGGAAGGAATGTAATAAAAGTGTCGGTCAAGTGTTCGCAGCTGAATCTCCTTTGTAACATCCCGCTACGGGTCTTTCGGGCGTACTCGAATGATTCGCGACAGGACCGGGCTGTCAATAGCATAAATGCGTTCGTCGTTCGAATCGCAGCCAATGAAGACGGCGCTCATTATTACAAATGTTCCTTGGCCGGTGGGTTCGTAGGCGAAAATCCGCGCGATCGCGACGGCCTTCGTCTGCGTCTCTGCGATCCTCATGCTCTCTCGTGGTTATGACCAATATTGACGGTCTTGATTACTTCTCGACCATGCGGTACGGCTTTTGCCCTGCGCACTGCTCGTGGAGACAATCTGATGGGATATCCCAGCTACACGACATAAATTCAAATAAATGCATTTTGTGAAAAATTCATTTTAGCCTAGTTCAGAACTATGAAACAGGAAAGGAATGTTAGCAAATTCCAGGGATGAGTGCGTCACGTGTACTGCTCATTCCCTGCATGTGCTGCTCCCTCCTGGTCGTCTTCCTCCTCCTCTCCTCCATTTCCCAAACCTTAACAGCCCCTATCACCATGGCCACCGTCCTACCCAAAAAAGGATTTGGTTCTCTCTGGAAGGCAATTCAGAGGGTTGTGGCCACTTATCCAAAAGAGGAGGTGCTGAGTCAATTGAGGAAGATGCAGGTGGGTCCAGTTATCTTCTTGGAAGACAGGTATATTTCATGTGGACATTGACAACGAAGCCTACATCCAGTTCAAGAAGCTTTACCCGAATGCCGTCGCCATCGAACGTCCTCAGCCTCTTTTCTAAGATATCTCTCAATGTAACGGACTAAACGTAATTAATGAATCCTCTTCCTGAACCCACTCCTGCCCTTTACTCGGCCTGTTTTCTAATAAAAGACGGCGCCATCCAAAACAATCAGACCTCGGTCCTTCTTCTAGGCTCTCCTGTCCATCCCTTCGAATTCCATCAGTTTTTCTCTATTGTCCTTCCGTCTTCTGGTCCCCTGGGTCAGCTGACGTTCCGTCTTCCACCTCCTTCCAAATGCCAGCTGACCTCTGACTTGGGCTTTCAGTGAAAATATAATGCGACCCTGAGAACATCTTCAGCATACGCTAGATAGCTTTAATTTCATTTTTTCTTCCGTTTTGCTGTAATGAATTGAAAAAAAACATTAGGATAAAGTTGTAACATTTATATAACAAAACCACCCGATGGAGAAATAGAGGGCTGAGGAAACTCGGCTCTGCTTGAACATTTCAATCTTCCTTTTCTATACTAAACACTAATTACTCAGTTTTAATCACAAAAACTCTAAACGTAAAAATACATTTAATTCTGAATTCTTGGCAAAGGATGGGGTAGAATGCGTGGGATATGCTGCCACCGGCTGTCCATGTGGCGTGCCTCTCCCCCGGGTCAGCCGAGGGTCTCCTTTGCAAAGCAAATGCCATTTCCGCGAAACACGCTGTGGGCGGTGCTCGGATGTCTTGTTTTTCATGCGACGTTCCTTGAGATTTTTGTGTTTCAGGCGTCGACAGATGGCGTCGAGTGCCAAACGCACTTCCGATGGCTCCATCGAGATCATGTTTCAGGTGAGCCAAACACTTGTTGACCACGCCAATACCCACTTTCACTCGCCGGATTTCTAACTATAAAAAGGGCTCAGAAACCTCTTCCTTGTCACAATGAAGAAAAATGTGCGTATTTGATGTGTTGTTAAACAGACGCTGTAATTCATTTCGAGACGGGATCTGGAGACTAGGAATTAGACGAAGGGAGGCAGCAAGAAAACACGTTTCTCTGAATTTCAACAATTTGCAAGGGAAAGTGGCCATTATATCGAATTACACAGAAATAAATAATTCATTTAAGATCCCAAACATCAAGCATTTAAAGAAAAGAGCAATAAGTGTAAACCTGTTTCTAAAAAGATTGTATTGTTACATTTGCTGTAATGTTGGCACTGAATAGATGGCGATGATGGACTGTAGCTCTGTCATCGGAGACAATCTGATAACCACAATCCATCCATTTCTTCCAGCCATCATAAAGAACGTTGCTGATGTTATAGATTTCTGTCGTTGCTTGAACCCTCCCTGAACCTCTCGAAGGATTAGACTCTACTTCCTCTAACTGAAAGTTCTCACGCCATTCTGCCTTTACCGACATTAGGCTTTGCAACACTGAGACGGATGGCGGAAAATATCCTGTCTTAATCTTTCTTTCCTATTTTCACATCGATCGAGGAACACAGAATACAAGATTTAATATTTTCCGTTATAACTTTATTATTGATACTGGCTAATAGAATATTTATGGGCAGTAGCTTTTGGTCCAAAGGATCAGCGAGATTGGGCCAATTGAAATGTCTGAAAAACAAGGATGGCACATGCTCCGTTCTTTCTTGTGTGAAGTACGAGTGATGTCTAATCGCTTGAATTGTGAAGAATGTCTGAGTCTCCAATTATCTTATGAATCTGACCTCTGCCATCCGCCGCGTTGTCTCCCAGCGGACCAATGAATCAAAAAGGCGCAGGAATTGAATTAGGCGACCGCCCTCTTCTCCTGCTACTCACGGAGTCAGCCCATTCCCTTGAATTACTCCATTCCACCTGCCCCTCCAGGTGCAGTCCCAGCTCTCCCCTCAACCCTCCCCATCCACTGATTTTCTCCTTGTTTACCTCCTTCTTCCAAATCTTATTTTCCCTATTCTCACGTGTGAATGTTTCCTTCCCCGCCACCTGGACGGTTGAATTAAACCCACTCGTTCTTCACGCTTCACATTGTCATTTGATTCAAAGTTTACCTCTGAGACAAGGCTGTGTTCATAACAAATTTGTTCTCTTTCGAAATCGCAGACAATGTGAGTTACTTTAAACAACCAAGTGTTAAGTCACTGCATGACGTGGTCATTTCCCCCGTGCAGGGAGACAACTCGTCAGTGAACGCAGCCGAAGAATTCTTCCCAAATCACATTTTCCTAGTCTCGTTTTGCTATATTCCAATTCTGGAGAATATCTGAAAAGATTTTGTTTATCAATTACACATAGGGTTACATAATGGTTGGCATGTGTTAATTACAGATCGGTCGAACTGGAAGAAACAGATTTCAATGCAAAACAAACAAAGTTGTGAAAATAGTTTTGTTTGTAAACTAGTTTAGCGTAATTAAAGCACAAACAGATGACATGTAAAACACAGAAGTTTTTTTTGTTGCATTTCTTTCCTGGAACACTTGTTGTGAATGCCTATGTTCCAATTATTCTGCGAAGGGGATGAGGTGCTTCCCTCCGCAATAGCCGAAGATAAAGGATAATTCTGATCTTTGTCTGACTCATCTGAATCACTTCTTTTGTCTCTCTCAAATAGATCGTAATAGAATTCGTCTATTTTCCCTGTCTATTCATTCGTCCACCAAAGATCCCTCTGATGACAGTTAGCCTCAATCGACCCCCTCTCCCAAATAAAGCTCCGTCGCCCGTGTCTGCCATAAGTCATAGCCGGGCTTATTACCGCCGTCGGCATCAGAAACCTCCCCTGCCCTGTCTTGTTATTCCGAATTCTTTGTCACAAATTAGATGGCAGTTGATGGGTCGACGGACACTCGGCCGCCAAGTGCCTATTTCGAGAGTTTCTTCGTCGTTTGAATCATTCATTTGCCCTTTACTCGTTGGCCATGCAAATTAGACCAATCCCGCGAGGATGCACTGCCGAGGCGAATAATGGCCACTCGCCAATCTGTGGCTTCCTTCCTCACACTCACCCTCACTTTCAATTCAAAGGACAAAATACTCGCTTTGGATACAAAAGCTCAAAGATCGCGGAAAACTTGCCATGAAAAAAGTCCATCCAGGCATTCTTCTCAATTGCTCCTCCATGTATAGTCCATTGTCCATTTTTTTACATTTTCTGATTTTTCTGCCAGTTTATCCTAGTTTCCTTAACCATTTTCATCTGCCCATCAATGAATTCCCGATGTAAGTGCCCTACTTTGACCATTTCATTTCCTGTGTCCCAGCCTGCTAAAAGCTTCCCTTCCTTATTCCCAAGCATTTTAAAGTTTAACCGAGAGTCCCTCCCTCTTGGAACACCTCTTCTCTGGCTTCTAAGACATTTCTTCTCCCTCGGGGTTCCCCAGAGCCCATCCAGAGGCGCGACCCGGATTACGCGGCGATGTCGTCACGGGAGACCCTCGGGGTTCGCGGAGGAGGACATAACAGACGGAAACAACTTCTCAGGCAGACAGCGGAGTCCCAATCCTTTCAGAGTCTTGCATATGACACGGGGAAGATTCCTGTTTATCCCCCTTGCAAAATAAACAAAAGAATTCCGTTGAAGATGGATTCCGACGTCTCCTTTGTCGAATCCTTTTAAACACTCCCCTCCCCTTCCTCCCAATTTCCCGTCTACCGAACGCCTTTGTTTTTACTCCTCACACCCTCTCCAGGATTGTCTCATTTTTCCGTGGGCCGTCCTTTCCCACATGATGTCCTCCGTCAATCAAATCTCACAACCAAAACAACTTTCACGCCCCAATTAGCATATGCACTTTCTTTCTCAACACAATTTTAATACTAGGGGAATATTATTCCCAATTCAATTTTGATAAGCAAGCAGAACACCGAAAACCAATCTTCGTTTACAAATGCATCATATTTGACGCTTAATTATTTTATAGAAAACACAAGCGACGGCTAGAATGAGTTAATGAAAATAAAAACCACCTATACAACAATTGGGAACCCTCCACATTTAACCAGACACGCTCACATCCGCACACTTTTAAACAACACATTTTAATTCAAATAACACATATTCAGCTGTGTACGTAATAGAAGCGACTGCTCACATGTTTCCCTGCAATGCTTACCATGCGATTCTCCAAATAGCCGGCTGATCTCTCCTGTATCCCCTCATCCTTGTTTTCTGCTGTTTCCAGAGAGTGACGGTATAAGAGGATCTAAAAAGCATGATTTCCTTCCATCCCCTTCGTGTCTGAAAATTCTAATTCCCTCCTTCCAGGCCGTCTCTCGCATGAGTTCGTCGTCGGCCTCTTCCGCGCCCTCGGACCCCCGTCGTTTCCGCTGCTTCTGCGGCCTCTGCCACGTGGTGGTTCGTTTCAACAGCAAAATTCGTTGTTTTCGCGAGACAGAAGATGTTTTCATGCGCATTCCAGAAATAAGAGATTAGGGCGCGGGTGGCAAAGAGTTGTGTCGATCAGCCACGGCTGATGAATGGGCCGACAAAATACCCTCACAGGGATACGATCACACGGAAAGACAAAGACGCAGCCTATTTTTGGCGATACATCGCGCTGATCGAGTTAATTAGGGCGAGGGAATCCCAAAACTTTGACATTTGTGACTCTAGACTGCCCGATGCTTAAACGAGAAACTGCGTAAATGTACACTTGAAAGTTCATTGTCATTCCTTGATGAAACGCTACAAGTTCCAAGCAAACTGCCAGTGACAACCAGTTTTAATATTTTTGTTGAGAAACAATAGAACTTTATTTATTGACAAAGTGTGGCTGATTGTTTCTGGAACTAGAGCAAAGCGTTAATATATACACCACCTCTCTTTCGAAGCCCTTTTCAGACGGGAACCCAGGCATGTCTTGTTTGGTACGTGGTATCCTCCGTCTTCTCCATGGTTTTTGGAATGCGATCCACCCTCACTTGGCTCATTGTGCCCATCTGTGTGACCATTCTGGGCTCCTATGCTCTGTGCACAAGAAGACACAAATACCTCTATCCATTCCTAATTATCACAGTGAGTGTCCTTCCTTCTTCTGCAAAAACCAGCACTTTCAGGTCGTTCAGCAGTTTGTTTGTTTATTAATGGCTGCCATTATTACTGTATTTTCTTTGATTAGTTTTGAAACGATGCGTCAGATCATCGGTCATTCCCTGGATATGGACAGTCCTCCATCCGAGAGAGTGGCCCTAATCGTCGTTGGAGGCACGGTGGCTGCCTGTCTTCTGCTGTCCATAGTCCATGTATGGCAGGCCGTGGTCATCTACCGCTGCCTCGAGTATTACGAAGACGAATACCGGAAACTGGAGGATGGCCACTCGAGGTCTTCGCATTTTGAAACGACGGCGGATAGCCGGACTGAATATGACAACTGACTGTGATATTGATTACCAGGGATAAATTTAACGATGGTCTTTGAGTTTTGAAGGGAAGGACTTGTTTGGGAGGTTAGCGCTATTTAATTGCGACAGAACAAACAGTGGAACGAGGAGAGCAGCGACAACAAATAATAAAAGATTCTAATGGATACAGGAGGGACGCTTATGTACGCGACAGGCCAGTAACAGTCTTCTGTGGTTAATTGAGCAAAGGATGGACGGAGACGATCTGTTTGATGGCAGGTTGGTTGTAATCAAAGAATGTAAACATGCAGTATTACCCACCTACTTCATCTAACGAGAGGAGCTGACCTTGGAATCGTAGGCTTCTCGGAATCCAAACGAGGGTTTTCATCATTTACAGTTGTTTGCAATTGGAACATAATTTTCATTTGTTCTGGTCCTAAAAATTGAAATTTCTCTTTGAAAGTTAATTTTTATCTTAATTGTCTTTTCAAGTAAATATCAATGGGTTGAGGTATGTGTTTCATGAATAATCTTGGAGAGTGGTGTCTAAGATTCAAAGACTATGCGGGATTGGCTTGATTTGATCAGATAGTCCAGGCAAGAGTTCTGGCATTTTCTCACTGGCATTTTCTGGCATTTTCTGGCATTTTCTGGCATTTTCTGGCAGATCTGGCATTTTCTCACTAGAGCAATAAAATAAAAGGTGCAGTGGGCGGTGTGGGGTGTATCCGGGTGCATCCCGTTGCGTCTGCCACCGTCAGCCACTGTTCTTATTATCACTCGTTTATGGCCAGCGACGTGTCTCAGCCGACGTCCTCGGCCTCCGACCCTTCAGGGCCAATTCTGGAAATGCTTATCTCGAAGTGTCTCTTTTGCTACAATCGATTATCCAAAATACTGTCAAGGAAGTAAAGTCTTTGAAAATCCCATGTTTCCTTCCTCCAATCCACCCGTTCCTCTGCAAAAGAGACGTAAAGGAAAGCAGTATTGTGTTGGAATGTCAGATAAGCCAGAGATGTTTCCATTAATAGAGAGTTATCATTTTAATGGTTCGCAGACCACGAATGACCACCCTTTCCTTACCCGCCGCCCGCAGTCTTCCGATCTCCCTGACAGCTCCGTGTTTCTGTTGTGTTTGAAGTCTCTTCCAACCACTCATTACGCACTGACAATAAAATAGTCGAATGGGATTTTTATCTCCATGTTCCGTGTGCCGTCTCTTCCAACTGAAGAAAAATAAAACTGTATAACCATCGAATCGGATAATTTATTGAAATTGCACAGACGGATTACGTTGGCCATTTTCTGATGCAATTCTTTAAAAAAAAAAATTCCCTACAACTGGTCCATCGTAACTGTAGCTGATTCTCTAGGAAAGGCGTGTTTCTCCTCTTTTGCCAACCTGATATCGAAGGGTGACTGTTTATTGTTTACAGCCTGATTATGCTTGACGTCATTGCAAAATTCTTAAACTTAACTGAAAATTTAAACTGCAAACTGACTGTTAAGATTAGAGCTTTTTAAAAATCTAATTTTCGTTTTCCTAGTTTTATTCCAGCTGAAGCAATGAAAGGAGCCGCGGAACTTTCGAAAGACATTTTGTCCGCTCTTGAGGAGGCAGTGTCTTTTGCAGTAAGAATTGCATCCATCCGCTGACAGTTAAATTTACATTTTTTATGAAGCTATTTCTAGGCATGAAAATGCATTAATGGGTAATTATCGATTGGTTAATCGGCAGTTATTACAGAAAATCTTTAGACCAGCTATTAATAGTTTTATTGTATTTCTTCAGTCATCACCCCAAGTTTTTTGGCTTGATCTATTAGGCCCAATTTGGACTCTTATCGCGGCTTTTTGCATGTAATCTTTGACAGCAAAGGAATTCGAGAAGTTCAAGCAGAAGACATTTTGGTGATTCCTTATGAAAACATGGTTTTAATTTTCTCACTTACACATTTGGTCCATTGAATCCTTCCAAACGGCATTTGCAGACCTCACCAGGGCGGGATGGCGTACAATTACAACTACGACATAGCCACTTCCCGAACGAAGGTCATTCTGAAACTGCTGCTAAGGTCGGATCTCCCTGGCTCGAGTAGCCCACTTCTTTAGATGGCGTGGTTCGGTGTGGCAGGCTGTTTGGATAGAACTCCTAATTTGGCTCTTTCTCTACGCCATCATTGCTTTAATCTACCGACTGGCACTTAACGACGCTCAACAAGGGTAAGTACTTTGTCATATTTCACGTGTTTTCAGGACGTTTGAGAAAATCGCCATGTTCTGCGATAAACGAATGACTTATATCCCATTGAACTTTATGCTGTCCTTCTTTGTAACCACAGTAGTCAACCGATGGATCACACAATTCGCCAATCTAGGAATGATTGACAAGTAAGAAGAACAGTCAGCCGATGCATTGGCTTTTGCAGCATTGCTTTGTTTACTTCTTCCTTTGTCAAAGGAGCAGACGAAAGAGGGAGACAGCTTAGGAGGAATATTGTGAGGTAGGCAACCATTGGAAAACACTCTTCCAAGGTCTAGCAGATGATTTGTGTGCGCAATATGTCAATTGCACGGCTTATCAGCTGATCTTGGTTGATCAGATAATACTATGATATATAATGATACCTTTTGTTGGTTCCTGTACAGAGTAAAAGTTGCTTCAAAAGGCTTCTTGAGGGTATTACATGGGAAACTTTAGAAATATATAAATTTAGAAAAATGAATGACGCGTTCAGGTACTGTGTCTTGTCCCAAGCCCTCGTCTTCCGTGATATCCATCTGGGCGTTAGAAAGAGATTCCCAACCTTGGATACCTTAGTAGCCGCTGGATTCATGATGAAGCACGAAAAGGAAAAGTTTGAAGAGTGCAAATCCCGTTATGCGAAATACTGGCTGCCATTCAACTGGTCTCTCCATTTGTTGAATACCGCAAAGAAGGAGGGAAGGATCGATGGAGAGATTGCACAGAATGCGGTTGCAATGGTGAGATGCTTGGAAAACCTGGGAAACGGATGATTCAGGAAGTGAGGCAGTTCCGATCGGGCCTTTCTCTTATTTGGACCTACGACTGGGTACCTCTTCCCATTATGTACCCTCAGTTGGTTTACCTCGCTGTTCACACCTACTTCCTGGTGTGTCTCATATCTCGCCAGTTCATCATCCGCCCGGAAGCCGTTAACAAAACAGAGGTTCAATGACATATTGACAGGGCCATAGCCGTTTCAGATTGATCTCTACTTTCCTTTCATGTCTACGTTGGAGTTCATTTTCTACATGGGCTGGCTGAAGGTCGCCATGGCTCTTTTGAATCCCTTTGGAGATGACGACGAGGACTTTGACTGCAACTTTCTACTGGACAGAAACCTTACCGTGAGTGTCTTAAAGCAGACACATATGGAATTATGCACCCACACTCACAACCCGCTCTTAAGATCTCTCTGACGGCTGTTGACGAGGCATTTGATGACGTACCAGAGGTCATCCCCGACGTATTCTACAACGACACTGTCTCCCCACTCTACTCTGCCGATTCTGCCACCAGAAACGTCAATTTCTACGAAGGAAGTGCCAGTCGCGCAGTGCTGCCAGCCGGAGTCACCACTATCCAGATGGTACCCCATCCAACGAACGAACGAATCGATCGGTACATCCAACGACCCGCCAGAAGAAGAAGGACTTCAATCGTTTCGGTTATGAAGCACGACAGGCCAATGTAAGTCTTGGAAAATCTTATCTTTTTACGAGGACACACGAAATGGGGAGAACCCACTTGATCTACGAAACTATGATTTAACTGTTTTGTGGTTTAGTTCTATGGTCTCACACAAAATCTATTGTTTCAGGGTGCGTGAGGAGAGGACTCCTTCACTCTCAAGCCAAGTTATTAATGTATTCCGTCGTAGAAAATCCAGCAGGTTAGATATAATAGGAATATAAAGAGGGATGTTTTAGTCAATCCATCGATGGATTGAGGAAACCTCGATCTTCAACAGACATTGGCTTCGATTCCAACCATCTGGCACCACCAGGGGCTTATCAAAATCCAACTTTTCTGAATATTGGTGAATAGAAAAAAGAGTTTTGTGTATCAAATGTATTTCAGAAGAAGCACCAGCGGAGGTGGAACTGAGGGTGCCAAGGGACAACTCTCCCTCTCACTTGGGAGGAAATGTGAGGAGCCACATCACTCGATCCTTCAACACGGGACTAAAACGAAACGGGGAAGGAAAGGATAATTAAGGCGTGTAATGAATTGTTTTATTAATAACACAGTAATATTCAAAGATATTAGGAATTTCTGGATAGGGGGGCTAGTTGAGTATAACGGAAACCGATGCGAACGGGCTACAAAATGCAGCATCTTCTGCATAATGTGTTTGTTTCCTGTGGTAATCTTCTTCCTTCGCTGTTGGCATTCCCTATAAACTTTCACAGACTGATGGCCAAATTGGTGTTGTCTGCGGTGTCCTTCAGATAAGTTGTCTGTTCAAACAGACTGTAGATAGCAAGAGACGTTCCTTACATCATCCGTTGTCTGTATTACTCACAACGAAGCCTGTTTCAACTGAACGTCAGTTTCTCTCTCTCATTTCACCCGTGACCGTCTTCTTCTGTCTCTGTGTAATTGTCACGCGCCGACTGTCCCGTCCGAGTCCCCTGGCCCCTGATGGAATTAGCCCTTTTCTCTCTCCTTTCTCTGCCAATTCTCGAAACAGTCGGCAGTCTTTGTCTGCCGTTCGGTAAAGAATTTCTTCAAAAACCACCTGGCCGACCGGTTTTGGGTTCCAGACTGGCAGTCCCGCAGTGGTGCCCTTCGAGCTGTGGCCGTCGGTCGCCACGGGTCGTCTCTGCTGTCATGGCTGACCTGAATTCCCTTCTTTCCTGTTTCCATATTACAAGTGCACCCGGTTTACACTGTGTTTCCGCCACATTTCCCCTTTTATTTCCTAACAGCGCCATTCCCATTGAATTGTCATCTGAACAGCTGAACATATCCCTCAAAAACAAGTTATCTGTATAGCTTTCGCCAAGCTGGAATCATGCCAAAACGACCCTTAGTACAGCGGAAGTGAGATACTCAATGCGAGAGATAATGTCGAATGAGGAGATTTAGGTATTCTAATTAGTAGGCAAACATTTGCCCGATGATTTCATTTTGGCAATAACTATATCTTAGATTAAAAACCTCCAACTATCTCTAGTTGAATTTTTCAGATGCGTTTTTCTTCCGCCTTTCTTCTCTTTTTCTTCTTCGTTGGCTCATTTGCTAAAATGCAAAACGTCACAGTCAAAGGCACCGTAATCTGCAACAAAAAACGCCTGGCAAACGTCCACGTACGAATGATGGAGAAGGACACATGTAAGTATTTCTTTTTCCATCCTACTAGATTGGAGTTTAGTGACCCCAGATGACAAAATGGCCGAGGTGGAAACCAACAGAGACGGAGAATTTGAGCTGTTTGGCCAAGTAAGGGGGTTACCAAAAGAAATAAAAAAGCTTATTTTTTTTAGGAAGATGAGGTGTTCTCAATTGAGCCCTATCTCGTGTTCCACCACGACTGCAATGTGAAGGCACCTGGCTGTCACAGGGAAACAAAGTTCGAAGTTCCGAAGACTGCGGTTGGATCTGAGTACGATATGACTTATGTGACATTGGATATTGTACAGTACCAGGACAAGGAAATCTGTTGATCTTCTGATAAAAGATTCATTTAACCTTCCTCCACGACGGGAAATAGTATTACACTCTCCGTTTGTCGAAAACAGTGGGTCCACCGGCCAAAAGTGCTACGAAGAAAGTTCGACGCCAACTGTGATTCTCAGTCTTTACGTGTGATTCACCAAAATAACGAGTGATAGCTGACATCATCAATTTCTTAGAAAAGTGAGGGTACATTGAAATTTTTAAAGGTAAGCCTTCCAGGGTATACAATGCAACCCTGCGACAGGGATGTTTCCATCAAATCGATTTTAGCTTATTATAAACTAAGGATAAGAAGACCGTTAAAAAGGTTTACGAAGGAAATTGATATGATGTTTGCTCTCTTGATCCTCATCTGGTTCACCCAATCATCTACTTTTTCCCTCAAGCGTCGTCCATTATCCGGTATCCTTTGCCCATCCGCCGTTTTCTCTCGTAAATAGGGTGAATCAGCAGCCGTCAAATGTTCTTTGGCTGTTACGTGATAAATGTATTTATTTTCGCCCCGGAGGCAGCTGGCCGTCCCTCTTAAATGATGGTCCCCGCCCGCAGTCAACAGTCCTTCCCCCTCTCCCCGTTCCTTCCCTCCTGGTTCCTACCATCTCCCTCTTTCAGATGAAGTGTCTTCTTTTGTGTTCCTGCCTTCTCTTTCTGGCCCTCGCGGTCTCCGCCAAGATGCAAAACGTGACTGTGAAGGGAGTGGCAGTCTGCAACAAGAAGCGTCTGGCAAATGTCCATGTGAAACTCTTCGACAAGGATACCCGTGAGTTTCAACTCGTCATGTAGAATAGCGTATTTAGTGGATCCCGATGACCTGTTGGCCGAGACTCACACTGACAGCGAGGGACTCTTCGAACTCTTCGGCCAGGAAGACGAGGTCGGCAAGATTGAGCCCTTCATCAGAATCGAACACGAGTGCATGCCTTCAAAGCCGGTATGCTCTTTCAAAACATGGATCAGACGGGATTCCAGGGATGCCGCAGAATCGGAGACTACGTGGTTCCTCAGGACAGGATTGGAGGAGTCTACGATATGACCTACGTCACCCTCGACATTAAGGTAGTTCCCCTAGAAGCTGGGAAATGTGCGACTTTAGGTTCACGGAGAGAAGGAGAAGTGTTAAAGAAGCCTTTCCGAATCACATTTCACACTTAGGAATAAACCATTTCCCTTGACCTTGTATAGTTGTTTTTCCAGAGGGGATTACTCTCCTGGAAGGTCTCCATAGCAACCATTCAGTCCGACCACTGAAGCCATGTCCAAGCACACCTACAAGCTTGTTTATCTGAGCAAAGGAGGAAGAGCTGAGCCCATTCGCGCAATATTCCACTATTTGGGACAACCCTTCGAGGACCACATTGCTTCAACCGCCGAGTGGGAACTACTGAAACCTGGTGGGATGATGCAAACAAACAAAGGGGGTGATAGCAGTTTTGGCATATCCTCTTCTCTCAGTTTAGTGATGTTGCAAAGAGAAAGATATGTAGAGAGAGAGAGAGAGAGAGAGAGAGAGAGAGAGAGAGAGAGAGAGAGAGAGAGAGAGAGAGAGAGAGAGAGAGAGAGAGAGAGAGAGAGAGAGAGAGAGAGAGAGAGAGAGAGAGAGAGAGAGAGAGAGAGAGAGAGAGAGAGAGAGAGAGAGAGAGAGAGAGAGAGAGAGAGAGAGAGAGAGAGAGAGAGAGAGAGAGAGAGAGAGAGAGAGAGAGAGAGAGAGAGAGAGAGAGAGAGAGAGAGAGAGAGAGAGAGAGAGAGAGAGAGAGAGAGAGAGAGAGAGAGAGAGAGAGAGAGAGAGAGAGAGAGAGAGAGAGAGAGAGAGAGAGAGAGAGAGAGAGAGAGAGAGAGAGAGAGAGAGAGAGAGAGAGAGAGAGAGAGAGAGAGAGAGAGAGAGAGAGAGAGAGAGAGAGAGAGAGAGAGGGATCGAGGAAGGCAGAGGGGGGATTGGGTATGTGGGCGAGGAACCTGTTTAATTTTTGCTATATAAAAAGTCATAAACCCTGCCTGTGTATCCTTCAATCGCATTTCCTCAGAGTCTCCAACTGGCGGAGCGCCGTTCCTCGAAGTAGATGGAGGCAGGTTTCTTCTGGGTCAAACGATGGCCATCTGTCGCTACCTGGCAAAGGCCATTGATCCGGAATCGTGTAAGTCATTCCAAAACAACCAACTCTTTCTCAGACTTCGGTGGAAGCACAAAGCCAGAAGCTGCGTTGTGTGACATGTATGCCGACTGCTTCGGCGACCTGTTCAATGCGGCTGCCTACGTGAAATATCTCCCGGGAGAAGCGAACGAGGTGCTTAGAGGACTCTTCAGCAAAACATGCAACACTGTCCTCTCGACGGCAGAAGCACGTCTTCAGAAGACGGGCAAGTACCTTGCAGGGAAGAAGGTCCGCAGAACAATAGAAATAACACAAGACGAGTTTCAGCCCCTTTGGTGCGATGTGTACGCGGCGGCCGTCATGATGTTGGTGGAGGATTTCGTGGGAGAATTGTTCTTGGAGCCTGCTCAGAACTTCAAACACGTGGTGGAATTCTACCACAGGATCCGCGAGTCACCGAAGCTGAAAGAGTACGTACAGGAAAACTGGCCAGCCACGGAGATCAAATTCGATTGAGATTATTATCCCCATAAATCCCGTTGATTCATCCAAATGGGCAATAAAGATCACGTTGTAATGAATCACAGAATAGAGAGATCTTCGTCCGTCTGTTTGTACACCTTGTTTGGGACGAAGGGCTCCCAACGGGAGGCGGGGTAGATGTGTTTGTTCCTTTCGTACCAACTGCGAAGAACCACCTGAAAAGGGGTTGTTGGATCGGAAATTAAAAGGCGTACCTTCACGGGGTGCGAAGGGGGTGAGTCTACGGTCACTCCCTGGTGCATCCTCACTTCGCCAGCTGCGTCAAATTCATAGAGAGGACCTGTTTTTCCCATTTTGCGAGCAACGATAAAATCTTGAAATCTGAAATGGAAATTGAAACGATATGGTAGAAAACTGTACGTGTAGAAGTGAGGGATGATTAGATCTTCTTTGATGAACATCAAACTCTCGGGTATGGCCGTTCGGAGGGCAGTGAACTCTGGTTTGAACACCTGAAGGGAGCCCCAGGTAGGATGGATGCATTGGTAGACTCACCTCTATGGCTTTGGCTAGGAACTGCGAAATGGTAGCTCCTTTCTTCACGATCATGTTCTTCCTTAAAATAACCTTTTTTTTGTTTTAAGACGGGACCGCTTGAATATTTATTCTGATTAACTAATGTGTTACCTACATAATCCTAAAGCCCAAAGGAATACGTCGGATCGCAGACCACAAAATAATATGAGGGCACGCCGCAAGCGTCGTGAACACGGTCGACAGCCGTGTTCCATATCGCCCCAATTCGGGAAGATGGGTTCGAGAGGTTTGCCGCGATTATACGCACACAAAACAAGCTGCATGCATGTTCTTATAAATAGGTATTTTACTTGTAAAATATTCCTTTCAAATGACATAAGGTGCTTTTATAAAACATCAAAAAGATTAAAGGAAACTAGACACGGGTCGATCCCTTTAGTAAAAAACAAATTGTCTACCTGTGACTGGATCCATCCCAGTAGCAGTAAGCCACAGTCACTTCCTCCAGTTTCTCCTTCTCCTGCTGGGCTTTCCACTCGGCAGCCAGTTTTTCCTTAGCCCTACACTTTGTGATGAGAGTCTCTAACAGCCTCACTTGGCCAATTCCTCCTCTCGATCCTTGTCCGGCAGAAAAGTCGTGTCAATGGTTGGGTCCATTCCCATGCGTTTCTTTGCGATTACCACAGGCTCTTCCTCTTCGTCATCTCCATCGTCAAACGCAAATGAGAGAACCCTTTTCTAAAGAGGATGTCACATATTCTTCATTATCAAGTAAATACCTGGGCCTGAATCTTGCTGTCTAAGCCAGCAGCCCTCTTCGAAGTGTCTTCAGCTGTTCCGCGCACCAGTTTACTCTCACTGATTGAATGAATAAAACGACGAATGCCCTAACCGACCGATCATTAATGGCGTCCATCTGTTTTTCCTTCATCTGATCCAGAGTCACCAAACCTATGGTCCTGGCCTTCAGCGTCTCTTCAATCGCATCGTAGTTGGCAGTGAATTTCTGAGTGATGGAGGCTGACACTAAAATGTTTTAAATGTTTTCTGTATTAAAAACAAAGAAAAAATACATTTGGCGCTTTCCTCCTCCATTCGCTTGAACTGCTGCTCAGCATCCTCTTTTGCCCGCTCTCTTTGCTTTGCAATATGGATCAACCTGCCCGAATCAGCCCTAGACATCCTGAAAAACAAACAAAGTGTAAAACAATTTTAGAAAAACATGATCCGACAATAGGCCTAGATATATCGATAACAACACAGAAAAATACATCAAAATATTTTAAAGATAAAATAAAGCAGTGGCAGATGCGGTCGCAGTTTTCAGCAAAGATCGTTCCGAGACCGATGAAGAACAGAGAAGAACAGCAGAAGGGCGCAACAGAACTATTTTTCCGCGTCAGACATATGAACCTTCTTAAACTAAGTCTTGAAAATGTACAATTAAAATAATATCGGCCACTGGAATCAACGATTTCCTAGAATGGGCCACAGGAATCACCGTTGAAATTTTGCGAAATAAACTGCAACACTGAATTTTGCATTACAAATTAACCCGGGTTTCTTTTCTGCAATTTAGAAGTGATAGAAGCATTTGCACTCAACCAAGAGCCGAGCGATCCGATTCACAGACAATAGGACAGGAAGCCTCATTTTTTATTCCTAGATCGGAAGTTGGATCTGTTAGATACATACTCCGTAAATTAACAAATACCAAAGCCTAAGGAATCTAAATGGAAACCATTTATTATATAATGTGCATCGAAACACCACTTAGTACTCACATATACAAATGATCTTGGTATTCATCGATTATTCATAATAACCACAATTACATTATTATTAGACTATTCGCTGCAAGTGAGATCCTCCATGGCATCGAAGCGACGAAGAGAGCCAGCAGATGACTCAGTGTCCGAGTCTGACTCGGATTTGTAGCGGTGTCTTCGAGGATTCGGGGAGATCGACTCGTCGGCCATGATGTACGCCATTTGACACAATACTGCCTGAAACGGAGAATAAGCCTGGAAAACCTTTATCCCATCTACCTTCTTTGTTTCCATTGCTTGTTTCATTAGCTCCTCTTCTTGCCTAATTTTTTCGGCGAGTCGCCCGATGGCAGCCAAATGTCCCTTGATCTGCCCGTTGGCCTGACCCACAGTTCGAAGAGCGCTCTCCATCTCGTCCCAGATCTTCTGAAACTCAGACCACGTCTGCAGTCCGCGGCTGGTCTCTTGCACCGCCTTCAGCACCTTAATTGAACTTTCATACCAATAGCAGATGTAGAACACTAACCTCCTTTATGCTAGATACCTCGTTACATGAGAAGCCTTGGCCAATTAGATCCAGGATGACCTCCGATTTCTCGCCGGTCATCTGTCGAATCTGAAGAATTAAATAAATTTTAGGAAAAAAAAAACAAATAAATTTAATTAAAATGCTTACCTTGTGTGGGAGATATAGTTTCGTGATGTGAAGATTGTGTTTGGACTCAATGGCGCAATGGGCACAAATCAGCTCGGCTTCTGTCTGAGGCGACTATTCGAGGGAAAAGAGTCACCAGACCTTCTTGTAGTCCGATATGGTGATTCCAGTAGCAGACATAGAGGCAGCTTCAATTGGGAGACAGCGGATACAAACCCGTGCTTGACGTGGATGCATACGGAGAGAGCACAAGGAACAACGCCACTGAAAGGAGGAATCCAATGACGTTGCAGTTTCACCTACATTCAGCCTGGTGACAAATTTATCCCCGGAAACTGGCTGCAGCTTTATAACCTGTTCTGAAATACGGTTGCGGTTAAAACAGAGGATGCGTACCTTTGAGCGAATAGTTCACGGGGAACACGGCGGCTGGGAAAATCTCGGAGCAAGTGGCGCAAGTGACGTGCTCTTCGGGGTCAGTTAAACAGGAAGCACATAGCGAATGTCCACAAGGAACCACAAGGGGGATACGGGAGCATGTATCTCAAAAGAATACAAATTAAGGTTGAATCAGGGTTAAAAAATTCTTTATAACAACATGATAATATTTTAACGAAATAGGGCCACATTCCTTTTTCGGCGAACTAAATTTGGTTGACTGGACGTACCATATTCATAGGAGCAGCGGGGACAGCATGTGGCCATTTTGCGACGCGACTGATAGACACAAAATGATGGAAGTCCATGAAAACTTTGAACAACAAAAACATGGGCAAAATGGCGCAAGCGCGGGAAAGTTACAAAGTACAAATTACTAAGTGATGAAAGAAAGATCGATTATTATGCAAAGTTCTTATATCCGCACTTTGAGTTAACAATGTTTCAATATTTACACATAACACTTCTTTAATAAATCAAACAAAAATACCAAACAAAAATATAGGAGCCAGTCTTTTTTTATTTTCGTTCCGGGAACCCGAAGTAAGATCCTTCGAGTTAGCTGAACCATCCATTTAATATCAATCGAAAAAAGTACAAAACACATGGGTACAATATATATCTCTGCTGGCTACACGATTCATACATACTGACATATAATACTATAAACCGCAATACCTTCTAATTTATAAAAACAACGTGTTGCACACCGCAGCGAAAATTCATTTGATACACAGCCGCAAGTCCCAGTCGGGCCGTGAATGTATCATTTATCCACCGGAACAGCAGGTGTCTACTTCTTGTCTTCTTCTCCTTCCTTCTTCTCCGCCTTCTCCTTCGACGTCTTCTGGGATTTCTTTTCCTCCTCCTTCTTCTCTTCTTCCTTCTTCTCCTCCTCCTTCTTTTCCTCCTTCACCTCCTTCACCTCGCTCTTCTCCGTCTTCTTCTTTTTCTTCTTTCCTTCGCCCTTCTCCTTGCCATCCTTCTGAAAGCTCCTTTTCTCCTGCACACCCCTCTCTCACCTTGTCCTTGCCATCCTTGTCACTCCAGTCGCTGGGAATGTCTTCCAGGGTCGGGTACGCGTGTTTTCCCGTCTGCAGTCCCTGTTTGATAAGCGCTTCCTTCTCGTTCAGTTCCATCTTCTTCGGCGCAATATCCGCCTGTCTCTTCGGTGGATCATTCGCCGTACTTGCCTTGGCTGTAGCTCTACTCTAAACCAATCCCTGGAGTTAGAAACCAATGATTCTTACAGGAGGACCATCGGCTTTCGCTGAGCCACTGCACTGAACGATTAGAGAGACGAAGATTCCGAAGGAGAGCAGGGCGAAGGCCAGCAACATTTAGAAGAAACAACCAGCAGGGAAGCACGATTCCACACGGAATGAAGGCAAAGGAGACGGAAAATTAGGTGCGGTTAACGTTAAAATCACGTGGCACATGATGTTCCGTTAAATGGTCATTTGTAGTCGTTCTTCAGAATTATTGCTTTCAGTTTCTATAGAAAGCGATATTTCTGCTATGTATTTTGAAGATAATTACCCCATTGCAACCACTACACGGCCAGAGGGCGTTATCAGTTCAGTTGATAAGTCTCCCTTGCACCGCCGGAATCCACCTACTTTTCAATTTTCAGTTTTAAACAATGGCCAAACCATAAGGATCACAATAACTCTTTTGTAAAGATAAGAAAAAAACCGTAACAACATCAGTATTTCGACATGCATACTGAAAATTCGGCAGTTTTCGCTTCCATTTTTTTTTATAATCCATCACTCAATGTTTTTAAAACGGCAATGTTTTCAATATATTTTTAGTATATATGGACAGAGGGATTCCCAACATAATCTTGGAAGAAGAGGAGGAAGAGGAAGACTCCCAGGACTCTTCCCCTCAGCCAGAACCTCCCATCGTCAGAGTGGGTCTCCCCTTCTACCGTAAGCTTTTCCCAGACAGACACCGTCCGCAGCCATTCCCCCTCGGTCATTTCCCAGTCAGGAAGACACTTTTCCCAGCCGAGGATAGATGATGACGTCATGAGAGAAATGATACAACTGGGTTTGTCTTCCTTTTTCTCAGTCGCAATGCCTTCAGGAGTTCTCAGTGAGAAGCAGTCCCGATTCGGGACGTCTTACAAGTTTCTTTGTCGTCTTTCAATGGCAGAGTATACTGTAACTAAATGGGAGGTCTCCCTGAATGACAAGGTAATCTTCCACTGAATACGATATTCATTTTTCCTAGGAACTGTCGGATGTTTGCAGTGAGTTGGACAAAATGCAGGGATTGAGACATCAAAGGATTGCTAGGTACTGTAACTTTCCTTCCAGTAACACATTCTTTCCCAAGGTTCTTCGCGTATAATCTAAGTGGGAAGACCCTGACTATGTTCCGTCAGTTTGTCCCATCGGGTACTGTAGCTGATCAGCTGAAGAGGGGTCCTTTGAGTGAAACAGTAGCTCTGAAATACTTTAAACAGGCAATGGAAGGATTACTGTATCTGCATGACAGGGGTATTGTTCATGGAAACGTAAAAGGTAGATCAAACTAAAAAAAAAGAATTAGTTTTCAATTTAGCTGTGAACTTGTTGGTGACGTTATCAGATGACATTCAACTGGCGGATAGAAGCCTTCCTCGTAGGCAAATCATTTTATGGTTCGAAAATCCCCTCAGATGCTCCCTCTCCTGAATTACACAGAAGACGGTCTCTGCTCTACGCGGCTCCAGAGCTTCTGAAGGATAAACACTCACTGAACAAAGTATCCCAGGCGGCAGATGTTTGGTGAGAAAACTGAAGAAAAGAGAGAATGTGAATTTAGGGCGATAGGGTGTGTGCTTGTTACGATGGTCACTCGTTTTCCGCCTTTTAAAGACCACTTTATTCGCATTTCGACGGATGAAGTGCATGAGGTGAGGCACTTCTTTCACCAAGAAGAGAAACGAGAATCCATAACTTCTCCAGACTTTCGACTTTGAACAAAATTGCTGTTTAGAGGTTGATATCCATGCACTCCGGGTCGTCTCCCTATCGAAGTGAGACCCTCATCCCGACTGCCAGTCGTCAGTTGGCAGATATGGTCGACTGCGCTCTTGAGCCAAGTCCTGCGCAGAGGATGAAACCCCGACAGGTAGGGTCCTTGTTCCCACTAAATTCACATTACAATCAGATACTGGAACGCCTGAACGATGGTCGATCGAATTCCTTGGCTTCCACTCGAATATCCACTGGATCCGTCAGTGTAGGTGTACAACAGAACCTTAACCACAACGATTTTTACTATGACGCTCCGTAAGTTTCTTCTTCTTCTGTTTGTATTTCCCCTCAGAGTTGTGGCAGACGCGGCAGAGAAGAAGAGTCTGATGGAGAGGAGTCATTCCGTCCGCTCTTCGGAATCTGAAGATCTACTGCTCATCGACTGCTGCAGATGGTACACCAGTCGTCTCCTGATGTTTGCCGTGCTCCTCATAAAATGGATAGGAATGGTCCTGTTGGCCGCCCTCTCCCTGGCCATGGTCGCTGGCTCCGTTTTCCTTGCCATCTTCGTCATCTACCATGGCATCGGCGTCGTCTGTCAGTGCCAACTCAATGAGGGATTCATTGTGCTGATTGCATTGATTCTTCTACCTATAATTATCCTCTTGACAACCTTGTGTTGCAATAACACCTGCGAAAAGTACAAAGTAGCCAAGGAGGATGGGACGATGGAGAGGAGCAGGTGGGTCAGCTGGGAAAGAAGAAATCCCTTCTTCTCAGATACGTGTCACCTCATCCGGAGGAAGACGTGATTCTGTGTGGAGTAATCGTAGTCCAAGGAAAGAGGGAACAACGCAAGCAGAGCGTAAAGAGGAAGGTTCGTACGGAAGTTTTGTACAAAATGAAAATAAGAGATAGAAATATTATGAAAACCTAAAACTGAAAAATTCAAACAAAAGTATCTAAAACCTTAAAAAATACAATAATTTGCTTGTAGATAGCGTCTCCTGAAGAAAACGATCCCACAGCGGCCAGTAACCTGCCGAAGACGGCGTTTGTGCGAGGAGTGGCCAGCATCGCCTGATTCCGACCCCTGTGATAATAAATCGAGAAACCCGTCGTTTCAGATGACGAGGGAAGAACCACAACGAACTTAGCGCCTAACAAGTTGTGTCGGCGCCGCGCAGCCAGAAGGATCTCATTGCGGCCAGTCTGCCCATTTTCCCTCTTCCGAGGGCCACACCCGAGTACTCTTCACATCAGACAAGTTGTCTCCTCTGACTGCGATTCATGCAGAGAAATCAAATCAACCCCGCAGATGACCTTGCAGAGACAAATGCAAACAAAAAGACGCAGCCTAGTGGAAATTAGTGAAAGTAGTACTTCTTTCGCGAAAATGACAAATAAACCGGAGATTTGATTTTTAAAATGATAAAATCAAGCCATTAAAGCAATTTTATTCACCCACTTTTGATATTTGCATTTTCCTGTGAACATTTTGCATTTGAGACTTGGGAGACTCATCGGTGCTTAAAGCAGCCAATTAGTCGTCGTCTATGAAGAACCGACGATAGAGAGAGAGAGAGAGAGAGAGAGAGAGAGAGAGAGAGAGAAAGGGAGGGAGAGAGATAAGTGAGAAAATAAAGAGATAGGGAGGGATAAAATGCGACAAACAAAAAACATGGAAAGAAACAAGGTGACTGACAAAACAGTGAAAGCGAGAAATTGGACCTTTTAGTTACCCTAACAAGGGAACATTCCCGACCTGCCCATGGGGTTTTAACACGTGTTATACCGCATTCCGTAGCTTATGATGACAACTGAGAAAGTGATCTCCAAATCTGCAAAAAGACCCCCTCCGCCGAGTTAGGGGCACCAACGGCCAGCGGAAGATTTGTTAGACTCTTGTAAGATTTGCTTACCGCAATCCAAGTGCTTCCAAAACTGTTACACTTTTCTGGCAAGTTTGAAGTAAGAATATACCAAAACCCTCTGAAAGAGATCCCTCGAAATCTTTCATTCCAGTGGTTCCTCAGTTTTCGAGGGGCCGTCAAGTGCTTTTCTGAGGATTCTGTTATTCGCGTCGCCGTGTCTCCTATATCCGGGGGCGAAATTGCGATATTCTATTCCACGCCCGTCAGCCGAACCTCTTCAGTCTTGGCGAAGCAAATCAGCGACCCGAACCCGTCTTTATTCTCCCCTTTCCACAATTTCCCCTCCGGAATTCTCTCGGATTAGTCGGCTTCTTCGCAAAATTTGCAACCACACGTGGAGAATGAAAAAAAAACAGAAAATCTTGCCTTTGAATCAAATGATTGCAGGGGACAGTCGCTTCTTATATAACTTGCGATTCCAGAAACCTCTCCATAATGGATTTATAACCATCTTCTCGTTTTTCATGTATTTCTCCGCCTCTGTAAACCCTCGTTGCATGGAAAGCAGATTAGCAAAAACCGTCCAGTGACCCCCGTGTTCCCCTGATCCGGTGAAGTTCATTTCCCGCATCCTTGGGGACGGAAATCAGGAGAGTGTTTCAGATGAGAAACTGTTTTTGCAGGTCTTTTTGCGCGGAGCATCCGTCCAATTCTTGTAATTTCATCAAGCAAGGTCTAAATCAAAGATACCTGTGGAGTGTGTCAAAAAAGAAAAACTTTAATAGATTGTGTCTATTGATGTTTGCACATTGACCATGTTTACTCTTAAAACCGGATGCCCATAGATGGGAAACCAACCATTTCAGCCATTTCCCGATAATAAGATTTATGGACTCCTTCGGTGACAGTTGGCTTATTTTGTACCAAATGTGTTATGTAACTGTAGGTTAAATAAGCAGTCGTGTAGTCCTCAGTTGCATCAAAAACTAGTCAATCGTGTGAGTAAAGGACCTTCTTGAATAAAAGCGTTGCCTTATAACTAAATATCACTGGGGAAGGGTGGTCAACATGTTATTGATGGCCTTTTATTTCCTTATTGGAAAAGAACTTTCATTTTCAAGCGCATGCACTTTCCAAAGCCATTTCTTCATTGAAGAAACTTACCCAATATTCATTTTGTTTCCTTTGGGATCCCGAGTATTCATACCATGGTTTAACTGGAAGCTCTCCATGAATGTTTCGATTTAGCATGGATTTTACCTTGCCAATAAAAACCTAATTTGCCTCAAAGGGTTTGTTGGCTTTGACTGGTAAAGCTAACATAAATACCCTTAAATGCATGAGGGCAGACTTTGAACAATTACTTCCACACCAGACACCAAGTGCGAAAACAAGTATTGTTTATGAAAGGAGCACAACCGAAACTCCGATAGAAGTAATTGCTATGGTGGGTGTCACTGGGAGTTTCAAAGACTTTTAGAGACCACCTTTTTCATGTCTCTGCCTCTGTCTCTCTCTGTCTCTCTCTCTCTCTCTCTCTCTCTCTCTCTCCAGGCGAACCGTCCGCTTCCGCCCTCTTGTCACTGCATCTGTAATTGCCATCCGCCTTCCCCGAAGAGTCAATTTTCGGCCGTCTTTGAAGTTTAATTGCGATGCGTCCCGTAAATTGCCCCCTGACACCTCGTCGGTTTTTTCTCCTTCGGTCGAGGGCTGTTTTGGCTCTCCAAAC
Source organism: Oscheius sp. G VE-2021 (assembly GCA_022343465.1). Taxonomy (NCBI): domain Eukaryota; kingdom Metazoa; phylum Nematoda; class Chromadorea; order Rhabditida; family Rhabditidae; genus Oscheius; species Oscheius sp. G VE-2021. The sequence goes on from JAJQXH010000023.1 coordinate 1,202,572, forward strand.
GACACGTGTCTGTCGTCGAATTTGTGCGCCAAATCGCATCCTCGCACCTAATTCACTCTTGATCCCCAGGGCCGCGTAACAATCCACCCAAGACCCCCTCCGTTCGAAAATCGCCTAACATTCAGAAGGACTTTTCAATCCGACCAACACGCAACGCTAATTATTAACACCGGTCACTTTTTATACCAATTATAGCGTGAGAAGACTGGTTCGCCTGCAAAGACTAGGAAGTAGGATATCAAAGACTCAGGGACCACAGCGCATTTTCAAAATGACAGAAAAGGAAGCACTTACAAGGATCACATATACTCTTTCTTTCTTAGGAATGATCTACTGTTATTGTTCTTACTTGACTGATTGCGCTTCCTTCAATATTTGAAGCAATCAAGAGCCTCTGGGTTGTTTGAGGGCCGCTTCAAAGGGCAAAAGAGAGGTTCCATCCTAGTAATTTCACGCCTGAGAACATTTGGAACACTGGTTACCCGTTCGCGTTTCCTGTGAGCAGAGGATAAACAGAAGAGCAGCGTCCACTGACCTGTCTTCCTTCTCTCCCTTCTCTTGCTAATATAATCTTCTTCTCTCCACTCTCCGGTAAACTACTTCATAATTCACTCTGTTGTATCACATTGTTCTAATTATTTTAAGCAAGATTGCTGCTATTCGACTCGATTTAGTCTTTTGCATTCCATAAAAGTTGTGCTACATAATTAAAACCAAGGAAAATTCAGTTTTTAAAAAAAATATCATTTGAGAGTTGAAAGATTTATTACGTCAGCCGAAGATGCACAGGGTTAGACCATCTCTAGAATCAATGTTTAAAAAACATTCCCTCGAAAGTCACCGTCCCCTTGACAAATCACTCCCCGGGAGATCCATCTTTTAAATTAAATCCAAACAACCAATTACTGCAGTTTTATGACATCGGCGTCTCCTGGAGATTAATACGAGGGTCCAGCGATGGACAAAGAAGAGGCCCCCACCTGGAGGGGCTGTTGACGGTCCCTCTCATTAGGTTGTTTTGCGGGGATAACCATTGGATATGTTTTCACCCATTCGTCATATCGCTTAGACAGCAGAGTCTGAGGGAGTTTGTTTGTCAACGACCGACGGACGGAGTCTCACGCCCAGTCTCTCTTCAGTTGCAGACAAAAGACTATTTATTCATGTTTCTTAAAATAATATTCTATTCTTCTTTTCCCGATATTCGCATTTTTACTTCTTAATTTCGATTTCGCTTCTGCCGCTTTCCCTCTTTTCTCTTCCTCTAAAGACTTGTTAAACTTTAGATCGAATGAACGAATCAGAATTTCTGGGAAATTCGACGGACACAGCGAGCGATGCTTCCAGATATACGCTAAAGTTGTGTCTCTCCATTGCCTACTGCATTCTGTGGATATTTGGATCCATTGGCAACGGGTAGATCGACCAATAATACTAGCACCGTTGAAAGCATAGGATTGTAATTGTGATGATCCTGAACGTCCTCACTTCAATGAAAAGGAAAAGGATCAACAGACTACGCAGGGGAAGCTCAGGCAGCAACACAAACCACGTCTTCATTTACATTTTGGGTCAGTGGCTCCTATAAAACAGGACAGTTTCACTCTTTCAGGGCTATCAATCGTCGATTTTCTGGTAATAATGCACTTGCCCTTCCTCATAGCAGATCTTCTTAAAGGTCCCATTTCTCCTTCTCTAAATATTTCCTTCCCAGGTCAATGGCTCTTCGGATCGGCCATGTGCAAACTCTACTGGTTCGGAGAAAGCGTCAACAAGTTGTTGTCTTCCTTCATCATGACTGTGCTCAGTTGGGACAGATACCTCGCCGTCTGCAGTCCAGTCACCTCCCTAAGGTACCTCAGAGAAATGCCTTTCATCCGCCTTATTAACAATCCAACGTTTCTGAATGGAAGAAGTTGACTTTGTATTCTGAAATTCATAGTTTTTCTAAAGTTAAATAATTGTTTTGTTCGGTATTTGAGTGAAAAGCACTTGGATCGTGGAAAAACTGCCTTCATTTAAACTATCATATGTAAATCACTTGTTTGGATAAACTAGTTATTCTAGAAGAACACCCAGTGATGCTATGAAGTTCCCTGGGGGAACATAGTTTGTGAAACACAAATAAGTAAGGTTCAACGCTGTTCTTTACCTGTGCTTACATCTTTAAAGGTACATTAGCTAAATAAGTCTGTGTTCATGCGACACATCGTGAATATAATGTTTAGGGTTCGATCAAACTCCGTCTCTCTTACGGTGTTGTTGGCGTGTTCGCTCCTCGCAATTGTCCTCCTACTGCCGGTTCTCATTGAAGCCACCGTATTCAAAATAGACCGTATGAAAATGATTCCTCTGATGGAAGGAACGGAAGAACTGAGACAATCAGGTCAGTCTTAGCCTCTGTCTTCATCTGAATCATTCCCAGATCTACGTAGAACTACCATGAGCAAGTGCATGTTTGACGCCGATGCCACCTTCACCCTCTACACATTCGTCGTTGGATTTCTGTTACCGGCCCTTTTGATAACGTTGTTCTACAGCCGAGTATTTCTATACAATGCCATGTAAACGATGATTCAGGTGATCTACAAGGTTCGGAAGAATGAGAAGAACATGCGAGTTCTTCGGGCGAAGACTGACGGAGGACGAAAGGAACACGACAGGGTCAAAATGGTCGGTTCTTTTCAGAACTCTTTCACTCTGGGATTCAAGGAAAAGCTTTTCTCTTTTTATTAGCAATTTTATAATATTATTGTTCGAGTTTTCGATTAGAGCCATAATTGAATTCTCTGTTATTTCACTACTTGTTGATTCTCATTTTGCGGCTGAATGGGGAAATTTAAAGGAATCGCTTTACGATGGGCACCACAGTTCATCCAACTATCTTTTGCAAAAACTAGTGTGTCACTAAAACTAGTGTGAAAGCACTTAACTTAAAAGAACCACATTCCTGAATTTCAGGTGACAAAGAGAATAGTTGCCGTTATTCTCTTCTATTACTTCTCCTGGACACCGCAGTGGACCCTAAACATTATGTCCCAGGTACTCTTGGGGTATACAAGTAAAGTCGCAGTTGCAGTTCAACCTGATTCACGTCTCCTGGTTGACTCCCGCCCTGTCGGCTCTCTTCTTCATTGCGCATCTCCTGGTTTGCTTCAATTCAGCAGCCAATCCCGTCTTATACGCCCTGATCAACCGGGAGCTAAGACAGCAACACGTGAGAGCCCTCCAGAAAAAGAGACGATCCATGTCCCATGCAACTCAAGGGGCTCTGGAATTTGTGCACAGGCAACGGTAGCATTTTAAAGCGTTCACTCCGCAACATGGGTTCAGACAACAGAGGAGTTCTTCCCAGCCATCGGTTGTTTCCATAAACCCCGTAAAAGAAGAGGCTGGACTCGCGACGAGAGTGTTCCATCGTCTGACAGGGGGATTCAGAGCGATTCTGAGGAAGAATCCATCAAAAACGATAGAGTTGTAAGTGCTCCGAATTCAAAGTGACGGGTTTTCAGAAGATCACCGAGTTCCTCGAATTGTACCCAAATGTCACTGGAGGAGAAGAGGCAGCCAGATGCAGTGAGTCGGAAAATCTACTTACACTTTGCCAATCTAATTGTTAGCCATTGAATGTACCATTGGCCTTTCCTCCTTGCCACAGGGAAAATCAGGATTTTCTTGGGCTATCGAGAATTCTTCAGAAACCAATGATAACACCAGAAATGTGTTATGACAATAAGCTACCCTTGAATGGAGGAACTTTTTCGGAATACTAGCATTTGTTACAGAATCAATTACACCAAAATAATTTTACTTTCTATTTGATTTCTATTGTTTTTGGTGTTTTGAGTGCAGCTGATAATCTTGATTGAATTTTTTCTCTTTAGATAGGATTACCCTTTTTAAGAATCCCGAAGAAACATTTTCGGCAGCTTATTTGCAAAAGTTTAGTATGATGGGGATCAACACAATCCAAATGACCATAACGAGCAATACATGCATGTACTGAATACTTCCTGAAATTAAACTTTGCCTGATTTTTAGCAGGAAATAGCTGTTTATATGCTAAACCCGTCGGAACACTCTCGTCCGCCTGACTCTGTCTTGCCACTCTAACGGCCTCTATTGTTGTCGAAAGAGGGCTAAATGGCGAAAATAACCCTGCAACATGAGATCTTTGACGATTACATCCTCCCTTACTTTTGAGGTGACCAATGTGGAATTACGGCGTGGGAGGCGTTGTATTTGCCACAACCTGCAAAAGACACGAGGAAGAAAGGCGTTGTTTGAACGTTTAAAGGGCATTTTAAAGTTTAACACAATTGCAACGCCAGGGTACTTTTGGTGTTCAATAAACGTGGCAAATAAATTTGGTTTAATGGACACCGTTCCTATTCATTCATTGGTATCTATGTTTTAAAGTGTATTTTCAGCACTCCAAAATGCCGGAAATCGTAATCTCCGATTCGAGCGACGACTTTCTGTGATTGTGATACGAAGGACTGGTAAAATAATTCATGTTTCCGTAAATAAAGGCACAAATGACCCGTTGTAATAGATTTGAATGTTGACTTGTCAGACGGCGAAATCATCTGGAAGGTCTGGGACTGGGATGAAGGCGTAGCGAAGGAACATGAGCAAGACGAGGACGTTGAGGAACTGGAAGACGAAGAGGAAGACGTGGTCGATGCGAGCGAACACTCGGTTCCACTCCTTCTCCACCCTCGTGTTCCACTGCAGTCGCTCCATCCGCTCTCTGTAGGTCCTCTGCGCACGGGAGACTTCAGTCAACTGCTGGAAAATGGCCACAAGGTCAGGCACCTTCGGCCTGAACGTCTTCTTTCTCTTTAAATGGATATACTCACGTAAACCGGATGACCTTCTCAGAGTCTTGGCACAATCCATTTGCTCTCATTGCCTTGACTGGTTTCAGAAACAAGAGTCTGTAGGCAGAGGAAGAAGGCAGTTGCTCCGTCTGAAAACATTCTTCTGTTAATGTTGATTATGAAATACCTGGATGTAATTACGAGACATTCCCAACAGGGCCATTGAGATGGCCACTCCAATAGCACACAGCATAATCACCACAATTATGTAGAAACCTAGGATTCAATTAGAATCAAAAGGAATAAGAATGACCTAGGAGTGGGATAGAATTACTCTTGGGCATGGCTCCTGCCACGATATCCAGGAGCACAGTCATGGCCAAAAGGGAACCCAGACCCAGAGACACCTAAACATTCAAAGTACCACAAGAGAAAAAATGTTGACTTAGGAGAATGGTTGAAAAGTAATTAGAGAAAACATTACCAACCAATTAAAGAGAGGAGAATTGTGGTTTAAAACGTACTTTTTCATTGCGTGGTCCATCGTTGCTCCCAGGACTGAATATTCCCAGAATTGAAAGGGCGGAGATGAGGAAAGTGGGAACGACGATGACAGTGATGTAATAGATGGGTCTTCTGTTCAGATGCACTATGTAATGCACCTCTGCCCTGTACTCCCCGTCCTCCATGAACTTCATCTGGCGAACTGTCACGTTGATCACCTCCCATTCAGCATTTCCCTGCAGTTTTGATGAAATTCTTTCATTTCCGTTTACTTCTTTTTGAGATGTAGAATCTGATAAAATTAAAGTTTTACTTTTCGGCGGTGAACTCTTTTCCATCTCATTTGGACTACAAAAGTGTTTTTGAATGAATATTTTAGAAAACAAAACCCACAGAAAAGTAGGAGTCTCGCGGTGGCTGGGTGGCATTGACGTCCATTTCCTCAATGTTCAGCAGCGGACTGGCCAAGGCTATGGCACAAAACTGAAGAATCGAGACAATTAGGAAGAATTTAGTCCATTTCATCCCTCCGACGAAAAAAAAAATGCAGAAACCAGATTGTGAAAAAAACGACGATTGGTTTGTGGAACTTTGAGGAACTAACTTAAGCATAAAGAGGAATGTTAGTATTATCTGTGCAAAAGAGGAAAAAGGAAATTGAGAAGAGCTAAATTCTTCTAAACCAACTGACCTGCGTGTCAAAAGGAAAAAGGTCGATGTTGATGCGACAGAGAGTGGTTACAAACTGAAAATGTTCCGCTTTCCCTAACTCCCTCTTTCTGGATCTCTCACCTGCGGAATGTTCACTTTGACGTGTCCTGTGTGCTGCACTCTGACGTCGTATCTTTCCTCACTCAACATGTCCTTCGTGTCCATGGAGTTGTAGATGAACAGCTTTGGAACCCACACGAGGTTCTGCGGAATGACCACCTGGGTGACGTCTTTGAACAGCGCAGGGTCCCACATTAGCTTAGGATCGTGCCATTTCTGAGGGATGTCTGTACAAACTAGCCAAATGACATACCTGTACGTGTGAAATGACAAAAGAAGCCACCTGCTGATTCTCCCTCTAGAATAAAGTAAATATTGATTGGAATGGTGTCCTACCACTTCTGTGAGAATTCCAAGAACAATTGTCATGTGGACGATCACTGGGTGGATTGTGTCAGAGTTGGGCCTCACCCGGCGGTCATAGCGATGCATTATGCTGTCGATTATATTCGAAGGGTCATCTGAAGTTACTTCATTTGAGCCATGGGCGTCTTATTTTAAAAAAAAGAAGAAAGAAAATGTTTCATCTTTCAAAAGAAAAAAAAGAAGGATAACATACTTTTTATTCCTACCCATTCATAATTAAGTTTTGCATGAATTCCTCAAAATGACGCCAAACGCCTTTGTGGGGGTTCGATGCATCAGCTCGTAATGGAATTCGGCGCATGTGCCTCTTCATTCTATTCTAACCACGTTACCCGTCTTTTGTGTCAAATATCGCCAGAAATGGCCGTTTTCGAATAACTTTTGCAGACTTTGAAGGAACTAAATAGAGATAGGCCAAAACCATTCGACGTCGGCGATTGGCCGTCGATTGGCCGTCGAATGGTTTTGTATTTTTCTTTAAAAAATCTTCAGATATTTTCTAAAATCCCACAATTTCTGCCATCCGTAACTCTGACTCAACGAGAATTCGAGTGTCTCCAGGCGCTAACTCACTTAATTTTTCGTGGTGTTTTCTGCCTTGGCGAGCGGCCGTCGACTCCAGCAGAAGAACCAGAACCGGCCACAGCATCCGCTGGAAGGAGGAAGGATATAGGGGATATATAACAGAACAGTAACAATAGAATGGTTAAACGACTCCAGAAAAAATAATCAGTTTAAGTTTCCACTTTCAGGTTTTTAAAGCCAAAATCAACATTGAACTTTTCGGGGGAAAGGTTCCACCCTTGGTTACCTGCCCTGTAACTAACAACTTAAAGCTTTGTCAAAGGACAATCGGAAATGTCGAAATCTGCAGAAATCCAGAAATAGGTGGTCAGGAGTCAAGTTAAAGTTTGTATAAAATGTTATATTAATGAAGGAAATAGCCTGTGGAATATGTTTTCCTTGATTGTAGCTGGCAAGACAACCTTTTCAAATAACGTGGAATGTACAAAACATAGAAAACGACAAAATGGCACAGAAATAACTTGTATGTGGGAACATTTTATGATTATTTTCATTAGCAAGGAGACCAAAGGAAGGTCTGAGGGGGATTGGAAGGTGCTTTGTGAGCTGCTTTAGCTGTTAATGACTGAGTGAAGCGGACATTTCCTTGAAAAGATTTACGACGAATGGATTTGACGAGGGAACGCACTCGCGGGGTCAAGTTCATCGACTGGCAGATCATGGAAAGGTGGGTTTTTGGGTCGAAAGAGCAAACTCGGAGGACGACTTCCGTCAACAGCGACAGGGGCAGGCGCTGCATATAAAGCACATCCGCGCGGGGGCGAAAGGTCGAAAAGGAGGCTGCGCGGAGTTTGTTCCAAGGAACTGTCACACGAATGTTATTTAGTGAAAATTACCAATTTCATTTCTTTTACAAATTATTTTCAAAATGAAAATGACCAAGTTCCCTCAATACGATTAAAATTAAACTTACACATGCAATTGATCCAATTGGCACTGAAACTCACGAAAACGAAATAATTGTTGATTAGAGAGTTAAGAAATGACATGTTAATTAATCGTAAAGAAATTTCAGGTCTATTAGTTGGGTTAAATATAACAAAAGGTTGAAGATCTAATTGTAACTTGTGAAATTGAAGCTGGCCTTTGTTAATGTTGGTTTGGAAGGTGGCTTTATGATAAAGTCCCTCTTTCTCTAAATCTCCTCTTCCTGAGTCTCTTGGTCTTTTGTTGTCTTTCTCTTGAAACCCCGTGTTTTGTTCTTTTGGCGACGCGTCGAAATTGACATCTAAAGGCGAAAAAGTAAACAAGGCCTGGTCAATGAGGTTGGCTTCTAAGTCTGTCTGTCACGGAAAACATGAAATAGATCAGTAGAAAGTTAGAAAAGTGTTTTTTCTGAGGAGAAAAGGTAAAAAGAGTGGCAAATGGGGGAAGGAGAGCACGTGTATGCAGATGAACTGCTACGCAAACAAACTGATTGTCGCTTCAGTCGAAGACACAAAATTAAGGCTTTAATAAGAGAAAAAGAAAACAGCTCAAAGATAAAAGTGGATTGGGAACGCTAATGTGTTGTGAGGAACGACCGGATACTAGAACTAAAAGTCGGGAAAGACGACAAAGTCGGCTGATTTGTGAAGTGCGGAAAGCCTTGGAAGATCAAAGTACAATTGTCTGAGAGAGGAAGGAGGGGAATTCGGAGAGTTCCAGAAATGAAGAGAAGCGAAGGGAAAACGAAATGTCATGTCGGCCGTTGTTATGCAAAACCTTCTCCGTGGTTTCATCAGTGCGTCACAAAAGACGAAGGAGTCAAAGACGAGAGGCGTGGTCTCTGGCTCAAACAGGCGGTATTCTCACAGTGAAAACAGCATTGTTGGGGCAAACAGCTGATTGTCGATGCAGCCTCTATGCGCTCTGCCCTCTCTTTCGCTCGTCCAGAAACCGCTTCGCCGTAGATTCTCAGCTGCATCGGATATGCTTCGCAGAGCGCATTCAAACGCCGTCGGTCGGCAGACGAATCCATCGAGAATCCGGCGGAGGAAGGGGCAAAGGTGATAAGGAACGGGCACACGGAGGGAATTGGACTGCGGCCGGTGGGCAACAGGGTTATGGACAACATTTCCATGTGATGATGCCTCGTTAATTTCAAATTTAGCAGCGGCAAGTGTTGTTGGGTCAGAATGTCCAAAAGAAGCAGAATATAAGCTGGATGAGATCTTGTTATTCCCTTCTTCAGCCAGACCTACTTTAACCAGCCGTTCTAATTTACGCTTCGGGAAACACGGTTTTTGGCGCGGAATTTAAAGACATCCGATGGGCTTAATATTGAAGTTTGGTGGGTGTTTACCAATTCCTTCACTGGATTGTTTCAATGGAGATTTAAATTAAATTTCGCACAATCAGAGCTCAAGCAGAAAAGTTTAAATTAAACAAAATCTTAACGAGTCTTTAGCTTTAAAATGAGAGAGGTAGAGAACCTCCGCTTCAATAGTGAAGATATCCATATCTTTGTACATTGAACAGTGTTTTTATGTTCCATGGGTTGTAAGAGGAATGAAGTGTGTCTTTTCTATTTTTTCCTTATCCAGTATGCCAACAGCATAGAAAAACGCCGACTGTATACTCAGCGGTAGAGCATGTATTCAAGTTCTCCATGCGTAGTATGCTTAGTTTACAGCAAAGATTAGACATTGCAAGTATACTTGTGATCGTGTAATCTTAAGGAAAAGAGAGTTTAAACCACGTGACAAATATTACCTACTTTTAGTAATGAAAAGAAGAAACTGGCGGGCCTCTGTGTTGTCGCGGAGAGAGCAATTACAGGAGAATCTCGTAATTATCACAACAACAGATTGCTAGCTCATTCGAGAGTTTTCTCTTTTAAAATTCAATTGAAAAATGAAAATAACAGTTTCATGGAGAAAACAAAAACCGAGAGAGGTGATATCCAATTCGCATAAAAAATGAATGCAGAGGCCGTTTTTAGACGCATTCAAAATGCCCGTGGAATGGGAAATCTACCGTATTCCAAACAGTTCGGGTGAATCGATCGGCGTGCAATCCAGTCGCCCACGAGGAATTTAAATTGCAGGAAGGGGGTTCACTGGGAATGAGTGGCTTCAATTAGGCAGAGCATTGAGAAACTTTTACCACATGCTGACAAAATGAAGAACAAGTGGAAAACAGAAAGTGCAGAGATTTCGGATTAGCCGATGTACAAAGGCTGGGTCTAAGGCCATCTAAACTATGCACATAGAACGCAAATATATCTTCAAACGTTTTATCACAAACAAACAAGCCACAATTAGTTTGCTCGATCTGATGAACTTTTGGGCACATTAAAAAGTGTTAAATACTGAATCTAATCTCTGCGGGGCAGTCTCAATGGTAATTGAGGCTTTTTAAAACCAAAATGGTGAGCCTGAAATATCTCCTACAAAGATTTCATCGCCGGCTCAGCCTTCTGAACAAGGGTATTGGACAGTGAAAGAAGCAGAGGATATGAAGTTTCTGTAGGAACAATTGCCCGTTGTTTACAAAGGTGACAAACAGTGAATTAGCCATGTTTATGTGAAAAGGCGACTCAGAAAACCCCTCAAATGAAAACATAAAGTGGAATGGAGAAGTCGGGAGGTGGTTGTTAGTGTGGAGTTGGCGTCGGTTCGAGTGCCAGAAGAGCCTCAAGAGCTCAACGAAATCCTAGCAGAGTGCTTTTTCTTCTAGGCCGCCCACGTCCACGAAAGTTTAACGAATTCCAGGCGAAAGTTTCAGGTTTCGAGGGAAAACAGAACAGTTGAGGGAAGGAAGTACATGAAGGAACACATGTAACGGGGAGTTATCGGATTAAAGGGTTTGGATCCATGGGGAACGGCGACTGCTGCGATTGTGTCCGGTCGAGGGACCAGGAGGGGACGGAAAACAGGAAATGACGGCCGGAGAGGGACACCCCGGGAAACAACAGGTCAGGGGTTCCAAGGGAACCAATGCGACGGAAAGAGGGACAAGTGAAGGTTTCTTAGAATGCAATTTAAAGAATATACTACTGGATCGTCTGCAGTCGCCCGAGTCACCCAGAAGCCTACGAAAAAGCTGCCCACGACAAGGAGAGCTGTACCAGCAACTTGGACGGCGGGCAATCATAGCCGATTCAAAGGAAACTGTGGATTAAACAAGATTCTTCGAGCGACCGAAGCGACAACTGTAATTCATTCTGGCGGTTCAGGGTGTATCCCTAGAGAATAAACCGTGTGTATTTATGTATGTATACTACTGGATTTATTTTTCGTGAGGCAGTGAAACATAGGCAATGGAGGTTTCATAATGACAAAACTTTTACTCAGCCAAATCCGATAATGAGGAAAGTGAAAGTATAGAGCAAGGGTAACTTTTTCACGCGATTCAGCCACAAATTCATTCTGACTAAGCCTTAAAATTTTGTCTTTACGAACTCTTTAAAGTGAGTTCAAATCCATTTGTGTGAATAATAAAAGTACGTCATCCAAAAAAACAGGCTGAGTAATCGGAAATAAGTTTTTCAAAAGGGAAATTGCCTATTTCTCTTTCATTTCATATACTGCGAATACGCAGAAAAGGGAGGTTTAACCGCCGGCTGCCCATGCACAATCCCCTTTTGTGTCACACGACTGATTGAAATGACGGAATTCGACAAGCCTCAATACTTTTGTTTACCAAGGGCTGGGAAAACAAATTATGAATCGTCTGCTAGGGCAAAACAAGCTTCTACTCGAGTTGTCACTGAGAATTTACAAATTCTACGAAAACGTGGCCTACGAACGCTTTCAACTTCGACCTTTGGGAAGGATCCAGTGAAGGAAGAAAAAGGTTTTTGGTCCAATTCTTCCCATTCTGGCTTCGTCGTGCAGTTTTCATCTAGACACGAAGGACTTCTCATAAATCTCCACTACTCACAGTAGTATATCTAAAGCAAACGAGAAAAATCGTCGGACATCAATGCTGTAATAACGGGATGTTATAGAAGTACAGAATCGTGTTGAAATTAGCTAAAAAAGCCATTTAGAAAAACAACCATAAAACAAAAAAGAACTGGATGTGTAATATTTGTGTACAATTAACACTTGGGAAATATGTTCTGTTATTCTTTGCCCAGGTGTCAAAGGAACCGTCCATTGTGACGGGAACAACATAAGGCAACAAAGAAGAGCCATGAAATGTTGACAAATGTGTCCTTTGTGGTGAAATCAGTGGGGAAGGAAGTGTTGGAGCGGCCTCTGGAAGTCTCTCACGGGAAGAAAGAGGGGCTGCTGCATGCGGGAAGGTCAGAAGGACGGGGGAGGAGAGGCTCCCGCATTCCTCGCCCCAAGTCTTTCGATGAGACCGCAACCCTTTGCTTTTTCAGCTGAAATGACGAATGAGGAACGAAAGTAGGGAAATTCACTACACTAAATGACAATCCACTTTCCTTAATGATATGTTAAATCTGTGATCTAATGGTTATCTACTCACTTGTAAAATCATCTATATTTTGGCTTGCATTTCCCTTAACTGTAAAGATCCCTTGCCGTTAGTTACAAGGTTCATATGATTTTATTCACAAAAGCGGACTTTCTTAAAATTGCATGATGTCCTCTTCTACAAGGCTCCTTTATACGACAGCTCAGGAATTCCTCCAGATCTCCTCAGGTGTCTCGTCTTCCACAACCATACCCTGCTGTAAAAATGTGTCGGTTCATAAAAAAGGAAAGTAGCTAAATAGTGCTTTCCTTAGTCTCTCTCTTTCTTTTTTTCTTTCTTTCTATCTTACTCTTTTTCAAGAAAGTCAAGAACAACAAGGACAACAAAAGTAGTAGAGGAAAGTAACTTTTATTTGAGAACAGAGGGTATGATAAAATTGCAGTCTTTTTTTCTGAATTTGAGAATTGGTTGTTAAGAAAACGTAGCTAAAAGTTTCTACAGAAGCAGAGTTATGCTCAACGAGATATTGACAAGTTCGAAAGACTAAAGAGAGAAAAAGGAACTCAGAAGATGCTGTAAGTGGACAAATTAGCATATAATACCCACACAAAATATCCTAATTTAATCTTTATCGTATACGAATGAATATGCAAATTGAAATATATTGAATTTAGAATCATTGAATTTCTCTCTCTTTGTAACCTGCATCCGCTCACTCTGATGGAAAATGTTTATTACTTTTATAACTGTGCGACAGACAAAAAATAGAATAAACCGCAGGCTTTGCCTTCGTTTGGTTCACTTTTGATTCTCCCAAATACGGCAGATTTTCTTTCAAAAAAAAAAAAAATAAAAAAAAAAATAAAAAACGTAGGTTGACCCTTCTTCGAAAAAGAGGTCTTAGGTTGACTTTTCTTACAAAAACGCGGCCGCTTGAACCTCTGCAAAGTATTTTTCCTTTGGGCTGGAATTTTCGCGCCGCCTTTTTGGCGCCAAGTCCTACGATGTCCGAGGGTGGTGAAAGCCCTGCAATACAGTTATTCAAAGTAGCCAAGTGTCCCATTTATGCCTACCCAAAAGATGTATTCAAATGAGCTCGAGGGGATGGAGGGCTCTAATTGGTCGATTCCCAAACTTTGCATAATTACCACATTAGAATAATTATAATATTAATTTACTCCCTGGGACGTGGGTTTTCCTAGTCATTCCTCTCCTGTGCTCTCCAGACCACGGTTCCTCCTCCACTTTCTCCTCTCCTTCAACTGAACCGGGACCAAATATTTGGACTTCTTCAAGGAATTGCCTGACGTCTACCGTATCCACTGTTTTCATTGACCCAAAAGGACCGAACCGTAAAGCACCCGCTCCCTGAACTTCCACAGCCGGAGGTCCCGTGCCCTGGGTGCCGCTGAATGGTTCGCCCTAATTCGGAGTAGTTCCGAGTCCCACGATGGTTCGATATAGTTAGAAATGTGTCGGTTCCCATGGGGAGAGAGGGGCGGAGCGGTTCGGTCCTTTACCTTCAACGGCGAAGCTAAATTCTACTTTTCATGAATTCAGAGATGACGCTGGTCTTCGTGGTCAATGGAGATGTCTGTTGTTCTGAACTCTGCTCTTCGGAGGTAACAAGCAGTCGAGGCCTCTGGTAATCCAAGTCAGTTGATGTTTTCTCTGCAACCGATCGAATCTGAGGGGGATCCGTAGATTTGTCAAATAGACTACCATTTTTGATGATTTAAAACTAGGAATTCCAGGCTTATTCTTCTGTTCTGGAGCCCGAATGAGGTACCTGAATACATGAGTTCACTTTGGAGCAACCGGATTGAAGACGGCCGTTTCCGATTATCCAAAGAGGCCTCTCCAACCGACGGATCGCCTAGAACCGTTGGAATCGGAGACAGATCCATGGATTTATCGATTGAAATGGGTAAGGTTCGTAAAAGAAACTACCCTTTGTGATGCCCGTTAAAGCGGCCGAAGGCCACCTAATCAAGCGGCCGAAGGCCGCCCATTCGAGTGGCCGAAGGCCACCCAATCAAGTGGACGAAGGCCACCCAATCAAGTAGACGAAGGCCACCCAATCAAGTAGACGAAGGCCACCCAATCAAGTAGACGAAGGCCACCCAATCAAGCGGCCGAAGGCCGCCTATTCAAGTGGCCGAATGCCACCTAATCAAGCGGCCGAAGGCTGCCCATTCGAGTGGCCGAAGGCCACCCAAAAAGCGGCTACCATAAACTGTATTTAAAGCGCCACTGAAAAACCGAACCCTGGAAAGGGTTTGCCCAAATAATACATGCAGATTCTCACTAATAGGAAGACAATCTCCGATAGTTTGAAAAAAACGCAAGTACAAGGTTGCCGGAGGTGCCACAGTTACTCCGATGCACAGAGTTTGATGAAACGGTGGTCAAACGTTTTATTTTAAATTCTAGTAACAATTTCCCTATCAGCGGGTCATTGACTGACCATGACGCCGTAATTGTCGTCCCAGTTATGACAGGCCAATTGCGGCACCAATTGACCGGCCCCGGGCACTGATGCGCGGCGCCAATTGCAATCCCAGGACACCTGGTTCCGGCGGAATTTCACGAGAATGATTGGCACGAGAATTATTCATTAAACAAAGATTTAGGTAGGATGACATGAAAGACGGACTATGTGGTTCTCGGTAGACTAGGAGACTGAAGACTGAGATCTTTTCCCTAGAAACGGCAGTCGACGAACTGCAGGATCCGACCAAGGATCGTCCATGTGTACTGGCTCCCACCCACATTCGTACACGTCGCCAGGAGACTAGGCGCTGCGGAGATAGAAGCCCTTTGCTGAAAATACACATAGGGAACGCGCGTAAATCATCGGATGCACGTTGTCATGGAGGCGAGAAAGGGTTTTGGCATTTGTTGTATTGTACTTTTCACTAACGATCTAAAGAACAAAATTAGCTCACTGGGACCATAGCTATGCTATTTATATAGTCTAATATTTAACGTATAGAAATACGCATCTAGAAGTTCTATACACCACAGAAAGCACAGTTTAAATTCTTCAAAAAAAAAACGAATTGATGATCTGGGAGTTTGTTTGGATTATCGGGCAACCAGAACAAAATGACGCGCGAGAGCGTTTATCTCGAGATAAATGCCCTCACACATCACTCGCTCACGGAAAATAACTACAGACCAGAAAAAAAGGTTTGACTAGTTTTCATGCTGTGGATTTCCCTAGTTTCTCAAAAATAAAAAACCGAAATAAAAACAGGATCCGCCTAATAAATGTTTTGTTCCATAGTGGAGAAAGTAGTTCATGTCTTACTACAAGCATGTATGCTGCCCATAATTCAAATGCTAATTCCCTACCTGGTCGTATCCTTCGACCGTCGCTGGCTGTCCTCCAGTTGTGCAGGTGATCGCCACAGTCGCTCCTTGAGAATGAGTGTTTCCAAAAGAAACGTCGCTGTAGTCAAATCTTGAAAGTGGTCTTTTATGATATCTAACTGCCATGTGTACCTGTATTGGTCGCTTTGATCAACTGCTGACACCGGGTACAGAATAAGATCGGCACATCGGGCTCCCACTTGGGCTGCAATCACAAAACGTAAACTCAGCTTGAATTGTCTGGCTTACCTGGATCGCTGCTTTGGACGAATCCAGGAGGGGCACAACACTGGGAAAGGCCTACGAGGGCCAGCAGCAACGGTAAGACACCGCGCATTCTGAAGAAACACGCTTCTAATCGGAAGGCGTCTGAACAACTGGTGGAACTTTGAAACAGCACGGATTCTGATAATTTAACAGTACGGCTGGAGAGAGAAAAAGCAAACGGCAAAAAGTACGGCTGAGGCCACGCCTCCCGGATGGAACACGGTGGCAACCGGATGCGACCAATTACCACGGCGACCGGAAAACAACCGGAAAGCGAAAGTGGGAGGAACGGGCAGGGAGGAGGCATAAATTCAGCCGAGGGAGAGGCGCCGGGAGCTCAGGGGAGGCCGGTTGGGACAATTATGGGCGACCACGCATTACTGACTGGATCTCACGGAACACCACGGTCACTCAAAAGGTCAATCCAGACAGCACATCGGCATCTTGACCAAGTGGAAGAAGTAAAGAACATTTGCAGGTCTGGGAAAAGAGAGTTGGAAACATTTACACTATTAGTAATATTACATTGGTGAGAGAACTACCGCTCAAACAAGTTGTACCACTTGTTTTTGGACGCAAAAAGGTTACACAAAAGGTGCCAAACTCGCAATAGAAGCTAACACGTTTAACTAAATCCCGAGGCTGCATATTGCCCATTACTTTCTGGGAAACCTTTATCTTTCTTACACAATGGAATATGTACTGTGCAATTCATGATCGGGTTTTCCAAATGCTTCTTCTGTTATTCTTCTTGAACCTCCTGATCATAGTTGTCTGCGGTCGTCCGATATGCTTTTGTCTCTTTTAATTCGGATTAAATTGTCCTCCGACCAAGTTGCTGCTCCAGCTCTCCTTGTGCACAGCTTCTTCAAAGGCTTCTGGGAGAAAAGGGCAACCGCAGATCGCTTCAGTAGCTCAGTTTTTACAAAGGTAGACACTTTTTCATATAAGTTTACCCAAACAGCCCCTATGCATTTTAATACTTCCGAGAGACCTAGGAGAGATTTGGGTTTTAACTCCTCTCCAGCGTTCGGGTTCGAGAATTCCGATTCCGGCCGATTCGATGACAATCGCTTGTGATTCGTTACCAATTAGATTTGAGAAGAAAGTGTGCAAAAGATGAAAAATGGCGGTTTTTAAACTTAAAAAAGAAAACATTCCCGTGAAAAGCTTCGATTATTTACAACCAGAAGTTAAAGCCCCGCTTTGCGGGTCTTTTCCTTCTGGTTTCGGCAGCCTTCAGCCGCCTCGGGGCCGCTTCGCGACCCAACGGACAATAACGTTAGCGGGTGAGCGCTCGGGTCGGGTACCAAAGTGCGGCCGACCGCTCCGGCGCTTCGCGCCTCCACAGATGTACCCTCCCCTCGCTTAATCACCGCGCTCCCATTTCTACTCTCTGGAAATGAGAAGGCCTATTCAGAGAAATTTCACGTTGCGCTGCTAACCAAGAGAGAGAAAACCTTCAAATTGCGCGGAGCGCGAAGCGCTCCGCGGTGGTTTGATTCCTCCTCGTAGCCTGAAATGGCAAATTCTCCCGTAGTTGAATATCCCCTCGGTACGGGCGAACGGATAGACGTACCATAACCAAATTTCGCAGATATGTGGGAACCCATTGCACGTCGGTGGGAAGCGATATTCCAGGCAAATCGGTTCAAAAACGTTAGAATGACAGACGAAAAACTACGCTTTTGAAGGATTTAATTGAATCGGGTTGCTGATCATTAGCGTAAATGAGTCGCCTGCGTGGACCACCATTTTCTACCAGTTGGTCTCCCGCGGTTGGTGGTGCAAATGGCGCACTTTTTCCCGGGCCACGCTAGATTTGCTCACCGAAATTTTCTTTTCTACAAAAGGAAATAAAGGGCAGGGTGTGAAACAATGAAGGGATGGATAAAGGAAGTTCACTGTTTGACACAATCCAGTCTTAGTTGAAAATAGCACCCCAAATTTGCAGATAGCACCCAAAAAGATGTGCCATTTTGAGGCCAATAGCACCTCCAAGGACAGTTCTAAACCGTACGTGTCAAACATTGAGACAGTTTAGCCTGAAGTATTCTACGAATACTGATAAAAAGAGAACAATTATTATATGTGAAAAAGCGAGACGCACACTGAGTGGTTTGTTTCCTAAAGGTGGTTTGTTTCCTAATCGTACAAAAAGAGAACAATATAAATGTTAAAACGTTTTCAAAAGAGATTTAAAAAAAAGAATAATTTGACAAACTTTTCAAAACGCCTAAACCACCTCTGGCGGATAATTCTTTAAAAACTTATTTAAAAAGCTTCGTTTAAAAGGGAATAAAAAACATACTCCGTTTTTGAATTACATAATATCTATTGAGCGAATCAAAAACAGTTTTTTTAAAGAATTATCCGCCAGAGGTGGTTTAGGCGTTTTGAAAAGTCTGTCAAATTTTTCTTTTAATCTCTTTTGATAACGTTTTAACATTTATATTGTTCTCTTTTTATACGATTTGGAAACAAACCACCTACTCATTGTGCGTCTCGCTTTTTCACATATAATAATGTATATAAGGATTTCTGAGTCTGAATTCTTTTTTTCTCAAATCTTGCACCGGAATCCAACATCTTCTAAGATTTTTATGACAACACATGCATTCTTTCCGTGATTTGTGTTTGCGTCAAGGGCAACCCTGTTCTTTGCCCACCAAAATTGCATTTCGATGGGTGCATAGTTTTAGAAATCTAGGTAATAGTCTAGTAGGCAACTACATTCTTGGAAAATGGAAAATGGCTGGGGTTTACCCTAATTCTTAAGATAGGCTAACAGGGATCATTTTCCTTCCTCTCCTAGGCTGGTTTATGGATCCCACCCCTGTTCGAATTACACAGTTCCATAAAGGACCCTCTCGATTGCATTGAATATTGTCAAAAGGAAGGACGTCTATTTAACCCACCAGTCGTTCAAAAGGGGCAGAAGGGTTCTGAATATTTTGCCCTCTGCAAGGATAAATCCTACAATCCTTCTAAGCCAAATTGCCCCGGTTTTATTAGAATTGCTGTCAAAAAGGGAATAGGTAAATATGAATGTACATCTTGCAATTCTAACAAACGTTTGTACTGTGGAATAAATGCACTTACAAATGCACCCGTAAATGACCCCCGTAAATGCAATGACCCCTATAACCGAATTCTTCGTCTTATTTGCAAGTACTACCCTCAATAGAACAATGCTTATACTGTGTTAATAAACTACATTGGATTTATAAAGTGTTCACGCATAATGACGTAAAGTACTCACGTAGTTACGTAGATTGGCGTCCCGACCCACCCCCTGTTCATTTTCCATTTTCCAAGAATGTAGTTGCCTACTAGACTACAGTGCGTGCCATAAGTATACGGCCACCTTTCTTTTGAGATTTTCAGTGAATTTGCAATTTTTTTAAAAAGCGTGATATAACTGATTGAATTCAGCATGCATTTATGAACAGATTATTTTTTAAGATCGAATTTTCATTGGCATACGACTCTGTTACATGCATTCCCGTGATGGTCCTTGAATCAGGACCTGAAGCGGAATTTTCTTGGTGCCAAAACAGACGCCATTCGATAGAGCGTAAAAAGTTATCACTAAATCTGTTCTTGTTCGATTTTAGAAAAATTTCCCTCGTGAACAGAGCTGTTTGAAAAGCGCAAATTTCGGCAGCCAATAGTGAATTTTCATTATTCTGCATTTGAATATCCATTGTTTTATAATTAAAAATTGGTTTTTCAAACAGCTCTGTTCACGAGGGAAATTTTTCTAAAATCGAACAAGAACAGATTTAGTGATAACTTTTTACGCTCTATCGAATGGCGTCTGTTTTGGCACCAAGAAAAATTCCGCTTCAGGTCCTGATTCAAGGACCATCACGGGAATGCATGTAACAGAGTCGTATGCCAATGAAAATTCGATCTTAAAAAAATAATCTGTTCATAAATGCATGCTGAATTCAATCAGTTATATCACGCTTTTTAAAAAAATTGCAAATTCACTGAAAATCTCAAAAGAAAGGTGGCCGTATACTTATGGCACGGTATTACTATATATGGTATTACTTATGTTACTTATGGTATTACCGAAATCTATTATCTACAGCCAACATTGTAACAAAATACAAAGAACCTGTAGTACCGGAAGGCCGTGCATCCGCAGCCATATTAAACTGCCCTGCACTGTCTTCGGCCGTCGAAATGACACCAAACATCCGTAGTTCAGTTTAATTCTCTTGAAATCAAGGACACTCATCGTGAAGACAATCGAAACTTCACTATATAAGGCCCGCCTGGGACGAACGCCTGTCCGCCATGGCTCGTTCTCTCTTCCTTGTCCTGGTCCTCTGCCTTTTGGCCTTCTTCTCCGTCGATGCCCGTCGTAACTTCAACGACAGAGGTTTGTGATTTGATTGTTCCAACCGTCTTCCTTCAGTTCCCGACAACTACCGTGGAGACCCCTGTGCCAAGATGTGCCCCAGGCGCGAGGGATGGGACAGATGCGAAATCGTCAAGGCAGGGCGCCAGGTATCGGTCAGTTTGTTTGTTTTTGTGGTGAGCAAAATGAAATCAAAGTCTAGTTCGATATCAAAATATTTTTTCTCTCAAAAACGTCGAATTGACGAATCACATTACAACTCATTTTCTGCAAATGTACATGTTTTGAGAGGCCTAAAAATGAGAAACGATGGATTATTTACTATAAATCTTTCATTTCCAGGTGAAATGCGTCGACAACCGCCCTGACCCTCCCCGTCGCGGTTGATCTTCCCCTGTCTTGTACACTTTGGAATAAAGCGTGTCTATCCCACTGGAACTCTCTTTGTCCCGGATGTTTGTCTGCCAAAACTCGGTTTTCAACACACAAAAGACCACATACACGTTCTTCCTTCCGTTTGCCATAAGCTACGTTTTTTTCAGCGTCTATATATTAGTGCACCCCGTAGAACACAAATTCAACAGAGTGGCGGTCTTCATTTTTCATTCGATGAACTAACTCGCAGAAAGGGGTCTTCAGGCTGGATATTGTCCACTTGCCTAATTCGACCCATCTGGCAAGATTGTGTAATAAAACAAAAAAATCTTCGGCAGGAATCGTGCCAAGTGGTCTCCCCCTGGGTTTGGCTGAGCTTTCTCTTCCAACACATTCGAGAGCCCATTCCCGAGTGGAACGGCGTTTCGCTTGATGTGGGAACCAGATGCTTCCCTGAGTCAGGTGTTGCCCCCGCGTCGTGTTTTGTTTGATTAGGATGCTTCCTGTCTGGAACTGGAATCCTGCCAAGACGCCCTGCCACAGCCGCCGCGTGAACTCACTTATCGCCCTCTCGAATCCACTGACATCCCTTCAGGTGGAACTTTAAGAGGTCTTTCGATCACTTTAATGTTTTTCATGAAATATTTTAATACAACTTTTGTTTTTAAAATTCAATGACATTCAATTGTCTTTCTCTCTTATTTGTTTTCAAGAGAAGGAGAGAATTCTCACCAGCTTCTCGCTCCTCTGCTAATTGCGCCCGTTAATCTGATGCACGACAGCGGGAAATTGAGGTCTCACTCCGCGTAATTCCCTTGGAAGGTTCCTTCCCTCAGAAACAACTATCTGAAAACTCTTCTTAACAGAATGCTAAGAATAAGAAAAACTGCAAGATTCTTTTATTAGCATAAGTTGAAGTTCTCCCTTGACTCGTCCATCTCTGTAAAAACGATTACAAAACCTCAGCGTATCAAATGTTCTGTCTACTTTCTGTAATTTGTGGTTTCTCAAACTTCACTCTTTCTGTGTGTGTGGGCCTTCGAACCAGCCGTTGTGTAAAACCCGATCAGCTGGCAACAGCTAATCGCAACAGCCACCGCCATTTCCCTCGGCCGTTCCTATTTACAGCCGCTGTCCAAAGCAATGCTTACTGCTTATTTTTCAATGAATTCTAATTTTAAGTCTGCTTTTTTTTTAAACAAATGTAGACACAACAGTTCATTTAAACGTGGTTTGATCTTTAAAGACGTTCAAATACTAACGGTAAGATATATTCTGAAAAGACATTGCCACCATGTGGGCCGAGGATATCAAAAATTCAAGGCTCCGCGTCTTCCGCATGAGTGTTTTATGCATTTGCGGGCGTTTTCATGAATCAGCTTCTCCGTTTCCCCGAATTCCGCGAAAGAACAGCCTCTGTCTCTTAGAATGTCCTTAATGATTACATTGTTACTCATATATGATCTCTTATAACAGTATGTACTTATTT
This sequence comes from Oscheius sp. G VE-2021, assembly GCA_022343465.1. Classification (NCBI taxonomy): domain Eukaryota; kingdom Metazoa; phylum Nematoda; class Chromadorea; order Rhabditida; family Rhabditidae; genus Oscheius; species Oscheius sp. G VE-2021. The sequence continues at coordinate 1,224,869 of JAJQXH010000023.1, forward strand.
CATCAGTTTATGGACGATGTGTGGCTAAATGTCTTCTCCCGTCTGCCTCCCTCCTCCCTCCCCCGTCTCCAGCCAATCTGTAAAAGATGGCGTCTTCTGGTGGCTGAAACTCTGAGACAAAGAAGATTCCTCGATGTGGAAAAGGATTTCCCAGGTTGCATAGAACTACCCGAACACCTTTCTCACGTCATAGGTTCAGCTTTTGTTTTCTGACTTGATTGTTGTTTTAGAAAGACACGGCACAGGCCTTCTGGATGTGATTATCCGCGTATCGGCTAAAAACAAAAGGTTTCTCGTGTGTGCCAGTGAGTATCATCTCAACAGACAATGCATCAAGGCCATCTGCGACACTGTCACAAGGCTTAGGAGTCTGAGGATTGAGAGGTGAGGCTTAGAAATCTTAAAAGGGTGAATGTTCGTTTCAGGATGAACCTGACGATCGGTGCTGTTGAACAACTGGCTTCTCTGCCTTCGACTCTTCAAGAGCTGTCTCTCATCAACTGCGCCTTCTCCTGCAGCTCTCCGGAAATCAATTTATTGGCGCAGAACACAATCAAACGAATATTTCTAACGTGCAAAATAGGAAAATTTGAAATTATTGTGAGTTTTCCACATTGCAAATATACTCCAATTCAGATGAAGGGAATGAGTTTTGAATACTTCGAACTGACGGAGTCGGTGCTTTCCCATCTTCCGGACACAATCCGGCATTTAAACATTTCAGCCGGAAAATCTTTGCAAATTAAAAATCTGGATTTCCTATCCCGGAAAAGGTTTGCTTCAGTCCATTCGATCATCCTATCTTTCTTCAGTCTCCATTCGTTCGCCCTCCAGCGATCCTTCATTTCAACCGCCGATCTCAGTCGGCTGAAACCCATGGCTCCCTTCTTAGTTTCGCTGGATCTCACATCATCCATTAACATTTTAGACTGCTCTTCTTTGGGCCATTTGGAGAACCTCAGGTATATTTACGTGTTCATCCATTAGTTGGGATTCTAAGGGAACTCTGGATTGGACACATTCGTGAAGGCGTTGATGACTCGGCTTTGATTTCAATCGTTGCCGGCTGCCGACAGCTGGAGTTGCTTAGCATTGAAGATCTGCCTCTTTTAACAGAAGCATCGCTGAGTAGACTGGGTGAGTCCTTCTGCAATTACACCTTCACGTACGTCTCAGGCACTCTGAAGAGTCTACGGCGTTTGACAGCCAGTGGAGTTTCTGGATTCAACGACAGATGCTGTCAAGCACTCACGCCATGTAGGAGAATGGAGTATTTGGAAATCAACTTTTGCAGAAATGTGGGAACTTCACTTTAATTTTTTTAAACTGCAAAAGATGAATGAAATGCGCATATTTCTAAATGAATCGTGCATTTTAGATCACGGCTGCTGGCGTGGCCTGCCTGCTGCGTCTTCCGCTCCTCGAACACTTTGAGCTCCTGGGCGTGTCCGCCTTTTCCCCAGCTCTTTTGTCACAACATAGCAGAAAACCAAAAACTGTTGTTTGTGACCATCTGCCCATTAGTTTTCCATTGACCCTTCCTTCCATTCTCCTTCCTGCATAGAATATAAACATGCCAGCTCAGTATCTTCACGAGTACTATTTCCCATCTAGTCACAAGCAGATGTCTCACATAAAGTTTTATTAACATGTATTCATTTTACAAGTAATATTGATAACAGTCTAATTTAGTTACATCGTTCAGTTTCATAAGGGAGCAACAGAAAGAGACAATGTACACTTAAAGCGAACAAAATTAATGAGCACATGACATTATTCTATTTTATTATCCGTAAAATAGGGAGAAAAGTATTAAAATGCCTAAAATGACTTTTTCCCGTGAATCTTCCTCTGTTGATCATCTGGTGTGGGTTATAAAGAAGAAGGCAACCTGCGATCACTAAACATTTATATTCCGTTTGTTTTCCTCAAACGACGCTCTGTGGGTGGTCTTCCTTCTGCTCCATCAGTCCCAGCACATACTCCATGATCCCATCGAGGACTCCCTTCGACTCGCAGCACACGTCGTAGAACCCCGGCCGATCCATCTCCTTCCTCGAGTAATTTCCAAGGTCCGCCAGCATTTGATAGACGAGGGGCTGGGTCGTACGGAAGACCAGCTGCCTCAGACTAGCCTGTTTATCTCCCTTAACACACATGAATTGCCATATCAGACGCTCACTTTGATGTATTCTGCCACGCCCGATGGCAGATTCTTCAGAAGGTCCTTGTCCACCATTTCCCAACGAGTCTTCGCCTGCTTCGGCTGTTTGGCCATTTCTGAAAAATTAAAATTGAACAAACCAACGGATGGTCAACCCGAGTTGTTTCCCCAATAGAGCTCCTCCAGATTGGGCATTTTGTAGACAAGCAGCTGCAGAGGCCGTCCATCCAGATAGAGGGTGATCTTTGCGGAGTAAATGTCCTCCTCGGGAACTTTGACGTTGATGTAGTGGACATCGTTCGGCCGAAGCACTCCGGTCCCCTTGTAGCATCGCCAGTACTTCCTCAGCCGCGTCTTTCCACAACAACGCGTCTTGAACGTCACGGGGGAGGCTGAAAAAGTAAACATAAAGTGTTGTGTTTGGGGATACCGCTGTCCGGAGTTTCCAGTAAGATTTCGCCCGTCCAGATGCGCATTTCTGTGTCTTCGTCGGAGAAGGGCCAGAGACCGACATCGGCCGAGTACTTCACTCCCGTCGCCTCGTCCAGGAGCATCTTCCGAACGCTGCGGTCATTCGCCTTGGGGACGACCGCCATCGGCCGCACGAGGGAAGGATTAAATGGAATGAAACGAATCTCACGTAGGGATAAAATTACGCTTCTGGGGTGATAAATCTAATCATAAGGCAGCTTTGAAATTGCCCTTTTTGTATTAAGACAAAGTTTTGGACATGCATTTTAGACACATCTTTCCTACTGCCTGAAACCTCAAGAAATTTGCTTTAGTATACGGACAAACTTAAACCGTAGCACTCCACTTCAATATTTCATCAACAACCCTATATTCATAATGGAATAAAAAATTAACCATACTGTGCTCTGGAATCAATAATCTCATTTGTTTTCCTTTGTGCCTGAATTTGTTATTTACTTTAAACCGCTTAAACAGACCAACATTTCGCCTTTCTCTCCCTGTTTTCCATGCAAATCGCCTTCAGCTGCCGTCATGTCACCGGTGGTTTCACTTTATTCCATTTCAATGTGAAAGTGAAGGTTGGACATCCCATTATATACACCATGTTCTCAGAAAATCGGAGTTTTTGGGAGAAACTCTCCAAAAAGAGGATTGGCGATATTGCCGGAAGTTTTCATTTAGATGGTAAGACATCTAAATAATCATTTGTAATAATTTAAGTTCCTCCGAAAAACGTGATTATTTTCATTGGAGACGGAATGGGGCTTTCAACGGTGGCCACCGCTAGGATGTACAAATCGGAGAAGGAAAACACCCCTTCCGAGATTCCCTTCTTTTTCGAAGAATTTCGGACATCTGGGCTTGTGAAGACGTCTTCCTTCAACAAACATGTCACTGACTCTGCTGCTTCTGCCATGGCCATATTTTGCGGAAGGAAAGTTGCTCAAGAGACCCTCGGACTAAAGCCGGGACACAAGGACGACTGCTCGGCTGGGGACGAGGCCAGCATAGACGACGGAATAGCAGAATTGGCTCTCAAGAAAAGTGGGTTATCGTTTTCAGTGGAATTATAAATTCTGTTTTTATCAGATATGTCTGTCGGATTCATCACAACCCACCGCATCACTAGTGCAACTCCAGCTGCGCTATATGCAAAAGTGAGAAGCACACACGAAACTAATTATATCTGTTTTAGGCAATTAGTAGATATTTTGAATCTGATCTAGATGTAGAGAAAAAGAACTATTCCCTTTGTAGGAATAAAGACATCGCCCAACAATTACTTGCATACCCAGCCAGCGAATTTAAGGTATGAAATTCAAGAGCTAATATTGAATACTCAGGTGATGATGGGAGTAGGACGGAACAAATTGAAGACTGAAAGGAAGGATGGGAAAGACATAATGGAGGAATGGATGGGGCTGCCTGGAAACAGAAGAGTTGTTCAGTCGCCTTCGGAACTCCAGCAATTGCCCCCGGATGAAGACTTCAAATTACTTGGTAGTCTACAGGAATCCCAATAATAGGCGCCACGTCATTCAGTACCAGTAGCCATGGAAGGCAATTGTTTACACAAATCTTTAACAAAAGAACTGAAAATATAAAATTAGATTTTTGCGAAGATCATTAACGAATAAATGCGCTTTAGTTATTTTCGTTTAGGTGTCTTCGCCGAGAATATTTTTCCTTTTTTTCTTGACGAAGGAAAAGAGGCGAAGGCGCCTAGGCTGAAAGACATGACGAAAGGAGCTTTGGAGGTTCTTCAGAAGAACAATGGACGCGGATTCTTCCTCATGGTTGAAGGTTAGGATACATTGCTTATCTCTCCCACCTACTCGAGCATTTATCAATGTATTTTAGCCAATTTAAAGAGTGGTTAAGGTGGAATAATCGACACTGCAGAGCACTGGAACCAAATGCGGTTGGCAAGTGAGGAGGTGCTAGAATTCGATGAAGCTGTAAAACTGGTAAATTATATTTCCTTAGAAAGCATTTTCACACTAAAGGCGAGGGAAATGACGAACCCAGCAGATACTTTGGTCCTTGTGACAGCAGACCACTCTCATGCGGTGGCCCTTCCAGGAGAACTCGATAAGACGAGCAGTGTATTCGGTAGGAATCAGAGGCCGGTCGAAGATCTTTCTAGGCAACGGCCACGTTTGGAGCCAAAGGGACAACGACCCCTTGAAAGTCCCCGGAATCTTTTTCGTCACGGGACCTGGAGCAGATAGACCAATCAACTATGACCCGGAAGAGACAAGTATGCGAACCAAGGAAACTCAATAAGCGTTGAATCAGAGGATTTTCATTTCGTCTCCCCAACTGCGATATACGCGAAATATGGGAGCCATGGGGCGGAGGACGTGGGACTGTGGGCAGACGGACCCTCATCCGGGTTATTCCCGCCATTAGAAACATACGCTCTCTTGAGGTTCTTCTCGGGAACAATGGACAACACGGCCGTGGCTCACACTCTAAAATACCTGCTTTGCCTTAACAGTGAAAACACCATTTGCGGAACCACGACAGGGCAAATGGACAGATGCGGTGATCAGTGGATGAAACACCGAAAACAGCAATTTAGAAGCTCTTATCCCTGCGATTGCTGTAGCCGTCGTTTCGTTCCTGGTAGCTATTGGTGCTATCGTCATTTTGTTCTTCAGTCTCCGCAGATTCAGGGAAAAAGGAAGTGTCGATATTGGATTTTAAATGTGGTTTACTTAAACGCGGTGATTAAAGATATAAAAAAATACAGCGATGCCTCTTTACGAATGGTCTCAGAGGGAACATATTAACATAGTCCGAATAACTGTGCACCACATCATCTGAGGTGGTTTTGTTCATGAATCCATGAAATGGATTTTTGTTCACTGTGGCCCAGTGTATTTCGTAGTTTGAAATATGACTTGTGTGGACACTCGCTTCTTGTTTTCTTGCAGTCGGCGGGTCATTTCACGAATTTCATAGTCTTTTTTCAGTTATTTTTTCTTCTCTTGATATATTATGATTGCTTTTTAGATTCCATGTTGGAGATCCCGTTCCTCAAAAAATTTGTAGAAAATGCAGTCAAAAAGCAGCAGGTTAAAATTCTGTCTTGTGGCTTAATTTTGTTTCAGATAGCAGATTCCGTCGACCTTCTAAACTACTACATATCTGCCTCTCTCCTCGGATTCTTCGCCCTGGGTACATCTGCGAAGCAGTACTTTGGTACTCCGATTCAGTGCTGGACTCCTTCGGATTTCACAGGTTTCAAAATTTAGCTCTTTCAATATAAGTTTTTCTTTTCTTAGACGGATGGAACGGTTACGCCGAAGATTATTGCTTTATCGCCAGTTCGTACCACCTGCCATTCGATGCTTCCATTGAACATGGAGTGAAAGCGGAAAAGGACCACTTCTCATACTACCGATGGGTTCCCGTCGTGCTCGCCATCCAGGTTTGTCTCATCTCTTTTGAATTTCCTCACAATGCTTCTTTCCAGGCGACCTGTTTCTATCTCCCCAATTGCCTGTGGTCTATTATGCATCAGCGGTCCAGAATCAACCCGCTGGCGCTCCTGAAGGAGGCTGAGAAGGTATGCAAGTTGTCCGGTGAAAAGCGCGAAGAGGAAATTACGAAATTGGCTGACTTCTACATGGACGCGGTATCTCCTTTCAGTTCTGCCTATTCTTCCAGGGTAAGTATGCAATACGGATTAATTATCAATATTATTTACTCAGGGACGTGTCACCCGCTGGAGTGGTATGAACGCCAGCTTGATGTACCTGGCGGTGAAGGTTCTCTATCTGGTCAACATATACGCCCAAGTCGTTCTGCTGAACATATTTCTTGCGAAAGGATATTTGAATTGGGGTTATCAGGTATTTATATAATTCGGTTCGACATTCTCACTAATTAGGTCAAATGAAACCGACATTTTAAAAATTCCCTTTTCAACCAAATGTTGCAGTCCGTCCTGAACACCCTGGGGACGTCGTCGTGGGAGGAGTCTGAGGTGTTCCCCAAAGTCATCATGTGTGATCTGCCGGTAATTTATCTCTTTGAACATCGGTTACCTTGTCTCAGGTCCGTAGACTGGGTAATTTACAAACCTACAGCCTTCAATGTGTCATAATGATGAACGCGGTTTACGAGAAGATATACCTGTTCCTCTACATCTGGCTGTTCATCTTGGGCGTCATCACTCTCATCAACTTCTGCTTCTACCTTGCGATTCTCCTCGTTCCCCGCGTGAGGACCAGTGTGACCATGTGGCATATGGATGAACGCAAGATGGTAATAACCATGCCGGCCTTCTAACCAGAGTTCAGAGCTTGCTTGGTTGCAACCGAGGGAACATTGCTCATTTGGTCGAAGAGTACCTCCATCCCGACGGCGTCATGTTGCTCATGTTTCTCTCTGACCGCGTAAGCGGACGACTTTCCTACGATCTGACCAACAAGATTCTGACGGCATTCCTGGAGTCTCCTGTGAGTTTAGCGCCTAAGTTGCAGGTTTAAGTCACCATTTAGAGCGTCTGTGGAAGTAGCATCACGAAGGCCTGTTCCACCCTGCAGCGCAAGGACAGTCTTTCCCGATTTCAGTCTTCTCTCGCCAAGAACCCCTTAGTGCTCAGCGATGGCAACGGGAACGATGCCCAGTTGTAATAACGCCCTCAAGATCTCGTTTAACTCTTTCCTTGTAATTTACATGTACAGTTCCAATAGTTTACTTTGATAGCTACAGTTTGCATGAATTTTACAAACAACGCTTCAAATCTTTACTTTTTCTTTTCCAAAAATTTTATTCTCCACCATGCTTTACTAAAATTCACTTGTTGGCGGATTCTTCTATTTGTCCTTCTCGATGATGCTAGGAGGCATAGGGGAGGTCACGATGCTGGTGTACTGAAAGAGGACGCTGTGTTTGCTCAATTTCGCAAGGATACCGATCGCGTCTTGTCCGTATTCAGGTTTTCCGATCCGCAGATGTCAATGTCCTCGTCTCCTGGCAATGGAGCCCGCTTTCGTCCGGGAAGAGGCGGTTGCAGCGGCTCTTGCTCCCTCATAATGTTGGCTGAAACTCGTTCATCTGTCTTGCCAGCTGTTCCTACCACGATTCTGCTTGAACTCGTCGATCAGGTCCTGCATGATGCACCACGACTCGTCGATCGTCGTCCGAGTGCTCCTTTCGTAGACGATAGCCACTCGGATGAGATTGTAAGCGGAGACCCTCGTGTGCGTGAAAAAGGCCTTGTTCGAATCGTTCATGTAGCGAGCCAGGGCAGTCGTCGAATCATTCATCTCACTCTCCGACATTCCCTCCTCCACGTACTGGAAGACAAATAGACCAAAGTTGCACTTTCCGAAAATGCGACAGTTCGGATGTTTCGCGACGAGGGACATAAAGTACTCCCCGAGACCCATGAGCTGAAGAAATCTCGTATTTCTCCTCTTATTGAAATCTACCTTCTTGACGTATTCCTTCAGTCCATCCAATCCATACATACTCATGATGAGCCACGTCTTAATAGCCTTGAATCGACGACTCTGGCCCACTCCCCAGTCTCGCAAATCGATGGCATTCTCTGAATGAATCTATTAGTTTAGCTCAACTCTCATTTCCTACTGTGTCCAGATTTGAGGAAGACCGGTGTCACCGCAAATGCATCCATGTGCAGTTTCTTGTCTTTGCAGAAGAAGATGGAAGCAGTTGCAGAGTGGAGGAGGGCATAGTGCATGTTGCTGGAAATCGACCACGCGTGTTCCAAACCCTTGCTGAAACCCCTTCTTTTGGGTTTTATCAAAATTCCTACCAGCAAGCCCTACTCTTGGGGTCCAACCAGAACATTCCCGCGTATCCACAGTCCACGTGGATGTACATTTCGTATTTCTCAGCGATCGGCCAGATAGATTCCAGGTTATCAGAAGTGGCAGTAGAGGTGGTTCCCAAAGTGACGAATACATAAGTAGGAACCAAACCACGCTCAACGTCCTGTCCAATATTGGTGAGCGCAGTGAGTGGCGGTTACCTTGAGAATCTCCTTCTCCAGCTGAGCACCCGTCATTCCCCAGTCATTCTCCTTAGTCGCCTGAATAGGTCGACAGCGAACCAAGGCCATCTTGCACCCCTTCTCCATCGCCGAGTGGGCCTGAAGAGCCAATTATTCTGTTTCCATCTGCTTCTTACGTCCTTGCTCGTGTAGAATACCAGTTTACGGCAATGTTCGTGAATGGCCTCCAAGTTGTAGTGCACACTCTCCCCGTCAATCTTAGCCACACTCTTTCCTGTCAGCTTGGCTATTTTCCACTGGCGGGCTGCCAACATGGAACAGAAGATGGCCTCAGATGCCGTGTCGAAGTAGCAGCCTCCACTGCCACTGGTCACTGGCTCCTCCTGCCACAGATGCGACTCTGGGATGCCCATTGCCCTTCCGATCCAATTGACCATGGCGTGTTCCATCTCAGTCAACGCAGGACACGAGTCCCAGCTGAAGCCCATCACTCCAAGGGAGGAAATGAGCAGGTCGGCCAGCATGTCTGGATAGCTACGGCCGACGGCAAAGTAAGCGTGGAACCGGGGATGCTGCCAGTGGGTCATTCCTTGGATTATAGATGTGCTGAAGAATTTGAGGAGAGAAGAAAACTGATCCGGCTTCTCAGGCGCTGACTTCGAGAACTTTTTGAAAAGGAAACCCGGCTTTTCATCTGCAACCTCAGTTATACTCATTTTGCTTTAGGGGGGTACTGGTTGACACTGCGTATTGAGACGGGTCGTCGTAATAGTCGATGGACATGTTGGCGATCTTCTGAAGATAGTACAGGAATTCCGTCGCTGTCACGGCCTCCGTCAATTTCTAAAGTATTATTCAGTTTATATGAAAACTATCACTTCAGTTTGAATAAAAAACCAACACTTGATTCGGATCGTTCCGGGGGCGGCTGTGGCTCCGCTGGCTTAATCATTAGTTTGTCAGAACGCATCACATCGCTCTCAGCACTTCTCTTAGCTTAATGTAAGAGTTTAAATGCTTTGAATCCTTCCTACGAGGACTCCGGTTCTCTTCTTTCTCCGTCTTCGAATTCTTCTCCAAGTCAGACTTTGCCGTGCTCTTCTCCGTTTCACTTGTCTTCGTAGAAACTGTGGTTTTAGCATTGTTTGGCTCCGGAACTTTCTCTTTCTTCTCTCCTTCTTCAACATTCACAGGCAATCTGAATAAAGTTTTAATTGATCCACTTGAGTTCCTTACTTTTTGCTCTTTCTCATCTTGTAAACTAGAAATCCTATGACGCCCAGAAGTCCAACGATTACGACTGCCAGTACTATCGGAACCCAAATAGGAACACCAATGCCCGATTCGGGCGTTTTCTTGCTTTTTTCTGTCGTGGAGGCAGTTTCCGGCGTAGAGACAAAGTGTTGGTAAAGAGACGCAGGGATCATATTAGAATGGTCGGTTAGACTGTTTGCGTAAGATTCCCAATTCCAGGAAATAGGCTTTGAAGGAGCAGATGAGACCACAGTATTAGGCAGATGCCCTCTCCTGATAGGAACACTAAAGTTGCTATTTTAAAAAGTTTCTGAGAGGATTCACCTGTTGTTGGTCCTGTTACTGTTTGTATTCAGAGGTAGATTGACAAGGAATCCTCCCTTCCACAGTCCATCTTTGCAGTGTTGTCCCCTGCCATTCACCCTGAAACATTCCTTTCATCCATGGTCCCTGCCTACTTACACTATGATTAGACTAGCTCCGACTGTCTGTCCCTTCTGAGCAGTGGCCACCAGACTCTCACAATCCAACCCAGATCCGTCGTGTAAACTGACGTTAAAGTGCCTGGACAGGTGAACCAACGCCTCCTTGGCATTGGACAAGTCTTGGGAGTAGACCTTCAGAGGACGGAAGGTAATGGTTTGCACTGCACAGGCAACGGTCAGCAAACCGAAGAGAAAGCTGAGAGTAGTAGTCATCGACCGCCCCGGGAGATCCTGCGAACGGTAGTGAACCTCGGGAATTCGAGGGGAAGACGTAATTCATGCAAATTATTATTTCGCATTCTCCTATCCGATGCTAAGTTACGCTCACGATCAGCTGAAATACAATTGCGTAAAACTCTTTTTCTGTTCTGTTTCTTTCTTCCACATCTAATGTGCTGGCTTTTCTCTCTTATTTTTCTTCATTTAAAATTCCCATCCATTTTAAAACTGCTTTGCCAATTGCCAATAAAGACATATTCCTTCATTCGTTGTTCCATAACACATGATGAATAGTTTGTAAGCCAAGTGTTTCCTTCTTTAGAAGTCGTCTCCGCTGCTTTGCTCGGCCTTTTCATCCGTTGCCTCCTTGAAACAAAGTGAATTGCTTAAATCCAATGTCTTTCTAATCGAACCTCCATAATCATGTCCTTTTCTCCATCGCTAAAGTCGCTGTTCAGTGCCAGGTCCTGGTCCAATTCGTCGTCCTCCTCATCGTCTTCGTCCGAAATCCCCGCACCAGTCATGTTTCCAAAGACACGTCTTGCTTAAAACAAAGTATTCGAAAGCTTATTTCTAGTCTGGGTAGCTAATAAACAAAACTTACAAGGCCTTCTATCTTGGTTGATTGGCGGAACTTCTTCCTCGTCCATCACATCCATCCTGAACATCCTACTGAATCCAACCACCTGAACGAACCCACGGGTGTCCATTTGTCTGCTCCAGCCGCATCTTCTCCACAACCTGGCGCATGCTGCGTTCGGCGTCCGTCTCAATCAACCCTTCTCTCTTCTCTTGGACCACCTCACCTGCTTTTGTCTGTTCGCCCTCTCCATTTCCTTATAGAGCTGGTGAAGATAGATAAGGTTTCTATATTTAACCACATATTCCTGTAACACCATGTCTTCTGAAACCACTCGTTCACCTTGTAGAGTAGTTTCAGTTTTTCCTCGTAGCGTTCGTATTCATCCATGTATTGTGGCCGGAATGACTAAAACAAGCGGGATTGAGGCGAATAAAAAATTACCTGAAGTTTGGCGTATCTCTTCTGCATTTGCTCAAATTCTCTCTTCTTTCTCCCTATCTTCTCATCCAAACTTGCTTCGTCATTTGCCACATTGTTTAATTTGTTCTGAATCCCATTTTTTATTGAATTGCGATAACTTACAGTCATTTCAGCCGTTTCTTCCGTAATTGCTCCGATTGTCTGTTGAAGGCTCTTTTCTGCCTCAGCCAATGGAACGGGACGGGATGTGGCACGGTTCCTTTGTTTCTGAAAGTGTCCACGTTTTTGGAGGACCCCTGTTTACCCGAAAATAGATTTCTTTTGAAAGGAGATCATGAAGGGCTGCTCCTGTCTGTGGGAGTTGGGCGGACAGTTGACGAGCCACCCTGACATCTTGTTTCTGCAAACATTAGAGAGTGAGAGAGAGAGAGAGAGAGAGAGAGAGAGACAAAAATTGAAAGAAAGAGAGAGAAAGAGAAAGAGAGAGAAAGAGAGAGAAAGAGAGAAAGAGAGAGAGAGAGAGAGAGAATTGAAATCTGTTCCAACCTTAGCCGTCAACTTGGCCCTCACAGAGTTCCATTGGTTCATTTGGTCCTCAGTTGGCTCCAGTTTCGAAGAGTCGTATAGTAGTTTCACAGCCGGAAGTATTTCTTGTACTGCATGACCATCCGCATGAAATAAACAGTATTTTCTTCGGAACAAATTCTTACTTGATAAAGTTTTCGTGGATTCAGCTTAAGCCGGGAGTTTTGTAAAAGTAAAAGGACTGCCTGTTTTATGAATAGAACTCGGTCCTGCTCTGAGCCTATCTCCTGTGCATTCAACGAAGCATTTGGCTCAAATCTAAATCCTAGGTCACTCTCGTTCCTCATTCTAATTTGCCTCTTTACAATCCATTCAAGGAGCTCGGCTACTAATGGAAAGTTGGGTGTTCGGAAGTTTTCGATGGAGAGCAACCGGGGATAACCGAGGGCTCTTGTGATTTCACACAAGTCTGTTAATATATTATTTATACAATTCTAAGAGAAACTGACTTCTTAGTTCGCGAAAAGACATTCTTGTCAGAAAAGTCAGAAGGATGCTGAAGAATGGCCGTTGGGTGCCATGGCAACGCGACGCCCTTCTGCTCAAGCAGTGTTTTTCAGTCTAAAGGCATAAGGGATCCACTCAAATGTTGATTGTGGAGGCATGGTGACAGTCTTTAAATATATCATCACTTAGATATTTAAAAAAGTATTACCGATTTTAGCTAGGGTTCATTAAAATCAGAGCAGGGTTTCCGCTGTATACAACGCCGGGTCCAAAAATAAAAACCTTCGGCCATCCTTTACTTATTTAACTACGTGATATATTTTGTACTTATTTTTAATGAAATTTAATTTTATTCCTGTACAATTTTCAAGACACGGTACGCAGGAGAAATCCGGTGTGAAATTGAACTTCACGCGAAATTGCGTAGCCCAATAATGTTGGGCGGTTTCGAGTTTCCACTTAGCTCTTTTATTTACTTTGTTGTTTGAGGGCCATTGGCTTTTATTATTGTGAAAAATCGTTTGTGACGCGTTAATATAATATTATGTAAGTGTTATTTACAGGTAATATCCTGTCATGGCTCTCAACAAATGCAGCCGTCTGGTCGCAGCCCAGTCGATGAAGACGCACATGAAGCGCATGGCTTCTAGTGAATTTTAAAAAGTATATAATACATGTTTACTTTAGCCATGACTGTCCGTGATGCCCTCAACCAGGCCATGGACGAGGAAATCCGCCGTGACGAGCGCGTGTACCTCCTCGGAGAAGAGGTTGCTCAGTACGACGGTGCTTACAAGGTAGCTGTTGTTTATATTCTCTGATTTTATTGTTTTATAGGTATCTAAGGGCCTGTGGAAGAAATACGGCGACAAGAGGGTGATCGACACTCCGATCACGGAGATGGGATTCGCAGGTTTGTTCTGTCTTTGTAGTTTAAAATGTACTCTCCAGGAATCGCCGTTGGTTCTGCCTTCGCCGGACTCAGGCCGATTTGCGAATTCATGACCTTTAACTTCTCTATGCAGGCCATCGACCAGATCATCAACTCCGCCGCCAAGACCTTCTACATGTCCGCTGGAAAGGTTTTCTCCATTGTTTCATGTTTACCTTCTAGCCCAGGTCCCCGTGCCCATCGTCTTCCGTGGACCGAATGGTGCGGCTGCCGGCGTCGGTGCCCAGCATTCGCAGGACTTTTCGTCGTGGTTCGCCCACTGCCCCGGACTGAAGGTTCTCACTCCCTACAGTTCCGAGGACGCCAAGGGACTCCTCAAGGCTGCCATTCGCGACGACAATCCGGGTCAGTATTTAACTTGTATTTTGAATGTTGTGTCTTCAGTCGTTTTCCTTGAGAACGAGATCCTTTACGGACAGTCATTCCCCGTTTCTGATGAGGTTCTCTCCGAGGACTTTGTCCTCCCCATCGGAAAATGCAAGATTGAGCGGTATGTCAGGCGACATTTTTTAAACTACCGTTACAGACCCGGAACCCACATCACCCTCGTCGCCTTCTCCAGGGGTGTCGAGCTGGCCCTTGAGGCGGCCAAGGAGCTGGCCACTATCGGCGTCGAGGCTGAGGTAATCTCTATCCTTTGTTCATGTAATTGTCTGATTTCCAGGTCATCAACCTCAGGACCCTGCGGCCCCTGGACTTCGAGACGATCAAGAACTCTGTAATGAAGACTCACCACCTGGTGACCATCGAGACTGGCTGGCCCTTCGCCGGAATTGGAGCCGAGATAGGAGCTCAGATCATGGAGAGCGAGGCATTCGACCACTTGGACGCCCCCCTTCTTCGGTGAGTGATTCCAGTTTCTTTTAACGAAAAATATGCTCCTTTTTTCTTTTTAATTTTTTTCGCTTTTATTTGTTGTGACAGCCACGAAAACATGTTATGATGAATTTTCTCATTTTGTTTTCTTGGGTTTTGTTCATTTGAGATCCTAATGGTTTCCTTGCAGGGTCACTGGAGTCGACGTCCCAATGCCCTACTCGCACCACTTGGAGACGGCTGCGCTGCCCACTGCCGCCCACGTTGTGGCCACCGCGAAGAAGAGCCTCAATATCGCCTAAGCAGGTCTTATTCCTCAGCCGTCAGTGATAAATACTTCGTTCAGGCGCCGCCATCTGCATTCTTTGTTTAATCGACGGTTAGCCTCGTTGTTCCTGCGCAATAGAGCGATCTAATTGAAGATTCCGGCGGTGCCATATGTCATAATATTCCCGGCTTTATTTTTTTCTTTTGAGTTAGATTACATTTGGCACGGCTGTTTAGGTCATCTAGTGTTTTGTTCTACCAATAATGTTTGCTCATTAAATGTATAAGGATAGTTGCGCTTTGTTGCATCAAATGGCGTGACATCTGTTCTGGTTTATCACTGCTCGGACCAGCGGGGTAGGTGTTGTTATCTTCCGTTCACATCAAATTGTTTCTGAAGGGAACCTAAATTGAGGGGTACCTCTGGCTGTATTTCTTGGGGAAGGGGGAATGTCGATGAGGGCTTCGGAAATATGATGTCTTCAGAAGCAAACACTCAGTTTTACTAAGCTATTTTCTATTCTCTTAATTCTATTCTATTTACTATTGAAGTATTGTGATTATTCGGTGATTCACACCTCTCTTTCATTCACGCCAATCACAATAAAAAATCTATCTTCATGTCTAGTGACAGTTGACGGTGGAAAAAAAGTAAAGCTAAAAGAATCACATTTAAGAAAAAGTTGTATGGCTGAATAGTTATTTCTTTGTTCTTATTTCTTTTTGGGTGGGAATTAAAATATACACCAAAGACGAACTTAAGAGTACTTTCACCCTAAATGTCATCGTGTCACCAGCCATTAATCGTTCGTTTTTCATCTTTACAATGAACAGTTTTATGTTACATTGTAACAACCATTGTAAAGCAGTTAGTGTGTGTACGGTGCCTTCTTCTGAGTAATCATAGTGTACTGGTCTCCCGCCGTGTTCTCCTTCGTCTGCATGTGGGTCAGTCCCGTGTACGTTACCTGATCCGTGCTTCTGGGAATCAGTGAAGTCGCATTCTCCCATACCATGTCATTGTACATTATGATGTCGTCAGCTGAACCAGGGACATGATAAATAATCGATCACGTTTTCAAATAACTTACTGGTACTCCAGACGGAAAATATGTAGTTGGCCTCAGCAGTGGGGTCTGAATTGAGGTCCATGAGGTATTTGGAGTACAGGGGTCCATTGCAGGGCCAGGGCAGCGGATGGAGTCCACACGTCAATCTGTTCAATCCACAGCTGTCTCCAGGCCAGAAGCCGTTCTTTTTGTTGCAACTCGCTTCCACCAAAGTCCCCGAGCCTTCACAATTGCACATTCCGTAATTGGCCCCAGCCAGACCCACGAACACATCGACTTTTGTTTTCATCGGACTTCCTAAGGAGCAGCTTCCTAAAAGAACATAATAGCCTCTATGTTCTTATGTTTACCATCGTTTCCCTCGATATCTCCTCCTTTTATCACTTTTCTACTCAACGTAACACCCATGGAATGCGAAATGAAGGACACGTTGCTTGCTTCCGTGTAGGCTATCACAGCTTCTGTGAACCGCCGTAGCTAAAGGGAGGAGATAGATATAAATAGAGAAAGAGGGGGGAGAGAGAGGGATGGAGGGAGGGAGGGTGAGAGAGAGAGAGAGAGAGAGAAAGAGAGAGAGAGAGAGAGGGAGAGGGACTCACTCTCAAAACTTCATGACAGCTGTGCGTCCTCGTTCCAGCCTTCGACCGTTCGTTGGTTCCCCAAGAAGTCACGTAGAGTTCAGCAGTTGTGTATCCCTTGCTCAGAAAGTACTGTAATTCATTATTCCTCTGTGTTTTGCTTTCTTACAGAAATAGTGTTTGTAAACCCAGTGGAGAAACTGTTTGTCTGAAGGGCAGTGTCAGTGTTTCCATGAACAAAAATCACAGGTGTCCTTGTTATCTGAATAATCATACAGTACACCATGGCCTATTACATACAGATAAGGCAGAAGAAGTTTTTCCACCGAAACTGCCTTGAGTACCGTAATCCAAGCGAGCAAAGTCGTCAGCTGCGAAGCCATGGCTTGAAATATTTGGTTATTAGATAAACTAGGTAGCAGGCTTTTACTTTAAATTCATTGATATTTCTCAGTTTTATTAACCAATAATACTCCTGAACTGAATTGGTCCCTTATTTATCACCAAATTACTTCCCGTCTGTTTAAAAGACCCCCTATTATAGTTTTATTTTTAACTGCAGGACCACAGTCTGCAGACGTCGTAATTAGATGAAAAAGATAAGTTTTCTTTTTAATAAATAAGAAGCACCTATTGAGCCATTGCTGAAAATCGTCGGTTAAAGGGCCGACGGCTGATACGGCCGTAGAGGCAGAAGAAAAGGGGAAAAAGAGGCAGAAGGAGAGGAAGATCAGGAACATCGGGGGAAGGCACGGAGGGTTCTTCTAATCTCCAAAGCACTCTTTTATTGTTTTATTGGCAACACGACAACAGTCGCAGATAACGTAATTTTCAAAGGGCGTTTCAAAGGACAAAAAAAGAAAAGAAACCTTAAATTCTCTATCTTACGCGGTTCATATACGCCTGTTTTCCATCTTTTATTTCCCCCGCCTTCTTTTCATTTTTACGTCTTCCTTAGCAATTTAGCGCATTATTAACACAGTTTATTGCAACACAATTTGAACAATTGCGAAAACCCATAGGAATATAAAAAAACGTTTATTCGCTATCACAGCGCGAAATGTGAAATCACAGAAAATGCCCATAAAGCTATTGGAACAGACTGAAATACATGTGTGATATGAGGGCTGGCCCGAGGGAACCTGAGGTAAGGGCAGGGTGCCAATATGTACACTATTCGTTGGATCTCTCCTCTTCGTACTTGTTTCCACGGCAGATGTCTTCGAACATTTTGTCCTTTGCTATCAGCTGGAAGATGTTCAAAAGATGCATGTTCTCTGATGTTCTGATCGAATGAACCTGAAATTACTTACTTAGACTTGTTTCCAGTCTCCAGAAGATTCAAAAACAGAGGCTTACTTTCACTGCCGCTAGAATCATAAAGAGGTTGGCCAGTCGCAGCTCTGGGTCTTCTATGCTGTCGGAGGCGCCGTAGTAATTGAACATCTCTCGAACCAGTTGCTCTCTCAGTCTCCACAGCATAGTTCGAGTCTCCTCCGCCAGTGTGGCTACGGCTGAAACGATACACTCTGTTTCCAATAGCTTAAAAATTTCTCTCCAAGTCTATTCAACTGCACACTTCAGCATCAAGAAGCGTTGAAGAAATTTCAATTCAAGCGGGAAGAGTGGAGAGCGATTTCATTTTCAACCTTCTTATTCCAAAGTGACTCACTGGGGTCTAAAAGGGCGATCCCTGAGAGAGCTATCATCTCGATCTCCGACAGCTCCATCGCTTTCATCGCCACTCCGATGGTTGCCATGGCCGATTTTAGAGATTCTTCAAAGAGTCTGAAACACCCCCTATCCCTGTTTATTATGTGCCTACCCTCTGGCCACCTCATAGGTGAGATTGAGGTTCTTGAGTGTTCCTGTCGTAAAGTACTTCTCCGCATGGTCAATATCGATGTAGGTCCGATTCGGCATCACCCACCAATTCTTCTCCAATCCACCGAACTTCCATGTAAGAAAAGGCTCTTCGACAGCTTGGCGGATTATGACAAAGTTCCGAAATAGTTTCACCTAAGACAAATAATAATTTCAATAAAAGACTGATTTAATAAAACCTTTTCCTGTGGAGGAAGTCCGACCAGAAATCGATTGCCATCGATGGATTCCGCCGCCAGCCGAGGTTCAATCCGCCACAACTGGTACATGCACTCTTCAAAATCATTCAACTCCACAATCTCCTGAAGAAAAGTGGCTCTTTGTTTTTTGAGCAAACGAACCAAATCATCCATTTGGAACAACTCGTGGCAGCTTTTGTTTGCGTAAAAGATCTTCCTTTTCTTCATGAGCGTCGAATGCCCAGTGATCAGTTCATCCAACAAGGAGGTCTCCATCCTGGCTATTTTGGGAGAAGGCGGGGATAAACTCTTTGCTTCCACAGGACCGGGAGAGGCACATTCTTTCTTTACCGCTGAAGAGTACTTTCCAATGGCATCTCTCCTCAGTTGAACGGCTGAAACATTCCATATTACCTTCCTTTCTTCCTTTCGCTACCGTTTCTGTCCATTCCAACCCTGATGCACTTGGCGAACCGACAGGACCTGCATTTCTGTCCTCCGCTGCCATCTAAATATCAGTTGCTTGGTTTCTCTTTGGTTTCCACCTCGTGTCACTTGACATTTGCCGTATTTGTTGCATCCGTACTGTTTGTTCAGAACCACCGTCCGTCGAAAGAAGGCCGAACACGCAGCACACGCATCCACGCCGAAGTGAATGCCCGTGGAATCGGCCCCGCAAATGGAACACGCAGGCACCTGAACCAAGCCCTCCATTGTACAGTGAAGAATCATTGGGAAAGACATTAGTTTGGTAGATTTTTGCGGAATAAATGAAATCGGTAACAATAAAGTTTGATAAAATACGATTTTCGGACAGTTGCAAAATCGAAGAGCTGATTTTTAGTGATGTTGCTCGAAATGAAGACTAGCTTCCATTTTAAAAAAACCCAAATAACCAATATTTTGAGTTAAGATAAGATGTCGCTAATTTTGGAGCAATCAGCAATCATCCGCAAAATAGCAAATTATTTGTATCCGATTTGGCTCAAAATTGGTTTTTGGGAATTTTTTATTTTGGCTTTGGTATAGGTGAGTTATGGACACTTAAAGTCGATCATCTCAGTTCAAAAAATCAATATAGGGAAATCGATTCGGGATTCTTGTATTTGACCCTTTTGGTACCCCAGAAACCTGTTGCAATGCTACTCGAGAATTGTTATCTTAATGAGACAAAATCTGATGGCTTTTTCACTCCGCCAAACAATATTTTAACTGAAAGCGCTTACCATTCGCGTTGGTCGTTCATTGGGATTCTTGGGAGATGGGTTTGGAGTCTCAGCCGAGGGAGAATCCTGTCCCCCAGCCGAAGTGGAAGGCATCATGACAAGGTCAGGTTTTACTCTGGTGCTTAATTCAGTCCTTTAAAGGTTACGGTAAGCTGGCACCTTCTGAGAAAGAGGGCGGGGGAGATGGCCACAGGACCCATCTTGTTCGGCATGATCACTCTCGCACTATTCAGGAGGATGTCAGTTGCATTCAGCTGCCGATTCAACCCGTGATCTGAACAAACTGATTCTTCCTCTTCTTTCAGCAATCTACCATAGTTCATCACCCGCTCCTGTGGGAAATCGGGAACCACGAGAAGGGACGTTGTGGCTGAAAAGAAGAAAGTTTTTACGATTCAAAGTACAAGAGAAGGAGAGGAACCGTAATAACACGAGGCTATAGACAAACCGCCCGGGGCAGCGGGTGCTGATAAGGCCAGCGTCAGCGGCTGTTTGTGTGTCCTTGTGACAAACGCACAGACCGCATGCGACCTTTCTTTCCACAACCGCATTTTGTGATTTGTGAGGGAGGGAATTCCCAGAAATGGCGGGATCCTTTGATTTGTCAGCCACGACTGCAATTGCAGAGGGGATCTCTTTGATCCGATCAGCGAGCAAATTAGACGGGAACCATTCATTCCGCATTCAATAAGCACAGGCAAAGGGCAAACGACGCTATACGAATCCAATGCAAACGCAGAAAAGACGAACGGAAAGTAGTGGGGGGAACAGGAGAAGGTGGGGAATGCCAGCGTTTAAGAGTTATAAAGTTTTCAACATAAAGTAGTGGTAAAAACTGCCCTGGCGTTCTTTATAATTTTCTATCGCACAACATTTCAAGTGAAAACTATATTTGAAGAAGCGCGAATAGGTTGGAGAAAGGTCTTCCGGTGAAATCGAAGATTTTCCAGAAATGTTATTTCCACACAACTGGTTAACGAAAGTGAATTAAAATATGACTACGCACGTGTGTGATTGGTTTCGACTAAAGTGGATTTGCCGTGTGCATGTTTAACGACGCGGTCTGATCGCGGGAGACTATGGTTCATGTGATTCTTTCGGAGTTCCTCCTATTACTCAACGTTTCTGGACTTTATGGCTTCTGAATTCTGTCTTTTAGATGACACATCGATAAAACAAATAAAGAAATCTCATGGTTGAGTCAGTGGAACATTTTGTGCGTGAACGGGATTTGGGGGCGTGGCCAAAGGGCATTGGACGACGTTTAAAAGAAAGAAGTGCAGGTGGATGTGACGATGTAATTGACACGGAATGGGATGGAGGCTGACAAATACGAAATTTCGGTGATAACGAACGGAAACTATTATCAAGAATTCGTCAGAAGACTACGGCGTTCCAGAAGATGACTCAAGAAGATTTCAAGAATCAGGACTAAATTTTTTTATAAATCGATATTTCGCTGTGGGAGCCAAACAGGCTGGTATCGATCGAAAGGCGGCGATAAGGATTCGCTGGCGTAAGATCGCAGTGACGAAGGGTGAACTATGGTCTATTTTGTACTCGAACCGGTGCCAATTACGCTACAAATCGCGGCAAGAAACGTGCATATTTGCAAAAGGAGCGAGATCTCTGACGGAAGCCCATGGGCAGAGTTCGAAAAGGCGGATATAAAAGGATAAGGCGCGACCGGAAAGGCGTGGGAGCAAAAGGCGCCACGTGAACTCGTTGAACTTCGTTTCCGCGGAGACCGCGTGGCCGTTTGCCCTCTCTTTCGCTAAACTTAGCAAAAGAGGCTCGAAATAGACAAAGACAATGTTAGCACACGGTGGACCAGGGAGACACTGGCAGGGGTGGTTTTCTTTTGAGAACCAAACAAAAACTAAATGTTTTCACAATTTTAAAACTTCATGAGAGATTGATAAGTGCATGAAGAAGGATTTTTCAACTTTCAATTTAGAAATATTTAAAAAAAAAACACTAAAAATCTGTCCGTTTTCTTTTATTCAACGGACAGATTCATAAAAATTGTAGGGATAAAAGAAACAATTTTCTCAGGCATTTGTTTGGTCTTTTGTCAATAAAGACAAAGCCCTTGTAACAGTCGCCCGACGGTCGCACTCTATCTTTTTTTGGATTATTTGCAGAAGAGGCTGATCTGAGGAAGAAACACAGACCATGACTCCTTTGAAAGAGTAATTGGGAAGAGCTTGTTATTCACAAAAAGACATGGCCAGGGTCTTTTGTAGGCAGGGGAGCGCTTGTCGAACACAGCGTAGGCTGTGACGTCACGACCCGCGACCTGACAAGTCAGACAAACAAGAGAGACAAAATTCGATGAAGGAAGGGGCTCGCCAAAGGATGACCCACAAGAGCCCAAAGGATACGGTTAGGCTCCGCAGCCCCGCCCACTTTTAGTGCGCAAATCTGGCGGCGATTTCCGGGCCTATAGTCCTAAAACCCTTCAAACTCAACATTTTTTACTTCTGAAAATTGGAAAAGATAGCCCAAAGCAACCGCTATCCGATGGTATAACTTTCATGCATATTTGTTTCTAAGCAAATTGTCGAAAATCGTTATCAAAAGTGAAAATTTCGATTTTTATCGATTTTAAGCCACTAAACGGTGATTGCCTTCTGAGATTTGTGTTTATAATGAAAGCTGAAGTAATTTCAAACATTTTGAAAAAAAGAAATCGATTTTTCATTCAGCGATGCAGTCATGGTGTAATTTCAAAAAAGCCATGTTCAGCAAATCTCACTTTTTGATGGAAATTTCGTAAATTTGAGCGGTAACACTATGTTTTTATTGTGTTGTAAGAAAGAATAGACTTTTATAATAATTATAAATATCAAATTAGTTCAATTGCCCGTGTGATAACTTGTGGATCTATTTACAATGACCTGACCTCGACTTTGTTTTTTAGTAATTAGGGCAGAACTCGCTTGAAACTTGATTGCCTTCTTTCATCTCAATTGGTACTTGTGGGTAGTATGCTCTGTTATTTTACTGCAAAATAATTCCGGAAATAGTTCAGCGATGCATAAGCGGTGTTGTTTTAAAGGTGATAATTTTGGCATCTTTTAAATGTAAAATATGGAAAACGCGCTCCGTCGCCACTTGGCTCTATGCCAGATTTTGAAATTCTAGTTTTCATAAATATAAAACTTACATTTTCAGTGTTTTCTATCAATTTTTCTTAAGTTTTCTTCCAGAAAAATAAACTAGATACTTATTTTCAACGTTGGCCGACGAAATTTCGATGAAACATCTTGATTCTGCGCTTATAAACCTGTTAAAGCCTATCTTTTGGGTATTTTCTAGCCATTCAACGTATTTTGTTACATTTTCTACTGTAAATAGTGTAAATGGAAGTTATTTGAGCTAATTTAACAAGAAACGACCCTAAATAAAAGCAGTCCTGCGTGAAATGGGCTTCATTACAATTACGGCTGCTCCTGCCAGTCCCCAAAAGGGGCGTGGCCTTGCCGCCGCTGGGATCCAAAGACCGGAAAACGCCGCCATTGAGGGCGCTCTTCAAACCTACACAACTTGCGTCAACCTGAACCAAATAAACTTTTTCAAAAAAGGAATTCTTAGTTAAAGCTAGCTCTACCCTAATATGTGACACTCGACTCGATAAACTGTTTTTGAAAAAAGCGTTGTTGTGCCTAGATACGGTAGGTCACGGCAACAGAGATCGGTCGACGACTGCAGCCGACGGGAGCAAAGAACGGTTCTGTTGCGAAGAGTGGTGGTTTAAAGGACAACCGAACGGATGAAAAAAAGGGAGAAACAGAAAGGATGATTGTATGTTGGAGGGAAAAGACACACTTCGGTCACTGAGCATCTGTCCGATCGACGACGCCCAGAAAAGGCCAGGATATAAATGGACGAGGAGAGTCAAAGGAAATGCCTCCAGATTCTCAGAAACAAAGTTCTAAAAGTTTAAAATTTCGAACAAATCACAGTTTACGCTTAAGTTTATTTTCTGTTTTTTGTTCTTGTTAAAAATTGGGTATTCCGGTACTGCTTTCAACGACATCCGAAGGTAAGCCTGTCGAACGAGGCCAAAATGACACTAAAACCGGTCTTGTCAAGCTGATTTTTGTGGTTCTCCAAGCTAACACCTAAGACATTCTAATTTGTTTCTTGCAATCGTTCAGTCGCTGAGAATGCTCTGACATGAATAGTATAAAATTCGGTATGAATATTGAGCGGGACTTTTTAATAAGTTTGAAAAGAGAGTGGAACGGTAGAAGTTCCCTTTCGTCATTTTAAAGAAACACCCATTTGAAATGAGCAGACACTCGAATTTCGGCCCTTTGTGTCAAATTTCAGCCTCGAGGGGTCTTTCTTGTCCAGGACGGCTGACGCGGAAGACGCGTCACTGGAGGGCAAACAGAATGCACACTTTGATCGAAAAACAAGAAAACGGCCGCCGGACCAAAGGAGACACGGGGATTCAGAGGCTCAACCATGCAGGCCTTTCCTATGGATTTCTACGTGTTCTGCAAATAGTGGGGTTCACAATAGAGCGGTTTGTTGGTTTAAAGAGGACTGAAAACTGAGGATGCGGGAAGGAAAGTGTAATAATCTTTGGCTTTTGCTGTGTAAATTGAGTAGTAGAAATGGAATGGGTGGCGGTCGTCTCGAAAAGGCAGCTGTCAGCGGTTGTCCAGGTGGCTCGCGCGGCCATTCGCCTGGCTGTTCGCGTTGCGTGGTGTCTGCACCCAAAAAGCACTCTGCGTGTCTGCCCTCACAGTCTCTCGCTTCTCTGCGTCTCCTGCCGTCGCACACTCTCTCGAGACCAATGTTGGCCACTTTTATCATTTATCTCTCACATGGAACACCCTGCGTCATCCACCGCTGACAACAGCAAAACCCCGTGTGCCGGAAATGGAAGGAGGGACAGAAGTAGGAAAGGACAAGGGAATGGGACGGGGAGGGTCGAGTGGCCGCAGGAATGCGAGGCTGTGCAAGGGCAGAGATCACTCGGAACTGGAACTTTAAGTGATTTCATTAGATGCGGTCGATTAATGTGTCTTATGTATTCTTGCCTGTGCAACTTACAGGATAACAATTTGTGCAATGCCCTTTCAGTCCAAATGTAACTGGAAATTGGATACGTTTGCTCTTTTTCCGCCTTTGTACACTCCAGGACAACCTTTGCAGCAATAACTGTAGAAAATAGGCACTTTTGACGAAGGAAAATTAAATATATCCAAAAGATATAAATATGAACACTTGAAGAAGGGAATCACTTCAGAATGATTCAAAAATAAAATAAATTGACTAGTTTTATGATTTGTGAATACAAACGAAAGTTTGTGATCTGAACTTCAAATACACGTGAGATGCTTCATTTTTGAAAATGCAGAAATTTCGTATTGTTTTTGTGTCTTGGATAGTTATTTTACATTCATAATAGGGTGCTGGAAAATTGTTTGTTTCTACTTTATGTGCAAGGAATTGGGCGAAGAACGAAAGTCAACGGACAAGAGGAGCCCGTTGCGACAATTTAACGAAGGCTTGCGATGAATAGCCACGAATACGGCGAATGAGAGCCTTCGAATAAACAAAACAAATAGTTATGTGCCTTAGATAGAGAAAGCCACGAAGAGAGAGAGAGAGAGAGAGAGAGAGAGAGAGAGAGAGAGAGAGAGAGAGAGAGAGAGAGAGAGAGATATTGGGACAAGAGAGATTGCGGGCATAGCAAAAAAGACATAATAAAACTATTTAATATCAAAATCCAAAAAATAAGTTATAAAACATTTATGAACAAAAACGTGGAATAAAATGTGGACAAGCCAGATCTGCAATTGATTTGAACTCTCCGTCTCTCCGTGATTTATCTCTGCGCCCATCGCCTGTCCGAAATAGTCGATCCGATCCGACGCTACGATTGCCTTTGTGGTTTGTGCCCTGGTCACAAATATAGCACACCACCCATTGAAACAAAGGAGATACCATCTCTTTAAGCTCTCGCTCGAACCTGCATTCCGAGACCATTGGCAGCTCAACTAACCGCCCTTTACAGGAAGCAATTGTAAAGATCTGTTTATGCAAATTTGAGCTAACAGGTAATAATTCTACGAAAGAGCATTTCTGATCTGAGACATTTCATATTTTGCGTGTCTGAGAGTTTAAAGATCCGAATCGTCGGTTGTATTGGTTGTTTTCAGTTACGTCAGGGCAATTTCATCCTACATAGTTATTTTCATTCGCCCTACCTGATTCTTGTTTCCCAAATGACCAAAGACCCTTATCGGACACTCCTTCTTCCGAACACTGTTCTTTCGGCCAATTGAGGTTTCCGCGGATCTCCGCACGGATCAAAGAGTTTATCAAGTGCAAAATGATGGCAATCGGGGAAGGGACGCATTAATCAGAGATTCTGCAGAAATAAGACTTATATCATTCTATTAGAATGATTTCCACGGATATTCTGAATTTAGAAAAAGAGTTTCCCCGAACTTCTCCGATAATCACCTGCATCACGTGCAACACAACAACCTGGTTTTTGATCTTGCTACCTTCGCTCACCAATCCCAATTCAAAGAATTAAACTTGCTCCTTCAATTGAGATTTCCTTCATCAGGTAGGGGAAAAGCTCGACCACAATTGCTGTTTTTGCGGTAAACGGAGTATACTTTGGACGGCAAGCGGAACTAAAAGGAAACGAAGACTGAAGAGACGGCACAAAGAATGCGACGGCTGGGGGATCAAAGCGCAAAATGAGTCTACGAGGCCTTCTCAAGAGATTGTCTTTAAGGACCATCCTTTTAAAATTCTAGGAAATCCAATCAAACCCTTTGTGAACAACCGTTGTTTGGAGCGCTGTTGGAGAAAATTGCCCTAATTGAAGTGGGCTATTCAGCATTACGGTCATTCTCTTTTACCAGCTTTCTGTTTGCTAACACTTTTCGATCAAAGAAGTAATTCGTTGTTCTGGATAAAAACATCCATTCAAGAAATTTAGCTATCCGCGTATATGGTCATTTTAGAATTTACAGTCCAGTCAGGGAACGAATATCGATCGAGGACATGTTGTTGGAATTTAATTGAATGCCTCTTTCTAAGAAAATCTCTCCGTTCTGGCGGTAGTTAAACCCCTGGGGTGGCCTACTTCTTAATGCCGGGGTGCAAAACCTTGATGACTTCCGCCTGTTTGCTTTGTTTCGCCACATCGGTCGCCGTGTGCTCCATAGATTATGACACACATCTGCCATAAGAAGGCGGCACAATATAAAGACACACTTGGAAATAAAACAAAACTAACAAACAAAAATATAGGAGATTTCTGCGACGACTTTATTTGATTAAACCAGCGTCTGCCACTACTTTCTCTTGCTCAGAATGTTCTCCAAATCAATCACAACGACCATCTTCTCGGGCCAGCTCATGTCCTTCACAGTCTTCTTCCCCAGGTGCTTCGGGCGGATCTGCTCATATTTCACAGTGCCTGAAATTACAATGAAAGGGGTTCTGAAGTCTTTTGTCACCCTTGCGGTCATCGTGGCGGATGAAAAGACCCAAACTGGAGGCTGTCCTGTTCTTGGCCAGACGCTGCAACTGAAGAATCGCAGACAACATGTCGGCTGAAACCAAGAATGCACAGAATTCGAACAAACGTCGTAGTTCTTCTGAAGAGCTTACCTACAGTACACGACTTGGGGATGACGATGCGCTTGATGGTGGTGTCCTTTCCGTAGACGGAACAATCGATGATCATATCCTCCTTCCCCTGAACCCCATTGTCCTTTTACCAGAATTCAAAGCCCCACTTCGCGGGTCTTTTCATTCTGGTTTGGGCGGCCTTCGGCCGTATCGAGGCCGCTTCGCGGCCCTACTTAAATTAGCATAAGTAGGTGAGCGCTCGGGTCGGGTACCAAAGTGCGGCCGACCGCTCCGGCGCTTCGCGCCTCCACGGATGGCGGCCGCACCTTGGTACCCTCCCCTCGCTTAACCCACCGGACCACCCCTCTCTTTACTGAAAATGAAGGAGGGCCTTGGGCGGGCAGGGGCGAACAAACTCAGAGGACACGGTTACCCAATTGTTATTATGGATTTTTCTTCTCTCACCGCAGTGACAGTGCCGTGTGTCTCCGTAATCAGATGGTCAACCTTGCTACACAACGGGGCACTCAGAGGAGAGCACTGCGCCAGTTGCTGAACCTCCGGCTTCAGAAGCTTGTTGGCGCAGTAGGGAAGAGGGCAATGGGGAGGAAAGTCTAAACCTAGAGAATCTTAGACGTATACTCACTGCCGTCCTTGGCCAACTGAAGCTTTTCGGCGAGGCAGTCGTAGCAAAGTGAGTGTCTGCAGTTGGCCAGAGTCATCCTAGCCACATTCATACAAGCCAGAGTGCCCCTCTTGCTGTCACATTTGAGCTTGTCCTCCAGATCAAGCATCGACAGAGTGTGGGTTCCCAGGGAGATCTTCACTCCCGCTTCGTCCGACCCGGCCATTTCATCCACCACAATATCCGTCGACCTCGTTCCCTCACAACGCTCGGCCGGACAGAAGGTTCCAGTGTACATCAGGAGACACTGGCCACAGAAGGCGTGCTTGCAGTTTAGCGTCTGGATGTCTTCGATCGCCTTCTTCTCCAGACAAATGGGGCAACGAACGGCAGAAGGAGCGGAGCTTCTGAAGATGAGATGAGGGGGAAGGGAAGAGGAGTACTCAGTGGCAGCCATCCTGGCAATCGACCGACCCACGGGGAGCAACTCAAAGGAATGGAGAACACGGGAATCGGAAGCGACCTCTATGCTAATTGCAGAGTGACGCGTAGTGTTCATATCTCCTACTTACCGTTATTCGAATGATTTTTTTTTCATTTCAACAACAAAACTAGTTTCTCCAAACACTCGAAAAGGTTCGTATAAAATATATGGCCGACACGAAAAATATATTTAAGTTAAGTTATTTATGGATTTGCACTCGATTGTGACCTGTGATCTGTCTTCAAGTCCCAACCGGCAACGATTGTTTGACTTAAATCTCTAACTACGGTGCATAATATAGTGCGAAAGTTGTGATTTGTTGTCAAGAAATGGACCATCACTTACCTTCGGTTCCCATGTTCTTCTCAAGAGCCAACTACGGAAAAAATTCAATTTAAAAACAAAAAAAACTTGAAAACACAATTCTTTTCATCGTATCGTAACCTTTATTCGCATGCAATCTTCGTTCACCTTGTGACTGTAGCCAACCCCACTCTACGAGTGAACTGGCATTTGAACTGAGGGCTTAGATGATCTGCGGTCGTCGCGAGAGAGTGGGCAGGCGACGCAGGCCCAGACTGTTGGCTAAACAGATGAGTTTCATTAAAGTTTGACGATGCCGATCGGCCGCTTTGGAAGAGAACGCGATGACCGAAATAACCGGACTCTGGGGGAGAAGGTCGAACATCTCGTTCAGCAAAGAATATACAGCCCAGAGGATTTGAAGCATCGTAGAACGGTCACTGGATGTCGTCTGTCATGAGCAGAATCAGATTCAGACACCAACAGATTTCATTACAGTCGTGAATTAGGACCGAAAATGGAAGTGTGTCTGAATGATGACTGAAATCATTGTAATGCCTTGACCAACATATCATCCAGCTTGAGACTGGATGTCAGAGGTGCCCTAGAATTTAGTTTTTTTTGTAAAGGAAATACTTGATTTAGGCTGTTGTAATCCTATGCCATATAATTTCAGTTGTAGGTTGTGGTTTATCAGAGAACTGAAAACGATTTTCAAAGCTTATCGACCCTGCGATTAAACGGCGGTGGAGATTATCGAAGAGGTTATTTACTCGGTTCTGCGTCGTTCTCACTCCGAGTCATAAACCGAAAGAGATTCCAAACAAATGCAAAAGAATTAATCCTTCTTGTGCTCAGTTGCACTTGGTTTGTCCTTAGCCAGTGTCGTTTTGAAGGTTTCTATCAATTTCATCAACTTTATTTACTTTTAAATGGTTTACTTTTAAGAAAAAAAAGTTTTATTAAACATTGCAAGGTCAGTGCTGTTTCTGAATGAAAATAAACCTCTGACTTCGTCAAAGTATCATTTGTGTAAATCAGCATTTGCAGATAAGTGTCCAATGGACAGTATTAATCTTTTTTAGATATGAGGGCTCAAAAACAAATCAATCCAATCAATCACGGACACTGCTCTTAAAAACTTTTGCAGTCTGCAACGAGATTTACTTTTATCTCAAGAAGAAGGAGAAGTACAATCGCCATCGGCAATAATTCATCCGCTTTCAATTATAAGAGAAAGGAATCCATTTTTGTATATTTGACATTTACCGCATAAACACGTTTTGATGTATATCACAGAGGCCTCTTTGGTTACAAACCGCTGTGATAATTTACAATGACGTATATTATTTTCTGTATTTCTTCTTCTTATAACATTGTTTTGCTGAGCTAAACATGAAAGAACTAGTTCGCATGCAGATAAAGGAGTCTGGCAATGAAAACGAAGTGAACAGGCTGATTGAAGAAGCCCAAAGTGCCTTATTCAAAGGATTTTCTGATAACCACCGCACTTTGCAAAGCAATCTCCAGAATTCTTCTGAAAATGTGCCAGAGAAAGACATTTAATCTGGCCCATTGCCAAGTGCAACTGTTTCTTTGTTGGACACAAAACTCACGCGCAATTGTTAAATTCTCAGACTAAGAAGGGTCGCTGGACTGATATCTGACGAACGAACTGGATTATGTGCTTAATTTGTTTTATCAGTAGATTGACGTAACACCACAAGTTCTAGGATGAATGGGAATACTCTCCGCAACCCGGCTTCTTCTTCTCCCCAGAGACTTGTGCTACCTCTGGCGAACTTTGCTCTTTTCTTTGCAAGAGTCAGCTGCGTTCAGTGAGAGTACAGTATACGTTTGCCACACGCAGAGTAGCTGTTTGCCCGGAAGACTCGGAGAGCTTAATAGCTGGAGGCGGTACGGCGTGCAGTGTCTGTGCAATGTTCCGTCGACTGTCCTTACTCTTCCTCCTCGGTCAATGCCTCTGTCAGCAGTATTCCTTCCCCCAAAGGATCGCCTCGCCACAGCCACTCTACTCCAGTTACGTTCCGTCCACACCCACTCAGCCACCCATAGACGACACTTGTGATGTGGAAAGGAGATGGACAAATAAACGTGGGGTTTAGCCAAAACTCTGATGAATAAGGAAGTTTCAGAAAAATGCGACTACGTCATTCTGAACAAGGACAACTGCGAAGGAGGAGGATATCTGATGTGGACACAGTATGTTCACTGCACTTCCAGCACAGTCGCACAGGTAGGACGTTTATTAGCAAAACACTAGGAGGAGCTTACTTGTGGTCTCCATTGGTGGCACTTTTAGCTTAATGCTCTAATTCCTACCATGGTGTACTGCACTGTTGTTAAGGCTTTGTATTCCAGGTGTTTGTGATAATCGCTGCCGTGCTCTTTATGTTGGTGATGTTCATTCATATTTCCACCACGGCCGATGACTTCTTCTCTCCCAATATAGCTGCCATCGTGGCTCATCTGAAGATTCGAGAGAGCGTTGCCGTGGGTGGTCCTTCTCTTGCCTAATGCTCTCTCAGGGTGTGACATTTATGGCCTTCGGCAACGGAGCCCCAGACATATTCGGTTCCATCGCCTCCATTGTCTCATCGCCTCGACCAAAGGCAGGGCTTGCCCTGGGCTCCCTCCTCGGCGGTGGTCTCTTCGTCTCAAGCTGCGTCCTGGCCACCATAATCCTATCTGCCAAGTCCTTCCGCGTTGACGTATTTGGAGTTGTCAGAGACCTTTCTTTTTATCTACTGGCTGTCGGCTGGATTCTCTTTGTCTTTCTGCTGAAGAACGAAATTCTACTCTTTGAACCAATAGGTCTGTTTTCTCTATAACGCAAAATATATTGCCGGTTGCAGTATTTCTGGGCCTCTACGTCATCTACGCCGTGGTAGTCATCGTGGGAACTCTTCTACTTAGCCGATGGAAGAAACAACGCCAAAAGAGAAAAATCCACGACAGCCGGCGGCATTCCACGGCCACAGACGGTAGCACAAACAACAACATGGTTAAGTATATTTTAGCTCCAGAAGACCCTCCCCAGCCAATTTACATAATTTCTGACAATCTGAAGGAACAAGAGGCGATGGAGGGAAAAGAGTGCGAAGAGGGGCAGACAGAATTAGAATGTGAAGGTGAGAACTAAAATTACAAAGAACAGGAGAACTTCAGAAGAGGACGAGCCTGAGATGGAAGACGTCGTAGTGCTACACAACCACGTCTTGACCTGGGAAGAGGCCTGGGAGGAGGAAGGTAAAAGCACTTTCAATTCTAAAACAGGAAATTTAGAGCTTCCACCTACGTTTGGAAAAACCTGGCGCTGGAGTGAGATTCCGCGAGACCTGGCTGTCCATCTGAACCCCTGGCCTTCGACTGAAGACTGGAACGAGTCGGGGAGAATGGCCCGTCTGATGTACTTTCTCCGGGTGCCGTCCCAGATTGTCTTGAAAGCCACTGTTCCCCGTTTCGAAGACGGCTGGTCGAAACCAGTTACCATCTTTTATGTCCTAGTCGCTCCGCAGTTCTTACTCATCGCATTCCATCGTTTGTTTCATCATCCTTTCAATAAATACAGAAATTCAGAATTACTGACAGTTCCATTCAAAGGAAGCCCTGGAATATGGCTCTACGGACTGGCGATTTCTCTTATTTTTATTCTCCTTATTATAGTCTTCACTAGAATGGATACAGCTCCTAAATACCATAAGGTTATAGTTTCTGAATGCGTCCAACCCTTTACTAGGAAGTATCTTCATACGTGGGATTCGTGATGGCCGTGGGATGGATCTACTTCACGGCCTCAGAAATTGTCAACGCCGTCACAATGATTGGAGCCATTTCTGGTCTCTCATTCGAGATTCTTGGGATGACAATTCTCGCCTGGAGCAATTCTCTCGGAGACTTTATTGCCGATCTGTCCGTGGTCAAACAAGGATTCCCCAGAATGGCGATGACAGCAGCTACAGGAGGGCCTCTATTCAGTGAGAACTGTCGTATACTAACATTGGTCTGTCTTTTAGATCTTCTGATGGGCTTTGGACTCTCCTTCACAATTGCCAAGGCCCGAGGCGTAGTAATCACGGTGGGTTCTTGTGATACGCACGCCGCACGCTGTAGTTTTCTCTCTTTGGTTCAACAGCTTCACTCACAGCCAGCCCTAGTTCGACGCGTTCAGAAAATGAGTGAAACTGTTCTGATGTTGTTATTAGAATTCCCAATTACAACAGCAAAATGTTTCGCGAAATAGCGCTAAGGCCCATATTGAGGGAAATAGCTTTGGTTAAGACTATACCCATTTACTCGATAGTTCAATGTTTTATAGCTTTCGCCAAGCTGGAATCATGCCAAAATGACCCTTAGTTCAGCGGAAATGAGATACGCAGTGCGAGAGACAATGTTGAATGAGGAGATTTAGATATTCTAATTAATATGCAAAAATTTCCCCGCCGATGTCATTTTGGCAATGACTATAATGTCAGCGATTGTGCGCTTTGCAACCAATTTCCAAAGTAACGATGAGGTCACCAAAACGCAACAAGCGTCCAGAAATATCGCGTTTTTCACTTCTACTTCATCCCTTCAGATCGCCTTCACATCCGCTCTCCACTTTCTCGTCATGTTTCTTGGCATCTCTTTGTTATTTTCCCTCATCGGTAGGACTTCCAACAATTGCTCCCTCACCTCATCTTTCAGCAATTTTCGCCCAACGTTTCGTGGTAACCAAATGGCACGCCTTTGGCCTGTACGCCATCTACGGGGCGTTCTTAGTGATGGCCATCCTGTGCGAGGCACGGGTGATCGTCTGGCAGTGATCTCTTGATTCGTGTTCATTTCGGGTAGCTGTAAGTAGTCCGTCACAGAATAAATAAACTTTATTGAGCAATCGCAGTATGTACAGACAGAGTAACAACCGAGGCTGAAAAATATTCAGGCCTTCTTCGCCAACGGACAAATGCCTAAGAGATGGCCGATTGACCTTCGTTTCCTTCGACGGCAAATGGACTGCGAACAACAGCAGTTGTTGATTGGCTGAGGGCAGCAGGACTGCACCGACTGGTTGCAGCACTGCTGGACAGCCGGCTGGCAGCAAGATTGGACTGCCGAATTGCAGCAGGGAGACACAGGGGCTGGAGGGGAGGAACAGCAGAGAGGAGACTGCTGTAAACAAACGGTTGAGAGAAGATGCTTTGCCTCACCATCTGGCAACAACCACCGCCACCACCACAGGACGAACCACATGCGCCACTGCCACAGGACGACTGGCAGGAACTTCCACCACAGGAGGATCCACAGGAGCCACAAGACGATTGGCACGAGCTACCACCACAGTTGGAATTACACGACGAAGAGCAACCGGAGGAACATCCACCACAGGATCTCTGGGGGCAAGGGCTGTAGTTGACTGGCATGCAGACATTTCCCTGCTGTCCAAAAAGCTGACCACCGCAGCATGACGTCTGAAATTCCCAAAGATGAACTATTCTATTATTCTGTTTGTACTTCTACTTTTTTGAAATTCAATCCGTGTGTTTCGTACCTGCGACTGTCTCGGCTGAACATAGTTCTGCTGTGGCTGAGCGTAGCCTTGTGGTTGTACGTAGCCCTGATGTGGTTGCACATACGTTGGTTGTGGTGGAACATAGACGGGCGGTGGCCTTTGGAAAACTGGAACAGCCACCGGGGGTGCAACTGGCCGAGGTCTCTGATATGTCTGGGCATGTCCTCCGACCGAAGGCTCTGCATTTCCCGAAACAGAGTTGTATTCGTTCGGAGGGCCGGAGAGGTAACTTGCCGGACTGACCTAAACACGAATGACATTTTATTATGGTCAAACCTTGATCTTCCCGCTGCTTGTTTCACTTTGGACTTCGAATGCATGTTCTGCGTGTTCCTCCCTGTAACAGTTTTTATTTAGGGTTTCCAGGGACCTACTCGTATCCTCCTTCTTCTTCTGTGTTGATATATGTTGCTGGCTTCTCCTCATGATCCCCTTCTAGATTCTCATACTTTGACTCGCTCGAATGATCTGCCACACCTGGTATAGTACCAGCTGGTAACTGCGAAGCAGGAATGTAAGAAATCTGTGGGGAAACTGATTCCGAAGGCAACTCGTGGTCAGAGTCTACTTCTGAGTATGTGCTAGCCGAGCCTGACATGGAGTAAGTGGTGGGAGCAGCTATGTTTTTGTAAGACTCGGCAGACGAAGAAGGACTTGATAAACTGGGAGCTGGAACAGAAGAATAAGAGGGAGATGAGGCTGGAGCTGGATTAGAAGAAGCAGCGGAATAGGAAGATGGTGCGGGACCAGGGGCAGGTGACGGACCAGAGGAGTAGGATGGAGAAGGTGCAGATTTGGATGAGTAGGAAGTAGCAGAGACAGGCGCTGGCACCGACGATGGAGCAGGCGATGGGAGAGAAGAGTAGGAAGAACTAGGAGCTGGAACTGGAGCTGGACTTGATGAATATGAGGGAGAAGGGGATGGAACTGATCCAGATGAATAAGACGAGAAAGCAGAAGTGGAAGGAGCTGGTATCGAAGATGGTGCTGGGGATGGATAGGAAGAATATGGTGAACTAGGAGATGGAATTGCAACAGGTCCTGTTCCCGAGGAATAAGACGAGGAAGAAGAAGAAGAAGGAGATGGCGCTGGTACTGCCGAAGAGTATGATGGAGAAGAGACAGAAGTTGTGCTTGGTTTCGCATAGGAAGCTGGAAGTGGACTCTGAGCTGGTTTTGGAGCATCGGGTGAAGAGGAAGAGTAGGAAGAGGCAGGCACAACTGGAGCTGATGGAGGAGGTTTCAAGTATGTGGGGGTTGGAGGAATAGGCCCAGGATAGGATGGTGCAGGGACAGGGGCTGGGGCTGGAACAACCGCTGGCTGCTTGGCGTATGGGGCAGGAGGAGGAGCAGGATTATGGGTATTAGCTATTGAAGGGAAAGGTTTAGGAGCAGAATAAGATGTAGCTGCAGGAGGTTCCGGTTGTTCTTCTTCTTCTAAATATCTGGATTCATCGGGTCTTTATTTCATTACCTTGTCCTGCTGGAGTAGCTGGCTCATATTCATCATCTGGTTCAACTGAAACAATATCTGAGATTGGAACAAGTTTAGGCTGACCTGCTTTAGAAGGCGGAACTTGTTTTGGAGATGGAGGAGGAACTGGCGCAGGAGAAGGCGCTGGAGCTAAACCAATGACAAATAGCATAACTACAGTAATTACTGCTAGAGTAGATGTGGACAGATGAAGAGGAAGATGGAAAAGAAGAGGATGAAGCAACAGCCACCGATGAAGCAGGTGCTGAAAGTAGCCCATAAGTGTGTTTCGATCAAATACTTTACCTGTGACATAGCCTGCCGAGGTACCAGGCACAACAGGGAAAGGTTGAGGCAAAGGGCGCGGCGCAGATACAGAGATAGAAGAGGGAACTACGGCAATTGTTTTTGGTTTTTTACAAGTACCTGTGGAGTATGAGGGTTTGGAAACAGGAGGTGATGGGTACGACGGATGGTGAACTGTTTTTGGAACCGAAAGAGCAGGGGCCAAATCCGGTGGTCCATCTGGTTCTTCTTCAGAAGACGCTTAAATTATGTTCTTTTTTTCGTCTACAAAAGCGTATTACCTGGTCCTTGAGGTACTACTTCAATTGGAGATGGGGAGGGATATGTGTCGCCTGAAGGGAATACTGTAGTTCTTGACAAAGCAGCTGATTCGGATGTGCGTGCTTGAGCAGTGGGAGAAGAAGGGGCAACGGATGTTTTATCCGACGAATAAGCATGTGACGGAGCAGAAGAAGAAGCGGGTATGGGTGCATGCGTGGCAACAGAAATAAGAGCAGGTGCAGTAGACGCAGATGAAGTTGGAGATACAGTAGACCTTCCAGAAGAATAAGAAGAAGCAGATTTTGGTGGCTGCATAGGGCGAACAGCTATTAAAGGAGAAGGCGAACCGGTAGGTGATGAGGGTTTAGGGGCAGAAGTTGTGGTAATAGGCTTGACTGATATGGCAGACGCATATGAGGGAGAAGGAACTGAGTCTGGAGATGGAGGAGGGGCAGAAGATGAGTAGGAAGAAGTAGGTGATGAAGGCACGGAAGTTGAGAAAGTAGAAAAGCGAGTGAGGGAAGTGGTTGATGTTTGAGAATGAACATGCGAGTAAGATGTCGTTGTAGATGATGTTGAAGATGAAAGAGGAGGAGGAGACGAAGGTTTCTGGGAGGAAGCAATATATAAGGATGATTTGGTAGACGATGGAACAGGAGGTGCTGTGGCAGAAACAGGTGAAGGAATTGGCGGTGGAGTAGAAGGCGATTTCGAATATGCTGAGGAGGCTGTAGAAGTGCTTGGAGCAGATGGAGAAGATGAATATGAGCTGGAAGAAGAAGAAGAGGGTACAGAAGAAGGAATAAGAGAAGTTTGTCTTGATGGAGCAGGAGCTGGTACATGAACAACAGAAATCACCCGAGGTGGAGCGGGAGTTGACTGATATGAGGAGGAAGGTTGAGAAACTGAGGCAGTAGCCGATGAGCGAGAAGGATTGATAACTGGAGGAGATTGAGTGGGAGCAGATGGAGCAGAGGATGGTACAGCCGAAACTGATATTTGGGCAAGTTTAGGGGATGAGTAGGAGGGTGATGAAGGCGCCACAAAATTTGAGGTTACGGTCGTTGAAGATGAATCAACCGAGTAAGAAGCTGTGGTTGATGTCGACAAAGCTGGTTTGAAAGAAGAGCTACTTGACGAAGCAACAGAATAAGAAGCTGTTGTTGCTGTAGCCGGGCGAGATGAACCTGTGGCAGATACTCCTGGAGAGCGAGATGAAGCGGTCACATGCAGCTGTGGCAATGCAGGCAAAGCAGGTGGTAAAATGCGTTGTACTGGTTCAACTTCGGTGAGTGCCTTATTCTCACATGGTTGGCAGAGCTCATGCAACTGTTTAGCTGTCTTCGATTTGGGGGCCAATCCGTCAATGTTCTTCGGCAGAGCGTAGACAAAGGATTTTGGGGAAGACGGACCTGCAGGAGGAGCGGCTGAAATGATACAATATGTATGTTCAACTGTTAAATGAACGTGAGGAAGTTAAAACGCGACGGAGAGGAGTAAATCGTGGTGGAACATCTGGTGGTCGCATCCAGACACGTTTCAAGGGTGGTTGAGGCGGCAGTTTATTAGAGAGAGGAGGTTCGGTGTTAGGCAGCGGAGAAAGGCCTACAGCAGGGTTAGGGAAATAGGAATTAGTCACCATCATAGCCTTCAAAACGTTGGACTTCGTGGGGATGCCATCCGTCAAGATGTCCTGTTATTTGTTAGTAGGGTATCTTTGTCTAGGCTAACCTACCAGATGAGGAATACCCGCTGCTTTCAAGAAGCTTTGGGGATGCGGCGTAGTCGATTGAACGGCTGAATTTGTTCACTCTCCGAATGTCGCTGCTCTTTTTGGCCAAAGAGGCCTGTACTTCTAAATATGTCTTTGAAATAATACGTTTTATTGCTACCTTCTGCAAGCACTTCTTCTTGTGAGATGTTCCTTTCAACCTCGTTGTCAATACTCCTTTCTAAAGCACATGCTTAGGATATTGTCTAGTTGAAAGGATGCCCTACTATCCTCACCTTCATCAGTCTCTTTTTTATTCCTGTTGTTCCCTTCTTCCTTGCTTAGAGGGGGGATCGCATAAGGTTTTCCCTTGTTGGCCCCTCCCCAGAATTGCTCCAGAACCTGTGAAACCACTTTTAAATCAATCTAGAACGTTCCTACTCCACGTGATTGTCCCAGGTTGTTCAGTGTAAATCGATGTTTGCTGCCAGAGACTGGATGATGCACCCATTCCCGTGGAGCTTCCACCACATGCACAGGTTCCTCTTCAAAAAAGGGCGACTGTCGCTTGGCGGTGGAAGGAATGTCGACGCTGAACGGGCAGTTGGGACAGCCACAGTCTGCGCTGAACGCCGTCTTTTCAATATTTCGGGGGGTTGACGTTAAGGCCCAACTCAGTGAAACAGAATCCAACCACCATTGTTAGTTAAAGGTATAATACGGCTTACGCTACAAAAATTGTTACTGGTGTTTTATTAAAACAAAGTTACATGGACATTTTTAAAAAGTCGCTACTCTTGGAATTAGGTGGATGATTTTTAAGAAGTAATATGTGCACTAACCTGTGTTTGCCATGAGGAATGTCAGGCGGAGGAAAATATAGCTTCTGAGACGGTGGTAGTACCGGATTGAATAGTTTGTAATTCCTGTAGTTTGATCGGGGTAGTTCGAAAAACGCGGCTCCCGCCGTGTCACTAACAACACCGAATGGGTTGTTAGGCAGGGGAACGGTAGGTGTTCCTGCGGTTGTGGTTTCAGGTAATGTGACCGGTACGGTCAGGAGAGTCAGGAGGAGGACCAGCGACGGACGCATGACGCGCGCGCTATGGCGGGAAGGCGGACTACCAGTTCCCACCCCCCCACGGGCAGGCGACGGACAGGCGACGGCACGACGGACAACATGATAGTATATCAGCAGAGGGCAAGGGACTGTAAATCCTGGGGAGAGGTAGAGGCTGGCTGGAGCAGGGCTTGGGATGCCTCCCATACGAAAAACCTCCGGTGTCCATGGGGGGTCCGACAATTATACCTCGGCTGAGAACGGGCTTTGAAGCCTTCAAAACACACTTATATGTATGAATGCTTCTTTTACAGTTTATGTAGGTATTCTAAACATACAGACTTGTGAAACATGGATTTCACAGCACGAGACGAATCCCTGGAACCAACATTGAGAAAGGCTTAGTAGTTTTGACATTTTGTCGAACAACGGTTGCTTTCAATTTCGTAGATTCCAAGTCGGCCACTTGAAATGTTTGGGAACTAAATAGTCTAGCACGCAATATGATCAAGCAGTTGGAAGCCTTCAAGTAAACATTGAAGTTGTTAGTACTCTAATTTTCTTCAGTGGCCAGCACATTCGCTCTGACGTCACGTGAGTGTTCTTTCTTTCCCTCTCGACGTCTGAGCCAAACAGGCCTTTCAGCCTCGGCCGATATGACCTAATCGCATGCATCTCGCTCCACGGCCACAACTGGTAGATAGGGCGCCGCTTGTTGTGTCCACGTAACTAGCTAACAAAGCCACTCGAAGCAGACAATTTCACCATAAAGCCCCGGATCGGCCGCCGCCCACCGGCTACTACAAATGGGCAGGGATAACGGGTCCTGCAACGAAAACGAAACACATGTCACATGATGTAAACGGTATCTCGTTATGTCTATTTCAGGCACTACGGCGTTTTATACACTGCTAATAGTTAATAGACTCAGTACACAATATTTTACAGGTGAAAGACAATGCGAATTCAGACGGAGCGCTGAAAGCAGCGCGTTTGTCGAAACGGCTAGGAACGGTTCGGCAGTTCAAGAAATGTGGGATCGTTCCTTTCACGCTGGGTTTGTTTTGTCTGATGTTGGAAACAGAGTGTGCATTATCCGAAGACACCCAGAAGCCGGTCGTATTACCGAATGTTATCTCAGCCGAATGACGGCTAATCCTTCGCTAACGTTGCTTTGGCAATCGGGATCAAGTCAGTAACGACTTGCCCTGATTAGCTTCTTATGTCCTCCTACCTTACCCCACCCCATCAAAGGGAATACTAAATCCTTTACTGAACACACAAGAACAGTCTCGACTAAACTTCTAATCTCGAAATCTGCGATTGCCGCAAGCGAAACCGGCGATTGAACGGTCTCACTGCGAAACGACGGTTGGACCGAGCTAATCCTCGGAGCTTACAAAGAAAAATAGGGCGGGATATCGCCTAGAGGGAAAACACGGAGATCCCGACACTAGGACTTCCACTGCATTCGGAGTTCGGTGAGCACGAAGGCGCGGATAGTCGGGTCGGGCACCTGAAGCACAGGGAATAAAACAACTTCTCTGATGACAACCTGCTGCTCGATTTGACGCAGCACACGCTCCTTGTTCTTCTCACCTGAAATGCAGAAATGAGTACGAATGGAAAGAAGATGAAGAAGCACACAATGACATGCAATTGAACTACTGCGGCTAGCCTATTTCAGCTGAAACTAACAGTCACAATCAAAAGAGATTAGCAGCCACTCCAATTCAACCTTCAGAAGATGTCTCCGTTGGCTCATTTCTCTCAACAGGAACTCTGCGATTCTGCAGGGCTTCTGAGCATCCCACTGAAACCAATTGGAAGCTCAATCTTGAATACAGTTCTTTGCCTTCCATCATGAGCTTCTCAGAAATTCCTTGGGGTCATTTTTCTCGAAAGATAGAATACTTATTTAGGTCAAACAAGCAACGATGGGCTGATTTTCTTTCATTTCTACGATGAGAATAGTTTCAATGCAAATACCAGTTCAGTTTGTGTCCTCAAGGTATACGGTATTTACAGTCCGTCATTCCAACTACGTTGCACCCACTGTAGTATTCGACGAGCTGGTTGCCGTACTCGAACCAGACGCAATTGGCACAGCCCGTCCCGCAGCAAGAGTATTCCAGCGGAGGTTCCGGCAGTTTGATTTTCTTAACTTTTGGTTTACGCGTAATAAGTATTCCTCACTTTTGGTGGCGTACACAGGCTTCTAGCACAACTAAGAATACGCGCCGGCACGCGCGTATTCATCGACCGACTGGGAATATAGGGTTTATCGATTGGAACATCATCACAGGAATCATTTGGAGAGCAAACTCTTTCAGCAGCACTCGAGAGAATTACACTATGCACATTTATTAGACGCATGATGTGGCGGAAGACAAAGATTGCAACTCAATTGAGCAGAAAGGGGAATATGCAATAGAAGTCGATGGGATATACATACAAAGTGACCCGTCTCAGTCACAAACTGTACAAGTTTAAGTATTACGCCGAGAAAAGAAAGAACCGGTCATCGGTCAGTCTGTACATTCGTGGAGTGAAAACTAAAATGGATGTCTCATGAGGCAAGGAGGGCAAGCACCGAAGAATATTAGAGAAACAGGGCTACTCGGCACTCGTCGCCCGAAGCATCGCAGCCAACTCTTCCAGGGGAGGCGAACGGGAACGAAGGTCGCTGCGACGGGCAGAAGCCACCACGTCTGGAGGATCACAGATACTGAAATGACATATACGAAAGATATCAGAGAGGAGGAGAGGGCACGAGAGAGAGAGAGAGAGAGAGAGAGAGAGAATTGTGGAAGACCTTTGAAAACTTAAGGGACCCTTTGATGAGACCTACCTAATAGTTGGTACATCTTCCTTGGCAAAGACACTGGAATCGTGTCGTACACTGCCCATTGACATGCGGGAGGTGAACTCGGGCAACGGGGACTTGGGATCCCCTTTGTCACTAAAATCCAGATTAAAAGAAATAGGCAGGGAAGGCTACCGAGTGATAGAGCCACGTGCATCGAGAATCCCCGTTTCGTGAAGAGATAGGCGTTTAGACGAACCCACACAATCTGATCTGCAATTATCAGGCATAGGAAGAAATAAACATAATCTTACATGGGGTAAACTTTTCCGTCATCACGACCTTCCCGTCGGAAATGATGAAGTTGGTCTCTGAGGGAGGTGACCACTGGGATGGGTCTGGAGGCCGAAGTGGAGGAAGTCTGGGAGACGACGGATGAGGAAGGCCTTTCGTGTTCCCACACAGGTCTGAAACAATAACCACCGAAATAGTGCATTAGACCCACCTGTTGGAAGCGGAGGAGTATTGCCTCTCCAAATCCCGGGCAGCCAGCTTTGCACTCATTTCGTTAATGAGTCTTTGTGGCATTTCGGGTCGGACGTCTTCAGACATCCGCCTCAGGTAGTCGTCCATGGCCGATCGGTTAGAAGACCTGAACCCCTGTTCAGCCAGAGAAAAGACCCTACCGACTGGAGATACTCGGTTGGCTGTGGCTGTCCTGAGGGGATTGATGGATCGTCGAATGGGTCCCCTCGCGAAGGAGTTCTCCGTCAGTGCTGATCGACATTTCGTAAGTGCTGTCCAGCATTCCGTCGCCAGAACTTGTCCCTCCATTCCGCGTGAGATCCTCGTCATCCGACATTACATCCCTGCAATCCTCCGTATCGGATATCCCAATCAACCGACCCTTCGTCCATGTAACCGATATGCTCAGGACCCGTATCGATTGAAAACTTGTCGTAGATTGGGCCCTCCAAGTCAACGGGGAATACTTCGGACGAGTGGACGATCAGATTCCGCACCAGCTCGTTTACGTAGTTGTGGTAGAACACCTACAACTGAGATGACAACGGAACGGAAAGTAGAGAACCTGGTCTTTTCCCTCGGGAAT
Organism: Oscheius sp. G VE-2021; assembly: GCA_022343465.1. Lineage (NCBI taxonomy): Eukaryota > Metazoa > Nematoda > Chromadorea > Rhabditida > Rhabditidae > Oscheius > Oscheius sp. G VE-2021. The sequence goes on from JAJQXH010000023.1 coordinate 1,267,797, forward strand.
CGGAAGCAGAGTGGGTCCGAAGCAGATGGCCAGGTTGTGGGGTTCCATCATGTTTTCGTCAGCGAATTCGCAGAGATGAGAAAGGAATCCGAAGAGATAGCGGAGGAGGAGGATGTGCGACAATGGCAGCGAACGGATCAGGTCGTCAGTCTGGAAACGAGGATATTCGGAAAATGACACTGACGCTAGTGCACCTATAGGAGAAACTACCCAATGGGTCAGGCGAAGCATTTTAGGAGGCGGTTTTCAAACAAACTAACTCTTCTCATGAATTCAGCCGGGTTCTCTGCCTTTGCGCATTCCGTGAATTGGTCAAAGAGATAGATGGGGAAGAGGGGTTCCCTCAGCTCCCGAAGGTACAGTTTGAGCACCCCGGCGACCGAGTTCGATTCGCTGCCGTCGACGAGATCGGAGAAGGCGTCTTCTCCTGAAACAACCATTACAGTTTTAAAGAGTGATATTTTACCTCTTTCGTAGGCTTCTTTGAATCTGTTAATCTCCGACTGGGAGCCACTGACTCGGAAGAGTCCTTGGTTCCGCAGAGAGAACCGCGAGAGGTAGGAGATGGCTGATATGACGACCATCGGAATGGGCTCTCCCGTGATCTCCACGTATTCATCCAGACTCCCTCCTGTGCAAAACGATAAGTAAGGATAAAGCAGTGCTTACCAAAGAGCTTCGGATGTGGTTTCGTAGGATCGGGGGCGGCTCCTATACGCTTGGCTTTCCTCCGGGTTCGGTCTTCACAAGAAGTGATAGAGTCCCGGTGTTGACCTGAGAAACTAAACATTCCGCCTTTTCTCAATAAATTTCAACCTCCTTCCCGACTGAGAGCCTCTGCAATCGATTTGGACCGCGCCGTGAGTCGTTCGATGAGGTTTCCGTTGAGTAAAAAGTATTCGAATTTCTGAAATCACTAGATAATAAATAATGGAATGAGATCACCTTGAGATAGTACTGATACGTAACTAAGACGTCATTCCGCCACTTGTTGACGTCCTCGGCCGTCTCGGTGTACAACTGGTGCAGCTGTCTCTCAGAAGCCTCCAAACTCTTCCAAACCTCAAAAGCCACTGTATATAAAGGAAAGAAGAAGTTTAAATACCTCGTCGCTCTCGAACTGCAGTCCTTCGAGTCGTTTCTCTATTTGCTTCTGGCGCTGTCCCAATTCCACTGCCAATCCCTTTTCGGCGGAAACACAGGACACCATGTCTCCCAGCTGAGGTCTACAAAGGCATGACTTCTGGAATCTGGCTGAATCACCTGAATTCAAACTGCTTGGGCAGCATGAAAGTGGCGTGGTGAGCCTCGAAGAAGCGCTGCTTGTCGGCTTTTGAGTCGAAGGCTGAGCGGAGAGTGCCGATTTCGGCGAGTGAATCCATCTCCTTCTGGGCAATCTTCTTCCGCATATCCACCACTTGATCTACAATCGACTAGTTGATCTAACGTAATGTATCCAAATAGACCCCGTATTCCACTGATGTCCTTGTATTTGCAAAACCATTGCTTCCCGAGGGGTCTATTCAGAGAAAGTCATATTGAAAGGCAAACACGGGAACATAAAGGCTCGGACCGTTAGTCAAACACAGTCTCATGATAAAACCAACATTCCAGACAGTCAATTTGGACAAAATGTCGTGAATTCTCAACAAAGCGAGAATCAATGGTAACAAAAAGAAGCACCCACCAAGTAATGATTTCATCCAGAAGTCCATTCCCAGGTCCATACAATCGATTATATAACCCAGATCCTCTGCGAAGAATCTAAATCCATGGTAACAAACATTTCTCTTTGAAACCTGCCTGTGGAGTGCAGAATTGGCCGCCCTTACGCAGAGCAGGTACTCATTCCTGGCCTTTGTGCACTTCGACCGCACCGTCTCGTACTTTTCTGTCCTCTGAAGGTTTTCGTCAGAAAACTTCCTCAAATCACCAACCCTCGCCATATTCTTGCACAAATTCTTGTATTTCCTGGAGGTTGCGTATTTTCCTGGATTTATCTCCTCGTAGCGCTTCTTCTCCTCGTCCGCCACCCGCAGTTTCTTTTCCACCCCGTTCAGTTCGGAGTGACAGAGCTGAATCAAAGGTATAATTGCGCATCTTCCATGGCTACCTGGTAGGTCTTCATGGCCGTGTGGAGTTCCGTCAAAACGCGGTTGATTTCGCTGTGCGAGAGGGCTCCTATCTCCCGACACTGAAGCAATCCGACTCAATTGACATGAGGGAGAGGACCTACTTTCTTTGATATCCTGGTGAGGTCGTCGCAGCGAGAGCTGATGCTGGTGGTGAATACCTTCTGGTAGAGGTCTGCCAGCATCTGTCTCTGCTGTGCCTCCTCCTTCGTGTCGTCCACCATCTGCTGCCATGCCTGAGTGGCCGTGTGCTGAGTCCATCCCTCCCTCCTGCAACTCCCTCGTCTGCCACAAATCATGCATAAAATGAGTCCGTATTCGGGTTTCGCCCTCCACAACCCAGTTTCTGGCTACAGTTAGCCAATGACCCGCGGAAGGGTCACTAAGCGCCTCTATTAGCAGCGGTGTGAACCAAGGCCAGCCTGCGTTCCCTAATGCGACAATCCGTCGCTCAAGATGACACGGGAACAGGATTCCACGCAACCAACACGCACCGATTTAGCGCAAACTTTCGGAGAAAAGACACGAAATGGGAAGTAAAATGGCTTTGGCTTTATGGGGTGGTCGATGCAATGCAACCTTTCCAAGGAACAACAAGGGAAGGAACACATTCAGCCACACACCTTTATAATTATGAAAATACCACAACAGTACCCACTTCCAGGCTTTTATGGTTGAATATTGTTAATTCCTTTCTCAAAATACAATACTCATTTGTTTGATCCTTCCCCGATTCATGTTCCAAAAACTTTACTTTCTGGCAGCAGAATCGACCAATTCTCATGAGTCACAGTACACCTTTCCTTTCCTAACCTCGTGCTTTCAATAGAAAATGTCGCTGCTGCGGCAGCCGAAAGACTTTTGATTTGAGAGACTGGCACTAAATGTCCTTCGGCGCCACATCCATCCACGTCCACTGGATGGCAGGGCACCGCTCGGTCGAATAACCCAGCCAGACGCCATCCATCACCTCCGTTCTATTGCTTCCCCCCACCGGACTCCATTTAGACCTCCATTAGCCGAGGCATCCACCACGTACCTGTTCTTCTCCGTCTTGTGCCGCTGCATGATGCTCTTCGCCAGTTTATCCAGCTGTTTAGCATGTTCCGCTTCCAACTCCCCACTACAAACTACAATTAGGGGAATCGAATGGGTCCAACCGTCGACGGAAGAAATCCTCGAGTTCGCAGAGGACGGCCACCTGGGTCTCCGTGCGTTCGCCGACTGCCCTCAGCTGCTCTCCCAGTTGCGAGCGAATCTCTGAACAAAAGACATAAAAGCGCATGGGAACGGCAGGCCACGCTGTAATCTGGTCCAGACAGCGCCCTTGCGACTTTTCAACTTTTTAATGGAAAGTATAAAAAAGAAGTATTCACTAATTTAGAATAGAAATCGCAAAGAAAAGGATGGATTATTCCTGTTTAGAATGTTAATGCTCCTATAGTATTTAAAAAGGGCTATTTTACAAGAATTCCACATTGATATCACATGGCCTTGTGAGACAGCTGTCACTCCCAGGGAATGTGATATCATTAAAGATTCCATGTAAAACACTTCCATAACGAAGCAAGTTGGAACTATGAATATTTGCTCAATTAATTTAAATAGTAAAATATAGCAAATAGCTCACCCTGAATGTGGACGAGTTGGTGGTCTAGACTGAGGGAGGCACAAAGCGGGAGTTTCAAACTCATTTTGGGTGGGAATCAGGCGTAAAATGGGTGCGGCTAGCCACTCACCACTGCTCCCGCATTACATCACAATAGAGCACGCGCCGCCCTATCTTTTACACTCTACACATGTATGCACACCTTGCAGATGAAGGCCCGATTCGGAGGGAAAAGGGGATTCGAGATAAACCTATTGCACCGACAATCGATTGAATTGCTTGAAATCAGCAAGTGTCAAGACAACAACAGATGGCTAAAAATACTAACCAGCTGGCTGACAACGGTTTATCGCAAAATAAACTACCCCATCCAATCACTGCTCTTCTCCCAAGAATGTTCTCATAAAAAAACCGCCGTCCTTGTAAAAATGCCAAGGAATCGAAGGAATTAGGGAGCAGCAATCCATCAAACATTCGATTTTCGATAAGTTTTGTTTAAACCTATTGACAATGGCGACTCAAATTCGGCCACCGACAAAAAAGGATCCAGAAATTAATGGGAGATAATCTAAACAACTCATCGAAAATACCAATCACGCGACCAGGGCTGCCAAAACAGTTGAATTAATAGCAAATCTTATAAAATAGCGTGGTATATCATATTTGAGGGGAAATTAGCATATAAGATAAACATCCTGTAATATCCTGCAGTTTTCTCACCTTTGACAATTCCTTCGAATTCGTGCAGAATGGCCTTTTCCTGTTTGGCGGAAGTCAGTTTTCTGGCCTCTGGTGGAGCGGGCGAAAGGGGAACACTGCCCTGCCGTTCGTTCTCCTTATTCTCCGAATTCTGATGATCTGAAAGCATTTGTTTTGCCAAAAAAAAAACCAAAGCCACACTACCTTTCATTCTGACCAGCTGGGTTTATTTTCATTCAGGAATCAGAGGACCGAATGAGATTTTTTACGTAGAAAATGACATAAACCTGCAAATTCGCATTGAGAGGAGATTTGCGAGGAAGAATCGTAATCAGCTGAGGGAATCAGACGATGGTCAGACAGGAACATGTTGTGATTACTCATGTGCGAAAAGAATCTGCGGCGCCGACTGAATCAGCTGCGACACGAAGAAAAGTGCAACAGAAGAAAAGGGCGGGAAGGAAAAGAGGCTGTTTGAAGAAGAGGAGGGAGGTGTGAAGGGAAGACAACGGACAAACAGCGTTCACCCGGAAAAGAGAACGCGTGATAAGATAAGGGCGACGAATGCTATTAGCATGGAAGGTGGGAAAACACAATTTGACTCGGGGCGAATGCGCGACGAATAAAAGCTGTTTTCGACCAGGATGCGATCGATCGAACACGGGAACTGGGCTACGAATTACATAATCAGAGGGACTTATTGACAGCCGACTGGCAGACACCTGCTGTAACAGTAAACGCATCCAGCGGAAACAACAAAATACGAACAGCAGGGGTAAAACAGCGGAGAAAAGGAAATGATAGTAAAAAGAGGGCGTTTCCACGAGTGTTTTTGGAGTTGTCTGGTTTGCGTCCCCCGTTTACAGAAAATAAGGGCGACAGTTACTCAGCTCTGCAATTGCAGTTATCCGTGTTTTAATGGAAATGCAAAATTATTTGATTTAATAAAATTACATAAACCTTAATTTATAATACATTTAAAAAAACGTTTCAGAACAAAAACTTTCACTCGATTCCCAATAAGGGAGCACGTTTTTGTACCACCCACAATCGTTGCGAGACCCATCCCCCATTTATGGAATTATTGGGATGCGAAACAACTTAGTTATTAATAATCGAATAATTATTTCTCGATATTTCTCATTTTCATTCGATGTCTGGTTTCATTTTCATAATGAATGGACAGAGCAGAGATTACAAATGGGAGATTAGCCGCTAATTTATCTTCTCAGAGCATTCCGAAATGGCCGGAGAGAGAGAGAGAGAGGAGAGAGAGAGATTTGCGCAGGATCGGAAGGGGCGAATGTTATTGGAAGGCGAATTGAGACAAGGCGGTCGCGGGACATGCCTTCGCGTAAAATGGACAACCCTTTGTACACAAGCCGCCGGTCATCAAACACACATGTGGGGAGAATCGGCGATTCAGAGCTACGTTTTGAGACCTTTAGCCCTCAAAAGAGAAGGTCGTCTGGCAAATGAGAAATATCGTAGGTGACTAAGTGTTTACGAAATCGTTGAATTCGGGAACTCGGTTGCTATGGCGCCGATTTTTGCCCCGGCTGAACAACAAAAGAGCCAAATCCAGGCGGGCACTTGTTGGGTACCTGTGGCCGCGAGGTCGCATTTGAATGAAGTGTCAGAGGCTGTTGTGTGCTCGCCGCGTGTACAATTGACGCAATATGGGCAGGGAAGGTCGAGAACTACACGAGCAGTTTTGGAGATGCGGAGGTATTTAGAAGAGATCCGATGGGAGATAGAGGCAAGACGGCGAATTACGCACGGCTAATCTACGAAACTGTCGATAAAACAACTCCAAATGGAGAAATACCACAGGTCACCCCGGGTATCAAAGGTGTGTTGCAGCTTTGTTCAACCAGGCTCTTTAATAATGGCTTCAGTAAGATTGAAAATCTCCAAGGCTTCGTAATATCGAAAATATATAATTCTCGAGAATCCTAGTTCTTCGATAGAAAAAAAATGTTGTCAGCATTACAATTCCCAACAGGAACATCATATTGTGGCATAATTTTCTCATAAGTAGGATTGTCGAGAAGTATAAAACATTTGAGCCCAGCCTTTTGTGGCTTTGGCATAATATTTGCACGGGTAAATACATAAATTAATACTTTCTCTTTAAATTTGCTCTTTGCTTTCTTTTTTAATCTACGAATAAAGGATAATTGTGAATTGAAAGGAATAAATCGATTTCTCGGAAAACGAAATTCAAATTGGGTGGTCAGTTGAGGCCGGCGAGAGAGTGGAGGGGGCAGAGAAGGACGCATGCAATTGGTCCCGCCGCGCAAAGCCATCCGGGTGGCCTTTTAGACTATGAAAATGACGCAGCTGGCGGCTTATAATTGTCTCCAACGCCTGGATTATGGCAATATGGGCAAGGGAATGCGGATGCTAAAGATGTATAACGAGATCTTAGATATATTTGCAAGGGCCTACCTTTGCATGTGCCTCTCACTTGAGATTTTAGACTTGAGTGAATGAATGAGTGAGTCAGTGATCGTTTGTGAGCGAGTGAGTGAGTAAATGAAACGGAGAGTAATGTACACTGATCATAGGCAAGAAATATTGTGATTAGAGAGGACGCCTAAAGGTAAACACGAGAATATGTAGATGAACTAGACGTAGTTAAATCTGATTTTCAATCTGACGGGAAACTATGAGTTGCTCTACCTTCTTCCCTGACAGTCGAGAATACAATTCGTATCTTCAAATTGTCAAGCTGTCTTTTGCCAATGTCTAGTAGCACAGTGGTGTTTCATTATAGCTACAGGCTTCGCCAAATCTAGTTTCCCGTAAATGAGGCGTAGTCCTATTTAATGAACTTATTATGATGTTGTAATGGGGAACTTCAGAATAACTTTATCCGTTTCCAAAAATCGAGACACTATGATTGGCTGACAGTATATAGTGGCTCTGTGTTAAAATATTCGAAGCGTACCTCAAATGCCGGCATTTTCTTCCTGACAATGGAATCCAGAGACACGTTCTAACAAGGGAAGGATATGGATAAACTCCTGCAACGAACGTCTTGTTTACAGTAATTTTTAAACTAAACTTAATGGCCTTCTTTCCTGTTTTAAAATGCAGTAGACGCAACATGGCTGCACAACGGAGTGTATGCCACAATGGTCCTTAATCTCCTGTTCCAGTCTAGTGTTTTCTTTTCCTCGGAATTCAGTTCCCAAAGATTTCTAAAATTATTTGTGTGGTATTGTCTCTGGGGAGTGTGAGTGTTGATAAATGTTGGTTCTTCGCTGCCCCCGGGGCTCCTCAAGTGGCCTGCGTTGGCTGCTCCAACTGCACCCGGGATAAGCCCTCTTCTCTGAATATTCACAGCCCTCCCACGTGTTTCCAGCCACCTTAGGAAGTATATTTTGACTGAATACTGGTAATTTCATACCATGTTAAAGTTGCAATTTTGTTGGAAAACTATCCAAATATCCAAATCCGGTTCCTGAGAATCACTGCTGTTATATACTGAAAAACTAATCCATGGTGAAAATCACATGTAATGCAATCAAGGATTTATAAACCGGGTTGAATTTTTGCTGTTGATTTGATGCAATTTTTTTAAAAATCTATTGTTTTGAAGTGTTGTGGCCCGCGAATGCCTGTGTGTGTGTGTGTGTGTGTGTGTGTGTGTGTGTGTGTGTGTGTGCCCCCGTTGATTTCGTTCCGAAGGCGCGACGGACGCGTGAGCGGCTGATTCATATCAAATATAGGAACTAAAAGTCTTCAGACGACATGTAGAATGTAGCTTACAAAAGATCCCGTGCCTTTAACACACAAGCAAAATTCATGTGTTACCATCGTTTCTACTGAAGGTTCCTTAATTGTCCTACCATTGAAACGAAAAGTTAACCAAGAGATGCCTTGGGCTTGCGATGTGTCTATGCCTTTACAAATCCTTCCGCTGACTAATTCATTGAAACCTCCAAAGCTTAGCTACCGTAACCCGTGCGGGTTCCTCTACTCTTCTAGAAGTTGATCCGCCTTGCCGAGTGCCCGCCTCCGCGCCTTGTCCTCATTCCACCGCTCCTCCATGGAAGCACCCTTCCTTCCTCGTCTCTTTCTAACATTGTCCATTTCTAAGTTTTCCTTAGCCAATTTCCTCTGGAGACATATTAACCCAGACTCGTGACCAACGGTCGTTTGGTGTCTTGTTCGGAGGAAAGCAGGTGGCCCAATCTGGCAAAGGCGCCTGTGCACATTTCACTAAAAGGAAAAGCCAAGCGTGCAGACAGAAGGAGGCAACACTGCGTCACTCATTGTGAGAGGAATCGGATGAAAGGAGACAGAAGACGTTGCTTGGGAACCAGACATCGGAAACGTTGGGACGCAATCCACACCAGATATCACCACTCTGGGTCTCGAGGGGCACAATTCGTCAACTTTGAACTTTACGCCTCATTTTGACATCAAAGGACTCGTACTTTTGGCAAAAGATCCAAAACAGAACTCTTGAGACACAAATTGGTATAAATACGCAAACTACAAATATCCTCAAAACCCTAGGTAGGCGAGCCGTTCTCGGGTTTCCTAGATTTCCCTCGTTCCCTGCGAACCTCTCTCAAAAACAAACAGCATCCGTCAGTCCGTGGGAACAAGGTGGTCGGCGGTTTCTCCGCCCAACCGAAAACGCATTATTCTCTTCAAAATACACACAAAAAGTAACGGAGACGTCAGAAAACAATGGTTCTAAACATAATTTTATCTTTACATCTCTGCCCCTCTTCATCTCTAACCTCAATCCTTCATTTATGAAAAATACACTTTTCCCTCCATTAGTGTGAAGGCGAGAGCTTCATTTCTTCTCCATATACTCCTTGCTGTACCTTCTTCTCTCCTTTCGTCCCCCCTCTCCCTCCAGCCACTCATTTGTTCCAGAGAGGATGCGCGTCTTCTTGTTCCTGCTGTTGGCTCTCTTGGCGCTCGTCTCAGCCATGCCGTCCTTCTCTCAGCCGAGGCACCGCAAGAGCCAGACACGTAAGTTTTCCTTTTTAGATCTCGAAAAAGCACATTGCGAAAAGAGCCTGCTTTCCCAACGTCATTTAACAATAACAGCCTCCGCTAATACCCTAATCCTATTTTCCGGTTTCGTTTAATGGAAAAGCAATGATTTGAAATACTGTTATTTTCCTCTTGCGTTCCTTGTTACAACGTAATTGCCTCGTAAGAAAGGCAGAGAATGGGTTGATATGGCCTTGCACTCCTTCACAGAATCACTTTCAGAAGAGGCCAACATCCAGCCGTTCATTCGTTTCCGCAAGGCCTACTGGAACGAAATGGATCCCCATGCGGCGCTGTTCGAGTACTGAGGACTGTGATCCGCTATGAACTTTCGTTGACTCTTCTCCATTGCTCGGGGAATGTCTGTCTTTCCTCCTTCTTCTCCATTGTCCTCTTGAATCCCTGATGCTAATGCTGCTCCCGCAGGAATCCCAAATGCGGAGGCGGTTGGACAATGGACCTACGGACACGTCATTCCGAGTATTCCGTTAGGGGTGACGTTGATTTAAGGAAGACACTTCTGGGGAGTTCGACTAGTATAAATGTAGCAACAGGAACATAGGACAACTACAACCAGACGACAAAAGACGGCACATGCATCTGAAAACTTCAATATTTCTTTCTTTTTCACTTCCTTTTATCTTCTCATTTCCGTTGCACAGAAGATCCTTTTATCACGATTCTAGTTTGGCGAAACCTCTACAATAGTTTTTTTTTAGAGCTCTTTCTAAAAGATCGTTTCGCTTGGTTTTGGAGTTGTTATAGTCATTTGCGAAAGATTCATAGGCGAGTTCTGGTCATTTGCATCCTTCCGCCACTACGAACAAATACCAGCTTCTGACAACAAATGGACACGCTCATTTGTGTGCCTCTTTTGCATCTTTGCGGCCTTCCAGGGACAAATAATTTGTGTGTCATTTACTCACAAGATGAAATAGAGTAATGTTTGTACTAAATAAAGTAAATAAGGGGAAAGTGAGTTAACTGAGAAGTGCATGGAAAATTACAGAGTGTTTGACGTTTAAATTCAAACATTTGCGATGTACAGTCACTGTCGATTGACTCAACTGAAAGTGTGTTTTCCAATCACAAATATGGGAACTCTTATGAAGAAAGGACTTGAATTTGAATAGCTCTGCTACTGATTTGGAGTTCTTCTGATGTCTTTCTACTGGAAACTTTTTAGAAGAGCATCTGTCTTTCCATGAACTCGTGAAGAGCAGTCCCAGTCCAAATCATCTGCAATCACCCTGTCTCCCGTAGTTCTTGGCCATGCGTCCTGCATCTCTTCGTGTATCCCCTCTCCAGCCTCTGTTTGCATTTTCGGCCGGGTTCTGCCGCGGATCCCAATTCTTCTAGCTCCTCTGAAACTTTTGCCAGCTGAAAGAAACTCGGAATAGCGTTTCGCCGGAATATTATCCGCCAGCCGGCGCTTTCCTGCCAGCTGCCGTGTTGTAATCCTAGTTAACATGCGCGACTTAGCGCCTCTTCATCTATTTTTACTTCAATTATGCAATTGGTTATTTTTTCCCTTTCGAGTCACAAATGTTGCTTAACATTTCCTGTTGCCCTTGTTGGGCAGCCTTTCTTTTGATTGGCGAGGTCGTCGGATCAACTATGCCCATCTGATCTGCTACTATCTGGAGACCATCTCTTGTCAGAACCTTTTTGAGACGGCTGGATATTCACCGGTTTTCCCTGAACCTATAATTTAAAAGTTCCTTTTTTCCAAATAAATTTCCCAAGATTGAATGCTATTTTTACTTCTTACTTCTAAATTATATTTGTTTTTGGGTGTTATGTGGGTTTACAATCCTCAAGTTCCATCGACCAATTGTGTATCTTGTCGAAAGAAATTGTGTTGTCGAAAGAGATTTCTGACTCAATCGCTTCCCCTTTGATACCTGAATTGGTAATGGGCGTTTCCCCATATTTCTTGCTTTCTGTGAATCCCCAGTGGTTTAGGAGATTCCTCGAGTGTTGTAAATGAGTGATAATTGTAGTGAATGGATCGATCAATTCGGCTCTCGAGAGCACACGCCCTCCGCCGAGGCATTGGCGGTTCAGCGGCCACTCCACTCAATTAGCTCCCCTGTTTCCTCTCAAAAACAATCTGTGTGTTTCATGCTTTACTCTCCAACAAAAATAAACAAAACTTTTCTCTCCCTCTTGCATTGTTTCCTTTACAAAGTCGTTACAGCCGTCGGCTTCGGGTATGGCAATGGAGACGGTGACGGTTCGAATGGCGAGGGGCGACCGTAACCACTCCTGGGGTTTCGGAGTTACCGAAGCTCCCAACAGAGACGTCGTTGTGGTCAATGTGGGTTTCATTCTCTACCAAATTCTCATGTGAGAACTCTCAGGAAATGCTTTTCTGAGTGATTTCCCTCCCCATAACACTTTTTGCTGCTGGTTTCCGTAGTCTGAAAGCGGCGGCGGCGGTCAGTGTACGCGACCATCATTATGCGTGGACAGAGTGTAAAGAGACGAACACTCGAGATTTTCGTGGGCGAAAACACAAACATTGTGAAAAAGAAGAGATGAGAAAGGGATTGAAGAGGGATCGAAGAGGAATTCAGATCGTCGGAGGGTCTTTGGCTGATCGTGCCGGTCTTCGAAATGGAGACGTCCTCTACCAGTTGGAGGGACTCAGGGACCTCGACATCAACGCCGTCGACCGCCTTCTGGTGACCGCCAGGGACAAGATAGAACTCGTTCTGCAGAGGTAATCACAACCCTATCTCATTGTAAACCTTTAGAGCAATAATCAAAATATATTTTCTATGTCTCCGTTTACACTGTCTGTTTCTCAAAACTTCTTATCCCTGCACTTGTATAACAGCACATGTGTTCAGATTTAATTTGAAACACAGTTAATATAAAATCACGTTTACTTACCATTGAGAACGAACGTTAAATTGGTCTTATCGCGGTATGTTGTGTTCTAACGATAGTGGTTCAGTGACAAACAAAGCCTTTCTTTGGAAGGCTGCTTCTCTTACTACTACTCCGTTATTCCGTTTTTCAAAAGCTTTACCTCAAGAACACACACACACAATCCGTTTTTGCTTGTCCGTTTTGAAGAAAGCTTTGCAAACACATAAAATCTCTCGGAAAAGAGCCGTCTTCACTCGGAATGTATAGTTTATGCCCTTCTGCAGGTCACATACTCCAAAGCGGTTTATCATAATAGTAACCCTCGAACGCGGGAAGTCAGTGCGCCTGTGTTCCCATGGATCCCGTGTCTCGAATCCCGTGTTCCGCGCGCAGTCTGTCCATTAGGCTTATCTCTCGTTTCTCCTCCCACTTTCCGTTTCGGAGCGCCCATTTCGATTTCATCGGCTGATATTATGTAAATTAGGACAGCCACTCGCCGCTATCACCGCCGATGACGCTGCACCTCACGAACGCTCCCAAGCCATGGTATGCCTTTGTCAGTCGGAAGCCTGGGATGAGTCAGCCCCGCCGAAGACATTTCTTCCATTCCCGGAAAAGGTCCCCCGTTCCACTGTATTCACTGGCTCACTTTTATTACAACACGTGACATCATGTATTGTTTGATTTGAGTTTTGCGACATACTTCGAGCCTTTTCTAATAGAAAACATGTTTAGTAATGCCTTATCATTTTGGTTTTCAACCCTAACAAATAGCAACACAAGTCCGCTCTTGGACGGCGCTTCTCACTCACATTAAATTCTTTTTATCCCTTGCCATTTTGAAAACGTTATCAAGCATCTTCCCATTTTTGTCTGGGCCTTCTTCTTGAAATGAAATGAGATATCGGCCGTATTTCAAGAGCATCCACAAATCAATCTCTTCTACTGAAACCACAATGTTTCAGGAGCTCGGGTGGTCAGACCCGTATCTGGCGTCCAGAAATCACCGAAAACCCCGAAATGAGGGCGGCATTCAGCGGAAACCCCCCGTCCGTTGATCAACGACCATACAAGGTGTCTCTGGAGCACCACAGCGAGGTTCGTTCATCCACTCTTAATTCTTGATTCCCTTTCGTTGTAAGATCCTTTTTGCTGTAAAACCCCGGTGCTCCCCCAGTGATAATCGATTCCTGCTACAAAAAAGTGTTTCGGACCAACTGGCCAGGGGCACTCGGCTGTAAATACTCGCAAAAGTCTTATCAGACAGTGGTCGCCGCTTCGTCTGATGACTGTGAGTTGCAACAAATGAAGCTCTCGACCTGGACAAACTAAAGATTTACAAAATCAATGAAACCCTGAAAAATATTATGAGACAACTCAGAAGATACCCTATGTGTTTGTGCTAAAACAGTTGTAGAGTAATGTGTACAAGATGGTCAAATACGAGAAAGCAATGTAAACCTCTGCAATCATAATTTTAGCAACGTGCTCCCCAAGGCTTCAACTCGTCGGCCATGCCGTTTGACATGGACCCCCGCGTGAAGCACCTGCAGTACAACACTCCCATGGGCCTCTACTCTCAGCAGAACGTCACCGAGAGCTACAATCAACAAACTGCTGCCCTTAACACGTTCGTTTTCCTTTACTATTTCATTTTTCTCCTTCGAAGGTCCTATGACACTGTTTAATTAGGAAATTCCCGAATGAAACCGTTCCACGTCGGAACTGCTTATCCGCCCGTTATCTCAGTTGTTTTTACGGAGACACGCGTATCATCCGCCATGGCCCTGACCTACCGTTCGCAACAAAAACTACCGTTTCGTTTGACAAACTAGAGCACTCTTTTTGTGGAAACTGCAGAAGAAAAGGGAGATGGAAGAACTTTATGAAGGATCACTTAGTCGTGGAGGTCAGCGGGGGCAATCTCCTTAAAGGCCTCCTTGAACTTCTCTCCAACGGTCCGTTGGAGCTCATGGAGGGCCTTCTTGTCCTCGTCGGAAAGAGACTTGAAGATCTCCTGAACGGCATCGTGGACCTTGGCCTTGGCCTCGAAGAGAGTGCCGTTGTCCCAGAGGGCGATGAACTCGTTGGCGGCCTTCTTGGCTGTCTCGGTGGGCAGGGAGTTCACCTGGTTCTTCATGTCAGCGACGAGCTCATCGTACTTGGCCTGAATGTTTGTTACGAAGTAAAGACACCAAGAGTAACTTTGTAGTCTCCCTTGAGCTGACTGAGAGTTTCCGTGAACTTGGCCTTCTTGTCGGCAGCCGACACGCTGTCATCCTTCATCGTTTTTACCAACTGAAAAGGCACAACATTGCATTTTCCAAGACACGTGAGGTACATGCAGGATAAAAGAAAAGCAAACTTACGCCCTCAATTAGGGCCTTGTCGGCGTCGATGTCGGCCTGTGAATTAGCGGCAGCCACGAAGGCGACGACGGCGGAGAGGACGAGGAACTGCATGTCTGTCCGGCTGGCAGCAACGGCTTGTTATATACGGGTAATCGCCGTTACTGTAGGCAGATGAGGTTGAGCGAAACCAGTTAATCGCCCCGAATCAGCGCAGCCGAAATGTGAGTTTGGTCCCGAATCACACCTGTCGCCTCAGGCAGACAAATGGATCTTGGGCAAAATGTGGTACGAGATAATAGCAGCCGTCTGATCTGAAGGCGTCTTCGTAAAAGGTTATGCATATAGTCCTTGCATACGATATTTCTAGCAACTTTAACGCTGCCCAACCAGAATTTTTATATAAACTAAATTGCTAAATAGAAACAAAATAGAACAGACAACATGTGTTAATTTAGAACTATATGCGCTGCATTTGGCGAAGAGAGAGTTTACTTTCCAGTTTAATCTTCAGACATTAACGCCTCTACAGATTAAAATACGTCTTAATTTTCAGGGCCCATCCGAGCGCTCAGCAGGCCGATTCGCAGCCTGCGTATCTCCGAAGCGAAACCCTTCGTCTCTTGAAAGAGCAAGAGTCTGGCCGTGAGTGTTCTTTGAGTATTTCTGTGGCTGATGTCCAACTACTTTGAACCTTTGGTTCCCAATTGTCCGTTTGGTTCAGAACCGGATGTGGCTGGATTGCGATAATCGGGGGATTTTGTAGTCTGACTCACATTCGACTGCCAAAACTACCATAGTTGGTTTTTGGAAGATCAATCGATGGTTCTGATTTATGACAGGGGAGGGATAATTGTATTAAAATGGGAATTCCGTAGAAGTGATATTTGAAATTTAAAAGGTTTCGTTTCTCCTTCTTGCATAGATAATTACAAAACACATAAATTCTACATTCACTCTGGTTGAACAAAGTATCACAAATCTATCCATTATCTTCCCAAAGACTAAACACGATTTGATTTCAGGCGGTGCCCCCAGCCTTTCCTCCCACCCGAACCCCAGTGGTCTGCCCACGTGCTTCGTGTGTACTCGTCCTATTCTGTAAGTCAATTAACATCATTCCACATTTATTCCATCTTATCGGCCGAGTAGAATCGTTCCACCAGTTCGGTAGAATCGCACGTTCCTCAGAGGAATGGAATCAGCCTGAGAGAGACCGTAGTATCCTAAAATTCCTTTGCTTCCTAACTGCGTTTCTTCTACCTGAGGCATCTGACTCGGACTCGGCTCTTAGAGAACGGCGCAAGACATCTCCATACGGGTACACGGCCGCCTTAAATACGCTTTTAACGTCTATCTCCAGTATGTTAACATACAAAATGTCTTTATTCACATAAAATTCCCTACCTGAGCTACAATGAAGAAAATGACCAACAAGAGGGCAGAAGGTGACATAAATGCTGTTTGAATCTGGTCGACGGGCCCTGAAACTTCAATAGCCAAGCTTTTAGTTAATTGTTGGGGAAAGAGATAAAAAGAGAATTCTTTGTTCCAGGGGCATGATGGCCCAAGCGGCTGGACACACCGTCCATGGCGACTGCCTCAGCTGCGCCACCTGCGGAAACTCACTCAGGAACATTGGACACCATTTCATCGATAGTGGGAAGAGAGACAAGAGGATGGTAATGCAGGGTTTCAGACAAGTTCTACTGCGAAATCCACGGAAGACAGAAGAGGGGCCTCGGAGGAGTCGCACTCGACCCCAACATGGCAGTGTGAGTTATCAGAATGAAGGGGTCAATGGGATTCGTGATAGGTCAAAAACGAGGAGAAAAGGGCAAAATAGCGAAACTTCTCATATTGCTTGATGGTCTTAACGACTAGACTTTATAGACGTAAACGTCATTGCGACTCCTCAGCTGCGACAGACAAAGGCCATACATGGGTTAGACGCACGCATGCATACGCAACGATCCATAACTTGAGATTTCGGCACATGTTTCTGCATTAAGGAAGATGCCAAATATAGCTCGTGGCGGCAGTTGCCATTTCGGGGAATGGAAGTGTCCAAATGAAATGTATCTGCCACGAAATGACATTTCCAATTTGTCAATGTCCTTAGAAATTCAGAAATTTCAGGCGCAGCTCGCCCTCGGCCGCCCAGCCGAAGAGGGTGGAAGAGGGAGTGAGGGGCTTCTATCAGCCGGAGGTTTTGAGTCGAAGGGCTCTGAGCCCCCAGCCACCGCAAGTGAATGTCCATGTTGGAACTCCGAAAACCCACGGACCGATCAGGTAGGAAGGCCACATCGGGGCAAATGAAGGGAGGGGCTGACAAACGAGGGAGGTTAGACTCGGCTGACAAACGACTGCCTTGAAATGCATTCCACATTAGTTTAGACGCTAATTAGGCGGTGGCAGAAGAGACGTACGGTGACAATTGGCTGGCGATTGGACCTCTGGGATGGTGGTCTTGGGAAATTAAGACAACCAAAAAACTAATTAAAAGAACAAGAGCGTCTACAACCACATTTTTCTAGCTTTTCTTACATTTGTTGTTTTCTTAAAATGGTTTCCGAAATATCCAATAAATAAAAAATACTGCTGCTGCTGTCCTTGGGATGATGTTGGTTGTGTCTTTGGATTGGCAGAAATGGATGCTATGGCGTCATGAAGACTACGGCTACGCTATGCATTCCGCTGCACTCTGTTGTGGCGCTTCTATTAATACGAGTAGGCTGCGAAGGAAGGAAGCACACTCAGCCTACATTTCGGCTATCTGACAAAACACGAACAACACTCTTTCGAAGGGGATTGGCGTGTGAGCTCAAATTACATTCTTTCGAAACGTTTTTATGTCAATTTAAGACATTGTATGTTCCTTTGGGGTTTACACGGACAGAACTGAATTCTAGTTAAAGTTTTTAGTCGTTTTCTGACAATTCTCGCTTAAATAGAGCTTTTCCAGTTGAATCCGTTTCCGTTTCAGCCCTTCGAACCGTGGTGTCCCTTCTGCTGCCACTTTCGACGATCGTCGTCCGGTGTCCCCCCGTCCTCTTCCGTCGATGGTGGTGGCTCCTCCACCGACCATTCCGGCCCCTGCCCCACCCGTGCAGGCCCCTCCGTCTCTGCCCGCCAACCCCCCTCCAGGTTCGTCCTGTCTGTCCACCTCTGGAGTGTCTGCGTCTCTGTCTGTTGTACTGTCCGGTCAGTCTTTGTCCGTCCTGTCCAATGTCCCCTGTTCAGAGTCCCGTGTTCCTAATTCCGTTAGAGACGCAGTTTCACCCCGTCGGGCGGCACGCGCGCCGAGACCATGGCCACCCGCACCCACGCCAACGACCAATCGCTACTGGCAGATTGACCCTGCTGGTCAGGCCGCGCGGCAAAAGGAACAAACACCGAGCTCCCTTCAAGAAATGGTAAAAATGGACGATTTAGACAACGAATCTAAGGAAACCAGAAAGAACAAGAAAGTCTCCAGACATCAAGATATTGAGAATATTACGGCGCCTACGACTGTTTCGGAAGTGAAAATTCAAATTTCGAAACCGGAAATAACCAGCGGTATTCACTGGACCATCGTTACTGGACCCCAAAGTCCCCAGCGACCAAATGTAACAAAGATACACGTGGAACACGTGGAAGAGAAAGAAGAGAAGACTGAACCACAACCGAGCCAAATTGAGGAAGAACTGCTTAGACCCACCGTGTTGCCTATTCAATTACAAGCTGAGCCATCTAAGGTGGATTCCAGCACATCGCCCATACCGATAGTCCAGTTTGAGCGACAACGGTCGGTGGAACGTCGTCTACCGTGCACTTCTTCCCCCACTCCCTTCCAGGCCCCTTCCATTGATCCACGACCATCCACGCCTCCAATCATTAGAATAGAAGGACTGTCACCCATTCCCAGCTCAAGAGAACTTGGAGATGGCGGAATGGTTGGAATAAACACCACTCCTCGGCCTTTCGGCGGATGTCTGAAAAAGGCGAAACCACTCAAAAGAGTAGATTTTTCCAAGACTGAAATAATTCCCAGTCCTGTGTGGGATGGCGAAGTGATCGATGAATCTGGTATGCTCACTGACACCTCCAGACACAGCGACGACAGCAATGATGAGCCCAGGTAAGAAGAAACTGAAATTGAATAAGAAAAGTTTAGGATTTCTTATGATGGAGACGAATCGGCTGCCACCAAAAGTGAAGACGAGGAGGAAAATGAGGATTTTTTGGATGAGCAGGAGAGGTGGATTCGGGAGGAACTGGAACTCGCGGCAAAAGAGGAATTGGACATGAAGAAGTTGGAGACGAGGTGGAAGGAACAGAAAGATGATAATGAGATGGCGGTCCACGAAACCGAAGAGGAAATGAGAGAGGAAGACATGGAAAGAGAAGAAGATGCTGAGAAAAGGTGGAAGGAGGAAGCCGTGGCTCTGCTGAATGACGATGAACAGAACGAAAGAGACATGGAGGTCGTGGCTGCCCTCCACGAGAGACTGAGTGGATTGAAGGAGATGGAGGACGCAGACAGACACAGGGCCATTGAGTGCATCGAGAGACATCAGAGGAGTTTGGAGGAGCAGCAGGAACAGTTGGCTCAACTGCTCCAATCCACCATACAGTATCTCCGAACCATGGAGCCAGCCAAACCTCCCACTCCGCCTCCCAGAAATGAATCCATATTCAAAGCAGACGGGTACCTATTAGCATAACTAAATCAAAGCAAAGGTTTAGCTTGAATGATGCTCTGGCGGAACTGGAGGCAATCCCCTTGCCTCTGACTCCGGCGGAAAAGATCGGCGAGCGGCTGCGCAAGGGTATTTGTGTCGCATGAATCTTAACATCACTTGAAAGTAGGAATGAACACTCAAATGTGGCTAAACATTGAATCCTTTAATGTGCATCTGAAACCCCTTGGGAATGTTTACGTGTGGAAAGTATTAGCATTCCGTATACAACAAAATCTTTCAGCTTCTCCGCAGATGTTCAGCCGATCTACCTTCGATAGAACCATTGAAAAGACCAATGGAGTTCGTTCCGGAGTGTCCCATGGTGTTTCTCAGGTGAGAATTGAAGCTACGAGTACACGGGGAATTTCAGGGAACCACCTCTTCTCTTGGAGGCCGAATTCCTTACTGCGAGGCTTGCAAGCAACAAATCAAGTAAGAGTTTCCGCAATAATACTCCCAATCCGACGAACTTGAATGCGATTGAATGCAACTGAACGTGAAAGTAAAATTGCGGAATACAGAGGAGATTGGAAGACAGAGCGGCTTCTATTTGTGGATCCATCTCAGCATTTTTTCCTATTGAAAATTATCTATTTTTCAAGAACTTAAACCGATAGCCAGTTATAATTATTCCATTGAATATACCAAAATAACCTGCTGCAGATTTTCGTAATGAATGTATCCGTGCCAAAAAGGAGAAAACTTTACTTTTAAACAGAAGAATGTGCATTTCTAAACTTAGCTTTAAAAAGTGCTGATGTCATCTACCTGCCACGGTTCAGATTAGTTTTGCCTCTTGAACGCCATTTATTATGACTAAAGTGTACGTGCGTTGTTTCAGGGGGGCCTTTGTGTTGGCTACTGGCCTGGCCTGGTGTCCGGAGCACTTTGTGTGTGCCAACCGCAGCTGCGGTCGTCGTCTTCTGGAGTGTGGGTTCGTTGAGGAGAACGGGCAGAAGTACTGCGAGGGCTGCTTCGAGAACCACATCGCCCCTCGTTGCGCCAAGTGCACCAAACCAATCACTTCTGTCAGTTTGCCTCCAAGAGTTCATAATGGAAGGTTTAGGATTGTCTGAATGCATTGCACAAGAAGTGGCACCCAACTTGCTTCACCTGTGCCCACTGCCACAAGCCATTCGGCAACAGCGCCTTTTATCTAGAGAATGGACAGCCCTACTGCGAACAAGGCAAGTGCAGCTGAAGGAAGACGACTGAAGTATTCAGACTGGAACCAGCTATTCACTACCAAGTGCGTGAGCTGCAAGTACCCGATTGAGGCAGGAGACCGCTGGGTTGAGGCCCTGGGATCGGCCTTCCATTCGAACTGCTTCAACTGCGCGGTAAGGCAACCTCAGTCCAGACAAAACCTTTCCATCAGCGTTGCCACACGAACCTCGAAGGAGAGAGCTTCTACGCGAAGAACGGACAGCCGTACTGCAAAATGCACGCGTAAAAGGACTCTGACAGCCATTTCGCTCAAACTTTTATCATTTCGATGCCTTAATAAATCGCTATTACGCAATACAAATGAACAATTTTTACATTGGAAACCGTGTTTTGTTAGATCTAGCACAATGAACAAAAAACTCCTTTGCCGCCTCTGATATTTAAAAACCGAAGGCATCGATGCATGTCATCTTCTCTCTCGAAACAGGAGAAATGGCCTTGACTGCCGAAACTCTGGAATGGATGGGCACCTCACGCAGTGTGAAACCCGAGGCCGTCAACATTCGTGCAGGCGTCGCAACTGACACCCACGCCCATTTCTCATCCCGCAACATGTGCTCTCACTCGAGGGATTAACCGAAGTGCTGGCAAGAAAACAGAAACAAACGCAGTATAGCTATGATTTATTAAACATAGGATATATAAAGAAACCAGCAGAAATAGGCCTTTCTCGAATTAAAGAACAACCGTAGCACTAAGGAATTGCATACCAGCCTAAGGGAACTATCACAAATGCGAGGGAACTAGAAGGGTATAATACAGTAGGCAACGAACCGGTGGGGACAGTCGCTGAGATCAACTGGAAACATTCTCTGCGATGTCCAAGGAAGGGGCACCATCACAAGCCGTTTGGGAGGGGGCCGTTCAGTTGATCCGTCTCCGCCGTCTGACTTATGTGGCCATTTTTATGGGCATGACCATTCCGCTCCGGTTCATGCACAGATCTACAAAAGATATTTCAAAGGAGAAATAGGGGGTTAATACAACATTAAGAAATACACAAATGTATTTTCAATATGGTCCACGTAAATGCACGACTCTTACCTCCGTGGAGAATGCAGCCCACGAGCGGAAATGTGGTCGACGTAGTGGAGGTACTTGCGTCCCCTTGACAACAGAAATACGCTCAAAGCGACTGCTAAAGAGCCACGGAACCACGAAGGAGTCCTGAAGACCAAGATAAGAAGTAAAACGGAAAGTGTACCTTTGGGGAAGGAGGGCTTTTACCAGAACTGCTCCCAGAAGACTACCGAAATTGAACAGAGTGGATGCGAAGACGCTGAAAGAAACAATAAGGGACTATGAGAAGAATGAACCTGTATTCCACTCTGTCGTAGGAGTTGAGTTTATGCATGTGATGTCGGAAAAAGACGTAGAATCCAATTCCGAGGTTCGCATTGAAAAGCATCGAGTTGCTCACTGCGAGGTCGCCTACCGGGAACATTCTGAAACAACGAAATCCAAGAAAACATTTAAAATTTAAAACAAACATTATAGCAATAAATGGACTATTCATTTAGTTTCCCATTGCACTGCGATCAACAGACATCAAACGTTGTCAAAGTGACATACCGAGATATCATGGTTGGGTTGAAGATGTGCACGGCGAACATGGTGTGGGACAGGGCTCCACTGGCAGGCAGATAGTGAGCAAGGAACGTTCGAGAGGTTAACGGGGGGAAGTAGTAGTGCCAATCCAGTCGAGACAGCACTCCCATCGTTTCGCGAACGAGGATGTATCCTGAAAAGGAGAGAGGATACATGAAAACGCGTTTGTTCTTAAGATCAGAAAGGCTCAAAATGTTCGTAGAAGATCATTTTACTCTAGATCTAGCTGTCATTGGGATGGGTTTGGTGAAAACCGTTTTCAAGTGTTCAAATAGAAAATCTCGGTCAATATGATAACATATTCTGCTGCAAAAGTTCTGCACACGCGGCTGCTTTTATCAATCGATACGACAAATGCATGTTTCGGAAATCGAAGAACATGGGTTTTGTGGAAGACGCTCAGCTGTTCGAAAGACATGTTGCGCGACCCTCGGAAAACGAGCGAATCGATAGCGCAGCGGAGAACAAGGCTACAATCTCCGCATAGCTTTGGAATGCGGCGATCATTGGCCAACGCAATGGAAATCAAGAAGAAAGAATAACCAGGTAAAGTCATAGATTGGAACACGCTGCTCACGACGCATAGTGCAGCAAAGGGTTTATCATCGAGAACAAACAGATAAGCGGGTTGCAGTGTACACGCAACGGAACCCGGACTTTAAACATATCAATTGAACAACATCGAGTGACAATGCAGCAACTGCTTCAACAAAAAGAATCAGGCACTCAGGCCGAACTGGATATCCTGGAAGGCGAAGATGGACATTATGTCCGAGGCCGCGACTACGGTGTTCCCGGAGATGTCAATACCATTGATGGCGGAGAAGGAAGCAGGCCTGCAATACTATGATTGCGAGGGTAACCGTTGGCAACCACCTCAAAACATTCAGACGGATTGTGGAGACCAGTTTGTCCGACAGCCAGGGAGAGCCACGGGAAGTGGGAGCAGCACTGAAAGACACATTCACATCTGAAATAAGGACCTACCCTAGCAAGGAGTGGGTGTTCACGGTGGTCGCATCCCAGTGAACAATGCTTCCATCGGCAGAGGAGCACACCAAGTGATCACTTCTTTGGGGGTGGAACAACACCTGAAAACCAACTCGTTAGGAAGAACTCAGAAAAGAAAAGAAATTGTTCCACCCATTCAAAAGTTCAACACTTCTCCAGAATGCACTTGGCATTTCGATTTACTTACCTGAGAGATGGTCGCAGTGGAAATGTTGTAAGTGACAGGCAGAACATCCTTCGAGCCTCCCCTAACATCACAGAATCCGACTGCCCCATTGTCCGTACCGAATGTGATCTGAACTTCTGATAGATAACACATAGAGGTGAATTACGATGTTGGCCTGGGCTGGATGGGTGGAAAGAGCCGTGATGGCGTCCATCTGGGTCTTGGAAGGTGTCAGAACACATGGCTTCTTTGAGAACTCTCGCGTGTCCCAGACCAAAAGTTGACCTGAGGAGTGGCCAGTGGCCAGCAGAGATCCGCCGGAGAACGAAGAAAGACTGCGGACTCCGGAGAAGCCCTGAAATAAAATTAACAATATTCCTATTAAACTCACAGTGTGAAACTTGTTGACGCTGCCACTTTCTACATCCACCGAGGCGACGGTTCCATTGGATGAGCCACTGAACAAGCAAAATAGATTCGTCGTGAGAGAAAGAAACCTGTATAGGATGTTGTTGAAGACGGAGAGGACCCGGGAGTCCCCGACTCCGTGGATGTGAGGGAGGACCCTGGATTGGGAGAGAACGCCATCATCAACTTGTACGAAGCTAATGTCACCAGTGGTAGAGGAAAAGGCGCAACGATTGTGTGAAAGAACGCTGAAAGATGTGGTGGAAAAGAAGGGGGGTTGCCTACCAGAGATCGTAGGGATCGGCGGTCAAAGAGAGACGCGCCGTCTCTGCGTAGGGATCGTAGCTGCCACGGGTCTCGGCCCAGTGGCTAAGACACCGCCCTTCGCCATATCCCAGCCACAAAAGCTTGTTCGAGTTGCCCAGAAAGGCTACCTGAATTGTATTTTAAACTGAGTCACAAAACAGGGAAGACAATTACACCAAATCTGCTCTAGTAAAAAAGGATAACAGCATGGAAATGTTTAAAACCATCTGAACCAACCTTCCTGGTTTTAACTCCGGTGTTTTGTGAAGAGCATTCATAAATCTCGGTGACGACGGGGGTGGACTCCTTGGCTGTGAACGTCAAATTGGCGGATTTGGCTGAGATCGTCATTCTGAAAGGAGGGTCTGATGAGAAAATGAGATCGTAAACAGGTATTGTTGGAAAACCATCAAAAGCATTGAAAGGACACACTATAGAATTTATTAGACTTATAAAACAAAACAAGGGTATTTCTAAAAACAAAGTAACAAAACAAGATAAAATCTGTCTATGTTGTTCCTAAGTACCCGTAAGTAGGCATGAAAGCGGAAAATTCCTTTTAAGGAGCCACCCAGTTGGTGAGTGACATCATCGTTTCGAAGGCACCGAAGTAGACGAATCCTCCAATGGTGAGCCACATCACGCGGGGAGTGACGCCGACGTACAACTGCCGAACACCACCCTCGTGGAACAACTAAAGAATAGAATAAGCCTTATCGAAACATCAACCTAGCCTGTTTCAATGTGGCCGTGATGGTTGGAGGGACTTTATCCTTCGACAGCATGATTCGCGTCTTGGCCACGTCGAGGGGAGTGGTGACAGCTGCCGAAAAGGCACCGGCGACGGAACCACAAGCGGCGCCCTCCAGAGGAGTACAATGGGCTTCTCCCTGAAAAAAAAGAACTCCGTCAGGCATAAAAGAATACGAACCCTTAGATTAGCAACCTGTTTCTTCAGGAATTCCCACAGAGGGTACTGTATGATGGCAAATGGAATTTCCCTGGCTACGGTACTGAGATAGCCACGATAGAAACCGATGCTTCCGTGGGAGCGGTAAATCTCAGAACAGACCGACGACAGCCCAGCATTCCTCGTAGCCTAGAAATCATAACCTAAGAAGCGGCATTCCAACCTGCGAGCGCTGCTTTATAAGCTCCGTTGGCACACGGATCAAACAAGCCACCACTTCTCCTGTGCTGGCCGCTGCCGCATGGACAACAACGTCTACAACAGAGCTACAGTTACACAGAAATTGAACGTACTGTCTTGGTTGAATAGACGCTTCACCGAACCGTAGGCAAGGAAGAAGAGAGCAGCTCCAGGAGCAGAGCCAATGGCGACTGAGCCCATTCCACTAATCATTACGCATATTGAGAAGCAGAACAAGCTTTACCTGTAAATATTTCTCAGGCCACCAGAGGCTTTGAAGCCTTCCTTGCTCTGAAGGCGAGTCTTGATCGTGTCGAACGGGAAAAGGCCCAAGTCCACAGCCAAACCAGCGGAAGCACCGCATACCGTCCATTTCCAGGAAGCCTCCGGCATTCTGCAAATATAACAAACAACTAACATTTAAACTTTTTACAAGTTCAAGTGTTAAACTAAACATAAAAGAGAACATAAAAACAACTAAACAAATTTTAAGCGAAAGTGGAAAATTTTAAATGATGCGCACAGTTCGTTTGCGCTTTCTCGATTTTTCGTTGTGAGACCTAACGTATTTTGAGTTGTGAACTTGTTTCAAACTTTGATTTTAATATGCCCCGGAATCTAAAAAAAACTAGTAAAATCTTCGAAGCTAAACATTAGAATAAATTTGTGGAGTATCCATAAAGTCACGCTAATGAAGTCAGCACTTCCCTTTATTTTGAGGGCTGCGCTCATCGGCGACGGTCATGTTGTCGCCCTCAGCTACTGTGAGTTTGCATATTTGCTTTTAGAATAAAACCATTTTCCAGAGCAGCGTGAAAAGCGACAGCAACGAGAGCAACGCTTCTGCGTCGCAGGTGAAGGAGCAGCTGTTCCTTGCCGGCCGTCGACTCCGCCAGGAAGACGAGAAGATTAAGCAGGAGCTGATTGGCCTGCAATTCCGCATCCAGCAGCTGAGGCAGCAGATGAGGTCCGACACGGAGAGGATCGACCAGCGCGTGGAGCACCTTTCGAACACGTGGCTTTCCCAGAACAGGGACACTTCGGCCTCCTCAACCACCGTCTCCATGAGCTCCGCCAGCACCCGCTCCCACACCAGCCAGAAGAGCGAGGCCTTGGTCACCTCAGAGAAGGTCAGGCCCCAGCTATCCGAGGAATGCCAGAAGAAAGAAGACAAGAGCAATGTGGACACGGCTAAATCGAAGGATTTGCTGTCTAACAAGGACAAGAAGGAGGTGTCCACCGCTCAGGTAGGGACATTTATAAAGGGTACGAAATAAGTCAATTTAGGAGAAGACTCGTGTGAGCACTGCTCAGTCGTCAAAGTCTCTCGACACCAACACCGCCCTTTCCATCGCTTCGACGACCACTGCTGTGGCTACTGAGAAGTTTGATGTGGCCACTGCTGTGGCCGTGGAGTCTGATGTGGCTACGGCCGTATCCCTTACTCCGGTGGAGAAGAAGTGAGAGCAGAAGAAGACGCCAGAATGATAACAATAAGATGTGTTTCCTCAATGAAGACTGCCGGAAAATTCCCAGTCAACCTGTGATTCATCACTTTTTATTTGTATGTTTACGTATTTTCGAGAGACTAGACCGAAACTGAAAAAACGACACCTTGTTTTGCCGCTTGACGTAATCTTTCTGGCTTGCTTAATGGCCTGATCTCCTTTCGAAAGACTTGTCTGTCAGTGCGATTACTTTCCTTGACTGCGTAGTCCTCCTAGTCCTCATTTATTTCTAAACAGCTCTCCAATTGCACGCCAGAAGTTTGTGTCATTCGCTCCTCGTAATTGGAGAGGGATTACGTTCTTTCGCCAAGAGCCTCCACGAATGAACACCGAGGTATCAACTGCAGTCTCTTTTCTTAAATACTTGCATGTCCATCCTAGCACATTCCCAATGTCGTCTTTCTTCCTCTCTTCTGTTCTTCTGATTTCTTTTTCACGCGTTATTCTTGAAATCCACATTATAAGTTTCCTCTTCCTGTTAGTTTTCATCTACCTTCCAAGATGAAATGTTTCCTTGGACAGACAAATCTAAGCTTAGACGGCGATCATCCGCCTGCAATGTTTTCAAAAGGAATTCAACATATTTTACCATTTGGAACAAACCCAACCGTTTTTTTGTTTTCAATCGATTAGTTGTTTTCAAATTTCAAAAAAAAAACCGGCTTAACAAAAGCCGTTTATTTAATGCTCGCGTTGACTTAATTCTGTATTTTTTATACTGATAGCTCCAGAACATTTAATAAATTTACGTTTATTTATGCAATCCATTCTTTCCCCTTCTGATTTCATTCACTTCCCAAAATCTGCATTTTGTCCTAATGAGTCCAATTTGTGGTCAGCTATCGCATTCGCCCGACCTTCGAGCGCAACCCAGCCGTTTTTCGTTTTCAATACAAAGCACTCATTCAGACCTGGGTTTGTATATCGGAATATTGAGCCATCTTAGAGACCAATCGTGACCAACATTTTTTGCCATGGCTACAAACATTTATACGAATATTTGAATGTGAAAATATATTCATTTATGACACTTGGTTCACTTAGTGTTTAAATGTCTTTGATTCACTGTTATTAAAGTTTGCTCTGAACTTTTCATTACATTAGCTATTGTTTCGTTTGAAATTTCGAATCAATCATCTGCTATTGGTGCATCCTACTGAGAATTATAGTTAAATAACTTTGTTTCAAAAGAGGTTCAAAAGGTTCATCTAAATTAGCAACATACTGGGTTAAATAAATTGTTTGTTTAAAGCAGATTTGAATTTAGGGCACTCATGGAATTGTGCACGATCACCACCAACTAAAACATACATATTTAATGCGCAAAGAAGCGGGGGAAAGTTAATTTGCGAGTTGCACTTTCACAAAGAGGAATTCCTTCAGAAGACAAGACTTTGCCTTCTGCCACTCGAAGGAGTCGCAGTTTCAGTTTCCAGAGGCATTAAGCTCATGAAATTGAACGCTGCCGCCGGAATAAGGTAAATATTTTCCCGTATAATCTATCTGTTTTCGAGAACGACAGAATATGACTCCCACTTCCATCCTCCGTATTAATTCGATGAAAGGCATTCTAGGCCAACCAAAGTTATTTTAATTAGTGTATTTTTATGTTTTCTGCAAAAGACGGAAGTGTGCTCTCCCACGTTGCGCCTCTTTCAGACAGACAACTAGCAATTGTTCCGAATCAACAGGCATCTAAGCGCTATATTCCATTCCACCTGCCACTGCCTCCGCGTTTCGTCAACTCGCATTATATTTATATGAGAGGCGGTGGAAAGTCCTTCTTCTGCAGAGACCTCATAGATCTCATCACATCCTTCCTCGCACAATCACTCCTCTTGCAGGGGCTTATCAGTCGCGTATTTCCTGGCATTTCCTGCCTGAACGTGCACTAATTGACTAGTCAAACTACCAGTCAAGGACAAAGGCTGCGAAGAGATCACAAGGCACAGAACGTTCACACTCGTTACGAATTATGACGATTACTCATTTTCTGAGATCTCTTACACGGTTTTCGGACAAAACATTTCTTCTTTTAATCTGTAAAAACTCAAATACGCGAGTAATTCATACATAATATCAAATACTGAATGAAAAGGGATTACTTTTAAACAAAGTCCTACTTTCATTGACCTTTATAACTTTTAAGTGTGGCTCACGTGTTTCTATAAATATGACCGATCTCAAGGAATGGGGGGGGACTTTCAAATCATAAATTTCCCTGTTGCAAATGACAATTTGAACCGATTTGGAGGTGTCGAAGCATTCAATTTCACGCCCAGTTTCATTAACAATATTAAAACGGAGCCGTGAGCTGAAATCAAGTTGGAAACATTAAACCAAGTTATTTGTCCACTGTTTCCTTGCCTTTTCGGTCGCTGGATATGCCAAAGGGCGGTTATTCGTCGCCCCGCCCCGGGTGATTCCCTCATTCGCTTAGTGGACTGCCACTGGCCGCGAAATGTCCTTCTTCGCCCGTATTTATTCCTCTGACTCTGTGGTAAGTGGGGAAGAAACAGGATAAACGGAAAGAGAATACTCAGTCTTAAATCGAAAGATTCTGAAAACGTCAAATTAGGGGTTTATTATTCCTAGTTTTACAACTGCGAACTTTTAACGCCTCAAATGCCAGAGGATGAAATATGCTTTTTTTCTAAAAAAAAAAAAATCTTCTGTATTCCATCTTTCGGTATAAGAAAACAAGATGACCAAACTAATTTCTTCCGTCAGCTGTTTTCTCATCAAACAGGGGATAACCAACGGATTGTCTTCAGACACTCGCCACCAGGCCCATATCTCTTGCTTAAGACACAAACAGAAGGAATCAAACACCCTCCTTTAGAACAAGTGAAATTTGAATCTGTTTCTGTAATCTCGCTTCAACAAGACACATTTCTTTTTCTTCCCGCAAAGCCTATTTGGAAGAAGAACCTGTTTTCTTTATGCGGAATATAAGAAAGGAAGCCAGACTTGTTTTGTGTCTCATTCAAAACTCATTATAATGTCCTGCTCGAGATGACAACAAAACCAAACAAACACGAATTCCTAACATTTCCCTCGCGTCACTTCAAATTTTCAAAGGACTGGTAAAATAACACATTTCATTTTTTTATATAGAACGATCACACTTTTAATGCAATATTTCGATTCTGAAATGAAACTGAGGATTCTAAAGCCGTTAATTGCAGTTTGTCCTGCAATTCATTTTTCTTTTCCTAGCACAATTGCCCCAATATAGAGTTGTCACTCCCCGCAAACAGCTCATGTCCTGCCTTCTGCAACCTCAGATGCTAAGGGTACGGTATATCCTCTTCCCTTTTCGAACAATTTCCCTTATATAATACATCTCCAAAGAATCCAATACATCAGAAGGCCATTGACCGCTGGGAAAGCGTGAATCAGACTTTGTCTTCCAAAAGTAGATAATTGGAGGAAACGTGGTTAAAATGAAGGAAATCGCATTCATTTTGCCGATTACCTTCACCAACAGTCGGTGCACAGTCATTCCTTCTGTAGTCATCCCTTCGATTAAATGATTGAATCAGTGGCTGTACACAATTCCCCTGCAGGTGCTGCATTGCCTAGAACAGTCGAGACAAGCGTCACGCGTTGTTGTTTTGTCTGCGTCATCCCTTTCTTCTCCCATCAGCCATTTTCCAAACCCATCCGTCTGTGATTTCCTCCTCAGATCTGCCGCTTCACAGATGGAGGTAGGTGCCGAGAATTGTTTACGGCCTCGATCCACTAAGAATTCGCTTTGTTCACGTCAAACGCCAGAGATGGAAGAAATTGACAATTGGACTGGGAGAACAGACATCTCAGAAGTCTCCTCCAGCCCCTTTTGTTTTGGATGAAAGAGGGATAGTCTTGGCTAACAACTGCGTTCTCGAAGAACTATGTCCTCTGAAAAGATTGCGGAAGGGCATTTATAATTGTGCCCGAAGACACTTTGTCTCGTCATTCCGAGTTCAATTAGAAGCTCACGTTCATCCACGCAGTAGTCGCTCTTCTTTTCCCTCAAGTGAAACGCTCCTTTCAAGATTTGGAAGCAAATAAAAGAAGCAAATATACAGAGATTTAAGAGATATTATGGAAAGGCACGTCACTTTTGAGCTAATTGGATTGAACAACACAGAGTCTGTACTCAGCCCTTCAAACTGAATGTCGCGTTGGGATTCACACTAACGAAACATCCAGAGTGCATTGGGAAATAAGATCAGAATACGGAAGATTAAGTTTCTAAACTCGGATTTGGAAGTAATTTGCCCTAACAACGATTACTTTTAGAAGTGAGAAGTAAAAGAAGTGCATTAGGGAAGTAAATTGGGGCTTGCAAATGACAATTCATCAGACACCTCGTTGGCATTGGGACGAGTATCAAACGAGGGAGTCACTCTAATGTGACGCAATTCCGCGATGGGAGTGCCCTAAAGGTTGTGGTCCAATTGGAATCTTTTATGACGGCTGAATGATTCAGTCCCGGTGTCCTTTCATTTCGTTTCTAGGTTCCATTTTCTCAGTTTTCATATTGATTTCTTTGTCGTATATCGTCAATAGTATTTTCTTCCACACTGTTAATACGTATAAATCTCTCTCCACCTCTTTATATTTTATACGAAATGAATGTTGTAGTGTTTATATGAGTTTAATTTCTCTATTCTCTGAACATCTCTAAATTTCCTGACTGGAAGTGCCATCGGTGCACTTGGCGATATTTCGCGTAATAGGGTTGTCTGCTGGCCACTCGAAGGGCCAAAGGACGAGCCCCGGGGGTTTTCAGAAGAGATACCCACGTGACTATAAAATGATTTCAGATGGAACTTGACTCGGAGGTGTTTCGAGAATGGCTGTCGTCCTCCCACGTCCTGTTCTACTCAGTTGTAGCCGTCTCTTCGTTCACATTGCCCCTCTTAGGAGCCTCTCTTTATGCCCTTCGGAACCATCGGTGCCCTCATTTCCTTCCGAGGAGAAAGTATTTTCAGGAAAAGTCAGTGCTACATATGTCTTTGTTCCATAACCGTGGCCAATATAGTGCTCCTGAGCACAATCTGTTTCTCAGTGGTCCTCGACCATTTCCCTTCCATTGGCAGTGGGTCCTCCTCCCAATCGATTAAAACAAAACTTAGAATTCTTCCATGGTTCGTTGATGTGCAAGTTAAAGTCGTTTCTCGTCAACGTCTCTTCGTGTTTCACCCATTGGACATGGGTTCTCATGTATCTTACTGTAAGTTTACAACTCGTCAAACACAACTGATTTTAGCGTTGTGTGATGATCTTCTTTCCGCTTCAAAGCAGAAAGAATGGCCAAATTCTGCAGGGCTGGCTGCCCATCATAGGGTGAGGCTCCTGTCCGATGCTCATCTGTTCCTAGAGTCCTCGTCTTCTCCATCTCCACCCAGCTGTGGACCCCCGTCCTCATGACTGAAATCACCGTCCAATCGAAGGGTGTCGTCGGCTCCTTCTGTGACGTCAGCAACATCGGGTTGGGTTTTGCTTGATTTTTGGTTTTGGCTCAACTGACGACAGTGACAAATTGAGGAATACTGCAATCTTTGATGCTCGGGAGCAAATGAGACCTCAAATTGACTATGAGTTAACTAAAAATAGATGGGTCGATTCCAACCACATCGCTCGTGCCCTTTTTACAAGGGTCAATTAAATTCTTTGAATGTAAGAATATCAAAAAGTGCATACTTAGCCATCTTCACTAGAATTCACCTTTGCCCTTTAACATTCATGGCGCAATAAAGAGGTCTTCAAAATGAGCCCGAGCTCTGCAAAGGAGTGATGTCCGTGTCCGTTTCCTCCAATATCTGGCTATTTTCGGTTTACGACCCCCGTGAGTGTTCATTTTGCGTGTTTCTGGTGCGTATTGCAGAATCTCTAATCTCCCCACGTGCGCCCACAAAGAGCAGAGCTTGTCATATGCCACATGCTCTTTTGGCGAATCGGCATTTCTTCCGGAAACTACAAATTCCCTTTTTGGAAATTTCCTCCAATGTTCAAAACATTGAGATGAGAAATACCGGATTGGTAGAAGACCAAAGCTCAAGAGGAGGGCAGACAAGGCATATCTTATCTCTGCTCCGAAAGAGTCAGAAGTGCGGTGACGTAGTCGCAGGTTCGCCTAAGCTCACTCAAAAAGTCACGTTCTGTCCCGGAAGCCATTTCTATAGGCGCAGTAGTCCAGAAAACATTTCCTGGATCAGAAAGAATAGGATCACCTTTTATTCCATTTTAATCATTTTGATCCGATAGCGAGTGACCACTGAAAGATAATGTCAATGAAAAATAATGTGAATCAAAGAAAATGATTAAACTAGCAAAAGGAATTTGATGAAAAGCAATATCCGAATACACCAAGCATAACTTTTTTTCAACGCCAAGAGGGATTCAAAGCCATTTCGCAATTGAAGCACGTGACTAATAATTGTGTGGGAAAGCCACTTTTCCAAGAAATCAGCAACCAAAGTGGGGACCAAATCAAACACTGAACCCTTAGCATGTTAATCCATAAATAGAAGAACCTATGATGTCACTGTCAGAGACAGTTCAAATTCCACATTAGCAGTATTTAATTCTTTTCAGCCGCAAACTGGTGCAGGTGATCGCCGTGAGCGAGAGTCTCTTGACTTTCTTCGTCCCGTTTGTCCTGACCGTGCTCACCGACGTCTCCGTTCTGTTGGTCCACCGCCCGTGTCAACCTGCATTCACCCTGATTCCACGGGAGGACGTGGGAGGAGAGACGGGAAAAGGACCGTATCTGAAGATCGTCTCTCGGAAGAACATCCAAGATTGGCAGCAGAGACGCCATGAAGCCATCAGGAGATGCCTTCTGATGGCTACAATCAACCTCCTTCTGAACCTACCCAACTACAGTCTGCAGGTGAGATATTCAATTAAAAACTGAAAGCAATTCCAGCTGATGGATGAGTTCCTAAGTCTTCGTTCGGGAGATAACGTCAGTCTCTTCATTTGGGTGGGGCTCCCCTCCCTCCTGGTAACGCTTTCTTCAGGCTGATGCCGTGGCCTACATGCTCTATCTCTTCCAATTCGCACTGGTCCCAGTCTACTTGTATTTTCTGCGTTCGGATCTAAATCGCGGGTCTTCACGGTGAGCCCACTGAATATTGACATGACTCTGATTTGCAGGGTGATCTCTAAAAAAGCGGATGTGAGTGCATCAAACCTAGACAATGAACTGTGATCCAATAAATAATCATCAATTTTTACAAAAGTAAATCAACAAAATGGATAAAGGTGTAGATGTGATATTTATTCAGAATCACAAGTGTACGTATGTGTTTTTCGATGAGCAGAGGGACTTTAACGACGACAGAAATCAGGCGTTCGCTGAAACAGAAGAGAATGGAACTCATTCCAGTCTCCTATCTCAGGAGTCTCCCTGCTGGGCGTCTTTGGAGTAACCGAGGTGGGCTGAACATAGACGGTTAGATGCATCTGAAACAGTACCTCCATGCTCTCTTTTGAGACGGTCGCCTGGGCCTTGGCCGTTCCCTGAGATCTCTGGGTGGCGTCTGGAATTGGCATCAATCTGGGCGTGTCCTCGGTCGGAGTGGAAAAGTAGGACTCGGGGGTTCCGTGGGTGTACGGAGTGCCGGAGGGAGCCAACTTTGGAATCTTTCTTTTCTTTTTCTTGTTTTTCGTTGTTTTGGACAAAGTCTCTTAGTTTTTCTTATTGTTTCGAATGCAGACAAAGTAGATTATAAGAATTCCAATGAATCCAAGTAACAGAACTCCGCCGACGGAGGGAATTATGATCACCCAGTCAGCCACTCCTCTGCAAGAGATCACTTGAATTGGAAGAAGAATTGGGCAGACTTCTCTCCCTCATCTTCCTGATCCAAGAAACAATCGACTAATTTCTTCTGTGCTTCTGATCTTCCACCCACATTCGCATACTTTTTCCGTGCTTTCTATAACTCATTGCATTCCCATTACCAATGTGCCCACCTTCATTCCCTTGTACTTTGTATTGCATAAATCAGTCTGACACCAACAAAGAACCCTTCCTTGGCTTACTTCAGCTGTACATTCAAATTCCTCCATTGTGTTGTTCTAAAGTTTTCTTGAAATAATTTCCTCCCACTTACATCGCTCGTGTTGTCGTATTTCGTAGCCCAATTGGTCATCAGAGCCTTTGAATGCTGACGCGAGCAGTTGTTCACTTGCATTGCTTCATACTCGATTGCACAGTACTTTCCCAGCTGAACGATTAAGTGATCTATTGAACGAGCCAACCGCTGTGTTGTTGTGTTTTTGAACTTTGTTGTCGGAGAGGAGGTAGCCCTGTCCACATGCGATGTCTCTCAGTTGGCTCTGGGTGGTGCACACAATGACACCTTGAAGAGAGTGAGAGAAAGAGAGAGAGAGAGAGAGAGAGAGAGAGAGAGAGAGAGAGAGAGAGAGATGGTTTACCGAAGAGAAGCCAGCGAACGACCATCGTAGGAATGGCTAAAGGAAGAATGGAAGAGCACACGACCATTTTAGAATATTCAGGGTTTTCTGGGAGGGCTAATGATTGGTCTAAAACTTGATCAAAGTGAAAAGATCTGCAGACCCATAGCTGATTTTTAACCATCATCAACCGAGATTCATAATACATTTTGATTGGAGATAATAACGCTTTGTCATTCTAACCTTGAGTGTTTGCTGACGAACCTCAAGGCTTCCCAAACACGTGAGTCCATGAAGAAAAAGTAAAAGGTTTAACTACAACAACTTCCAAAATGACGTCCAGAACTCCGTCCTTTACAGTGGCCTTGGCGCCATGCCAGGCGTTTTCATCTGGGGTGGTCCGGGGGTCTTTTCACCCTGGGTGGTCCTTCCGCGGCGCTCCTTTCCTTCCATTTCCCTCCGTCCTCCATTCCGCCATGTTCACCGAAATCAAGGAGGCCGTCAACTTCCTCGCTCGCTATTACCTTGGAAAGATCCCCCGTCGCAGGGTCAGTTACAGTACCCCTTCCTACAGTTACAGTGATCTTCAGGTGGGTCTGTTCCTCGCCGAACTGGGAAATACCTTGGCGCAGAGATATGCCGAAGTGTGGGATCTAAACGAACCGAAATTCGGTAAGTCTTTCATGTTTCAAATGAATGTTTAATGGTTAGTGTAAATTTAGAAGAACTTAGCGATTGCCTTGGACCAAAGCAATCGCGCAAAGCCGTTGGCGTTGAACGCATCCTTGAAGCACTAAAGAAGCGAAAAACAAAACAATTGATTTTCGAGGAATACCTGAAAATAAGTTGCATCGTTAATTACACAGGCTACTCATTCTCCAAGGATCCTTTTGTGAGTACCAAATAACTATGGCAAACCAAACCCACGGTGTGTCCCACCCATTGGTGTGGCGCAGTAGGAGAGCACTGCGCCGCGTCGTTGGCTGACGGCCAAAAAATTCAAAAATACCACAAAAAGCGTTTAACCGAAAATAAATACGCAGACTGTAGAGTGACAATTAACAACCGGCAAACTTGAATTTTTGAATTAGCCAACGTTTTTCACTAAATTTTCAGCCCGTACGTAATCCATTTTTGGCCAGACGCGACTTTTCGTTGGCGCAATGCCAAGGACGAGTGCTACTGCGCCTCGGGACACAGCGTGAACCGTGTGACCTAAGAATTTACCTAAAGTGAAGATGTGATTGCGTGATAAAATTTTGTGAAGTTGCATAATTTAAACTTGAATGAAATCAGATTTTGCAGGCGAGGATCAGCGTGTGCTGATTATCAGAAATAATGGTCTTCTTGATAATACTCTGCTCTCCCTCGCCCAGTCGGTAATGATCGACTTGGAGACTTTGATCAACAACACGCCCAGTAAGTTGTCTGTCGTTTCCTCTGTAGTGCTCCGTTCAGACAACGTGATGCTCTACATTAATCCGGGCGAGGTCTATTACAAGTGTGGTCCCAACTCCATGATCACCCCCATTTGGGTCGGCCCCGTGACTTCTGACGACGAGTAGGCGTCTTTCAGTTTCACATGCAATGTCTTTTAGTTATCTCTGCCTTCCCGCCCACGCCACCAATCCTCAGTCAGCCAAGGTAGCCAATGGAAGCATGATGGGAGCCGCTGGTAGAATGGCCTTTGTCGGCAGAACTCCCGCGAGCGGAGCCACCTGTGGGTTCTCTCTCAATTGAAAATTGAACAACATTTAGTTAATTATCGCCCGTCTATTTATTTCTTTGCAGGTGTGCGTGAAGTTGATGATCCTTGGATCGCCCTTCATCTGGAAGATATCCACGCCGTTTTGCTGGATTCGCCCTTCGCCGATGCATCCAAGGTCTGTTGCTCATCTCTGCTAGTCCACTTCTAAAGCTTTCGTTTGAAAACCATTTGTGGAGACAACTGTTATTGTGACCCAACAACACAGCGGTCTGACAAGTTGACTGCGTGTAACACAAAATGAAATGCATGTTTAATGATGTAGTTTCAGCATGGATTGAAGAAGTTCGCCTTCTACCCGAAAGACCACAAGCCGTTCACCGTCGAGCAGTTCTCCCAGACGCGTTTTGGTAGCAACCGCGTTCGTCCCGACCACGACGCCCTGAGGAAGCTTCAGGAGCAGGCGGCTGTGAAGTCAGTTATCAACAACGATGGTAGCTTTTCAGTTTTTGATTTGATCTTTGAAATATTTATAGGATCCGGCGATTTCACCCCGATGCCCTCGGCGCCCGTTGCCGTGCGTCCTCCCCCGCAGGTGTCGCCTACAAACGCCGCCATGCAGCTGCTGCAGGCTCTCTCGAGGGAAGAGAGGGACGCGGTGATGCGTTCTTTCACGCAAATGGACGGTGGGCTTCACCTTCAGTTCAAAATATGCACGTCTTATAGCTCGAACTACCATGCCCCCCGCAGCCAACGGCAGTGGAGACAGCAAGACCGCGAGCAGCTCTCCGCCTTCCGATGAAAATGCCCAGATCTGGAATAATGGCATCTGGTAAACAAACATCACTGTAATCATGTGATATATTCTGTATATTATTGGTTTTCTTAGCTTTAGCACCATTTTTATCTAGTTGCAATGCTGTTGACTTCATAAAAATGAATTTGGTTGTTACAAAATCTCTTGTTACTGGGGGAATGCAGCTCACGTGTTTGGTGGCATGGGAACACTTGGCGGTATTCATGTAAAGCTGTTGAAGATATTAAACGGGTACAGTTTGACATGTTATTTTGAGTGTTTCGTGGTGGGGACCCGCCCCAGATTAATCATTGGGGCCCAATCAAGTTTCAATAATTTCTAATTTCTTTTCTAATCTTTCGAATGAGGTTTGACTACTTACAAGGTAAATATTTCTAATTCCATTGCAAAAAAATGTAATTAGATTTTATTGTAATCATGCAGTGCTTTGGCAATGTTAGTTTGAATTCTCTCCTTGAATCGCAGCCTATTTTTGGCCTTCTTCAATCCTCCGTCGAAGGGAAGTGTCGTACAGCCCACTTTGCCAGCAATGACAGACTGCACACGGGAGGCAAACATAGACTCGTCCTCTGAGAACATCGGATGCTTCTCTTCTTTTTAAACGAACCGTGTGACTTCCTCTCCATCGGCGGTAGATAGAAAAGGTCGTAGTAGAGAGCCCAGGAGGACATCACTCGAAGGAGGTACGGGATGAAAGTGTCCTCGCGCCAGAAGGCGTCTCCAACCCTGCAACAAAAGTACATTCTAGCCATTCTCTTTAAATGTATTAATCTCCTTTTCCATAGGATTCAACTAATTTGAATGCGGCAACCCGCCTGTTGTTCTGTGCGATGGCTACTGGGTAGATGGGCACTTGGCCAGTGAACATTGCCTTCCGAAACTGCAGAACGGAGGTGTTGTTTGTGCAATAACCTTCAGGGAATAAGAGAACTGGATAGACGTCCGACCTCGAAGCGTAATTGATTACCATCTTCTGAAAACAAACATTTCATAAGTGGCTGCCAATAAAAGGGTTTTCTGACCAATGCTCAATAAATATGTATGATGGAGCATTCTTCTGAGAGTCTTAAGTCACCTGGAAAGTTGAGAATCCACAAAGAAAGTAATTTCTCACTTTCAAACATTTGCATTCCAAAGGGTGCCCACCTGAAAGTCCTCCCTCTGTCGTTGGTCCTCCCTGTCCAACCAAACCGCCGGCGTCAGTTTCCCTCCAAACTTTTCCATCATCTGCAGAACTCCGCCGTGGCTTTGTCCAGTGACCGTGTACCCTGACATCAATCACTGCTTATCACTACACTTTCCTCCTCTACTGAAATATCGCAGACTCACCCGGTCCTTCGTAGCCACAGTCGCCGTAGATGTGCATGACGTCATTTGCAGTCAGATGATTGGCTACCGCAATTCCTAAAAGACCGCATTCCATGATTTATGAGATTCGTCCTGGAGAATGAGGCAAGATTTTAATTTGTTTTCTATTTCCGCCTTTTCTTCACTAAATAACTTCTGTGGGTATTTAACACTGCCATTAGAAAGACACTTTTTGGTTCACCGATAAGAGTTTTGCAGATTTTCAAAATGATAACACACAATGAATAGATTTTGATATGAAAACACAATACAACTAATATAATTGAGAGTTTATTTCAAAAACCGGCACTTTTGTGTTAATTCCACCTTCTTCAATAAACGAAAAAAGAAAATACTAGAGTTAAGCCAAAAGTTTGGTCAAAACAAGTAATTCCTCTCAATTTGAATTGTGACTGTGAAACCGAGATCGTGACATCTTTCGTGGCTTCATTGATAAAAGAGAACTCACCGGGTGCCCTCGGGCGGTTGCTTTTGTCGTGCGATTTAATAATTATGCCCATCGCCGCATTCAAAAGCTTGGCGAAAGTAATTCCAAAGTAGAGAGCTGAAAACAAAGTTGGGAAAGTTTTGCTTAAACGCACTTGTTTCTCGGGGAATGGGAAGTAGATTGACCAAAATCCCAGTTGAAATCACATAGACGAAAGATGTTATGAGGAGAAGCAGTCGCAGAGGAAACAGAAATCCCCACCTTAATTAGCCTTTCCTTTAAATTCAAACACGATAATAACCTGAAAACACAACCCAATGCGTAAATGGCAATACGTTTAGAATTCCTGTCTTCCGGGAGAGTAAGAATCCACCAGCCCCTTCCCGGGGACGCCAGAAACGGCCGAGAGACATCGTCCTGAAAACGACAGAACTCCACTTTAGCTCCTTATCAAAACCCGAAAATTCTGTGAAAAGCGTGCACTCGGGTGGCTTATCTCAAAAGTCGCACGGATTTAGGGCCAGGCTCGGGCCATCAAAGGAGCAAAGTGCGGACACGAAGGGAGACAATGCGACAATGTGGAACGGAATGTCATTGCTTTCAAATTTACAAAGAATAATCTACTATCTTTGAATATTGAGACAAAACACCTGTGTGGGCATTCAAAATTTGGCTAAACAAGATTTGTAAAAGACAATAACGGAAAATTAAGAATTCTTGTTTTTAAAAATACTTCACATAAAATTTATAGAAAGTTACCTGCAGAATGGATTCGATTCCACTGACCAAGAGTCCTGTGGAAATTTCAAAGGAATTGGAACCCAATTCTGTAAATATAAATAATAAAATAATAAAACAGCCAAACTCTCAGCTGAGGAAGGCGTGAGGTGAGTTCGGCCAATGACCAGACCGTTGTCATTGTTATTGGCCAGGTGGACACAGCTGTTCACGCTCAGCTGAGACTGCAGGAACTCGATCATCTGGACGTAAAGACGGGGCAGAGGACCTGAACCACTTCTTGCAATAATACGTATTTACACAAAGTTTTCTTAGAAATTACACTCACCCCAATTTCCTTTGCAAAGAATGAGGACGACAGTTGAGACATACGTAGCCAGTAGGGTGCCTACATAAATCCCAAGGAGAGAAGATAACATTGTGAAAAGGAATGTCCGTTTGAAAAGAAAAGGAAGAAGTAGTCAAAGGGGATGGTTCCACGTGGTTTGTGGGTGTCAATCGGTCGGAGAAGACTAGAGAAATTGAGAAGGGGAGGGGCCTAGTGGCTGTTATCTTCGTAGACTAAAAAAGACTGCTGTCTGTCCCAGCACGGCGATGGTTTCCGTTACACAAGGGGGTAAAGTACGCCCTCGCAGCTGATTTCCAAGGGTTTGACAGAAAGGAACGAAAGATGAAAAGAAAAGACACACTGACACCCACATTTGAACTTTAGCAACCCCTTGACATCATTTGTCCAAGCAATCTTTACTGTAAATAGTTCTCTCTTTCAAAGAACCATTCTATGTTTATTCAACATAAACCCGACGCTCCAACTGTTTGAGGTTATATCCAGACGCCTCTTCAAATTAAAGTCTTCAACTCCACTGTTGCCGCAGTTGATTCGAATAGTTCTGCCACCCCCTCTCCCCCACTGCTTGCACCTAAATCTTTGGTTTTTTTGCTTGATTTTATCGTAACCTGCACTAGATTCTCCACTTTCGTTTGTCTTCTGACTTCCATCCGTCGAATGCCATAAAATGAGATCAGAGGAAGGACCACTGTGTAGATGGGAATCGTCTGAAACGCCGTGGTCTCAAGTTCTCTAAAGAAATTACGTAGGCCATCATAATGTAGGATCTGTAGTGGACATCGGCCACTTTGTTTTTATCGTGGCTCAGTCGAAGGAGAGACGTGGCTATGCCATAACTGGAGAACATCAGAAGAGTCATCGTAGTGATCGCTCCCATGAACCTCGCTGAAACCGCGTTCTCTGCCTTTTGATATTTGGCCGTCAGACTGTCGTTTATTCTGAAAATGCTTATATTTCACCTCTTCCGTTATTATCTCACATGGTATTCTTTTTCTTGTTTATAAGATACAGTATTCCTGATGCAATCACCGCAATTAGATTGAGGATGGTGAGGGAGACGAAGAGCATGGTGATGGAGGAGGCCACGGAATTGGGAGTGTTCAGGGCTGATATCTGCGGTTCTTCGACGGCCTTTCCGTAGTAAGTGTTCACACAACCAAGGATCGGCAGAAGCACCTGGTTACGCACGTAAATAGTTAGATGTGGCCAATTTACCGAGAGGAAAAGCAGAGAATTTCCGAAATATTTCCCAGAGCGCTCGTAGCAACGGTAGAAGAGACTGGCCACGGTCCTTTCCACAAACATCAACACCTGGAACCATTGTTTGACTGTTTTAGCATTGTCATTATTTGACGGTACTTTTTAATTGCATACAAGTTCTGTTTTTTTGTTGTTGAAAGACCACCCTTTTGCTTGTCGCATTATTTGAAATTACCTGTGTTGCTTCAATCCACATTACGCATCCAACTAGCGGAATGTTGAATATCCGGTAGAGAGTGCAGTCCAAAACAACTTCACAATCGTCCTGGAATGCGAATGAGAGGTAGAGATGATGAACCTGAACTTTCCGTTTGAATTTAAATGAAGTCGTTGAACCTGGAATATAGAAACCCAAAGTGAATGGAGCATACACGCAGTAAGGAGGGAAACGAAGAGGATCTGGAAGAGTACTGTATCCGTGTATTCCGCTGTCATACCTTCATGTTGTAATGAAAGGGCAGACGACGGCGTGTCATCCAAAGGACGCGGGAAAGGAGAATCAATCCGCCGATGGAGAGACCCAGATGGAGGGCTTGCATGATTCTGTAGAGGGGGTGCACCACACACGCTGCCAACTAAACATATTCCAATCGGCCAGCTTTACACAATTCGGTCCTTTTTTTGGATTTCATCTCGGTTTCCAATTAACACAGTGAAAACTGTGATATCAGTAGGAAAATGTAAAAAGAGCTGAATTTCTTACCCTAAATAAAGAATACCATAAATTACCCCGTTCACCATGTACCTCCTCACTTCAAAATATTTTGATTCTGCCAAAGCATTAAATGTCCTTCCGGCTTAAATTTAGAAAATAAAATGCGTTTTCTCCCTTTTGAATTGCTTTTGATTCTCAATAACAAAATTTCATTTGTTCTGCGAACGGAAGGAATATTGCAAAACAATTGGTATTCTCTGATTAATAGGACTCCCTTTTGCTACATCTACTTGTTGATTTCAGATGATTTCAAAGTTGCAAACTACTAAAAATAGGTTTGTTTCACTTTAGGGTTTCTTTTATTCAGGGTTTGTTTTAAACCTTTGAAACATTGAGAAGCAGCATGTAAATTAAGAAAACTTAGTGACGTCATGTATTCGTAAACGCCATCCTTGTATGAACTGGAAATAGTTTTAATTGTCACCTGTCTGCAAAGTTCTCTGCTGATATTCCTGTCATCCATTGGAGGAGGCATCGAGTGCGAATGACGGCCAAGCAGAGGAAATTGGAGGGCTGAACACGTGGACCTATGATTTTCAGGAGATTGGATTTTGCACAGAAGA
The DNA here is from genome assembly GCA_022343465.1 of Oscheius sp. G VE-2021. Lineage (NCBI taxonomy): Eukaryota > Metazoa > Nematoda > Chromadorea > Rhabditida > Rhabditidae > Oscheius > Oscheius sp. G VE-2021. The sequence goes on from JAJQXH010000023.1 coordinate 1,310,958, forward strand.
GGATGGACTCTAATAACCGAAGCAAATTCAAAGAAGAGTGCAGTTTATTCCAGGGTTTACTTGGGATATGGGATAATTGAAAGAATGAAGGAGGGTCAAACATAAAATGTGTTGACGAAATTCACCCTGATTGATATTTTCAGATTCGAGAATTCTGGTTGTCCATCTTTTAATCACAATGTGTCCTTCAGAAAGAATTGATGTAATGCCTCGGTTTAATGTAACTGGAATGTTTTTGCATATTCTACTCTCCGACCAAGGGTCCAAAGGCTGCGGAAGAAAGTGTCTTTGGCTGAATATGACAGCGACTGACAAAGGAAGAGGGGCGTTAATGGATATTGAATGGGCGGTCCTTGACGAACTTTGGATGGGTGGCTAAGGCGAAAAAAGAGATGCAATTAACCAAAAACGCCCATTGCGTCTGTTGACGGAAGAACACGCGATCAGGGCAAACACAGGATGCCATACGGTGGGGCTGATGACCGAAGACGGAGATTCTGCAGTGGAACAGGGCTCATAAGAAAGTAGTTCCGATGAAAAACACCAGCGGTCTTTCCGGACTCAATGCAGCCAGTAAAGTGCGTATGTACCGTAAATGCCAATATTGAAAGGTGATTATTTGTTATGTCACCCAATCTCTCATTCAATTAGACATGATGCTAGTATTATGGAGGTGCAGATTTATAACTCTATTCTTTCCCGTGCTCTCTCTTTCTCCCTCTCTTTCTCTCTTTCTCTCTTTCTCTCTTTCTCTCTCTCTCTCTCTCTCTCTCTCTCTCTCTCTCCACGAACGATAATGAAAAATGGTGTTAGGCAGAAAACGTAAATCGGGCATCCCTTTCCGCAGTTGCTGCGGAATAAAAAGTTGAAGAATCCGGTAGAGACGATTAGTCGTGGGAAACTGCCACTTTAAGAGTAAGAACGTGCCTTTCGACCATTCTGGACCAAACTTTAGAAAAGCAGGAATTATAAATAACTTGACTATTCTGGTTAAGCATTACAAAAAAGAAATACAGATAAGGAAACCTTAAATTTCCCACATTTTAGGTCCTATAATTAATCTTTTCGTTTATTCTCATTTGTGCAAATGCAGAAACAGCGGGTAATTGGTTGTGGCTGGGAGTAGCCTCGTCATGAGCAATCGGATTAATGGGGCCTCGGGAATGTGTTGAAAGGAGAAAGAACAATTTTTATTACTGAGAGGACGGTTTTCGACAGAAGAAGGCATAGACGGCGACTAAGCAACGGTAGTGGTCGATTGTTGGCGGCCGGGAACCTGAAACGTTTAGGGTTTGTAGTCGGCGTTTGGTAACTAAATGTTTCAGAGTTCCAATTTGGTGGACTCGTGGTCAGTTTAGAAATGATTTGCCATTATTATTTCGATCAAACCTTTGTCTTCTGTTCTTGCAAATGTTGAATCCACAGCCGCATTCCCCTGGCCGTCGATTCGATCTCCAAGCATCCGTCATTTTGCATTTTGGATTTATTCAAGACATTTCCGAGCACACCCTTGTGGTTTGTCCAAAGCACGGCGTTTCCATGGATTTCGGCCGTCACAGAGTCCGCCATCTCCGGTCGGAACCTGTCAATTTGTCCCTCTCCATTTCCCTCTGCACCCACCTTCCGTCGTCTGCACTCACGTTTCCGAGATCAACGTGCCACCACAGAGCATTCCTGAAAATTACTGTTTCTCAATATGCTTGCTGATTTACTTGAACTCCTTGATTAAGTCCTTTATGTCTTTCACAACCACCATGCACGGAGTCCTCCCGCATTTCTTGTCTTCTTCGATGGCTTTCTCCAGTTCCTTCTTCGTCAGTCCATTCAACAGCCTCAATCCAGAAATGTGGCACACGCCTCTCAGATCCTTCGATGAATCCGTGTAGACAACCATATTCTCCGATCGGATGTGTCTTTCCCAGGAATTTCCAAGGCAGTTACGAATCGTGAAGATTCTGGCCATGGCGAAGGAAAGAAGAAGACCAACACGAGCTGATTTCTGAAGTTATAGTTATTGATAAGAATTCGGAGAAATGCACAATGACACAGCCTCCAGTGTTGGGCATTTCTTGCAGTTTGAAAATGCGACTGACAACGGCAGTTTCAAATTCAGAAAAGAGAGAAGTGGAGGGAAAGAGATATGAGATGGACATTTCCGCAGTTGCTACGTCCAATGCCAAATCGTCATTCTCCTGAATGTGAATGAGGAACGAACTTGAAGTAGGCCAACCGACGACACCAGCCCCTCCAGCCTTTGGAAAACAACTTCAACTGAAGAAGGCTGCAAAGGACATTCTTTGGCGATTTCTGCAACTTTGCTTTTATAGAAACAATAAAAGTTTAAGACGTGATTTTTATAAGACTCGAGCTAGCTGTGACATAGGAAATTTTTTCGTCTTGGAATGCCCTGATACTAACTATAAGTTGTTAATATGACCAAACTAAACGATGAAACTTGTTTTTGGATCATTCGGGTTACTGTAGCCCAAAATTACAATGTTGTAACGGCTTGTGAATATCTCGCTTCAACGTGAACCAAATTAAAAGCGGTCAATTAGAAAAAGGTAGATAATATTATAGTGAACAAGATTGTAATTGAAGTTAAAGTTAAATTTCGACTTGAGTTTGAAGTTTCAAAAAATCACTTTTTTGGACATTTTTGGTTGTAATTCCCGCAAAACGCAAAAGTGCTCTTAGCGACCATCTGCACACATTTTCTATAACTATTTGCTACATTTTATTAATTGACGTCAAAAATTTTTAGGGCAGGCCTCATCCTCAAAAAGCGCTTCAAAGTGCGCGCTATCATGCGCCTGCACTACACTTAGCGCCGCGCCACCAAATCGACGGCGCGGGGGATCCATGGATCTACCCCCCTTTAATTCTAATCACTTCCAAAGGGTAATTACATGATTCTGAATTTCTGTATAATCACAATTCACACCATCGGCATACTTTAACGCTGTGAAATTGATTTTTTTTTGGGTTTTCACTTAAACATCATCAAAAATAAGTAGGTGTTACGAGAAGCGTTGAATTATGAATAACTTTTTCAAAAGGGTTGAGTTAACAGTTTTAATTTTGTTTGTTTTACCAAATATCAGCTGTACCATAAGGTTTCTTTATTCTCAAATTCGGTTTTCGTTAAAAGCATCTTAGAGCTTACACAAAAGTATTTTATAAATCTTAATCGAAGTTCAATGACAAATAAAGCAGTTTTTTCAAAAGAAAATATAAACTATTAGTCATTTTTACATTGTTTGGTCCATTGCTCGTAACACCTACTTATTTTTGATGATGTTTAAGTGAAAACCCAAAAAAAAAATCAATTTCACAGCGTTAAAGTATGCCGATGGTGTGAATTGTGATTATACAGAAATTCAGAATCATGTAATTACCCTTTGGAAGTGATTAGAATTAAAGGGGGGTAGATCCATGGATCCCCCGCGCCGTCGATTTGGTGGCGCGGCGCTAAGTGTAGTGCAGGCGCATGATAGCGCGCACTTTGAAGCGCTTTTTGAGGATGAGGCCTGCCCTAAAAATTTTTGACGTCAATTAATAAAATGTAGCAAATACTTATAGAAAATGTGTGCAGATGGTCGCTAAGAGCACTTTTGCGTTTTGCGGGAATTACAACCAAAAATGTCCAAAAAAGTGATTTTTTGAAACTTCAAACCAACTTTTCATTATTAAAACGTCGAAATTTAACTTTAACTTCAATTACAATCTTGTTCACTATAATATTATCTACCTTTTTCTAATTGACCGCTTTTAATTTGGTTCACGTTGAAGCGAGATATTCACAAGCCGTTACAACATTGTAATTTTGGGCTACAGTAACCCGAAAGTGCCTAAATCGATAAATCAAATAACTTATGAAATGACATTTACATTTCCCCGCGACCGTCCGAGAGAGGTAATCAAGAAAAATGGGAGGGATCCAATTATTCAAATAAAATTGTTATTCGTGTTTGATAGTTTAATCTTTACCTCCAAATCCACGTAGTCTTTCTAGAAGTGCCGCTGCGTTGCGCATTTCCTGATATAAAAGGGCCCAGGCGGTGGATTTGGCAGTTCGTAAACTTCTCTGCAATGCCTTCACTTCTATCTCCAACATATCAACTTCGCTTCCTTTTACTCAGCCTCCTCCTCCCGGTCGGTCGTTCTTTCCCAATGCAACCCTTTCTCAGCTCTCATGGACCCTCAACCTCCCCATCTTCACTGGTTCTTCTGCGGCCGTTCCCTTCAAGGAGCTCAGCGTGAGATCCACTTCCATCCCCGCTGACTGCAAGAAGCAGAAGTGGAAGAAATTCGATGGCACGGAAACATCAGAAATAGAACTGATGTGAGTTCAGACACAAAGAAGTGAACCTCTTCAGGTGCGAACTGCGTCCTTGGATGACGGCTGTGTTTGACAACGCCGCTTTTTCTGCCAATAACGTGGATGCTGCTCTCGCTGTTGGAGGAACAGCCAAAAAATGCTTGCTGTGAGGACATCCAAATGCAAAGTACATTTTGTATTCAGTCTGGTAACGTGCACCGGATCTAGTTCTGCTAATTCCGCCGCAATCTGCGCCAACGACACTTCATACGGCATGTTTATCAATAGACTATCCGTGCCCAGTTCCGCTGACAACCGGATGTCACCGGTGGATCCACACTGCGATATGGGAACAAAGGAAAATCTAGGCAGATACACGTTGGCCCACAGGTTGAGAAGGGTTTGAGCCTTGAGATCTCTTTGCAGATGGAGAATCGCAAGCCTGCAGAAATACAAAAAGTTTATTGGAAACAACGACAAGGAAAAGGAGAGGGATGACTTGTACATCCGAGTGCCCGTCAACTACCCGGGAGAGGTGCCCATCCAGAAGGAAGCGAACATCCTCGCCCACGCCTTCTTTGGCGTAAAAGATACAAACGCGCTGGATGGATGGACGTCGAATCTGTGTGGAGACGGCTGTCACTATGGACAATTCATGAGCATCGACTACAACAACAATGATGCCCAGCCGTTGATCGACATCTTCGTGAATAATGATTGCCCATGGGTCTCCGTCTGCACTAGCTTCTGGAATAATAGATGCAGATCTATGAACATGATCCACATAATGATTCACAACGGATTCGTAGTCTTCATGGGAAATCGGAGTAGGTTGTTTCATTGAATGCAAGCAATGGAGTGCAGGGTCGCAGTCGACTCTTCTGATGCACCGCAAAGCCACGGTTGGAGAAAATGAAGCCCCCATCCACATCCAGTTGGCTCGCACCGTTCGCCAACTTGTGACATTCAATGATCCCAAATCTGTGAGTGAAAACACCTCCATGTACCCAGATGATTCAGAAGACATATAGGAGCATCTGGGCGGTCACCAGCATGTACCGCGAAAGGGTCGTCGGAGAGACTTCTGAGCTTGGCAAATTGATGTTGATATTTGAAAATGAAAATTGTCCTGCCAAGGGATTCGGAGTCCGCGCCCAGACAGACATTCATGTTCACTTCTCCCCGAATGGAGTTTCTAACAATCAAACAAAAATCAAGCAAGAGAACCTGGGATTGAAACCTTACAGAGGTGATGCTGATATACCTTCTGATATACCACCTGTGAACAATAATATCACACAAACGACGTTGGCCACCCCTCCCCCTCCTTCTGCTGCTCCAGAGACCACCACCATAGCCCCCGTGAGACAAGACATTTACCCAAAACAACAGTTGGTTTCAGATTACTATTCCCGGTAATCTTGGGAGAGCCACACCGAAGCCAAGAGGCCTTGGAGAGGAGAAAGTAAATGAAAAGGGCCACTTGCTATGGGGAATCTTCTACGGATGGCTGTCTGGATCCCTCCTGGCCATCATCATCGTCGTCCCCATTATGTACTTCTGCCGCAGGACCTTCTTCTCCAGCTGGTACCGTGGAATGTTCAAGAGGTACCAGTGCGATGCTTCTGGAACCACTGGAGGAGTGACTGGAGTGGGCTTCGGAGAGAACAAGACGGACAAGACGACTGGCTCTACGATGCAGACGATTCAGACGATGGATGCAAGCCAGATGGGAACCACTGGAGGAGGAGAGAGTCAAATGGGAACCACTGGAGGAGGAGACACTTCCTCTGTGGCGCAGGTGAAGACTGGAAAGTCGGACGAGATGACTGCCCAGTCGAACGAGAACGAAGTGACTGCCAAATCTCACAAGTCTGCAATGTCTGCGAAGGAATGAAGACACAATAAAAATGTGGCTCAAACTTTTTTCATATCTGATATGCTCTACTTCTTGGTTCGCTGCGCTCCCGAAGAAATGGAATTTCGGACTGCGACCCCGTAGGTAAGGAACTGCGCAAAACAAGAAGAAGGGAACAAGGCTTTATGGGAACAAGGCTTTATGGTTTGAGACTCGAGACTGTACGACTAGAGAAAAAGGGCGACGACGAGCGACGAGGAGGAGGAGTCAACGACGATACGGCGGGGCGACGGCGAGGCAGGAAGAGGGAGCCTGTTTAAGACCTGCAAAGAGAGACGGGGAGAGAAGGATAATGTCGTGTGTCGTGGCTGCTGAGAGAAACGGATCAAACCGTATATATGATTTATTACCCGAAGGGAATGTCCCAACTGGGACGTACGGACAACAACTGTGGGGAAATAGATGGCACAGGGGATAACAGGACGGGGCGGACGCCTGAGCTGCCAAGGTGGCAAGAAAAACAAAAACAACAAAACAATTTCGGAGGGAAGCCCGCCATGAGGACCCAAGTGAGAGGTTAGGTACGGGGGAGACTGGCTAGCGGGGAGGGCTCCTTGAGATTCAGGGGAGTCTTTGATGTTAAAGTCCAAAGAACGCGAGGATCTCCAGCGACCGAGGCGTTGAATCTGGTCTGCCGACCTCCTCTCGGCCGCGGCCGCGGAAGCTCCGCCCCTTCGGAGGCTGTGGTGTGACACATGCACTCCGGATGCCAGGAGAATCTTCTTGGCCTCCTTGCTCAGAGCTCTCGGGGATATCCGAGCTGAACGAGTGAGAGAATGGAAGAAAGAGGAGCTGTCCGATCTCCTCGCGGCTGACCATCGGAGAATTGAGGATCTGACTGGTGAGTCGGAGGTCATCCGGAAGAAGGAGGTTCGACCTCGAGCTAGCTGGTCGTTCTTAGCCTTGCTGACCTAGGTATGCTTGTTAACTGTTGGAGCCAAAGTGAAGCGAACCTTGACGGCTACGAGCGAATCGCCGATCGAGATGTTGTCCGCCCTCAGGTAGGCGGCCTCGCTCGCTCGGAAGAGAGCGTGGTAGGAGAGGCAGACTATAGCTGCGGCCCTTGTCGTCCTGAGGTTTTGAAAGAACATTTTCTGATGAATTATGACAAGCATGTTGGGGTTAAAGGTCTAAATGTGATAGGAATTAGGAATTCTCCGAAAATGAGCAACCGATACGCAGAGTTTTGTTGTTGAATTGCAGCTTGACATCGATCACCGCCACAGTTAGGTCCTGCGATTAGAAAAGTCTTCGGATAACCAGAATGCTAGTTATTTCTACCCTCAGCCACTTTAGATAGAAGAATATACAAAAGAACTATTAGCTTTATTACTACTCCGTATTTGTTTGGAGATCACAAGAGAGTAAAACAACCAAAAAAACAACAACATAGATCAGGCTATTTACAGTAACAATACTAAGTACATTTAGCCAAGGGCGTTTCCACCGAAGCTGAGAAGATGGTCCAATTGGTCGATGGTCCATCCGTCCTCGCCGACGACGTTCGCAGCCAGTCGCTGCACCTCTTCTTCGACGGATCCCTTCACCACAAAGTTGTGGACGGTCATCGCACGATGTTGACCCATTCGAGCCATACGGCCAATCGCCTGAACAGAGATTTACTTTACTGAGGAAAGGGGACTTACCTGTGCAACCGTGGCTTTCTCAGTAGTTGGCTCGAGGAAGAATATGTGGTTAGCCTGAGTGAGATTGAGGCCGTTCGCCCCGTTGTTGAGGGACATAATGAGAACCTGAATTGAATAGGAAGTGGATGGCTCTCCAGTGTAACTGACCCTGACGGCGGGATCATTCCTAAAGTCGGCTATCCTGATGGGATCGAGCGTGGTCAGCCTGCGGTGAACGACCTTCGCCGCGTTAAGCAGGTCGCAGAAGGAGTCCATAGCCTCGTTGAGAGAAGTAAAGATGAGGACCTTGTTGGTAGGGTCACTCTTCAGAATCTTCCTCAGCTTCCTCAAGATGGCATCGTACTTTAGGGAGAGTTTACACATTCAAAAGTCTATATTACCTTGACAGGCAGCTTAACATTCGGCAGTTCGGGATCCGCCTCTCTTTCCTCGTCCTCCACCACCAGGAACACTCCGTCGAATGTGGTTCCCTCACGGCAGGTGACGCAGTTCAGGACTTGGCGAGTACGCATAGGGTTGATAGAGTTCCTGAATGGATATGGTAATATACGGGAACGCAAACTCACAATTTTAACTGTTTGAAACAGCTATTGCAGATGAGATGGGCGCATGGGAACACGTGCCAACTGCGAGTAATCTCAGAGTAACAAACGGGGCATTCCCTCACGGTGTTCCTATGAAATAGAAATTAAAACACTTGCGAATAAAGCCACTCGTTGCTGTTCTTCAGTGTATTGTAGTACATAATCTGGGTGGTGACCCTGGCTATCTCCACCTTCTTTTGCTCGCAGCGGGTGTTCCACAGCTGAATCGCCTTCTGAAGCTTTCCCCATGAAGACAACCACGAAGAAAGTTTAACCTTGACGGCGGATGTTTCCTGCGGAGGAAGGACAATCTTCTGAGCCAGGAATCCGGGCATCTCGAGTTCCATTCCCACCTCCAGACGACGTTCGGCCTCTCTCAGCTCACGGCTAAAAAATTATAAAAGAAGTCATAGAAGCACCTTACTGTCTGCAAACCAGCTCCTTGATGGAAACGAGGACTTTCTTCGAAAACAGCGTCATTCGACGGCAATACTCGAACCACTTCCACAGCTTTTTCATCTGCAGGACAAAACCATTTACACCCACGCGGAAGTGGGAGATCTCTTTACAAAGGCGGAACAGCTCGTTATCTTCCAATGGGAGACGGCGGTCGAACCTGGAACTGGAAGACTGCAAGTGAAGGAAAGAGACTGACATGTCCCTCATCTGAAGGCTTTCCTCCAGGTCCCGCACACATCTGTCCATCTCGCAGGCAGCGCAGTTGGCTGAGTCAAAGTCTCTGAAAACGACAATCTCCTCAGTCTTGGTCTTTTCCCACTGTTCCACCAAAGTAGCCGCATTGCGCCTGGGTCTGGTTGGCTCAGCCATCAGGGCGGCCACCTCCTCGTCAGCGTCCCTTCGAGTGTCCTCCCGGTGCATAAACTGCTCGTTGTGGTGACAGTCCATCATCTGCTTGAAAGTATCAGACGACGAAAGCTCAATCACACATTTTTCCTACAAGAAAGACTTAGCCTATGACAACCAAATAGATAAAATTCGAATTTCAGACCTATACAAACCTCAGCGTTGTCAAAAGCCATTTCAGCCATTTTGGCGCGCAGGAGGCGGAGGTCTCCGTGTTGTCTCTCCAGCTTGTCTTGGATGAGGAAGAACAGGCGATGGGGGAAAGAGACACGGGTAGATTTAGAGATGAGATCGTCCATGTTAGCGCAACTTAAGGAAGCCAAGTTACGAGATTTAAAGACCCTGACATTGCCAGTTCCAGTTCAGCCGCCCATGCACGGAGTCCGAAAACCTTGTCGAGAGAAGCCCTATCGAGGTAGAACTGAATCCAGCTGATACAGCTGTCAAACTGGAAATGGTGGGTAGGCCAAATGACGCAAAATCTAACCGCTTTATCGTAGAACACCCAATTCTCCTTGAGATGATCCCATTCGTTACGGTGCTTCGCCAGATGATGCAGTTCCTTTCTCGTGTATCTGGAAGATACGAATAATAGGGAATATGGGGGAAACACCCACCTATCCGACATGTCCAAGATTCTGGCCTCTAACAAAGGAATATCCACACTCTCAGGGAGGGTGACACTCTGGCGCAGGTCGATCAGGGCCTTGCACACGTGGTAGAGTTGAGTCGTATCCACCCTCAGGACTTTCTCCAATTGCTGAAATAAATCTATCAATGTGCCATCGGAAGGACCCGTACCACTTTGTTCTCTTTAAAGGTGAGGTTCAATTTCTCCAGATTCTTCTCGATTTCAAAGGTCTTCATATAAGAAACAGGAGCCTCATCGGGATGGTAAAGATTGAGCAATCCACATAGAGCTGCAAAGCTACATGCAGGAGAGACAGGATAGAGAGGAGAGAGAGAGAGAGAGAGAGAGAGAGAGAGAGAGAGAGAGAGAGAGACTTACCACACAGGGAGAAGATGTATTCCCTGGTACATTGATCCATCTTGACCTTCTGTCGGATGAACAATCGACGGAAGAGCAGTTCCGGCGAGTAGGGCACTTCTCTCTGTTCCACCTCCTTCTTCGACATCTTCAAATGAGACCCTCCTGAAACAGACCTCGATCCAATCATACTGAATCACCTACCCGTGAGGATGAACAGACGTACTTCGTTCAGAATCCCCAGCAGCTGATGTTGCTGCGCGTCTGACAGATCCGAGAGAAGCGTGCGGTTGTTGTAAGTCAGAGTTTGCAGATAATGGCCTGAATTCACGAATAGATTAACTGATAATTGGAATTACGTAGTGCGGTGAGTGAGGCGTACAGTTTCTCCTGGTAAAGACGTTCTTCCAACGGGGAAAAGGCCATCTCCGTGACTTCGTGTCTGATTGCAGGCAGATCCAGCTAAAAGTGGAATTGAGCTACCGGAAGAGATGACCCACCTGGTCCTTGACGTGTTTCACAGAATTCCTCCAGAAGAACTGAGCGACAAATTGGATCAGAGCCTCCTCCCTCCCCTGGATGAAGTTGTTCCACAACTGCGTCTTCCACACATTTTTCTGGTTGAACGGGTACAGTTCCAGGAATCCGACGAGGCCGAACAAGTCTAAATCTCAGCATGAAAAGAAGAATTGATGACTAACCGTCGACGCTGTGGATGAGGGGAGTTCCAGTGACACACCAACGGGCTCTGCTGGACAATTTGCTACACATTCGCGCGGCCATCGAACCACGGCTTTCGACCAACTGAGATTCGTCCAGGCAGATCTAAAACACCCGCGACTCGATTTGAAAGGAAGGACTAACCCTCCACCAATCGATGCAGAGCAGAGGAGAAGTGACGCACTTCTGCATTTCGTAGTTCCGTTTCCTCAGGTTGTGTTTAGCTGAAGCGAAAATCAGAGGAAAACCAAGTACACCCACTCCCGACTGAAATATAATCGAGTTCGGCACGGAGTGTCTCATAGGAGGCAATCACAATGTCACAGCGACTGAGGTAGACTGGGTGCTTGTAGCCGTCCTTCTCCACTCCCATGTACACCTAAAGGGCGGAAATGTGAAAATAAGCCTACGGGAGGCTTACGTCGATCACTACGTCCTCCCGTACGTGTTTCTTGATCTCCTCGTACCATTGATGACAGAGCACCTGAGGGAGGACGATCAAAGTGGCGCCAGACTGGATGGCGGGACCCTAAAAGTTCGAGAAGGAAGAGTCTTTTTTATGAAGGCAATAAAAATAAAGTATTTTCAAATCATACCTGGAAGACACAGTCGGGGCAAATGAATGGGATTCTCTGAGCATCAAATTCTTTTTTCCAGTGCATCTAAACAGCCAAATTCAACGTGAAAAATGAACACCTACATTCGCCCTGAGACACTTTGTTCCACACTCGGTACAGGAGATCTGCGACATCTTCTGGATATTCTGGTCCTTCATTAGGTTTCTCGCGTTTACGTTGAAGTACAGGTTTCTAATGCGATCCGTATTCGACACCGTTCTACTCTTCTGAAACCCAAGATAATAGAGAAAATGGTGAATTTATACCAGAATCGCATTGAGGCCAACTGCTCCTTCGTCGGCTGCAACCACAGAGGATACCAGGTAGTCTACGACTTCTTTTACTGGGTCAGTCTCGCTGAAATCAAAGTACTAATTGTGAATGAACAACAAGCCAGCTGGTTAGATTCATAATTAAAGAAATAATCAGCTGAAGATAAGCAACTCTCCTCTTTCACGTGTCTCGGCCTTCTTACCTGAGAATCGTGTTTCCCCCGCGGCCTCCATCCTTCCTCAAAAGATCAATGTTATCCGGTCGAAGAGAGAAAATGAGAGCTAGAAGTTCCACGGTTTTGCCCAGACCCATCTGGTCAGCCAATATGCCACCTAAGAAAGAAGTTGGAAGAAAATATTGGTGTAAAAATACCCGTAACTGCGCAATTTTGGACATTGTCGCTCCTACAGAATACTCCGAAGTGGGTGAAAAAATACATTCCGCCCGAGATTTGAACAGCACTAAAATCAGTGGAAAGCAAGAAAAGGGAACTTACTTGAACAGATTGTCCTCTCCAAGACGTACTTCTGCATTCAGCTCCCTGTCAATCATGAAGCGAGCGGCCGCGATCTGATACGGTCTCAGGGTACACGTGAGGCGCTCGAGGCTAAATCGGCATTATTAACTGGAATATGCAGGACACAACAGACCTGAGTGGATAAAGGAGAGGATCCGAACGGCGAATACGCACTTTTTCGAAAAATTCGTCGAAATCTTCTCGCTTGGGAGGTTGGATACTGGGCAAAGAAGCGTTGCAGACGAACAACTGAAACACGTACCAATAGACCTACTATAAGATATACGTTGCTTTTTTAGTGATAATTATGGGGATAGGGCAGCATACACGGTCATTTGAACCACGTTCAAATATTGAACCTTTGGAAGTGGCGATGTTTAAAAAGTACTCACGTGTTCTTTTTCGGGATATGCGAGACGCAACAGCTTGTTCCACGTCACTGCCATCAGATTCAGACTGTGAGGAACGGAATTCTGAAATTATATGATTAGCGCCAAGCGATTGTTTCCCACAGCCATTTGCAATTGTTGTTGAGCAGAAGCCAAGTCGTTGGCCACAGAATCGGGCTTCGTTCGAAGATGAAGGTACACCTCTGAATCATCCTCGCCTTCCAAAGAAAACGTTGGCCTCATGTGATGCTTATATTCCCTGAAAACGAATAACTCCGTTTATAATTATGATTATAAACTAACGAATACATAGAATAGAAGGTGCAGAACTCCTTGGTGGCGTGAAGAGTGGCTGCAGCCTTCACAAGAACTCGCCACGAGGCAATCTTCTTTTTCTTCGTTTTCGGCTCAGTCTTGCAGAATATCTGACCAACAGAAGTATAACTGTAGAAAAGGTCAAAACTACCGTGAACTGGCCTTCGACATCCGAGCAAGGGTCTTCAGAATGAATGAAGAATGAGGACAACGCGCCGAATATGATGCCAGGAGAGGAGGTAATCGTGCCTGCTCGAAACTTCCCAACAGGTATGGATCTACACGCGGTAAAACGAGATACGTTGAACAGGACCGATCTTCCGAAGAGGAACTGAAATCACAAATTGGCCAGCAATTGTACGAACAACCTCAGCTTCCTCCTCGGATCCGCCATTGTCCTCCACCGTCTGCACTTCAACTCCTTCCTCCATCAATTACCTAAAATTCCAATTGCAATTAAAACGCGGGAAATAAATAGATGGAATCGATTGAAATAGGGGCTGTTTAATGCCCCATTATACTTTGTGCCCTTCTAAGTGCAACCCTTACATTATAACTTGTATACAAGGGCGACAACAAAAATCACGCGAGCATTACAGTTGTACAGAGAGCAGTTCATAAAGCAAAGGGTAATTTATTCAAGTGTTTAGATTTCCAAACTAATTAAAACAAACTTCAAATATAAAAATAAACGAGACTGAATCAATTACATTAAATGATAAAGCGAGATTTTGAAGTCACGCACAGCGAGAACAGCCAGAAGCACGCGACCAGGCTGGGCCGCCACTGCCGCGGCGACTCGCCGTGGCACAGTTGTTCACCTTCCCGTAGACTAGTCGAAATTTATGCAGTTCTTCGGTTTTTTGTTGTTGTAAATTTTTATATTTCGGAAATATTTCAGGCAGAAACAGGAAAATTTGCAAAAATCAAATTTGAAGTTTTGGAAATGTGGAGTACGGTGAATGAACGGCGTATTCGTTTAAGAAACTTTTCGACTGGACGCGAAATCCCAAGGGTACTGTTTGTCTCCCTGATGAAACGGGTCAGTCGCCTGCTTGACCGCTTTTGTCCTCTCGCCATAATTTCGGTTATAAATGGTCCTTACTGATGGACCCAGTATATTTTTTAGCCTTCGATTCCATTATCCATTATGTTGGTTTTAGCGTATTCCATCGACTAACCGCTCCTTCTCTTATGATTCTTTTTATAATGTTTGTGTGTCGTGTCTGGGATTACTTGTCTTGCATTTATTTAACTGAAAAATTTACTTTTCGGGTGTTTGCGCTGAGAAAATAACGTATATTCATGCTGAATGCCGCAATGCGTTTCGATCAATAACTGCAGTGGTTTGTCACGCTTCTTTCAAGTTATTTTCTGCTTATTCATCAAGTCGGATAGAATCCAATCATTCATTAGTTTTCGTTCTTTTTTTGTTTTCTTGCGATGAATATGTGATTTTTAGGGTGATGGACTTCAACGCTCTCCTCAATACAGCCTCCAAAAATGCAAAGAATGTCAATAAAACTTTGGAAAGTCTGGATTCTGAGGTAGCGAAGGAGAAAAGGGAGAAGTTGCGGCAGATCGAGGCTGAGAAGAGGGCTCGACTGGAGCAGATTAAGAAGAAAAAAGCCATGATGCCAAAGAGGGAACCTACTCCCGAGAAGAAGGTCCGTTCGCGGTAATTCTGCTAACTCTTGTTTCAGTTCACTATTCCAAAGAAAAAGTCTGATGAACCAACTGTTGACAAGTCGAAAGTTCAGGCTTTCTTAGCCAAGAAGGAACAGGCCAAGTTGGAGGAAGAGAAGAGAAAGAAAGCCGAAAAGGAGAAGCTCATTCAGCTGCGGTTGCAGTCGTTTGGTGGAAAGGTTTTTTGGTCTTGTAATACGGACATATTCCTTTTAGGCTAACAAGAAAATGGAGAAGCACTTCGGAATGGACGCCATGGATATCCAGGTTCGGTTCGGAAATGACCACCAGCACTTGGAAAGGCTCCAGAAGCAGAGGTGGAGAGAACAGGTGGAATAGGACGTTTGTGCGTGTAAATGCTGATGGTTTAGGATGAACAGGAGCAGTTAACCGACTCTCTCAGAGGAGGTGTCTACAAAGCTATCAGCCAGAAGAATAAGGTCATCGCTAAGGTATGTTTTATTTATCTTCTTTTATTCTAGAAATGTTCTAGGTTGAAGCGGAAGGAGGTCGAACCAAGGAACCTCATCGCGTGTCAACCAGTAAATCCAACAGTCTGTTTGGTCTCTCCAGTCGTCATGCGTCCACGTATGTTCGCCCATCTCTCATTTCAACCCTTCCTTAGGCGTGATCATTTCTCTCCTCCGAGAGATGGAAAGAAGAAGGAGGCACCAAAGCCCGCAACTTCCGTGGTTCAGAAAAAGAGGCCCGCACCTGCTCCGGTCGATTTCAAGTGGGCATTCCTGTATTTGTGGTATACATGTTCTTTAGCGCGCTTTTGAAAGCTGCAGAAGGCATCAGTCAGGGAAAGAAAATCGACATTTCCCACATTGAGGCAGCCCCTCCGCCTAAGATCCCCCGGATGGATCACAAACCGAAGTGGGTTCCAAAGAGATCCATTTGACCAGTTTCAGGACACCGGTTGCGGCATCCAGTTCCAGTGCCAGTAAGAAACCAACCTCTTCCTCATCCTCGTAGGTTTTATTTAGTTCATCATATATTTTGTTTCGATAATCGTTTTCGCACATAACTTTTCGTAATATTTGTTTACACCTTGTTTATTCAGTTCTCACGCTTCGTCTTCAAAATCTAAGCCGCTTCCATCCGGTTTTACGAAGCCGTCTTCTTCGAAAGCACCCATTCCTCCTCCTAAGCGCCCCGACTCGTCGACTAACTCTAAAACCAGCTCTTCCACTTCGAAGCAGACTGATGCCCCCAAACCTGAAAAGAAAGAGTTAGTTTCAACGAGAATATCTAGTTTCATTTATTTTTCAGTGTAAAGGGCCGATTCGTCAAGGGTCCGACCTCTCCTCCTTTGATCCCGGCTGCTGTACCCGGAAAACGGTTGGATACTATGTAGTTGCTTATTGGAATGATTATAGCTATCTGCCTGGTGATGTGCGCTACAAGGAACAGCAGGTCATGCTGCGGAACGGCGGCGGAGTGTCTTCTTCCTCGTCTTCTGCTCCTCAGAGACGTTTGTTTTTCATGATTTTGAGCTAAATAGGTTAGCCTACAGATTCGGAGAGCGTAAAAACTTCATCTTCCTCGCGAGACAGCGAGAAATCGAAGGAAAGTAACAAGCGAGACCACCAGAAGAGCATGCATAAGTCGTCGGCTCCTGCAATGAGGTGGGTCAGAATGGAATATTGCATGTTTGTTCAGGAGACCCGAGGGTAACAGCCGAGTGGACAGGGAGAAGATGATGGAGATGGAGAGGAGGCGACGTGCCATTGAGAAACAGCGAGAGGCCAGGGCGAAGCAGGATAGATACGACCGGATGTCTTTGTAAGTAGCGGGGGAATCCAAGCTATTGGAGGTTTGAAGGGTGGAGAGAGAAAGGGAGAGGGAGCGTCAACGGTACAAGGAGGAGTACGGAGACGAGGAAGAGGAGGAGGACTACGACAGCGACATGGACGACTTCATTGACGACAGTGGAATGGACTTTGATGAGCTCAGTCGCCAGGAGTTCGAAGACACCCTCAGGTCAGTTGGAGGCAGTCATCTAGGGAATTTGCACCATACATGGGCTCGGTACCGTAATCCGGATCGTGGCGAGACCCCCACCTTAACAAAAACTGACTTTTTGGGGGTCAACGAGACCCCTTTTTATATAAAATTTTGCCTGGCGAGACCCCCGCTCCTGTAAGTTACGGGGTGCCGCCAATGTATGATTTTCACTTTCGATCTTCCAGTCCACGTTTAATCGGCGACCCTAGACTTTTGTGACCTTATAATTGTGCAGTGTCGCCCCGACAGTGTCTGAAAACAGTTATTTTGACCCCTGTTGATATCAGAACCATCCAAAGTGTTTGTTTCAGAATGGTGAATCCGAAGTACAACAAGAAGCAGTGGAAGGAGCGGGAGAGGATGATCAACGACCGGGACATGGTGGCTGACTACCGCACTATTGCCAAGGAGGAGGCCCGCAGTGCCCGTCTCGGCTTCATGGAAGATCTCTACGAGGCCAAGAAGAACAACAGCGAGGCCATCTAACGCCACCCGCCATAATAATTTATTATTGTCTATTTTTTAACCATATTTTATTTGCCTTGCGGCTTTTTATACCCGGCTTGCCCGAATGTGTTGGAGTTGTTGGTGTTTTTAGACACTTATTACTCGAGCACCTTCCCCAGTGATACTGGGCTACCGTTTCTTTCGTCAAAGCGTGATGATCCAGCTGTGATGATTTTTGTGTTTTACTGGTTTGCATATCACCAGAACTCGACTAGATAGAATAAATATATTCGGTTTGTCCCTTCGCCTGCCACGGGATGGTCACCCCATGTTTTAGAATCGGCAGGCCGACAGCCGATAACCAGCCCTTCAATCAACGTAATTAATGGTTTTGCCGGAAAAATGACTGTCTTTGAAAGATTCGGGCATCAAACGGCACTCTTTGTGACGAATGCGTTTTTTGAGCAATCGTACATTCCCGGCAGACGTTCTTTTTATGCATTCACAAAGCAATATATAATAGGAAAAAAGGAACAGTTAGTAGAAATGGAAAAGTGTGTCATACTTTTCCATTCAGTTTCATTGCAAGACCGGGCTTTCTGATACATCAAAAAGAGGACATGTTTCTAATTCCAAGTCTAAATGGCTAAGTTTCGTAGTCTTTGCTTTTTTGTCACGGACACATTTCTTTAATATGAATGTTGCGTCAATTGTCATGCGGTTCATTTTCTGTCCGTCGATGCGTATGATTTTGTCTGCGATTTCGTCTGAACTCCCACGTGCCACCGCCCAGAACTAACGAATTTGGGTCCGAAAGACGATTTATCATGTCAGCAAATGGACCGAGTGCAACTGAGATATTCAGAACGATTCTGTTGGACATGTTGCTGATCGTGGGAAGAGTCCTCTCACGGAGACAGTCGACGGCGGTGGGGGAGGCCGCCCGCTGGATGAGCATCTTGGAGAACCGCTGCGAAAGAGGTTGGGAGATCATAGAATAGTTTGAGGAGACACCTGAACTAACATTCATCAGAAGGAGAAACTAGGCGAGAGAGGGTCTTTTGTTTGTTCAATTCCTTCGCGTCTGCGTGATTCGTAATTGCTTTTAAATATTCTCTTTTATCTTTTACAACTCTAACAAAGATAATATTTGTGGTATATTCCCAACAACACGTACTCTGCTCCTATACTGTTTTTGTTGATCGCTTCTTCAAAGAAATCATCTCCCCGACAGCCGCACCGGTTTACTGCGAACCGTGACTGTTCTTTGCCGCTTTTTGATAAACATTGCACCCTCCGAGGGCATTTGGAATCCACAGTGACAGATGGGAAAACAACATTTACGAAGGGCAAAAAGATAACTTCCTGAATCTACTCGTTTTTTATCAACGTCACAATAGGAAACGATAAGGGCGAATTAAAGGTTTCTTCTTTTTGACAATAGATTCCGGGTTAAAATATGTTACGACACGGGTATTTGGGAAACGAAGTTTTTTATGCGTTCCTGCTTTATTCACTTTCTTCCTGACTACCATTGAGCTCTCTCTCTCTCTCTCTCTCTCTCTCTCTCTCTCTTTCTTTCTTTCTTTCTCTCTCTCTCTCTCTCTCTCTCTCTCTCTCTTTTCAAAATTCCTCTTCTTCATGAAACCCAGCCCGATTTCGAGCTCAAATTCTCTCATGTCCCATTGACCTTGTCCTTCCGTCTCCGTCTTGATCTCCCTGATCCCGTTGTGTATCACCAGGGCATTGTTTGATCAGCCGCCACAACAAACGGCCGTCGGCTGTGGCCACGTGCCGATTAGTCTGCGCACAATGAACTTTTGGCCAGGGCGCACACGTGGTTAGTCGTACGGCGGAGGGTGAATTACACAAGAATCGAAACATGGTGTGATCTCTGGAGCTAAAGATAGGAATCCTTATCAATGGCGCGCCTTCTTGTAAGAACAACTGTTTAATAGTGGCGACTGTCGGCCGCCAATAAAAGACAACATTTGGCCGTTTATGCGTTTTCTTTTCAGAATTCTCTCCGATGATTTTGAGAGTTTATGGGGCGACGAAAAATTAAATGTATTAGGGGACAATGTACAAACGGTGGCCTTCAAAGGCGTCTTTCTTTCTAACTTATTCCGTGAAAGAGCTTTTTAACGTTGCAAAAAAGGAGTTATTAGGAAGTCAGTCAAAGGGTGGTGTGATTCTTCAATAATCCACAAATGAAGACATCACATTTTTATTGTTGGCCATTGAAATAGTTGGATCTTAGGACAATGTGGATAACTTTGGGAGAAAGTCTTTCTTTCCTTGATAATTTCACCTTGTATCCAAGGACCAGTGGGTGATCGATCCATCGGACTTTGTCCTTCCATCGTAGGCTCCCGCTCCGAGGGCCGTTGTGTACATCGGTCGCTCGGGGGCTGTTGTCATGAGGAACTTCGGGCGTGACCGGGTGTTCTCTGAGCGAATCACATCTAATTAAAATGGGCGGAGATGGGTTTAAAAAGCGTTAAATTCTCACGGAACCGTACGTGGTCGACAATCAGGGACTTCTGCCTGCCTTCAAAATGGCGACGTTTCTGCTTTATTCCTAGGCTATTCAATTGAAAATCTCCTCTCCTCTCGCATCTCTGGTTATATACCACATTTATTTAAAAGTATAACCGTTGCCACAATTTTGCCTTTTGATATTGTGTATACTATTTACAGTAATTTCTTCTCCGCACTTTGAATATAGTCCTTTAGGTAGTGCTTGTTTTCCTTTGACTTGATAGGTAGCCGAATTAATTTCTCCCTCAGAGTCCATGACGTTTTTTGACCAGACGTACAAAGTTCCAGAGTCCTAACGAAACAAAGGAAACAAACAAAAGTTCTCTGATGAGTCGACTGGCGCGTGCTCGCAGGTGTCATCCCTTTTGCAAAGGAAACCTGCAGATTTTTGTTAAAATGATGTAATTAAGGACTGGAATTAGTCGACTATATAATAGCAACGCATGTTTACACTATACGTACACTTTGCTTTTTAAACTTTTTTTTAAATATTCCTATCAACTCCCCCACAATCTATTTCTGCCGAACGTTAACGTGAAAAATACACTTTTTCCTGGTTCCATCTACTTAAAACTCGTGGTTTGGCCAGTTTTTCCTAAGATAAGATGGCTTCTAATCCGCTTACAGATCGTTTTTAGTCAGACTGGCCCTGTTTTGTGTACGAAGGGAGAAACTTTGCCCGAGGAAACACACCCGGCAGAAGTGCTCTTTTCGTACAGCGGAGGAAGAAAGACGTTCTTTGGAGGCGATTTTTTTTTCGAATCTCGGGGATCCTTTGGGTTCAGTTAATGATGGACTTTGTCTAGCAGAGATCCTGTTACAATAGACACCTTTCTGCAGATCCTGGAAATGAAATAAGAGAGGGGTCCTCAGTGGACGATTTTGGCTCCTTGGAAAAGGAAGTTTGGGTTCAAACGGAATGAATGCACGTTTCATAGTGAAAAATAATCGTCCTTAAGCTTAATTCGAAATGTTTGGTTCGCAGACCCATAATACCATAACTCTCTCTCTCTCTCTCTCTCTCTCTCTCTGACTCTCTCTCTCTCTCTCTCTCTCTCTCTCTCTCTGGCTCTCTCTCTGGCTCTCTCTCTCTCCCTGTTTTGAGCACTCCTCTACCTATTCCTTCCACGTTGCCTCTTTCTCCAAGTATCAGAAGTCTGTCCTTCAAATAGCAGGGCAGCTGTTGCTGGATGACCCACGTGGTCTGTGGTCGGATCAATCGAAGCGTGTGTCTGCTTCTTTGCACTCCTGCTGCCAGCCCCTTTCCCTGCGTGTCTGCCGCCGCCGTCCATGCCCATCGCGGGCTCCGCCTCCACTTCGTCGGTCCGCAGTCTCCCCTCCCCTCACCATTCGCTCTTAGTTTCTCTCGCCGGATTAAATTCATAATCGCTCTCGGAACACTCTCTCTGACCCTAAATAAATAGAAACGCCCGACCGATAACGCCCAGCTGAGGTCGATGCACCGGGTGCTCGCGCCAGTTTCGCCTCGGCCGACCGCCGTACCCACCGACTCTTGGCAGAAAGATTCCCTCTTCCCTCAATGAACCTTTGGTTTTCTCTCTTGTAATCCTCTGACTAATGAGAGACTGATCTTTCTCAAGACTTACCCAAAGGACTTGTTTTCAGAGGCTATGAAAGAAGCCGTTCGCCAGGCTCAAAAGAAGGAGCTAATCTACTGTTCCGGCAGTCTCCTGGACGCCGTCCAACGACTCCATCTGTTTCCCGACTGCAAGACCTTCGTCGACATGCCGTTGAAAACCGACGCAGGTTTCTCACTTGACCTTAGAAATCCTAGAATTTCAAAAGGATTTCCTTAATTTAGCGAAAACAGTACTGTAGCGTTAACGGTGGACAGGATTCCCCGAACCGGCGGGTGCGTCTGCACCCGCCGGTTCGGGGATGGGTGCGCCCCGCCCCTCGACTGATGAAAAAACAGCGCTGGCCGGCGCCGACATTCGAAACTAAAGAGATCGATTGGCGGGGTTATGCGGATGACGACTAAAAGTACATTTACAGAAACAGTTCAAATAACGAGAGGGAAAGAAAGGGCATCCTGCCCTTTGCTCAAATTACGCTTTTGGCAGAGTTTTTGAAAATTGTGCCTAATGGGAATATGTTTTAAAAGTACAATAGAGCGCATATCTTTCATGCAGTAAGTATACACATTTTTGTTTGAAAAAACGAAGTACTCTCAGTGATAAATAGCTGGGCCATTTGTGATCCTTCAATGCCTCTATTGTTCACTTTAATCGATTGGATTTCTCTAGGAAACCCCCTGCCTGTTGAGCGCCTTTAAAAGCCCCTTCCGCCAGCCTTCCATTCACATGCAGTTTCGTAACTTCCTTAATGACGCGGGATATTCACGTGAGAGACCCATGCGGAGCACCGGAGACAAACAAGCTGATTCGTTTCCGCAGAGATCGGCGGAGCGAGAAGCAAAACAAGGAACCCAAAGCCAACTGAAGGAAATATTGCAGAATCGATCCTCGACGAGTGGAAGACGTTGTCATCTGAGGGCCCAGTGACTAAGGAAGTCTTAAAGGAATTCGTTGCGCAGCACTTTGAAGAGCCAGAAGGAGAGTTGGAGGAATGCCCCCCTGCCGACTGGAACCCAAAGGCCGACGCTTTCAATGACATCTTGGATGAAAGCTACAGAGTCTTTGCTGGCGCCCTTCACAAAAAGTGGCCATCCCTGCACAGAAAGGTAAAACATGCCATCAAACCAAACTAGCAGTTCCTTTCAGATTGCCGACAAGGTCCGTCTGCACCCCGAGAAGTACTCTCTCATCGGCGTTCCCAATCCCTTCGTTGTCCCCGGCGGCAGGTGCATTTATAACTGAAAATGAGATTAAAGGTCTAATGCAGATTCCGCGAAATGTACTATTGGGATTCATTTTTCACCATCAAGGGACTGATTGCATCGAGGATGCTGGAGACCGCGAAGGGCATGATTGAGAACATGCAATACCTCATTGAAAAGTGGGATTTCCCTGGAACAGGAAATAATTCTTCGTTTAGATTCGGATTCGTCCCGAACGGCAACAGAATCTACTACCTCAATCGATCCCAGCCGCCATTACTGACATGGTGTGTCCACGCCTACTTCAACGCCACAAAGGACAAGAATTTCGTAGAATCCCTTCTGCCGACCCTCAGAAAAGAGGTAATTTGAGTAAAAGCGTTGACTTATTGTGACCTTCAGCTTGCTTTCTTCGAGACTAACAGGACCATAATGCTAGATGGATGGGCGGGTCCCCTCTTCCGCTACCACGTCGTGGCCACCCAGCCCAGGCCTGAGAGCTACCGAGAGGACCTGGAAAGCGCCGAATGCTTTGAGGACCGTGAGTTTGGGAGTTTTGCCGTAATTTTGGACTTTTCAGCTGTTGAGAAGTGCCGACTTTGGGGAGACATTGCGGCGGCCGCTGAGAGTGGAAGGGACTTTTCAAGCAGATGGTTCGACCAGACAGGACCTCTCGCCCTTCACATGTCCAGCACCAGGTAATAATATTTAAAGTAGTTCTGTTAAAATTATAACTATTTTAACTTTTAATCATGGTGTTTAGAACCAGCCAGCTGATCCCAGTGGATCTGAACTCTATCATCTGCGGCAACCTTCGGATGATGGCGGAACTCTATGACGTCATCGGAGATTTGGATGAATCCAAGTGGTGTGCAAAGATGTTTGACACAATGAGGACCACAATTCATCAGGTAATTGTAGCAGTTGACATGTAATATTTGAGATTTAGGTTCTGTGGAGCGAACACCTTGGTTCTTGGTTCGACTTTGATCTTCGGACTAACTCTCAGCTGGAAATGTTCCACGACACGAATCTTTTTCCCTTAATCACAGGGGCACACCATGAAGGTTATAAAAGTTTTCCTACCTAAATAACGTATTATGCAGGTATTGACAGTTCCCGAGTGACGGAGTACCTCTTCTCCAGCGGAGTCCTTGCCTTCCCGGGTGGAATCCCCTCCTCCCTTGTTCCTTCCGGCCAACAGTGGGACTTCCCCAACGCCTGGGCCCCAACTTCATGGGTGATCATCATGGGGCTCTATGAGGTCGGACAGGAGGAAGTGGCCTTGCAGTTGGCTCAGAAATGGGTCAGGAAGAATTACAACATGTGGAAGGGAAACAATGGTACCATGTTTGAGAAGGTTTGTCGTATCTTCGGCCTTTGTAACTCTCTTCTTTTAGTACAACGTGGTGTCTCCTTGCGGAAAGGCTGCCGGAGGAGGAGGAGAGTACGAAATGCAGGAGGGCTTCGGATGGACAAACGGGGTCATCCTCGACCTTCTGAAGACATTCGGAAGCCAGCTGAAACACACAGACACCCCCTGCCCTTGCTGCGAGGAGCCTGTCCTGTCGCCAGCTGCTTAAACCACAGCTTTCCCGTCCACAACTCCCCCGGGTACCTCGTCTTACGGATTGTCCTCCAGCCCTTTATGTACAAAGCGTTTACTGTAACCACATTATATTGTGTTCCAAACACCTATTTCCTCCCATTAATAATTGTGTTTTCATAGGAAGAATTGTTAGAAGGCGGGTTTATGAAGAAATAGTATTCAGTCTTGCATTTTCTTCCTTGGGGGCGGGGAAATTGGCGTCGATCGAGGGATGATTGGTTCCATACGCGGAGGTCCGGCCATGCGCGCTCTCTTCTCCGAAGCCCTTCCTCGTCTTCTGGAGGAATCCCGTCTGAAATACGCCGATTTCTCCCTTTTTGTGGCTCTGGAAGGACTGACAATCATGGAAGAAGGCATAATATCAAGGTAACAAAGAGCAAGTTGATAAATAGAAACATTTTAAAACGAAGTTAATTTGAGATTATTGAATGGGCTTACTTCATTGTCATTTGGAAAGGCATCATTTTACTTCTTCATTTTTTAAAACAAAAAAATCCTGGTTTCAGAGATGAAAATCTGTTAACCTTCCAAAGCGGCGATTCAACAATTATGGCATCTGCAGTTTGCGTCGACCACACAGACACTGGTCCCTTGATGGCCATTTATAGGGATGTGCATAATATTCCTAATCAAGAACTAATGGAAAAGTGCTCAGTTCTTCTGAAGACAAGTCCAGATAACCTAAAGCTGCACAGTTTGGGTGAAGGAGTCCTTCAGTTCACAGCCAATCTTCCCGAGTCCCAGGTTTGGTTTCCACTAGTGTCATGTTTATACCTGGACTAGGTGACGTCGACCGAAACCCTCTGTTTCTTGGCTGAAATGCTCCTTTCTTGCCTGGATTACCGCAAGGTGTCTGCAATTCAGTCGATTCGCTTCCCTATCGCGTCTGCTGGAACTTTACACTTTCACCTAACTGTCGAAGGAGATAAAGCCAATCTGAAGATGTACAACTTGTTCGGATCTGAAAGTGGGAAAATGGAGAATATTTTTCTGGGAGCACAAATGGTTACATATGACTTAGAACACATTTGTCCCGATGGAAAGGGTGAGTGAAAAGGGAAGGTTAGGTATTCCCATTTTTCTTAGAGCACGAACCAATCTCTATTAATTTCGTTGTCCAAATTCAGTTCACAATATGCAAATATTTCTTTTAGTTGCGACTCTGTCATCCAAGAAACTGATTCTCTCTTGTCTGCAGGAGATGGGCTTCGACGTGACCCAACTGACAGACGAAGAGTCTTTTGTTTCCTTCGGTCTTGACTCGCTGGAACTGGTGGAATTGGAGCAACGTCTTTCCTCAAAGACGTTTCTCCCACTTCCTGTTAACGGCGTGGAACAAAATCCCTCCGTCGCTACTCTTAGCCTCTTTCTCAATTCGCTGAAGAAGGCCAAATCCAACAATGAAGCTGTTATTCTGTGTTCCGTTCCCTCAAAATGGCAGCGCCGAATTCTCATTGCTGGTGCATTAGAACCTCTGCTGACGGCCCAGTTTAACGAAACCGTAGGGTTTCGGATTGCGGATTTAATTCTGAAAGAAAAAGAGAGGACGACAAGGCAACTGAACCAAATGATGCAGAAACTGATTGTTTGGAACAAATCCCTCTCCTCCACTTACACCTACGAAGCGAAACAACGGCTGTCAGGAACTGAATGTTATGTTCATCATGGAATTGAGGCAATGGAGATATTCGTTTCAAGGCCAATTGATGTGTCAAACGGACCTCCACTTCTCTGGAATATACATCATGACGTCATCTGCATCCTTCTTCACCACGTGGCTGTGGATGGACACTCGATCCGTCTCCTTGTAAGACAACTTTTGAACTTATACCAGGGAAAGGAACCAGGGCCTGTCATCCAATGCCTCAACGATAACCTTGACAATGAAGTGGAAGAATTAGCAGAAAAGGAGATGGAAGAATCGATCCCAACAGATTTTCCGCCACCATCTGAACCAAAACGGAGAGCTATTGTCTACAGAAAGGAACTTCCAAAATTCTTCTCTGAAGTCCTTCGCAAACTTAGATCTCGGATGAAAGTGACCGATTTTGAAATCTTCTGTTCGGCCTTTAGTTTGGCAAATCAGAAAAGAACGGGGAACGAAGGAGTGGAGATTGGAATGGCAGTGTCTGTTAGGAAGAAGGAACAAGAGCACTTAGTTGATTGTCTTGTGACTGTGGTCCCAGTCAGACTGAATGCCAAGGGAACTGACTCTTTGGAAGAACACATCAGGAATACAGCGAAGGCAGTTAAGCATGGGCGAGAAAACGCAGAAAAGACAAAAGCCCGGAAGGTCCAAGTCCTTTTGGTAACAGAAAAAGTGGAGAAAATCACCTATTCCGGAATAGAACAAGTAAATGTCCCTACCGCAGTCTGCAAGCATGACCAGGTCTGGTACTTTAGAAAAACAGCATCCAAATGGGAGATTGTTGTGGAATTCTGCGGGGAGCTGTTCCACGAAAATACAATAGCTGCTTCTGTAGACGCAGTCTTACGTACCATCCGAAGAATGGCTTTATCTTGTGATAGTAGCACAGTCAATCAGATATCCCTAGGTTCCTTCGAGGATTTCCAAAAATGCGATTTCCCAAAGACCACAATTGGTGAAATCTTTAGAGAAAGAAGATATGGCAGGACATTCTGGAAATTTGGAGAAGAATGTGTTTCTCAAAGAGAAATGGAAAGAAAAGCGTTGGAAACCGCCCGTTCTTGGCAACAGCAGTACCTCTGTCACTACGGAGAGGTTTCATCCGGAGACAGACAGTTGGTTTTGTTTGTTCCTCGTAGTATTAATCTCGGGATCTATGTATCAGCCTCTTGGAAGTTAGGATTAGCTGTGGTCCCCATCAGCAGAGATTGGGAGAATGGAAGAATAGTAGACACAGTCAGACGTTTCCACAATGCAATGGTTACCACCGACAATCAGGAACTGAAGCAACGGCTGAAGGAAGGACATGCCTGTGTGGCCGGAGAGGGAACGAAAAACGGACAAATTAGAAGAATTTGGAACTCGATGTCTACAGTTTCCCTTGGATATATGACCTGCACTTCTGGATCAACGGGTCAGCCGAAGGTTGTTTGCTCCTCCATTCAGGGACTAAGCAATCTGGGGGCTAATTACGCGAGGTCCTTCTCTATCAGCCAGCGATCAGTCGTTTATCAGGTGGGTCTTTTTTTTGCAAGTTTGTGTATTTAAACCGTCATTTTGATTTTCATTCATCTTCGAGCTTCTTACCTAATTCAACCTTATTCAGGTGGTCAACTACGCATTTGACATCTTTTTCGCCGACCTAACAAAAGCCATAGTCTCCGGTTCTTCTATCGTTTTCGCAAAAGAAGCTCTCCCTTCTTTACAAGAAATTGTTTGTATTCTGTGAATTTGCCAATGACGTGTCTTCAGATGCAATGCTCCTGTGCCTATGTTATGCCAGCCGTCCTGTCCTCTCTACCACCTCCTGATCATATTCAAAACCTAGGTTGTCTGGAAACCTTGCATTTCGGGGGAGAAAGTATTCGTGCATCTGCTCTTCAAAGGCTTCTAAAAATAAAAACAAGCCTGTTTCAGGTATTTGTAAAGCTATTAATTTACAAAGGATTTACAGGAGTTTGGCCTCACTGAACACAGTGTTTACTCTTCTTTTTCAAGACAGAAGGTGTTTTCTGATGTTAAAGGACTGGGTAGACCATATCCCAATCAGGGATTTCTTCTGCGGGATCGAGATGGAAACACCCTTGGAGGAAGTGGCAGTCGAGGGGAGCTCTTTGTCAAAGGAATGGTCGCCAGGGGATATCACGGAATGAGGGAGATAAACCAGCAGAGGTTTAGAGGAGGAGAAATGGCAACACGGGACATGGTCTGTCTTCAAGAACAGCAGTTGTGCCTTGGGGGGAGAATGGATCTACAGGTAAGACCAACTAATCAAAGAGTCTGTTTGCGTTTAGGTGAAGATTCTCGGTCGCCGCGTGGAACTCGGCGAAGTGGAGGCTGTCCTTTCGAAGCACCCAGAAGTTGAAATGGCTGTTGCGACTGTTCAAAACGACAAACTGTATGCGCACATCACCGCAAAGAAGAAGGTGACCTCAAAATTAAAATAATATTGAGAAATACTTTAGATAAATGGGGATCAATTGATGGCTATCTGCCAGAAGGAACTGCAATTCCATATGGTCCCTGAAGAGATATTCTTCCTGGACAGAATCCCACTGAATGCCAATGGAAAAGTAGACAGAAAACAACTACTCGTTCGTCATCCAAACCAGCTGGAAAAGGAACGGAGGGAACCTCAGACAGATATGGAAGACCTTCTGTGCAAGGTAATGGCCAATGTTCTGGGGAGAGAGGTATCTGTGGATGAATGCTTCTTCCGTGCTGGGGGTAATTCTTTAAAGGCCATGTTTGTCGTTCAAGAACTGAAAGAACATGGATGGAATGTTGTGGTGAGGGATGTGTTTGACCTGAAGACGCCAGAGAAAATTGCCCGACGATTGGAATTGAAATGCTTGGAAGAGAGCATGGCCAAAAACAACACACTTAATGAGACAGCAATTATTTCGAAAGAAAGCACTAATGATGGTAAACAAGCACTTAGTTTGGTCTCCTCACAATCTGATGTTTCACTTGAATCGCCTTGTCCGTTGAGTCACATACAAAGAAGACTCTGGTTTGTCCAGAAATTGCATCCTGAAAGTGACGCATACAAATGCACTCTAAGGATTCGTTTTCCAACTGAAGTGGATGAATGGCTGCTAAGAAAAGCAATTGAAAAGATGCAAAAATTGAATACTTTCCTGCGTTGCCAAGTGGTTGAGCGTGAAGGAACGCCATTTTGGGAGTTTAAGTCATCAGAATCAAGTGACCTACTGAAGATCGATTGGAAGCAGGGAGAATGCCTTTTGCACCTAAATCATCTCATTTGCGACGGAAGGAGTTTGGCTATTTTGGCTGAACAGTTGGCCCTACTCTACAACGGATTAGCTATTCCAATCCAACCCTTTCTTCCACCGTCGGAAGACAAAACGGACCTCTCTTTTTGGTCAAGGTATCTGGAGAATGTCACTGTCCCAATGTTTCCCGAAAGGCCTAAATATAAAGCAAAGTTTCCCAATGAAGTGGGAAGTATTACGATAGCCTTTCCTCTCAAAACGGAAACTCGGCTAAAGGACAACCGAGATACGGTATTTTCCTTTCTTGTGGCGGCCGTCGTTGAAGTGATGAGGAAAGTTTTTGATGAGGAGGATATCGTAATTGGCACTACAGTGGCCAACAGGACGAAGGAGAACAGCAACACGGTTGGATTGTTTGCTAATACTTTGCCCATGAGGTTCAGGGAGAGAAAGAGGGAGGAAGAGAGGGAGGCGGCTGATCAGATTCATTCGATTTTGGATCATCAGAACTCCTCTTTGGAACAGATCCAAAGAACAATTGGCATTTCCGATCTTCTCGCTTGCGTTGTGAATTACCAAAACGTCTCAATTGATTCCTTGCCACTGACCGAGGAAATCACATTAGAAACGGAACTACTGAATTCGAAACATGCCCAGTTTCCCCTTTCTTGGATCTTTTCCAACCAATCTAAAGGGCTGCGTCTCACATTAGAGTTTGACACTGGTGTTATAGCAAAAGAAGATGCTCAGAAATGGACATCCATGTACTTTAGAGAAATGGGCAGGATTTTGGCTTATAGACCTTTACCCCCACAGATGGGACAACTGAGTGTAGTGGATTACCCCAAACCCCATTTAGGATGGATAATAGCAAAGCAGAGCAACCGTTCATTTTCCGGGAGCATGCTGAGAACAAATCAGAAAGATGTTTCATATGGAGAAGGATGGTCAATTTGCGTATCTCTGGCTAGAGCTATGGAAAAAGGCCTTCTGAGGACGCTCGGAAGACCCCCTCGTCCAGACGACATTGTTGTGATTCAATTGGACGAAGGACTACATCTTCACTTAGTCATAAACGCCGTTCTGTTTATGGGATGTGCCTACACTGTGGTCTCTCCTAAATTCCCAGACGAACGACAACTACTAATGATAGAAGAAACAAAGCCTACATTGGTCATCTCCTCCTTCCCTTGTATCAAACACTGCTCGAAGCCTTTCTATTTGCGTGCATCCCATGAAAACCTCGTTTACTTAATGTTTACTTCCGGCTCAACGGGAAGACCAAAAGGAGTTCCTATTGGAGGCACTGGCATCTGTAATATGTTGTCTCATGCCACTCAGCTCTACTCACTCCGACCGAGAGTTAGAGTGCTTCAATTCACCAAAAGTCACTTTGACGCCAGTATCAGCAATACCTTTGGACCTTTCGTCAATGGAGGAACACTTTGTCTGAGATCAGAAGAGGAGGAGGCAGCTGAGGAAGTAAGGACACATTTGCCACTGGCACTGCTGCACATGACTCCAGCAGTTTTAGACTACTTGTCTCATGAGAACGAACTCATATCAGGCATTGAAAGCTGGAGTATCGGCGGAGAGAGTCCTTCCACTTCAACGGTACTTCATATTCTGAACAAAGGAAGCAGATTGGTGCAACTTTACGGTCCGACTGAAGCCACCTGCTACCAGACGTCTTCTGTGCTTAACTGCTGGAATGGAGTGAACAATGTTGGGCCAGCTATTCCTAATGTGCTGGTAGGAGTCTGTGATTGGAATAATGGAAGGATTGGAGGCGAAGATGTGGGTCAGTTCTTCTGTGGAGGAATTCAACTGGCCAGGGGATATCTGAACGATAAACAGAAGACGGACAAAACCTTTGTGGCCAACCCTCTTTTATCAGAAGAAGATAAGATTCTTAGAAGGAATATGAAAATCTATCTAACTGGAGATAGAGTCCGAATAGAGGAAAACAAAAGGCTGCACTTTCTTGGACGCCGTGATCAACAAGTAAAAGTGAATGGACACAGGATAGAGCTGGGTGAGGTAGAGAATGCCATTTCATCTCTTCCTACAGTTCAAAGCACCGCTGTGGTATCTCAGAGAGACCAGACAGGAAAACTTCATCTGGTAGCCTTTGTCACAGGAGATGAACTGGAGGAAGGGAGGCTCCTCCAGTCCATCAGAAGGAAACTCCCAGTGCATATGATTCCCATGAGAGTCATTTCCCTGGATAAAATGCCTACGACGGCCAATTTAAAGATAGACAAAAGAGCCTTGGCTGAGAGGATGGATCTAATTGCAACTGTGGCCTCGAATTCAAAGGAAACAGAAGAATCTGAAGGCATTGCTATTTACAAACAGCTACTGGGGGATATGGAAAACGACGACAACTTTTTCTTCAAAGGAGGCCATTCACT